>CM072522.1:20017078-20104578 GCA_036898135.1 Oncomelania hupensis | reverse complement strand
AGAGAGAGAGAGAGAGAGAGAGAGAGAGAGAGAGAGGATGGGAGAAGAGAGGGAAAAGAGAGACAGACAGACAGAGATAGACAGGCAGAGAGACAAACACAGATAGAGAGAGAGAGAGACGCAAAGAGAAAGAGAGAGAGACAGAGAGAGAAAGACAGAGAGAGAGACAGAGAGAGAGACAGAGACAATGAAAACAACGGAGTCGGAGCAATTACAATAACAAATTTTAGTTGACCGAGTTGAAACATTATCAGCATAGCCATTGGGATATTTGTATCACAGTTAAGTTTAACGCAAAGATACCACTACTCCAAGAGCCCAACCACCGGGGACGTCGAGCTGACATTTCTAAAACAGCGCAAGACATTTTCTGGGACATATACTGGGACAAACGGCGGACGTTTCTAAGACCTATGGGGACACATCTGAGACCGCTGGGAACTGACCTGGGACCATTTGGAACAGCAGTGGAATGTCGTTCAAATGGAAACCAAATTGAACCGTACTTCCCTGCACATAATCTGAGCACAGAAACTGCCTATCACTGTCTGTCGGTTGTCTGATCCAGTAAGTGAGCTAAAGGGGCGAACTTAGGTGACTGAGGTACGAGACTATTCAGGTCATCGAGGGGTTTTTCCGGGTTAACTCCCTCTCTTCAATAATGGTATTGGATGCAGTCATTCTATTTGAATTTCGAAAATAAACATGTATGTCTTTCTGCTTTCTGTAATTGCGATATTTGCAGATCGCCGTGTGTTCAGTCCGGCTGAAGAAAAAGCGTGTACCGCAAATTTCGATCTATTGAGCGCACTTTTATAAAAGCCGCACCCACGAAATTTAAAAAAAATCTGAACTTTACTCACAAATAAGCCGCACTGTGTTATAAGCCGCAAATATATACAACAAAAGTAAGGTTCAAATCACGCTGATCTTCTCCTTCAAGACAAAGACTCGAGCGTGATTTGAACTTTATTTTTCAAATCACGCTGAAGTCTTCAAGAAGAAGACCTCAAGACACGCTGAAGTCATCTTCTTCTTGAAGAAGATGACTTCCGTGTGATTTGAACTTTATTTTTGTTGCATATATTTGCCGTTTATTAATCAGTGCGGCTTATGTGTGAATAAAGTTCAGATCTTTTTTTAATCTTCCGTGTCGGAGTTGACATTTCATCTCGTTTTCGGCACGATGAGGGTGTGTGCTTGTGCAAATGATCTGAATGTGTGTGCGGCGTTGATTTTAAAACTGTGAACAACTAACACTATGACAACGTCAGCAGTTAACACTTAAGCATGTTGCTGATCGAAACATTCTCTAACAATAACACAATATGGTGAGTTACAGAGGACTTAAACAATAGACGAGGGTCAAGCCGCAGTGTTTAAAGCTGGGGGGAAAAGTCGCGGCTTACAGGTCGAAATTTACGATATTAATACAATTATTATTATTATTATTATTATTATTATTATTATTATTATTATTATTATTATTATTATTAAAGTGCGAGAATGACACACACAAAGGCGTCGGTGTTTGCCCACGCCGATGAGGCATCCATGAGAGACTTGTAAGTAAACGACTGGCAAACGAAGTTATCAGAAATGCCTAACCTGCAGTTATTACGCTTCTGCTGTTGTTGTTGTGGTTGAGGCGGTGTAGCCGTCGGCAGTGACGGGGAAGAAGACAATGGCGAACAGGCCACGGGCAGTCGGAAGCTGCCACAGCCATGACACTAATGTGATTGCGTTGGACAACCGTTATTGTCCGTTAGACCCCCACTAATTTGACCTCCCCCGAAAGTGCCTGCCGTCTGCGTCCTCTCGCTCACACTAATTTATTTACTGCTGCCGTGCACTAAGAACGTTTACTTCCGTTCATTTTGTTTGGTTAGGTAGTCGGTTGGTCACTGATTTAGTTAAAGAAAAATTCATTTACTAATGTGCTCGTTTCCTTGACCGACATTTACATTCTGTTGGTTAGGAAGTCTACACCTAAGTACAGAAGTTGGTTTTAAAAATAATAGACCATTCTTTAAACTCCGCAAGCATGTTTAAAGGCCGCACACTGACCAAACAGACGGGACGAAGGACAACCCTAGAAAACTGTAGATTTGCCTGCATTTCCGGGTTTGCCTCGTGAATTCATAGAATAGATTTGAGGAGACTTACTTAGTCATTGCTTATAGGGTCCAGCGGACTGCAAAGAGCCGAATCAGGACCATAGCTTGGTTGAAAGAGGACTCGCCCCCGATCCGCATCAAGGATCTGCTGAAACAACTCCAACGGTAACACTAAATACACTCCACCAGCCGGTCACTATACATTTAAAGGCATCCCATGCAGGGAACGATGAGGCTTTACTCTACTTTATCGACCCCCGTTTACAAAAATAAAATAGAATTTAAACATCATTATAAATTAGTAAACAAACACATACCTGGAAAATGCCTTCATGGCTAAATAATAACACACCAGAAAACTCTAGTGACTATTTGGCAAAAAGCTTCCAATAACCCCAAGCTGACCCAACAGACCTCATACACAAATCAGGAGTTTTGAAAGAATTTTCATGAAAAAAGTTAGGTGACTGGTATAGCGAAGAAGATAGTAGATTGGTGAAACAAGAGTAGTAACGAGAAAGTACAAATGAGAATGACAGAAACAGTGGTCATTTAAAGCACATTTCCACAAAGTGGGGATACTATTTATACAGAAATTCCCAGGAACGTCCACGTGGGAATTGGAGGGGACTGCAGCTTTTTGTAACCAACCGTTCCCGAATAACAAAACAAACTATTTATTGTTTACTTATAATTTCATCGTTCTTATAGAGCACTTTTCCAACTCAAGAGCTGCTCAAGGCACTGGACCACACAGGATCTAACTCAAGCCGCCCGAGGCGTTCACAATTTTCTTAGAATCCATTTACATGCGAGCCCCCCACCCCCCACCTTTCTCTCTCTCTCTCTCTCTCTCTCTCTCTCTCTCTCTCTCTCTCTCTGTTCAAATAATTGTATTGGAAGGCCTTCACACTAAACTATACACTACGATCGTCCTTTTGTAGTTCTAGAAGAATAAGTGAAACTACTGGTAGGGTCTGTAGCAATGCCAGGGACTGAACAGCGAGCGAGTTGTTGAGATCTTCTGAGAGATTGCTCTGGCATCGAATTACCTTTGTGAATGGAGGAAGAAGCAGGTCTGTTTCGTCTTGCACCTGTTATTTTTACCTTGCCCTTGCTTCCTGCTCCCACTCTTCAAACCCACCTTCCTTCCCTCCGCCCATCTATATCTCCCTCGCACCTACCCACATTACCTCGTGCATCCTGTCTCGGTCATTCGTCCAATCTCTCCGGCATCATCATCTCTCTCTCTCTCACACACACGCAAAACACACACACTGGAAGCAAAATACAACCCAACCTGTCTATCAAATGGGAAAAAAGAAGTAATGCCAGAATTCAACTCAAAGGGAAGCAGCCAGCTTATCAAAGTAATGGCCAGATAAGGAAGGATCATAAAAGTCATCAGAAACCAGGAACACCACCGTTCCTTGTGCGTGTCTGTATGCTGTAATCAGCAGGTCTTCACTGTAGCGACGTTCTCCTGACTGAGCATTATACACCTGTGTGTCTTCCGTCATTGCCTATGGCTATTACATCATTTAAACCAGGCTAGCCGTCTAATTAACAATGCTGACGTAAAGATTGATGATCTAAAGTCAAAGAGTCGCACGAAGTGCCCCTCTTACTCCTAGATCCTATCTACCTCCAATTCACCCCGCTACTTCTCTCTCTCTCTCTCTCTCTCTCTCTCTCTCTCTCTCTCTCTCTCTCTCTCTCTCTCTCTCTCTCTCTCTCTCTCTCTCTCTCTCTCTCTCTCTCTCTCTCTCTCTCTCTCTCTCTCTCTCTCTCTCTCTCTCTCTCTCTCTCTCTCTCTCTCTCTCTCTCTCTCTCTCTCTCTCTCTCTCTCTCTCTCTCTCTCTCTCTCCCCCTCTCCCTCCATCCCTCTCCTCGTTTTTCGTCCCCATTTCCTCGCGTACTCCCGTCTGACCAAGACTGTGAAGTCCACTTCCCCTAAAATCTCTAGTGCGACAATAACCTCAAAAGCAACGCAAACGCATTGTTACACTACGGTGGTCTTCTGTTGTAGACCAAAATGTTCTCTTCCTGCTCATCAAATGGTCGGATCCCTTTCCTTTGTGACCAAACTGTCCTTTCCTTGTGACCAAAATGTCCCTTTCGTTCTTCTGACCAAATGCCCTCCGTCTTTCTTCTGACCAAATGTCCCAAAAAATGTGTTCCCTTCCTTCGGACCAAGTGTCCCCAAAACGATCATCGTGACCCCATCCTTCTGATCAAACGTCCCCCTCCTTCCTCTTGACCAAATGCTCCCATTCTTTCCACAAAACGCACACACAGAAGGCTACTAACTATAATCACAGACGGCAGAATCTTTCCCATCCTCTTGGCTGAATTAGACACATCCCTCCAGTAAAAGAAAGACCCATAGACTTCGTGCAAAGGCCAAATTGAAGCTGAAGTCCAACTATTCCGTGACCAACCTCCAGGCGCCTGAGGTCCAGAGGCGCCGAACCGTGCAAAAACAGAATTCCTGGGTGGCGAAAGTATGTCGAAACTATGGCTAGCTTACTGGGTCAAAAGTTTTGAAACTGGTTCATTCTAAAACCAGTCAACCCAAAGTGCCCAGATTCTAGAATCCATATGGTTAGCTTACTGGCGCTGAAGTTTTAAAAAGAATGTTTGAGTTACAAAAATAGTCAAACCAAATTGCAACTGATCTATGTCAGAAACTATGGCCAACTTATTTTGTTAAAAGTGTCAAAAACTGAAGAAGAAAAAAAAAAGTTTCGTTCCAATATATCCCTCTTCCACTTCGTCTGCAGATTTTAATCTCCCTTAACGCAAGAAAATATGTTTACGCTGAAAAGTTCCGAATAGGAATGTTACGTATGACTGGCAGTTTCGGTCACAAACCAAACTTCAACTGAACTATAAATTAAAAGCAAAAGCTTTTTTCTCCGAACATCTCCGTACTCACCCTCGACATTCACCTTAGCCCGACAGAATTTAACCCAGCCCGACAGAATTTACTATTCCGTAATAAAGTATAAAGGCAACTTTGATGTGAAGAGCTGCGAAGAGCTATGTACGGCTGGCAGCATGGGTCAGAAGCAGATGGCAGGAATCTCCAAAGCAGCTATGGCAGGCTTTTCGTGTCAAGACGGATCATGCGTCGCTTCAACGGAGACAGGGCGCATTAATCATAAAAGCACGGCGGCACTTTGGTCTTTGTGCCTCCGCCGCACCGGAAGGAGATGACTGATGGGGCCCAAAAAAAAAGGTTCGGCATTTGGGGGGTTCTTTATGCTCTGCCTCTTTGCCAAAGACTTTAGACCCCACTTGAGATTGTAGGAGGAGGTGGTGGAGAGAGAGATAATGGGGAGTGGGTGGGTGGGAGGGTGAGGGAAGATGGGGAAGAACTGTCTAAACCCATTCTTAAAACGGAATATTGTCGATTAACAGACACATTCACACCATCCTCAAAGAGAAAACAAGACATACGAGACGGACAGTCTAAGACAGAAATACACACAGTCCGGACGAATACTTAATAATAATAATAATAATAATAATAATAATAATAATAATAATAATAATAATAATAATAATAATAATAATAATAATAATAATAATAATATTTGTATAGCGCGTTTTCTATTTAAAAAAATGGGTTCAAAGCGCAATTCTCACGCATTCACAAACCCAAAAAAAAAATCATAACGAAAAAAACAACACACAAATATATACACGCTGGCAGATGTGGGTTGGTAAAGAAACCATGTGGAACAGGCCATTTTGTGGCAAATGAAGATGAGATTTAAGGTTTTGTTTAAAGGAGGAGATGGAGGGTTAATTGCGGAGAGAAAGTGGGGGTGGACTCCAAGAAGACGGTCCAAAGGCAGAGAAAGAGCGGGATCCGGCAGATACAAGTTTGGTTTGAGGGACTCGAAGAGTCAGAGGATGTGAAGCTGAGTGGAGGTTGCGTGATGGTGTGTATTGATAGATGCTGTCTGAAAGGTAGGGAGCAGCAGAACCGTTGATGCACTTGAAGCAGAGAAGGTTAACTTCGTAGAGTATTGTATGAGAGACAGGCAGCCAGTGAAGGGAGGAGAGCAGTGGGGTTTCGTTGTTTATATTAACGTCCCCGGACACAAAGCCTATAGGGGACTGAGCAATAGGGGGTGCTATAATTGTAGATTAATATAGTCACACGACACTGGAGTGTATAGGCGACTACTGGTCACATTATTCTGATACCAGCGAACCAGGGGAAAATAATATGGTCATGGCCAATCCGGGATTCGAACCAGGGACCTTTCGGTTACTAGTAAGCCGCTCTACCAGCCTAGCTACCCGGCCCTTGGGGTGCTATGATCAGATCTTTTCTTTTCCATGATCAGGCGAGCTGCAGAATTTTGACCGCGTTGAAGGAGGTACTAGGTGGATGGGTGAATGCAGGCAAAGCAAAAAGAAATCAGTTGCAGTAGTCCAGTCGTGAAAGGATGATAGAGATGTAATGAGCTTTTTTTTGTGGCATCAGTGGTGAGGTACTTACGAATACGACCAAAACATCATCACGATCATCATCATCACGATCATCATCATCATCATCATCATCATCATCATCATCATCATCATCATCATCATCATCATCATCATCATCATCATTATTCATTATCACAGCCACAAAAGTTGGCTCAAGTTGGGGCTTGCTTGTCATCGGCCAGCGCCTTGAACAGCTCTCTGAGCTCATAACTGTGTTCATGTTGTGGCCTTTCATTTTAACACGAAATACAATACAATACAAGGTTATTGCTTTAGGTCCAGCGGACTCTTCCGAGCCAAATCAGGACCAGAGAGACGTTATCTTAAAATATTATAAAATGATTCAAGTCTTAAAAAACAAGCCTGTTACTCTGAAATACACAAACAAACTTTCACATGACACCTCTTTAAGAGACTTCTTTAAAACTGATGTATTAAAAATATATTCTCTTTCTTCAATCAAATCACTAAATTCAGTCCTAATAAAATCCAAACTAAACAAAACATGTCGATACAATTTATATGCGATAGAACAAACCAACATCATGTAAAAATTGAAACAGATGTTGACCATTACATACTTTAAAAATCTCTTTGAAAGGTATGGAACCAAAATATGTTTCCCTTTCCTCAATCAAATCAGCACATTCAGACATAAAATGGCGAACAGAAAAAGATTGATCACATGCAAAGCACCATGGTGGTTCTTCTCCTTTTAAAAGGAAACTGTGGGTGACATGAGTATGCCCAATATGAAGGCGAGATAACACTGTTTCCTCTCTGCGAGTGGACGCAAAGTTAGGCAAAGAAGTGGACAAATCGGGAAGAATTTGAAATAATTTGTTGTTGACATGGTTAGACCAGTCAGTCTGCCACAGTCGTTTACAATAAGATCCAGTCATACAACGTAGGTCAGAGTAGGGCACAAACTGGAAAATCTCTGGAGGGAAATCGAGATGTAGAGCATCTTTAGCCGCCCTGTCTACTGCAATATTGCCGCGGATGCCCATGTGACCAGGGACCCACATAAAAACTATCTTTTTATCCTCAGAAACAAGTTGTGTATGGAGGTCATGGATCTCTGCCAGAAAAGGGTGTGATATCTTTCTCGTGGAAAGAGCCTGAAGTGCTGACAACGAATCAGACATGATTAAAAATGAGGTTCTTTTGGATTGATAAACTTGTTTCAGAGCTAAATGAATTGCCTTGAGCTCAGCTGTATAAACAGAACAAAAATCAGGTAAACGCTGTTGCAAAGGCTGGTCTAAGTGTCTCTCGGAGACAGACGCAGCAGCAACTGAATCTCCTTTCTTTGACCCGTCTGTAAAAAGTTGTTCATATCCTGGGTATAATGCACACTGTTCTAAATAAAGTTGGTTATATACGGTTTCAGAGGTATTGTTTTTAAGGAAAGCGGACAACTGCCAATTAATGTTTGGGGTACATAATTTCCATGGGGGAGCTTCAGTCCGAAGTTCATCGTCGTTGATGGAAGCAACATCAATGCCTGCTTTTTCCAGATGAACTTGCATTCTGATGCCAAACGGAGGGATTGTGTTAGGTTTGGATTCAAATTTCTGAACAAAATCTGGGTTGAAAACACAGTCATAAGCAGGGTTCATAGGATCAGTTTTTAGTTTTAAATAGTAATTCATTGACAATTTTGTACGTCTCAGCTCCAGCGGAGGTTCGTTAGCTTCCACGTAAAGGCTTTCACAGGGGGAAGTGCGAAACGCACCCAAAGCAATGCGTAGTGCCTGATGGGCAACTGGATCTAGCATCTTAAGATAAGATTTTCTAGCAGAACCATAAACAATGCAACCATAGTCTAACTTGGATCTAATTAAAGAACGATATAACAGCAATAAAGTTTTCTTGTCAGCACCCCAGTCTGTACCACTGATAACCTTGAGCAAATTGCAGGCCTGTTGACATTTAGTTTTCAAAATTTTCAGATGAGGAATGAAAGATAGCTTTTGATCAAAAATAACACCCAAAAATTTGACTTGTTTGACCGCCTTTATTGGAGTTTT
The DNA here is from genome assembly GCA_036898135.1 of Oncomelania hupensis. Taxonomy (NCBI): domain Eukaryota; kingdom Metazoa; phylum Mollusca; class Gastropoda; order Littorinimorpha; family Pomatiopsidae; genus Oncomelania; species Oncomelania hupensis. The sequence goes on along the minus strand of CM072522.1, from coordinate 20,095,922 downwards.
ATTGAGGAGAATAGTAGGGTCTTGAATAATTCCCCGGTGCTGGGAAAAGTGAATACATTCAGTTTTTGCTTCAGAAAATTTAAAACCATTTTGTAAAACCCAGTCTTCAACGGCCTTGACACATAGCTGTAGCTGACGTTCTGCAGATGCCAAAGTTTTACCTTTGGCTACCAATGCAAAATCGTCGACAAATAAAGAATTGTCAATTTCCCGTTTAACGGAACGAACAATGTTATTTATTTTAATATTAAACAGCAAGGGAGACAAGATGCTACCTTGAGGCACTCCCATCTCCTGTTCTCTCGTATCTGACAAAGATCCCCCAACCTTAACCTGAAAAATTCTGTCCGTTAGAAAATTGGATATAAACAGAGGTAAATGTCCCTTCAAACCCATTTCTTGTAAATCTGAAAGAATGCCATATTTCCATGTGGTATCATAAGCCTTTTCCAAATCAAACATGATGGCAACGACATGTTCACCCTGGACGAACGCGTTACGGATAAAAGTTTCCAGTCGCACCAGGTGGTCAACAGTACTTCGACCACTTCGAAAGCCACATTGAGTGTTGGATAAAATATTATTTGTTTCTAGATACCACAGTAAGCGAGAATAAACCATTCTTTCTAGCGTCTTGCATAAGCAAGACGTTAAGGCTATTGGTCTATAGTTTGTCGGGTTAGTATGGTCTTTGCCAGGTTTAGGGATGGGTACAATAATGGCCTTTCTCCAGGGGGGAGGAAAGGTGCCAGTGATCCAGAGCTGATTGAAGATGTCCAGCAGTTGAGACCGTGAGTACCTTGTTAAATGTCTGAGAAATTGATAATGTACATCATCCGGTCCAACTGCTGAATCTGCACTTTTGTTAATTGCATCATCAAGTTCGACTAATGAAAACGGAATGTTGTAATCTTCAGAATTATCGGAGGTAAAATGTAACTGTTGTTTTTCTTTACGGGTTTTAACTGTTTGAAAAGGGACAGAATAATTTACAGAGGAAGGATTTGCAGCAAAAGAAGAAGCCAAAAGATCAGCTACTAATTTTTTATCTCCGATTACGTCACCCTGCACAGTAAGGCATGGGCTCACCTGTTTGTTACTTCTATTTTTGAGTTTGCGGACTACTTTCCACACCTTCGACAGTTTCGCTTTTGAATTAAGCGTGGAGCAGAAACCTCTCCACGATTCCTTTCTCTTTCGTTTGAAGAGCTGTCGGCATTGCGCTCGCAAACGTTGGTGGTTTTGTTTATTTTCAGTGCTTGGGTGTAAAAACATAGTTCTTAAAGCTTTTTTACGAGCTTGCTGAAGTTTTCTACATTCATCGTCAAACCAGGGTTTTTTAAGTGTGTGAGGGTTTGACGAAGTTTGCGGAATGGACTCCTTGGCACTGTTAATAACTATGTCAGTATAAAGCTGTATTGGATCTAAGGCATTTGAAAATTCCTGTTTCTTAGCACGTAGCTGGGCCTCAGACAGGTTAGAAAACAGACTCCAGTTAGCTTGTTTCAGTTTCCACCTGCCATGAGTTTGCTCAAGGTTATCTGAATCATGTTTTAATAAAATCGGGAAATGGTCGCTGCCATGGAGATCTTCTAAAACTGTCCATTTAAAATCCAAAAGTAAGGAGGGATCACAGATCGATATATCAATGTGGGACAAAGAAGCAGTTCTAGAACAGGAAAAAGTTGGAGCACCCTCGTTCAAAGTTACTAGGTTTAACGAGTCTAAAATGTCTTCAATTATTTTACCCTGAGAATCGGTACGATCACTACCCCACAGGGGAGAGCGTCCATTAAAATCTCCCAACAACAAAAAAGGGGGAGGTAACTGTTGCACCAAATTCTCAAGTTCACTTTTAGTTACATTTATTGATGGTGTCAAATATAGAGAACAAACTGTGAGGGATTTAAAAAGAGATACTCTAGCTGCAACTGCTGGTAAACTTGTATTAAGTAAAATTGGATTAAATGGGACATTTCTATGGATAAAGAGTGAAACGCCTCTAGAAGATAAACAATCTAGAGAGGAATAACCAGTAATATCTATAGGATGTTTTTCTGACAGGAGAGTTTCCTGAAGGGCCAATACTTCAGGTCGATGCTCTGTCAGCAGACAGCATAGCTCCTCATAATTTGCCCTTATCCCTCGGATGTTCCATTGTAAAATGGACATAAAAATTAAGTAAAAGAATGCTAAAAGTTTCATCTCCGAGAGCACAATTATGTCTCTGTATCTTTTGGACCCTCGTCCATCTCTTCATGTTCCATCAACCCCCCGAAACGGTTCTCCGTTTCGAGAGGCTGCTGGGGCTTGGAAGAAAGGGGTCCGGGCCTTTGATTCTTTGTCAAAGACCCGGAACCCGAGCTGCCAGCGGACTTCCTCCCCCTCTCCCCAGCACCAGATTTTATATCTTCCCTCTCCCCTTCCCCCCTGCCAATCTTTCCCTCTCCTCCTCTGACGCTCTTCTGCTGGGTAACTAGGATTTTAGTCGCCCCAGCAACTACCCGGTCGCTAAAACCGGTCGTTGCTGGTGCGGTGGCATGAGGCCTAGCCTCCTTCGTGGCAGGAGTGACGGCTATTGGCGCGGCCGTCTGCGCGCTTGGAGTGACGGTTTTTGACGTGCCCGTCGGCACGTTCTCCAGTGGATTCGGTGGGGCTGGAGAAACCCCCTTCTGGGCAAACAAAGCAAGCATCTTTTCGAGAGTATCCATCCGTTTGCACAACGTTTCCAAAATCTGTGTTATTTTACTCATGGCAGTGTCCATTGTCGGGTGTGCGCTAGGTTCCACATGAGATGTGGAACCCGCCACAGCCGCAAAGGACCTCTCTTTAAGCACCGGCCTACTTGCAAGAACTTTTTTCCTTGCGTCGCCAAAGGAGCAACTCTCAGTGGCCCGCACCTTTTGGATTTCCAGCTCCAACTGCCACTGAGGACAGTCTTTGGAGCTGGACGAATGATTCCCGGCGCAATTCACACAGCAAATCGGATTTTTGCATTCGTTTTCGTGTTTCTCTTTACCACAATCACGACATATTTCCTTGCTTTTACAGTTCTTGCTACCGTGACCAAATCTTTGGCACCGGTAGCATCGCAACGGTGATGGTACAAACGGCGTCACCTTCACCCTAAGGTACCCCACCTTGAGTGACTCCGGCAATTTGGCCATAGCGAAGGTCACAAAAAGTGTGTTGGTGGGGATACGTTGGGATCCCTTGGTGACGAAGACCCGCTGGACTGCTGTGACCCCCTGGCTGGAGAGCTCACCACGGATTTCCAATTCTGACATGTCGATCAAATCCTGACATCGGATGACTCCCTTGGAGGAATTCAACCGTCCATGCACAGAAACTTTGATTTGTCTATCAACGAAGACAGTCGAATCCCTCTTTAGAAGACTATCCGATGCCCTTTTGGTTGAGCACTCCACCAGGTAGGCCCCAGATCTCAGTTTTTTCACATCTTTGAACCCGATTGTGCAAACGGATTGAAAACCCTTCTGTATTGCGAACGGAGACAGCTTGCCTAGTGGCATAGCCGGATCCGCCCCCTCTACAACCAAAAAACGAGGCCAGGCCCCTTCTACCCCCGATGCACAAGCTTTCTGTCTCGTGTCCATGTCACTGTCCGTGTCCGAGTCCGGTCCGTCATCACGCAGTCGTCGTTTATTTGTGGAAGCCATGTTATTAATTTATGAATTCATCCCCCCTGCTCCCCACCCACCACGGAGTCCAACAAGGGGATGCGTCCAAGCGGAAAATCCAGCAAGGGAGCGCACCAGGGCTACAGGGGGGATATACACCCAGACAATCCCGCACTGCCACTACGGTTTTGTTCAAGTTTGACCCATGAGCCGCAGCCTTCTAGCAGAGCTAGGGCAATACACGACCAGCCGCTTGACTGACGCGGGCCACGCCAGCCTCCCGTCTAGGAGAAGTCCGGGCCAAAGAGGTGTGTTAGTGTGAGGGACCGCAGTCCCTCGGTGACCTCAACCTCCAGGATCCCATTCTCCCCCGACACGGGTTGCCCTGCACGGCAAACGCAGGGGGCCAAGAGAAGGCCACAGAGAAAAAGAAGGGTAGAAAAAGAAGGAATGATGGGGAAAAAGAAGACAGGGAAAGTCCGGTAAGGCAGAAGAAAGGGAGTCAAAACTGCATAGTATACTGGGAGAATTTTAGGGTGAAGAGAATATAGGTGAAAGGACCAATAAGACAGAAACAAGACAAAAGAGAAGAAAAAGGGGTAGGCAACTTGGTCACCCAGCCAGAGAGAGGCATGGGGTCCACCCCCGGCGCGCGGAGCCGAGCCCGTGGGGGCTTTTAACACGAAAGAGTGAAGACAAACTGAATGAGACTGTATACCACACAAGGAAAAGTTCACATAAAAGCTTTCAGAATTTACGATCTCTTCACTTCACTGTTAAGAAATAAACAAACAACAACAAACAAGATCGAATTAAAAAAAATTCTCTTACCTGTACGACGGAATCATGACCAGCAACATGAAACAAAGGGAAAATAAAAACATACATTAGTCAATACCAGGTACATGGAGGGTGACAAACATGGAAAAATGAGAACACACATTACCATATTACCATTGTCATTTCCACCTAAATCTATACGGGACCCCCTATCATTACAATTAGTGCTATTGATTGCGACACACAAAACAAACACACAACGGTGTCCCTGTCCGAGTCAATCACTCAATCGTTGATGTCAGGGCCAATGTCAGTCATTCAATCGTTAAAGTGTCACTGTCACAGTCAGTCCCATAAACTTTGATGTCAGGGCCACTGTCGGTCATTCAATGGTTGATGTAAGTGCTACTGTCACAGTCAGTCAGCCAATCGTCGATGTCTGTGCTACTGTAAAGTCAATTTGAAATGAACCTCGCTGCAGCTTCCTAAACACGCGCGTACCACTTAAAACTTGAAATTCCATCCCCCAACGCTCGGCCGCCCCCCTCCCCCACCCTCTCTTTATGATTCACTTATCTCCAACTATTTCTCCTTCCTTCCTCCCTTCTTCTTCTTCCTCTCTCTCTCTTCTCTCTCTCAAATCTCCTCCCCAAACCCCTCTCTCTCTCTCGCTCCCTCATTCTCTGTCTCTGCCCCAAACGCACTTGCCGCTCGCTCCTACTGTGCAATATCAAGGCAGAAATTCCTCCCAGCCTGCTTATCAGTCTGCGACAGTGAGGAGGTTCGCTTGCCGCTATATGCAAACTTGCATCATTGTAGGCTTTCCGCATAGAGCACCCCACAAGCCAATTTTTGTGTACATAGGGAAGGGAGGGGTGCAGAAAGAGTGGGTTTACTTGTTGCTACTGTGTACACCATTTTCATTTACTTTCTGCATAGAAGCACTTCAAAAATTCCCTCTGGCTCCAAAGAAAGATAACACTGGCATGTATGGCTACAGTGAACTTGTTTTCATTCTGTACCCCCACCTCACCTTCCCACCCCTCCCCCACACTAAACTTAACCTTTCTCGTATGCTTTTCCATCGGTTTCCTCCCATTGAGAAACACACCGTCTCCAATCGCAAATGCGAATCAGGGGTTCATTAAATCAATTTCTCTCTCTCTCTCTCTCTCTCTCTCTCTCTCTCTCTCTCTCTCTCTCTCTCTCGCTCCTCTCTCAGTCTCTTCTTCTCCCTCTCTCCCTCACACAGACACGAAACAACACACCAAAACCCCCACATCAACATTAGCGTAACTACATCGCCTACCTTTCAACCTTTGTTCCTCATTAGAAGGCCAAATCTTCCAGACTTAAATGACCCTGTTAGATCCCAGATAGTGTCACCACTACTACGGCGAATTTGTCCTGCCACTTCCCTTTGCTGGGGTTGTAAAAATAGTTCTACACACTGCTGTGGGGAGATGAGAGGAAGGGCTCAGACGCAGAGACAGTAGGCGAAGGGGGAGAGAGAAGGAGGGGAGAGAGGAAGAGAGAGGTTAGATTGAATATGTTTATAGGGTCCATAAGACTGCTATGTGAGAAAGAGAGAGAGAGAGAGAGAGAGAGAGAGAGAGAGAGAGAGAGAGAGAGAGAGAGAGAGAAGAAGAAGAAGAAGAAGAAGAAGAAGAAGAAGAAGAAGAAGAAGAAGAAGAAGAAGAAGAAGAAGAAGAAGGAGAGAGAGAAGAAGAAGAAGAAGAAGAAGAAGAAGAAGAATGCAAGTCTGTGGTTTACAGTCCGCTTGGGTACTAGACAGGATGTCTCTAGAAGACCTACACCCGAACCGGATGAGACAAAGGAAACGACCAGTTATCCCCCTTGACGACACCGGAGGCAGGCGAAAATCCACCAAGATTCCCAAAATGCAAGTCGAATGGGAAAGTGGACGTACCAAAATCTTTTTTTTTTTTAAATAGCGCTATGGTTGGTTGGTTTGGCAAATTTCTCAAGAAATCTGTCCAATAGTGGACAGATGTCTAGTAAGGTCCATGCTGGTCTGGTAGGTGGTTTTTGTAATGTAAATTTGTGAAATCGACTTTCTTTTTTTTTTTAAAAAGAGGTTTTCCGACATCTTCAGTTAATAAAATCGTAGTCTTTCCTTCAACTAGTTTTAAAAAAAAATCACCAGATAATAATATAAAAAAATTGGTCACTCAATTTGTTAGAGGAGCCAGGCTAACACTGGTCAAGTTAAGACAGCTTCACCCAAGTTAATAATTTATAAACGATGGGCAGGAAGAAGTTTTGGAGGGATACGCTTTTGGCTGTTCTAAAACCGACACCAAAACTCTTGCCTGCACTGGGACGTATTTACATTTTGCGCAAACTGCGCAATATCTGGCGGGGTTAATGGTTAGACGGGTAGGTGGGAGAGTGTTAGGGTGAAGGGGTGAGAGAAAATCCAGAAATGGAAACTTAAGTGAGGTCACATTTTTGCAGTTCTAAAATCTGAGCTGAAATTCGTGTGTTCCAAGCAATTTTCTTGGGTTTTGCGCAAACACCAATAATGTTTTGGTGGTTGTGTGTGGGGGTGCTCGGCGGAAGAAGGAGGGGGGGGGGGAGGAGGGGTGCGAAGGAGAGGCACGGGAGAAGAAAAGTGCAATTTGGGAAACTCTGACCGAAGATAGGCGAACGAATTGCAGTTTCCAATTTGAAGCCGAAACTGTCAGCAAGGTAATTTTCTTGCGCTTTGGGAACACCAGAATTTGTTGTTGTTGTTGTTGGTGGTGTTGTTGGTGTGTGCGTGTATGTTTGTGTGAGGAGGGGCGGGGGAGCGAGTGGAGGTGGAGAGATGAAGGGGGTGCGTGCGTGTGGCATACACTTGTAAACACTTCGAAGAGGGAACAACGTTTTCCAGTTTTTAATTTGTGGGCATATTAATATTTTTCTTCCGTTGGAGGCAAATACCAGATATCTGACTCGTAAAGGAAGAAACTTTTTTAGGGAACTTCGTAGTGGGTGGACTATTTGCTGTGCTTAACGTTGATGCCAACAATTCTTATTTTTATACAACAATTTTCTAGTGTTTTGCGAACACGTCAGTTATATTGACCCACACCACTCCGGTTTTCTCCCCAAACAGCAAGCACTTCTGTTAGGAACACTTTAAAAACAATTTTTTTTAAATGTAGCAGAGCAAACTATATTCTGTGCACACATCTGATGCGGAAATTGTTTACTCGTCTTCATACTCATTATCTGGCGGTATGCGCAAAACATTAGCAGCAAGTGTCATTTTAGGCCAACGTCAGCAACATTCCAGAAATACTACTAGCAACTTCTTGCTGAAAACTGTTTCAACATGTTTTAACTGCAAATGAGTTTAACCTGTTTTTTTTTTGGCTGTAAAGCAAACCACAAAGTGCACACTGAAACTCACGACCAAGGCTGTAAACGTCACTACAAGAGGACGAAGTCCGGGTTTTCATGTTACATATATATGGTTCCACAAACATTTTGTTTGTTATTATCAGTACAACTTATGTTAATCTGATGAATAAAATTTGATACAACAACAACAACATTTTGTCCCACTTCTGATTGTAGAAAGAACATAAACCACGGTAAAAGCAAACCTAGCTTTATATTTCAATATTTAGGTTTCTGAAGTTTCTCGTGACCGTTTTATTGGAAACAAAATTGCAAACTTCAAAACTGTACATGCAAGTTCAGCTTTAAAATCATTAGAAGAAAACTAACCTTTTACATAGCAGGCACCTGTATCTGATATTGTAAGGGAGATAAGCCACAGCGCTACTAGCAGACGCTGGGATACGACGTTTAGATTCAAATTTCGAAAATGTCAAAAACCATAAGAATGTATAATGAACACATAGTCATCTCATAGCGTGAATTACAGCACTTTATGCATTTGTGTGTCGAGTATTTTATTTTCATATTATTATTATTTTTCGTGCATTTCATCTGGACTTTAGACACACAAACATCTAGAGAAATGTAATTTTGGAGGTTGTTGGGGGGCACGTGCGTGAATATACAAACAGCATGCAGGTGTGTCAAAAATTGAAGCTCGTTTACAAAGTTCTGTTTTCTGTACTTCTTCTTCTTCTTCTTCTTCTTTTTCTTCTTCTTCTTCTTCTCCCCAAAAATGGCAATTTTCCCCCTTTTAGATTTTGAAAGTTTCTGGCGACCGACGGTCGGCCCATGTTGGTGGCAGCGGTTGCCAGAAATATTGCTCTTCCGACTAGCAGGAAGAAGTCGTTTCACCCTTAATTTGAAAGCCTATTAGGGGAACGCGAGCCTGGAGGGGTCGGAAGTAAAGACAGAAAGAGCTTCTTTAAGAGCTGCGCTTAACTTAAATAGTTTCTCGGTGGGGTTGTGAACTTTAAATTGCAAGCTCTCACTCACACCCACAACCCTCTCTTCGACGGACTTGACGCTGTATGCTCTCAGTCTCATCCATCCCCCTTCCCATCCCCATCTTCATGACGACTGATGTGCCCACCTTGAGCACGCCTCTCTCCCACCCCATAAACACAGATACATCCATGCCACGACTATTCAGACCGCATCACCCTTACTCCCGGGTACATCTTACCATTTTTAGAAGAAAATAATCGTATACTCTTAATTATGAAGTGAATTCTGAGTGTAGAGGAGAGGAGTACGTTACGGACATCCCTTTTACTAAGGCCAGCTTTTTTTGCGGGTAATGATCATCTCCTCAACTACCTTAATTACAGACAAATTCGGCTGAAAGCTCCCCTCTGGCATCTGCCCATCCGGCATGGAACTTTCGTCGTGATCTTCGGCAACACCTGGTGCAAATGAGGCAGTGATTAATTTGGTCCTGCGGTCTGTAAGCCGCACCCGAGGCTCCCACAAATCCATCTCCATCTCCTCCTCCCTCCCCCTCCAATCCCTTTAGCATCATCTCCCCACGCCACCACCTCCTCTGATTGCCACACTTGCTCCCTATTCTATCTCTCTTCCCCCCCCACCTCTCCACCTGTTGCCTCCTCCCCACTCCTTCCCCTTTTTCTCACACCCCCCAACTACTGTGTAGTAAAGCAGTAGATGACGAGGCCTATACAACTTTTGGAACTTTGTCCTTTTATTCCACAAAACATTCACAATTTCCAGAATATTAGGCTCATAGCCCATGATAGCCCATGGGGGCGTTTTAGCCGAAAATGGGGTGAGGGGGTGTATTACAATATATACACACAGAAAAACAGCGCTAATGCACGTCTGTACAGTTAGAAATCTCTATCAAAACTGACTTGAGAGACCAAACAAAAAAATGATATCATATCCATTTTACCCTAAGAAATTACTATTTGCTAATATATATTTGTTTATGTGTCTGACATTTGGGAAATGTTAATCTAAAACGTCGCGTATGAGCGTTTAAAGACCGTCAGCTATAAGCACTACATGGCTCACTTCCCTCCCCTATCAAGGCACACCGAAATAAAATCAGCAGAGCGTGACCGACATGCTATAGAGCGCGTTGGCTGGGGATTATAAAAGGGAGAAGTGAAGGATTGTGTGCCTGTGGTATCAACTGACGTGAAATAACGTTAAAACTGACGTGAAATGTAAACGGGATGCAATTGCTATTGAAGTCCCTTGATTGGGGTGGTCTCGTGGCGCAGTGGATAAGTCGCCGGTTTCCTATGCCGAAGGTCGCGGGTTCGATTCCCGCAAGGGGCGAGCGTATGTGACTTAGGTACGAGACTATCGAGGTCACCGAGGGTTTTCTCCGGGCACTCCGGTTTCCTCCCTCCCTTCAATAATGGTACAGGACGCAGTCAATATAAAAATTTCAAAACTAAAAATTCGATTTTCTTTCCGGCTTCTAATAGCGATCTCCCTGCCTTTACACCACCTGTTTGAGTGCTGGATGTGTATTTGGTGTGTGTGAGGGTGGATGAGACAGGTGAGCGTGTATGTTGGTATAGATCGCCGCGATTTGAGCCTGATTGATTTGGGGAAAGGCGCGTGTATAGCATCCTGTATTATTATTATTTGTATTATGTCGTCAGTAATCTGATCCCAGTGACATTCTAGGTGTCTTACAGTTTGCAAGTCTGCGGATTAATAAACTCTTCTATGATCACAATATCTAGTGCGACTTCACAATCACTTTAAATCCTCTCCTCTGCTTCTTCTTCCTCTTTCTCCTACTCCTCCGTCCAAACAAGCCTTCGCTGGATGTTACTGGCAAGCAGAAGCAAAAGCTATCTTTGTCTAATCGCCACAAAGCCTGCATTGTCTAAACCTGCACAGTAGCCAACGTTGAGTGTAGCAACACAAGCTCTCTTGTCATTGTGGCTGCACTGACATGTAACGTTTGAAGTTCGAAAGAACGACGACGACGACGATGATGATGATGATGATGATGATGATGATGATGATGATGATGATGATGATGATGATGATGATGATGATGAGGGAAAAAATCTGGAGGGGCAAGCTCTAGAGGAGTGGAAGAAGATTAGGAGGACGTCTCAGGGATGGGATAGCTATACATCTAGATTCTGTGCAGCTCTGTCTTGAACACACTCCACACAACACACAGTACTATCGATCCACGATATCTCCTCTCTCTCATTCTTTCTTCTCTTATCCCCCCACCCCACCCCACCCCCATCCCTCCTACAAACCCCAGACTTACAGGCCTATTAAACAGCACTCTATGTCTGGATAGAAGAAATGTGGGCATCTTTATTCTGTTCCTAGGTTGATAAAGACCGAAAGAAGGGAAGAGAAAACGTAACAGCACACGACACAGTGCTATTGATCCAAGTTCCAAGTTTGAGGTCTCCTTTTCTCTATGTAGGGCTGGTTTTCGGTGGTTTACGTCCCTGTTATTACTAAAGGGATTTACATAAATGGGTGACAGGCTCACCGCCCTGAGCAGCTCTTGAGGTGGAAAAGCGCTATACAACGTGAAACTAAACAAAATCAGTTGTACTCTTTATTTATGTATTATATGACGTCTTTAGTCTTCATTTGTATCGCTATTAGTATTGTTTTGCGTGGCCGGAACTCTTGGACAAATCCATGTCTTATGTCTTATAAAATAAATAAATAAATAAATAAATAAAAGGGAACGCGGCACTAAAAGACAAAGAAAAAGGCTAAAAGAAGAAAGTGAAGAAAAACAAACAAATAATGTTATCTCTCAAAGACCTGTCTTATGCCGTTGGATAGCACAACCGCATTGACACAAAACGTTGAGACGCTGCGTTTGCTTGCCTGACGTCATGCTGCAGAAAAAATAAAATAAATAATGGATTGTTTCCGTGTGAAACATTGCCGTTTGACATGAACACGTCGGCACAAAATGTTTCGACAGTGCGTTCCCTTTGTGATACACTGCGAAATGCCATGATTTTAGGGACACTTTGTTTTCCTGTGAAACGCTGCCATGCGACATAGCTTTAGGTCTTGTGGAAACCTTATACTGGTCAACATTTGAGCTCAACTGAAGGAGTTTTTCCCGAAGTCCAGCTTTTATCTTCTTTCTCCAAGCCGTTGTAAGTCATCACTAACTTTTAATTTTAAGGTACTAGGTTTTATTCTACCTTTAAATCTCTCCCATCAATTCAATCTCTCTGTCTGTGTGTCTGCATTTGTCTGTCTCTCTCTCAGTCTTTCTCTCGAAATAACGCCCTCTTCTCTTCAAATGTCTTTGTGTCATGGTCCTATGATGTTTCGCTGGGTTGTCAGCCCAGGCTCTATGAACCATCGAGTCCGACGCAGGCAGCTTAGCGGAGACTAGACGAGGCCTTCACACTCTCACCAGTATGGAGTAGGCTTCGTTAGGTTTCGGTTACGCTGACTGGGTTCGGCGTTGTGTGCAGAGAAACACAAAGGGTTTAACCCTAGACCGCCGTCAAACGATCGACAATCGACAAACACAAACATTGGACTGGGGGCATAAGGCACTGGGTAGGAGAGAAGTGAAGAGAGGAGAGAGAGAGAGACAGATAGTCAGAGAAAAAGAAGGGGAGAGAGACAAGCTAAATTATTATTATTATTATCATTATTATTATTATTATTATTATTATTATTATTATTATTATTATTATTATTATTATTATTATTATTATTATTAATCCTCTCTCTCTCACTCTCCCTCCCTCCCTCCCTGGAACCTCCCTCCTCCGAATGTGAGCGCTGTGTGCGCTGTGAGGCATTGAGAATGGCTGCACTGGAAGACAGGGGCGAGATATGCATAATGGAAGGCCACAGAGATGGTGAAAAACCACGGCCCTGCATAATGTATACATGCACTGCAACCCAGCAGCAGTACGGTGGGACAGTGGGCAGCATACTGTAACTGACCAGATGTAGTTCTCTGTCGGTTGGTTACTATTATAACTGGAGAGTGTGTCACACAGTTAGCACTCTTCAGCCCTCCAAACTTTTTAGCACTCTTCAGCCCTCCAAACTTGTTATTTTTCTTTAATCACTTTTTATATAGCGCTTTACCAACTCGAGAGCCGCTCAAAGCGCTGGCCAATACAGGATCTAACTCAAACCGCCCGAGACGCCCACCCGCAGCCTTTGGGCGCATGGTCTCACGCCCGGACAACTGAGCACTATCCTGGGCAGCCAGGGATGGGGGAGAAGGACCAAGTGCATGCTGGGTGTGTTCTTGTTACCGACACTCACCCGTCTAGGACATGAGCGTCAGGATCTTTACAGTCCGTTATGATGAAATGTATGCGACACACAGACTAGACCCCGGTTTATACTCTCATCCGAACAAACCCATCCCCACCCCCACCATCTAACCCAAATAATGTACCAGCAACCCACCTCCAACACACATATGTCCGTAAAAAAACAAAAAGCTGCTAGAGAGTGCGAACAGAAACGATATATAAAAAAAACAACCTATAAAAACAAAGAAAGAAAGAAACAAGAAATAAAAAGAACAAGTGAATGACTGAATGAACATTGAAGCTTACCCACCATTGGCGATACGACAGGCGGGGATAACCATCTTAGGGAAGAGAGGGTAGGGATCCCAATCAACACTGAACCACCAAAGCAATCAATCACACTGCTAAGATGGACAGTAAAAATGAACACTTTTATCTTTCCTACCACTGGATTGTAACCTGGTCATCAGTGTGCCAGGCGAACGCTCTAACACAGAAGCAGCAGCAGCAGCAGCAGAAGAAGAAGAAGAAGAAGAAGAAGAAGAAGAAGAAGAAGAAGAAGAAGAAGAAGAAGAAGAAGAAGAAGAAGAAGAAGAAGAAGAAGAAGAAGAAGACTCGACAAAACCATTGTAGGCTAGTTAGGAAGGCGACGGGAAGACGAGGAACTCCAGCGTTCATTCACAATCTCACACATTGCCAGATGCTGAGAACAGACTTGTTTGGATTACAAGAGCCTGTCTGTGAGGCTTGCTCCTGTTATTGCCACCCTCCTCATTCTGTCCCCATCCTCCTCTTGGTCTTCTCTTCCTCCTCCTTCGCTCCCCTGTCTGTGGCTCTACATACCCTGGCGTCATTAGATTACCCGCACCTCAAGGATATGAGGACTCTCGCTCTTCCGTGGCACCGCACACCTAAATCAGCACCACACCTCTTTTTTTCCCCTCGCTAAGCTTCCAACTTCGGACACCTACTTTTTCCAGACGTCATGATAAGATAGTTGACGACACTTTCTTATCTCTACCAGCGTCTATGCTATCGACCTACATTGGTTTTGGTCACGTAATGTAGAAAGAAACTAGAATGAAAACAAAATTGTCCGCAAATGGTAATACTTATTTATACCTAAAGCTTGTCGCCCATAGCTTTGTTAAAACCACACTCTTCTTCATTTTCTTAATTCTTCCTCCTCCTCCTCTCCCGTGTCCTCCTCCTCCTCTGCTACCACATTCAACTGTTGCCACTGAAAACAAAGACAAAACCCCCACTAAAATCATCTTCACAGCCGTAACTTGCACAGTCCTCCTTCTATAACAGCCCTTCCTTCTGCTAAATCGCTTTTCTCCATCTGCATTATTTCTGCTTCTTCTTCTGTGCTCACCAGTTTAAATCTCGTTTCTGTTACTTTATAGTAAACATACTTTATTGTTAACACGCAAGTCAGCTGCACACCCTATTCATTACTCCGCCTGCCCTGGTTCCTCACCCTAACCCCTCCACCCCCTTTACCTATCTGCTAAATCGCTTTCTTCCTCTTTCATTTATTCTCGTCCTTCTGTGCTCTTTCACACAATTCCAGCCCACATCCGAAGTCAGCTGCACACCCTTACACCGAGCTTGAGTTATGCCCCGTATTTGCCCGAACCTTGAGCAACTCTTGAGCTGGAAAAGCGCTATATTTATAAGAACGATGAACTTAAAGCAAATAAATACCGTGATCATCTCCCTCCCTCCATCTAATATTCTCCTCCTGTGTTCTTGAGCTACCGCACTCACATTTTGCTTACTTTTCTCAAACGTAAACACTTAAAAGTCATCTGCACTTCCCTCTTCTGCTTTTCTCGTCTCCTTCCATACTATTTCATTCAAGTTCAGTCTTGTTCGAGCTTGCACACCCTTAGTCTTTGTCCTGAACCCACGACCAGTTCTGCTACCCCCTCCCCCGCCCCTCTGCCTTTTCCTCTGTTTCCTCTTCTTTGTGTGCTACCCCACGCATCCCTTAACCTCTCTTCCTGAAAACACTAAAGTCAGCTGCACACCCCTACTTTAGGCCCCCGTATCGCCACGACTCCTTGCACCGTAGCCGCTCATTTCCGCTAGCCATCAACACACAAAAACTACTTTCAATTCCATTTCCTTCATATACCCCCTTCCCCTCCAACCACCCCATCCAACCCATCCCAACCCTTCCATCCCCACCTCAACCATCACTCCCCCCCCCCCGCCCTTTCTTTTTTATCTTCAGTCACAGCTCCTGCCCTTCCTTTTCTTTTTCCTGCACGCCTTTCCCCTCCCCTCCCAAGGATTAACTTCCGGGGTTCTGAGAGGTAGAGGGAGCTAGCTGGCGGGTTGTCTTTGTTCTTTTTCTCTCTCAGCGCGCGCCTGTCTTCACAATCTAATTAGCAAGAACTGCAAGATCAAAGGTCCATCTATCTATCTGCCCATCTACATATATCCACCTAGACTGATTCTCTCTCTCTCTCTCTCACACACACACCACACACACAGCGGTGCTCTCTACAGTAGTGCCAAACTTGTATAAGATTTATTAATTTTATTTTTTGAAACGTTAAATAGCGCTTTTCCAGCTGAAAAGCTGCTCAAGGCGCTGGCCGATACAAAACTGAAGCAGCCCAAGTGTGTCGCGCTCCTTCCACCTACTCCCCTCCCCCCTCTTCTTATTGGACTTGTCGCTCCCTTCCTCACCCTCTCCTTCCTTTCCCTTTCTTCAACATCTGCCAAGGTCGCTCATGCCTTCCACTTGCCCCCCCGTGAACCCCCATCCAGGTACAACAAGGCTTGATTCCCTCAACGCGCCTAGGACCAGTCTACGGCGGAAAGAGATCAATCCGGAACATCTGAATTCCGTCCGTCATGCGGAATCAAGCGCACGCGCTAAACGCAGGTAAGAGGAACGGAAAATTGTTCCAGAGTACCTGAAGACCACGAGAAACGTCTTATTTCACACAGTCCCTTCCGTTTACTCCGAGTGTTAGGCATCAGACGTGGGGAAGTCTTTAGTTTGGCAGCAGTGCACAATAAAGCAAGCCTCGCTTAATAACACGTAGGAAGAACAGCAACTTGTTCCAGTATTCCAAAAGTGTATAATAAATTAAATTAAATTAATGCAATGCTCTCTCTCTCTCTCTCTCTCTCTCTCTCTCTCTCTCTCTCTCTCTCTCTCTCTCTCTCTCGTCCATTCCACTCTCACTCTTCTCTTGTCATAAAAGAACAACAATTCAAAGTCTGCAATTCAAACTCTATCTTCGCATTCTTCTTCCTTTATCCTTAATTTTTTTCAGTCACTTCTTTTCATTTCCGCTTCAGTCCAGCACTTCTCCTTTTCTGTCTTTCTTCTGTACTGTTCCATAGTCCTCCATCCAGTATGAAATAAGGGTCTTTCCGGTCCATCCTTTTTTTCCTTATTTAAAAGGTACACCCAGTCCTTAACCCCATTCTGTCCTCCAGAAGCCGTTCCTATCTTATCTGCTCGATCTCCTCTTACCAAAATACAGTTTACCACACTTCTTCCTCACATCAGAAACAGCAGTCTGTGATACCTGGTATTCTCCCAAAATTAGGTTAAGCCATGATAGCCCTCTCCATATCGCTCTCTCTCTCTCTCTCTCTCTCTCTCTCTCTCTCTCTCTCTCTCTCTCCTGCCCTAAATGGGTAGACGAATAGGTCAGATATAAAGCACATTTCTTTAGCTCAAAGTGCTCATTAAGACAAATCGTCCCCTTTTTGTCCCCTATACGCACTGTGTCCGGGGACGTTAATTTAAATAATGCGAAATCGTCCCCTATACGCTTATGTGTCCGGAAACGTTAATCTATTTAACTAACTAACTAACTAACTCAAAGTGCTGCTCAATAAATATTATGTAAGACTTCGTCACAATTTTTGTTTCACTCATGACGAGTTGTACAGATGACTAGGTCGCCCGCTGCGCACGCGCCCGATTCATTCAAACCAAACTTTAATTTTTACTCCTCTTTCTTACTTCATCCTTCCTGAAGTCAAGCTTCTTTCTCTCCCTCTGTCTGCCGATGAACCCCCACAACACACACGACCCCTTTCCTCACCCCACCCCCGCACTCCTCCCTCCTACCACTCCATCCTTCTTCCATCTCCGGCTCTCTCATCTTATATCTCCAAATTCCAGCTTCCTCCAAGCTTGATGGCATTCCACGGCATCCCTAACAGGAGCACACAGACATCCCTACCCTACTACCGCTAATGTAAATCTTTTAACACACACACGTTGGCCTGCGACGCTCAGCTGTGGTGGTGCTAGGATTTGAAGCATCTGTCCTACAGGCTTGCCTAATCAGCCTTACTCTCCCCTATTCAGTGTATTGTACTGGGCCCCCAAACTTCAGTTTATCTGTGTTTAGGACAAAAGCAAGGAAAATCTCGCAAGGCATGCGATAGATGCAAGCATTTATTGTTAACTCCTTCGTCCGTACTGTAAAGGTCCTGACTCTCATGTCCTAGACGGGTGAGTACCTGCTCTGTCTCGGTTTTAACCTAATTACCTATAGAAGAAATAGGACAAAAAGTGACGATTGCCATGTTTTGTAACAGAATGATTGGCCATGAGTTGAAGCACCTGCATACGGTTACCAAAAATCATCAATATCGTCATCAGTTGCACTGTAGTGTGGTTAGAAGTACAAGTGCTGAGCAGTTATAGACTACAACTGGTATATTATACAACCTTTGTACAGTTGTACATTGATTGTACCAAAAGACTGGTCAGATAGCGGGCGCGAGAGCTAACAAGCAACTGTGGCAGTTCATCTTCTGTTCGACAGCCACAGGGGGAGGAGAAGGAGAAGTAGAAGAAGACGACGACGACGACGTCGAAGAATAAGAAGAAGAAGAAGAAGAAGAAGAAGAAGAAGAAGAAGAAGAAGAAGAAGAAGAAGAAGAAGAAGAAGAAGAAGAAGAAAATCGAGTGAGTTCTCAGCACGTATGTGGCAAAGTTTGATAGTTCAATTCGTCGTGCAATAGGACGCAAACCTTGTTCTCTATTACCATAGATAGTGTACGGTGGAGTAGTGCATTGATCTGTGCTAAGTGTACTGGTCAGACAGAGAGGGCTAGAAAGCAACTGTGGCTGTCCATCTTCTGTTAGGACTGACCGCAAAAGAGAAAGGGGTCAAGGGAAAATCAACACACAGAAGCCGCAAACACACACAGTGCCCAGCGGCCTGCCAACCGCCGTATCTCACAGGAAGCGCTGCCGGCGATGGCAGTAATACAACTTGTAAGAGGTACAAGTACAACGTTCCCCGTAAAGAGTGCACAGGAAATTCCACAAAACAAGGTGTGCTCACAACGCCTAAACTTATCAGCCTTAAAAAGTTAAAAGGCGTTATGTCCTCCTTTTCATCAGGGTCGGCTTTTTGATTCATGTCCGCCCATTTACTCTCCTCCGATGCTTTATTGCATGAAGATCCCCGGTTTGTTTAAAAGAAAGTTCAGGTAAGCATCACAGAAGAACAGACTCTGGTGATTCTTGTGTTACATTTCGTTTATTTGACCTAATTGATTCAAGTATGTAACCAAAATTACCATACTGCTTGAACTACATAACGCATGGAAACGAAGAGAATGATGGGGTTCGGGGTAGGGGAGGGAAGGGAAGGGGGCACACTGAACAGCTTCAGCAAGTCTTGATCCGGACCACTAATTCTGATTTCCATGCTGCGAGAGAACCTGATACATTCTGAATAGAAGACGACAAAGATTTTACTGACGGCAGGCGCCTCTCCTGGAGTCTGAAACAAGCCTGGATGTTCGACCAACAGAGAATTCCGTTGTGAGAAACTGCCCGTGTCAACAATAGCCGCTGACCCTTGCCAAACACTTCAAACTAACCCTCCTACACCGTACTCCCGTTAGTTCCCCTCCCCTCTCCCTCTCTGCGCCGAAGTACGCCATCCGTCAATCACTTCTACCGAGGTTTCTCAATCTACGTCCGACATATTTTTGTGTCACTAATTTTATTTAATGCCACAGCCACGTTATTAACGCCTGCATCTCCTGGAAAAAAATATATTTAAAAGGGGAACAAGTAATCTCCGAAATATTTTCGAAACAACAGTTTTTTGTTTTATTTATTCTTCGACCTCTTGCGTTACATTTACAGGGACACCACAATCTAGCAAGCCTGTCCAATTGAAGCTTGCCCTCAAAACTGGAATTCACTACCTTTGTTGATTTTAATTTAATACACCTGGCCAAGTTTAAAGAGTAAGAGCAGATCTGTTTCATCCGTAATTCTCGCTTGAATACCTCCTGACAAGAGTGGTTGCTGAACCCCAAAAGCTTGCAAACATCACTACCGGGATCGTTTATTACTAAGACCTGCTTACAACCATCAAAGATGTAACCTAGACACTCTCCTACGCCATAATAGTACAGTCTCTATTAATAATCCAGCGCCTTAAAAATCTTTAGTCATTAGGGGCCATAGTATCAGACAATGGGGCCGACAGGAAATCCTCTCCAGGATCGCACAAACAACTGCTGCCCTGACAAGGTTGAAGCCAATTTGGAAGGACGTGACCATCAGCCTACATTCCAAGGTAAGACTGCTGCGTTCCCTTGTCATCTCCATCTTCCTATATGCTGGAGAAACATGAACCATCACAGCAGATCTACAACGAAGAATACAAAGCATGGAGATGAGCTACAGAAGACTCCTGGGCATTTCTTATACCCAGCACATCACCAACAACGAAGTCCGACAGACCATCACACAAGCCATTGGACAACACGATGACCTGCTCACAGTGGTGAAAAAACGGAAACTCCGAGTGTATGGCCACGTCACCAGATCATCAGGTCTTGCAAAGACCATCCTGCAAGGCACAGTGCAAGGACGTAGAAGAAGAGGTAGACCGAAAAAGAGGTGGGAGGACAACATTCGAGAATGGAGTGGTTTGACACTGAGCGAAAAACCATCAGGGTTGCGGAAAGATGGAGTACGCTGGTTAAACGATCATCTGTGGTGCCCCTACGACCTCCGAGTTAGGAGATAGGATAGGATAGTCCTTAGAAGAAAGAAGATACACATTCACATAGAAAACGTTTGTTACTCCTTTAAATTAAACAAATTTGCAAAAGTAGATCGGTCTAAAAGTTGAATCTTGATGAGTGAGGCGCCTTGGGCGGCTTGAGTTAGATCCTGTATCGGCCATCGCCTTGAGCAGCTCTTGAGCTGGAAAAGCGCTATATAAGAACGATTAAATAAAGAAAGAAAGAAATAGAAGGATGGCAGCCTTAAGCGTTCAGGATGATTCAGTGAACTAATTTACGCCAAACAAAAATTGACATGCCTCAATTTCTTTTTTCAAAAGGAATCAATGTATTATATATCAATTATTATTCTAAAATTGAACTTTTCTGTGTAAATGAATGGCACGATTAAAGAAATCAAAAGTGTGCGTTTCATGTAGTGAATGTTGATTACAAGATCGCCCCGTTTTGAGCCTGATGTAGGAGGAAATAACAGCGCATTAACGTATCCATTATACAAATTAAAATTATTATTATTATTATTATTATTATTATTATTATTATTATTATTATTATTATTATTATCATTATCAAACCCGGAGCAACGCTCAGGTTATTTCAAATCAGACATCAGACATCATTTACATCACTGAATATTTTTATTAGACAAGTACCAAGAAAAATTACATGAATAACAAAATGATGGGGTAAATCATAAAGTATGAAACAACGACACTAGTATTAAAGTCTGAGCCACAGTCGGGTGGGTGCCAGACATAAAATTTCTTGAGCTCACACTACTAGACTAAATAAACTCTCTTTTTTATCCTTCCAATATTTTTTTTGGTTTTTTGGCACCACAACGCTTACTACACACCGATGTGGGCTCAGCTACGACGCTGTTGCTACTAGTAACTACTGATAGTAATATAACTACCACACTGCACTAATACATACAAAACTAAAGACTTGCGACGATTTGAAGAGAGTTATCTGCTATTTTCAGAAGCGTAATGACAATGTCTTTCTTCTGATCAATGACTATTCGTCTTCCTTTTATTCTTTCTCTCCTCATCCTCTTCTTTTCCTCAAAACTACCACACACAAAAAGCAAGTACGCAAGATAAAAAAAATCATTTAAGCGTTTTGTATAGAACTCTTCTTTGGGAAAGAATACACACACACACTGTATATTTCAAATTAGGTGGTGGTGTTTTTCAATATAAATTTGTTGTTGAGACAAAGGAAGAGAGAGAGGGAGAGAGAGAAATCAATATAGAAAATAAATAACCATGAATACAATAAATTTACAGAATCCAAACAGCCTTCCACAATAAGCAACAAGGTGGAAAGCTATTCAAATGTACTTTCAGACTGACAAAATAAGCATTTTGAAAAGTGTTACAATTGTTGGCGGAGTTGTGACTGGGCTTTATGAAGCAACGTGAAGACACGCAATGACAGGCCATGATCTGGACTATCTGCAAGCAAAAATCTAGCTAAACCGGCCCAGTGCTGAAATTAATGAATGTAAAAAATTAAACATATGCATGCATCCACAGAAATAGAAGCCCAGTTTTAGTCTTGGCAAAGGAAAAATGTTACAATCTGTTAAAATGTTTGGACCCTGCATAAATGAAGATGGTCAGCAATTTTCTGTCGCAATGTCTTGAAAGTCTATACTACCCACAAACATCACGCCCAGCCCTGCGTCTTTTCTTAGCGCAAGACGGCAGTTTTAGTTGGTAGCTTGGCCAAGAAGGAAGAATGTTACAATCTGTTAAAACAAATATCGCAGCCATGTTTTCAGTTGGAATGGAACGGTGGCCGCATGGACTGATAACATAACTTGTGCTGAAGCCAACCTCTTCATCTCTCCTTTACCACCCACACCCTTGTTCCCCTCCTCTCTCTCTCTCTCTCTCTCTCTCTCTCTCTCTCTCTCTCTCGCCCTCCCTCTCTTAACCCTCCCGTCTTCCATCAGCTGGTTTCTGTGGAGTGCTAAGCTACCGTGGAGACGACGTCCTAATAATTGGACGGAGGCAACGGCCCAAAAAAAAATGTCTTTCAGTTTTTTTGCCGCCTTGCAACATCACACAAACCCAATCTAAATGTACGCAAAAAAAAACACAAATGTCCCTATTCCGAGTCCACAATCTTAACATTTTTGTTATACATTGGTTGTGTTCAAAAACCGAATTAAAGTTTGATGATGTGAACTGTAACACAAATTCAGATTCAGGAGGTACGACATAATAGACCTAACGGACGAAATTTTTTAGGACAATACAAGTCGTGAAACGGCACGGATCTTTGCCACTACAAGTTCGTTCGTTCGTTAAATACATTAATGTCCCTAGAGACACGTTAGCGCATAAGGGACGTAAATATTATATTAACAGTTAATTAAGATGTAGCTAAAAATGTTCTGAGGTCACTTCCTTTCATGACCACATTAAAATCAATTTTTAAACAAATCGAGGAAGAGACAGTCATTCATTTCAAATACACATTCGTTCTCATAGCACTTCGCTTATATGCTAGTGGCACGGCGCTTTGTGGGATTTGGCGCATGTGCAGTAGCAGGAATTTTCCATTTCTAAAAACAGCACATAGGAAAAGCTATTCTGTAATACCTATTCATGCATACCAATTTGTGCTGAAAAATATTCTGGAATTGGTTTAGCCTATAATCTAGCAATAAGCTATTGCCTTTTTCGTGCATACGGTCCCAGTTCTCTTCTTCTCCTTGATAAATAAAATTGTTATCGTCTGTGGAGTGACTTGTTATCTCGGGACTGTGATGCATATTATTTTGTGTAATTTTCCCAATTATAATAATGAAGAGGATTGTCGTTAATATATACACATTTCTTCCCATACTGAGTCAATGTAAACTTTAAACCGGGTGACGTAGCGACGAAAGTCTCCTTTTCTGTTTACACTCCCGGGCGGGGATGCGATGATATAATACTTCAAAAAAAACAACTGCAATCAGGTGACCAGCATCAGAGGTTAGAGGAGAGTCACAGCAACGCAGTGTAATCTCAACTACCCGGGTTAGGCGTATGCTTCACAAGGTTTTAGATACTCTGTATACCACTGGGTTTATTAAGATTGGTGATTTTTCTTGTTACGCTGTTGTAGTCCTATCCAATCCCGTAACTCAAAGGTCGTCGGGGTATCACAGATGATCGTTTAACCAGCGTACTCCATCTTTCTTTGTCCTCAGCAACCCCCATGGCTTCGTTCAGTGTCAAACCAGTCCATTCTCGAATGTTGTCCTCCAACCTCTTTTTCTGTCTTCATCTTCTTCTGCCTCCTTGCACCGTGCCTTGCAGGATGGTCTTTGCAAGGCCTGATGCTCTGGTGACGTGGCCATACCATCGGAGTTTTCGTTTCTTCACCATTGTGACCAGATCGTCATGTTGTCCAATGGCTTTGTGTGATGTCGGACTTTGTTGTTGGTGATGTGCTGCGTATAGGAAATGCCCAGAAGTCTTCTGTAGCACTTCAACTCCATGCTTTGTATTCTTCGTAGATCTGTTGTGAGGGTCCATTGTTTCGCAAGCATATAGGAATATGGAGATGACAAGGGAGCGCAGCAGCCTATCTTAGAATGTAGACTGATGGTCTTGTCTTTCCAAATGGGCTTCAACCTTGTCAGGGCAGCAGTTGTTTGTGCGATCTTGGAGCTGACGTCCTGCCGGGACCCATTGTCTGATACAATGACTCCTAAAATATTTGAAGCTATGCACTGTGTTGATGGATTGTCCTTAGACTTTGAAAGATGTGCATGTTGATGCCTTTGGTGTTGTTGGTCACCATTTTGGTATTCTCTGCACTTATTTCCATTCCAATGGCGCTGTTGTGGAGGAGACTCGGTAAAACGCTTTCTTGAAATCTACAAACACATTATATAGATGTTGTTGGTGCTGTGGGTATTTTTCGCAAATTATTCTGAGGTTGAAAATCTGTTCAGTGGTACTTCGCCCTGCACTGAATCCTGTTTGCTCTTCAGCTATGATTTGTTCAGCTTGGGG
Source organism: Oncomelania hupensis (assembly GCA_036898135.1). Lineage (NCBI taxonomy): Eukaryota > Metazoa > Mollusca > Gastropoda > Littorinimorpha > Pomatiopsidae > Oncomelania > Oncomelania hupensis. The sequence goes on along the minus strand of CM072522.1, from coordinate 20,071,754 downwards.
TTTCAACCTTTTGAGTATTATTTTCAGGAGGACCTTGCTGGGATGGCTGACGCGGCTGATGGTGCCATAATTTTCACACTCCTGAAGGTTACCCTGTTCGGGCTGTTGATTGATTGATTGGGTAAATTAACGTCCCCGGACACATAGAGCGTATAGTGGACATTATTAACTGGGCTGTTTTTTTTTTGATTTTTTTTAATCAGTTTATAGTCCCCTCTCTTCCCGATAAGGATTTTCAGAGAGGAGACTCACATTTTTATTGCTGGGCTGTTGTAGTGCTCTCTGCTTTATATACCGCTCATCAAGGCTGCCTTTGGCTATGCTTGTGGATTTTGTTGTGATAGTGGTGACTTGATTGCAGAAGGTTAACTTTATGTATTGTTTAATTTTGCATGTGGGTTTTTCTCATTGTATAATTTCTAATGCAATATTGTCAGTTGTTTCTTTCTTTTCATGTAAAGCGCTAAGCGCTTGTCTATAAAATCACAAGTAATAGCGCTATATAAATGTACATTAGTATTCATTATTATTACATGTAGCGCGAACTGTTTGTTCAAAGATACCCCCGTATTGCGTCACATTTCTCACTAGAAGACAGGATAACTAACTTTTAGCCCTATCTAAAGTGCAACGTCAGCTCAGCAAAATGATATTAGTGCCCATCGTCTTCTTACGGTTAAACACCCCTTGCGTCAACGCAAAGTTAGGTCACTAGTACCCGCGTCACGTCGACAAGAGCAGTAGCTCTAACAGCTGACTCGCACGTATCATAGCTTTTCAGTGGATCAACGCTGAGCATCCACTTCACACTTCTTTCACACAAAGTTATATAATATAGCGTCAACTGACGCGTGTATGAAAAGATGACATATTTTCTCTTTTAACACTCTTCGGGCTGAGTCATCTATCGTTGATAATCGCATTGAAGGTTTTCAATGTCTAAAACGTTGCTATGCCAGTATGTGTAAGCCGGCCATAAAGCGACGATCAGTTAGCCTTAGACAATATAACGGTCAGCTGGTTGATATTTAACTGTCGTGTACTGTAAAATTGGATGTGATGGGCTCCGGGTGTCCCTCTGTGTGTTTGTGTGTGTATGCGCGCGCGCGAACGAGGTGGGATGGGGTGGTGGTGGAAAGACTATTTAGATGATGGCCCCCCCTAAGGGCACTGAATATCATCACAGTCTCCTCTCTGAAAATCCTTATCGGGAAGAGAGGGGACTATAAACTGATACAAAAAAAAAAAAGGGCACTGAAGTGTGTAATTGAGGGTAGGAACTTCAACCGTCGCCAGCCTGCGCCCCGCCCGTGTACAGTAACACTGATCGATCGTTCCTTGACCAAAGTAGCAATAATTTCCAGTATGAGGTGAATGAATCAGGCCATCTTGGTAAACAAGGACCATTTCTATAGAGGTTTGTATAGGAGAAAGGGGTTAATGGGGACTTTGCTCACACTATCGCAGATGTCAATACAGTTAACTTAAAGAACTACAAACGTACATAAAAATTCAAATAAAGTCAGAGGGTAGAATGCGGGTATTTATTTTAGGGTACTAACTAGATGAGTGAGTGAATGGCGAGAGAAAGAAAGGGGGTGGAGTTACGGCACAAAAAGATAGTGAGGTATCTGTTTTGGAAAAAAAAAATTTCAAGGCTTTAAAAAGTCAGCAGGGGTGAGAGAGAAGGTCAGCCCGACCAACACGTTGGTTACCTCCAATATGCAATGCATATATGCACGTTTGGTATAACATATAGAAAAAATTTCGATGGCACAACCGTAAATTTCGGTCTCTTGAGCGCACCTGTATATAAGCCGCACCCACTGAATTTGAAAAAAAAATCTTAACCCACCACGCCATCTCATCATTGACTTCAGCCTCGGTTTCGTTACAGAGAAGCTAAAATTAGACGAGGACGATCTGAATGCTTCAGTGTAGGCGGCGTTCGATTTTAAGAATAAGAACAGCTAACATTATAATAACATGAACAGTTAACACTTGAACATGGAGCTCATCGAAAAATTCATGAACAATAAACAGTGAGTTAAAGAGACGCTAGAAAGAGAAGAGGGCGTGATGCTCTTGGAATCGGAACAATTCGCAAACATGCCGCAACTGTTGTTTTCGCCGCAGGGTTTAAAGCTTGGAAAAAAAGTCGCGGTCAATAGTAATGTTATTGTTGAGTAGATTAATGTCCCCGGACACAGAAGCGTATAGGGGACGTGTTATGTTGTTAGCCATCGTTTATAGGGTCCAGCGGACTGCAAAGAGCTGACTCACTGTCTCAGGACCACAACTTGGTTAAAAGAGGGTTCACCACTGATCCGTATAAAAGATCTGCTGAAAGAACCCTAATGGTAACACCGAAGGCACTCCACCAGCCGGTTACTTTACAATAAAGGCATCCCATGCAGGGGACGCTGAGACTGTACTCAAATTTATCAAAACCTAGTTTACAAAAGCAAAATAGAATACAAACATCATTATAAAATACTAACAAAACACGTACATATAAAATGCCTACATTGTTAAATGACAATACCATAGAAAGCCCTAGTTAATATTTGGCAGAAAGCGTTTAATATTCCCAAGCTGACCCAACGGACTCCATACACCAATGAGTTTTGGAAGAGTTTTCAAGAAAAAGGGTAGGTGACTGGTCTAGCGAAGAAGATAACAGATTGATAGAAGAGATTAGGAACGAGAAAGAACAAATGAGAATGACAGAAACAGTGGGAATTTAAATAAAGCACTACATTTCCATATTATTCCAAAATGTACGGCACACGGCAGTACAGCGCGCTCCGAGACAAGGATTTCAAAAGCCGCATTCGTGTCGTTTCGTAGGTAGATTATCGTCCCCGGACACAAAGCGTATAGGGGACTTGGATGGACGATAGCCGTTGTAGTAAGAAGTCAGGTTGCAGAAGTTGAAGCTAGCAGAATGAAGGTCATGTTGCAGTAGTGGAAAAGTCATTTGAAGATGGAGCGCACAAGGCTGCTGCTACAATCGGTAGAAAACATCATGATGAAGCAGAAGAGCAGCTGTGATAAGAGTGTCGAAGAAGGAGAGCGCATGGGTGCGCAGCGAAGATGCCGTTAGGGTGCCAATAAGGACGCAGGGCCAGTCCTGAGGAAGTGTGCCGATGTGGCTCTTGAAGGAAGCGCCGATGGAGCCGCAAAGAGGTGGCCAAGCAGTGGCCGCGTGAGGGTAGGTAGGAAAACACAGGGTGCCACTGGCGGTGAAACACCTGTAGTCCGGAGGTCGCCACTCTCCACAGGGAACCCCGCGTCGCCCTATCGTAGAGAAAGGTGGAGGGCAGCCAAAGGCCGAGCAGACGGAAGTCAAGCGAGGAGGGCCCTTCCACGCAGCATGACCGACGCCGGGACCAGCGGAGCCCTATATGTAGAAGATGAAGGGTGTAGGTTGAGGTGGAGTGACGTGTCGGAATCTCCCACAGTCCGCGTCAGCAGCTTCGACTTCTGTACTGCCACCGCCGGGTAGGCCCCCGTTCCACCCCGACGGCGCGTCCTCCTCATCTCCGCATGCTGGGCGTCTGTGGGACTGAACGTCTCCGTGAGCAGGTTGATTGATTGATTGATTTATTGTTGCTTTAGGTCCAGCGGACTCTTCCGAGCCAAATCAGGACCGGACAACCCCCGATCCGCATAAAAGATCTGCCGAAACAACCCCAGTGGGAAAATTGAATGCCCTCCACCGGCCAGTCACTTTACAATAAAGACATCCCACGCGGGGGACGGCTGAGGGTTGACCTCAACTACGCGAACACCCCGGTTACAAAAACAAAATAGAATACAAACATCATTATAAATCATCAACCAAACACATACATATAAAATGCCTATAGTGCTAAATAGTACATTCATAGGAAGCCCTAGTGACCACCAGGCAGAAAGCGTCCAACACTCCCAAGCTGATCCAACAGACCTCATACACAAACAAGGAGTCTTGTCCAGGAAGAGTTTTCAAGAAAAAAGGTAGGTCATTGATCTAGCGAAGAAGAAGATAGTATAGCAGAGTGAAGGACAGAGCAGGAATAGGAAAGAGTAAATGAGGAAGACAGCGACAGTGGGAATTTAAAGCACTAAATTTCCATAAAGTGGGGATACTATTTATACTGAAAAACCCCGGCACTCCAACGGGGGTACTGTTGCCGCAGTGAAGCGTCTTGCCTATAAAGGAAAGACAGGTTTTCAACTGTGGCTTTCACTGTTCCCTTTATAGGTTTGAACAATCTACAGTGGCAAGATTGCTCATGACCCCAAGGGGTCCCGTGAGCAGGTGTGGGCTCGAAAAGCCTATTGACCGCCGCAGTAGTGAATGCTGGTCGGCGACCGCCGCAGTGGAAAACGCAGGTCGGCTAGGCAAGCTGAACAGGTAACCGTCGCAGTGGAAATGCAGGTTGGCAGATGGTAGGAATAGAAGGTGCCCAACACCTCAGCGAATGGTAAATGCTGAAGCAGTGTTATTTATACAAGATAACCATGCCAGGGGCCGTATGCATTAAAAAGGAATAGAGTAGTTATTCCGGAATATGCCGCTATTCCAGAATTGAAGACCACTATTTCGTATGCATGAAAACGTAATTGCGTATTCTCTTTTATTATCCCGGTATACATTTACACCAACCTTTCAGGCGGGTAAGTATCAAAATCCTATTTCCTTCGCTGAAACAAACTGTGTATCGGCAAAATCGCAGACGACAATACGCCAAAAATTGCATATTTTGTGATGATTTCACCCCTTCGAAAAGTTCGATGATGTGGAACTGTACGACAAATTCAGATTCAGTAGGAACAACATTATAGACCTAACGGACGAAATTTCTGAGGACATACAAGTGGTGAATCGGCATGGATCTTTTTACCTCTAAAAGTTCGTTCGTACGTTAAATTATTGACCCCAGACACGTGAGCGCTTATGGGACGTAAATATTACATTAAAATTTATTTAAGATGTGGCTGAACATGTTCTGAGGCCAATTCATAAAAGAACCACATTAAAATCAATTTTTTAAAAATCGGGGAAGGGACAATCATTCATTTCAAATACACATTCGTTCGTTTCGTTGTGAAGATTTGTGTCCCCGGACACTTTCGCATATAGGGGACGTAAATAAGAGATCTTGATAAAATAAGAGATCTTGATGAAGTAAGAGTTCATGATGAGTTGCCACAGGGCTGTTCGCAGGATGTCATTCGTTTTAGTGATGAGTCGTTCGTTGTTGTAGAAGGTACCGGCACAGGGTGGGGTACAGGTGGTGTGGCAGGCGCGTAAAAGGTGTAGGAGGTGGGTCGAATCTTCTCCACAAGGCATGAGGAGGTGAGGCCGTGGAACCAAGGGGTCTACAAGGAGGGTAGGCAGAACGCGGGGAGACGCTGGCGATGCGAAGCCACCCTCCACAGGAATCCCCGCGTCGCCCAGTAGTAGAAACAGGAACAGGCCAGCCAAGGAATGGAGCGACGGCATCTGAGCGACGTGACATCAATCGCCGATCCGCGACCGCCGCTCATTCGATGGAATCCTACCGCGGTGAAAATGTAGTTTGAAGGTTGAGGTGGAGTTTCGTGTCGAGGTTTCCCACACGACGCTGTCGCAGGTTCAACTTCATGGCCCAGTATCTCGACCCCAGGAATGGCAAGTGATCGGGCTACCGTCTATCTCCGCCGCTAAGGCGCGCGTGGGTCTTAACGCCTCCTAGAGCAGGACTGCCATCCTTGCTCGACTCGCTGCCACCGAGTCACTCGTTGTCTGCTGACTACGTTTTTCTAATTTTTTTTATTTATACCGAACGTGCATATATGCACCGCAAATTGGAGGTAACCAGCTTGTTGGTCGGGCTGACCTTCTCTCTCACCCTTGCTTACTTTTTATAGCCTTGAACTTTGTTTCTTCTCCGAAACAGATACCTCACTATCTTTTTGTGCCGTATCTCCACCCCCTTTCTTTCTCTCGCCATTCATTCATCTACCCAAAATTAAATACTACCATCCTACCCCCTAACTTATTTGCATTTATATGTAAGTTTCTAGTTATTTTTTTAACACTATATTGACATCTGCGATAGTGTGAGCATAGCCCCCAGGCCCCTTTAACCCCTTTTTTCTCCTCAACGAAGTGGAGGATTTCTATGAGCATCTGCAGGCTGTCCATGACCATGTGCCGAGGAAGGATAGTAATAGTGCAAGGCGACTGTAATGCCAAGGTTGGCCAAGATGCGTACCACAACTGGGGAGACACATGTGGATCTCACTGCAACAGCGAGACAAATGACAGCGGGGAGCATCACAATCAGATTGACTATATCATGGTCAAGAAACTCTTCAGGTCAAGCATCAACACTGGCAGGACACGCACTTTTTGAGGAGCAGACATCAAAAGTGACCACGATCTCGTGATGATGTCTTTCTGGCTCCACTTTAAGAGAGTAAACACAGCAAAGTGCACCAGACTGAAGTTCAACCTGGACAAACTGCAAGACCCGGAGGTGGCAGAAATATTCCAAGCCACAATTGAGGCAAATTTTCACCACTGCTCATTTTGGGAGCTGGTAAAGTAGATGTCGACACCATGACCACCGCCTTCAACTCTGCGGTGATAGATGCTGCCACTGAAATCCTTGGCAAGCACCGCCTAAAGAAGAAACCGTCGATCAAACCGGAACGTTTGGATCTGTGTGATACACGAAGAGAGACGAAAAAGAAAAAGAACACCTCACAGGGAGCTGATGCCTATCGAAAAATCAACAATGACATCCGAAAAGGCATGCGCACAGCAAAGGAGAACTGGATAGAAGATCAATGCCACGAAATAGAGAACAGTCTGAACAAGACCAAAAGCACGAAGGCCTACCAGACTGGGAAGCGGATGACAAGTGTTAAGCAGCCCAAGGTCTCCACGATCCAAAGCAAGTATGGTATATGCCTTACAGAAGAACAAGAAGTCTTGGATAGATGGACAGAGTACTGCCCTGACAATTACAACCACATACCAAACGGAGACCCTCAGTTCTAGCATGTCCCCAGGACAGAGAAGAAGAAGAAATCCTCCCAATTCTCCGAGAAGAAGTTGAGGCGGCAGTGCAATCGTTGAAGAAGGGGAAGTCAGCGGGAGTGGAAACCATACCCGCAGAATTGCTTCAAGCAGGAGGAGAAGCGATGATTGACCCCCTCACCATTATCTGTAACAAGATCGGGCAGAGTGGTGAATGGAACACACCAAGGACCCAGTCGCTTGTCATCACTCTTCCCAAAAATGGTAACCTTAGTAGTGTGAAAATTACCGCACCATCAGCCTCATCAGCCATCCCAGCAAACTCATCCTGAAAACAATACTCGACAGGTTTAAACCCCAAGCTGAACAAATCATTGCTGAAGAACAAGCAGGATTCAGGGCAGGACAAAGAACCACTGAGCGCAGATTTTCAACCTCAGAATAATCTGCAATAAATATCTACAGCATCATCAACATCTATATCATGTGTTAGTAGACTTCAAGAAAGTGTTTGACCGAGTCTGACATGTAGTTCTGTGGGCAACCATGAGAGTAGAGTGTACAACATCAGTCCTAGCATTATTGACGTCATCAAAAACCTGTATGACAAGGCTCCAGTGCAGTCCTCCACAACAGCGCCATCGGGCATTGGTTCAGAACAACAATCGTCGTGCGTCAAGGATCCCTACTCTCTCCAACATCTTCCTGGAGCACATCATGTCAAATGCCCTTGCAGATCACGAAAGCACGGTCGACATAGAGGGTAGAGCAATCTCCAACCTCCGTTTTGCGGATGATGTTGATGGATTGGCTGGAAAGGACCAAGAACTTGAACAGCTGGTAAAAAGGCTTGACACCACCTCCAGAGCCTTGGGAATGGAAATAAGTGCATAGAATATTAAAATGATGAACAACAACGCCAATGGCATCAACATGGACATAAAAGTCCAAGGCCAATCCCTCAACATGGTGCATATCTGCAAATCTTTAGGAGCCATTGTATCAGACAATGGGTCCCGACAGGAAGTCCTCTCCAGTATCGCACAAACAACTGCTGCCCTGATAAGACTGAAGCCCATTTGAAAAGACAGGACCATCAGTCTACGTAAGGCTGCTGCGCTCCCTTGTCATCTTCATCTTTCTATACGCTTGCGAAGCATGGACCCTCACAACAGAACGAAGAATACAAAGCATGGAGATGAGGTGCCAGAGAAGATTTCTGGGCACTTCCTATACCCAGCACATCACCAACGACGAAGTCCGACAGACCATCACAAAAGCCAATGGACAACACGATGACATGGTCGTAGTAGTGAAGACAGAAGAAACGGAAACTCCGATGGCATGGCCACCTCTCCTGAGCATTAGGCCCTGCAAAGATCATCCTGCAAGGCACGGTGCAAGGAGGCAGAAGATGGAGACAGAAAAGAGGTGGGACGATAACATGCAAGAATGGACTGGCTTGACACTCAGCGAAGACAGGAGGATTGCTGAGAACAGATAAAGATGTAGTATGCTGGTTAATCGATCATCTGTGCCCCAACGACCTTCGAGTTACGGGATTGGATAGGATAGGCTACTGTACAGACAGTGGGGTCCATCTGCGCTTGACAAATCTTCAACGCTTTTAAGTCCAGACAAAAACGCAAAACAGAATTCCTCTGCTGCTGATGAAGAGGTATGCAGTTGTACACGAGCAATTTGAACATTTTTGTCCATTTTGTGTTATAGCGCACTTACAGCTCAAAGAACTGCTCCAGGCGCTGGCACAACCTCACGCCCCACCCAAGCCGCCATCTGCAAGCAGTAAACAGATAGCATCCTCCATCTTTAAGATGAATGTGGGATGGCACTGTACAATGTTAGGCTGGGGGCTGCGTAGTTAACAAACAGCATATATGCTGCAGACTCTTCATGCTATGTGATATACTACCACTGCCTAACTACCCGTCCCCCTCCTTCCCTAATCTCATACACGCGCACATCTGCAGCTACACTAACCCATCTCCCACCCTCCACCACAAAACCCAAATCATACTCCCAAACGTCTTATCAATCTCATTTCAGCTGGCGATATAAAATATGTCCCTTCACTCACACTCACACTGAGGCGCACACATACGCAGCGCAACAAACATGCGCACAAACTTTTTTTAACCGACATTAACTTATCATCCCCATATTAAATGTTTGATATCGAAAAATTTGTGTACCCACCATAATCACAGTTAAAGACATAAAATGGAGGGTGAAAGGGGAGAGAGAGAATGAGAAAGAGAGAGAGATAGAGAGAGAGAGAGAGAGAGAGAGAGAGAGAGAGAGAGAGAGAGAGAGAGAGAGAGAGAGAGAGAGAGAGAGAGAGAGAGAAGAAGAAGAAGAAGAAGAAGAAAAAGACGAAAAAGAAGAAGGGATGAAGGAGCGTGAGGTGTAACGAATGGGGGAATGGGGAGTAACCCCGTAACCACAACTCTTCCAACATTATAATTTTAAATGCTCATACCCCAAAATGTTCCACCTCCAAATGTCTGTACGTAAATATACACACAGTCCAAATTACGTTTCAGCCGCCTTATCACTAAACGCACCATCAGAGGGGTTTGCACAGCAACTACAAGCGCTGTTGTACATACATAACTCTCCACGCTTTTACAGTCACACACAGAAACGTTGTGCAACACACACTTATATATCATCCAAGCATAAATTTTTTTTTAATATCCCAAACACGCGCGCGCGCGCACACACACTTTAGCTGAAGCATTTCAAGAACATCCAAAACATCGACAACTTTAATGATCGTACTGTGTAACTCCTACTGATTTTATACACCATTAGACAAAGACACTCACACTTGAAACAGCAGCATATCAAGTAAAAGAAAAAGAAAATAAGAAGAAGAAGAAAGAAGAAAAGGGAGGAGGAGGTACATTTTGAGTTTAGTTTACGTTAAAGAAAAATACTAGAAGATAAAGCGGGGAAAAGATAATCAAGTTATATCTGAAGAAGAAGAAGAAGAAGAAGAAGAAGAAGAAGAAGAAGAAGGTACAATAACATTATAATTTAATTAAAGAAAAATACTAGAAGACTAAGAAGAAAAAAGGAAAAAAAATGAAGAAACAAAGAAAGAATCAAAGAAAGATAACGAGTTTTAGACACTGCATGAACATACCATACCTGAAGAAGACAACAATAAATAAATATTTTAAATAAAAAAAGAGTTTTGTCGCAAAAGTCATAATTGATAGCAAACAGTCTCTCGTAATGTTTATTGCCTTGTATTTGTGAAATGCTTTGTTTAGTCATCGAGTTGGGTCGTCTTGGATCAGTCCCACGCAAAAAACATGGACGAACGGAACAAACAAACGAACATACTTACGTGCCTGCATACCAGCATACAACGCGACTTCTTCACAAAATACTTGTAAAGTCTTTTCATTAAATGGGCATTGACAAATCTACTAAATCGATTTGGCATTTAACACAAAAATCGAATTAAATATCTTCTCGTTCTTTTCCCTTCTTGGCTTTTTCAATGGAATTGCAATTTTAAACAAAACTGATTCCTTCTGCAAGTCACTGAGAGTATACACACAAGTACATGATAATAAAAAATAAAAATAAATAAATACTACAGTCAAGCTTGCATTTTTGGTTAAAGCTGAACGCTGGTAGTAAAAAATCAACACCGGGACTCAAAATGTATAACACACAAACAAGCACAGCATTTTTTAAAATACAGACATGGATACAGTTACGTGACTTCTACACTAAACAAAACCCAAACCAAATGCTCACACACAGTGACAGTGACACGTACGTTACTTGCAACTAACGCATTTACGTTACTCCGCAATCCAAAGCCAAGGTTGTAACAAAAATAAAATTGTGGGTTACAGTATTACAAATGATCTGGGGGAAACCCTAGCTGATGAGCACCTGAACATTCCATCACAACAACAACACACTTTATCGACAGAGCTAGGAGAGGAGCACTTTAAATTCCATCACAATAAGCTTTTTTGTGGAGCGCTACCTGGAAATAGGTGTAGTAGAAGCATTTTAAATCCCAACAGTTATTACTTTCTTAGGTGTAGAACAACTTTAAGTAGGTGGAAAAGAGAGAGACCAAAAAAATAATTAAAAAACATAAAGCAAATTTTAAAATTCGTTTATTGAAAATGTTCATTTTGTGATCTAAAACAGAATATTCTATGAAACCAAAAGTATAAATGTTCCTGGAGTTTGGAGCATATTTCGAACAATTGTCTGTATAAAGGTGCTGTTAAATATAGCGAATGACCATTTCCATATTTGCTTCCCAAATCTCCAACCAAGAAACCAGGCAATAATTTTCAATGGCTTACACCAAGCAAAACATGAATTTTAAAACAAAAATTTAGAGGCGCCCAAAAATTACACTAGACAAAACATGACACTACTTGTTTAACAAAATATTTAGTGACCGGCCACCAATAACACCACATTTTTACAGAAATTAAACACGAATTTTCTTATGGAGAATTTTCAATTGGTCACCCATTTTTTCTAGCTGAAAAAAATATAATGCATACATTTTGGAATCAATGTTACAAGCTGACTTAACCAATGATGGAATGAATTTAAGGCACTGCTCAGGTAGGATTTCACCCATAAATTAATAATTACCAAAGCCGAAAGGAAGAAAGGGACACCACAGTCTGTGTGACTCTTTGAGCATCATGATAACTGATCATTCAAATAACGGGTTATATGATACAACCTGAAACTTGTGCGACTTTGGAGAATGATAATAAAATATATGATATTTAAAACAAGGTACTATTATATAATAAAACTTGTGTGACATTTGAAGCGTCATAATATTTTAAATGACTTATTAACATATAAGAATCTGTTTGACGTATAACGGGTCTGCCATATTTTTAAATGTTATTTAAATGACAGTAGAGAGAAAATTTACATCTTGTAATTGTATTAATTTTATTAATGACGTGTGATCATCAAATTCAACGTACAGTGGAAATATCCATGTATTTAAAATGTACAATATGACGTGTTAAGCGATATACACGTCATATTTGAACAGCGAACAAAGTCGTGTACAAAGTATATTATGTATATTTATTTGTTTAGGGAATCCGCGCAAAGCTTTTACACGGAAAAAGTTACGAATAACACTGATGCGCCAATATGTTAATTTTTTCAATGTAAGCTATGACATGGTCAGAGATACACACGTCCTTTTTCAATCAGCGAACAAAGGATGGCGTGTACAAAGTATGACGTTTAGGACGGGGCGTCAGAAGCTTTCAGGCTGGAAAGTTCCCTGCATTATTGATGCGGTAGGGACATCGATCGGCCGCCATTGCTGGGTGTGCTACACAGGCTTAATCACAAAGGAGCCAACAAGACTACAACACAAGCGAACCCACAGAGTAGGCTTGAGGCTAACACTACAGTAGCACTCTATAAATAACTCTATAGCAGTAGCAACTCATTTGCCACCCTCCATCGGGCTTTTGCAATTTACTTGACTGCACTAGGTATCAATTTTTGGGAGCACTAGCAATACATAGCTACAATCCAACATATATAATGTTATTACTAGCCACGGCAGAAGCAAGCCGAATTTTCATTCTCCATTTTGTAAACGTTTGCTTCGTAGTTCCCAACTATTTTATTCTACTGTTTATCGATTGTTTTATTTCACTGTTGATCGCATTAGGAGAACGCAATAAATTAGCGAACTCAACCAGCCCACACACAAAAACTGCATAAATTACTAGTTCTAGTTTTTAAGAACACAAGAAAAGTTTATTGTATTGTGTTGTAAGAAATTTCTGGAGTGAAAAAAAAAAACAGAAACAAAAGATCACTTAAAGTACACTACTGCCAATAGTTTATCTTGGAATAATCCGCGTGCGACTACTAAGAATTATTAATGATCAGAATGGAGCCATTACAGGTGTGATAGTACCAAAGAGCTCCGTAATAAGCTCTTTGATAGTACCGTCCGCCAGTCAAACATCATTTTTCTTGAAGATTCTTTTTGTTCCATTATTCTAGTGTAGGCTATTACGACCTAGTATTGATCACAATAGACGTGTTAATTTTAAAGATTTTATACCATATCAGCCTATTAATATGTGAACTTGTAGGCCGATGCCTTTTTCGCTAAACTGTGACTAGTATATGATGCCACGTGACCAGAAGTGTTACATATGGGATAATCCAAATATTGGGATATTTACGGGGAGTACAAAATATTGGGTTAAGTTCAATGGGAACAAAAACTATGGGTTTCATTTCAGCATGTGCAAATACAACTTTGCCATTGGATTGAGTTTCGTATACATGTACAAATATTGGTCAGCTGGAGCGCGTACCCTTGGTATGAAACTATAACTCTTGACAGAACACCATTATATAATTTAGTAGCGGCTGAACGGAAGTGTATAAATGCTGCTTGTGACTTGATATTCGCCGGATGCACCGATGGAGGGACTATCTCAGACTTGGACCACTGTCTCGAGCAAGCCTAGGGCCAGAAAGAGAGTCGGGGAGCCCCTCGGTCGGCCCCCCTTACCGAATTTGGGTATTTGTCGTTTCCCCGTACTGGTCAGGCCCACCGGGGCTGCGGATTCGGAACGCGTGAAGGATCTTTCCTGGAGATTCGCTGACATTGTTCGGGCTGCAATTGGCCCGGTTGAGCGGGTGCGACCGTCCGGCGATGGGTTCCTGGTGGGATGTGCTTCCCAAGAACAGCGCAAGAGGCTGATGTCGAAGACCGTGCTGCAAGAGGTCCCGGTCTCTTGTTCGATTCCGTGCCCGATTGTGGAGGGGGTAGTGAGCGGAATTCTATCCGCAGTTTCCGTAGAGGATTTTTTGATCAAGTGTCAGGGCAGCATAGACCCAGATGGTTCGGTCCGTTCCTGCGCAGTCAAAAGCGCTAAGCGGCTGCTCTGCGCGGACGGAACGACCTCTACTTCGATCAGGGTCTTGATTGAAGCAATGGAACTTCCCTCATTGCTTTTGATCAATCAGAGGGAATTTCCCGTACGCCCATACGTCGCTGCGGTGGTCCGGTGCCATCAGTGTCAGAGATTCGGCCATACAAAAAAATTTTGTAAAGCTAGTCAAACCTGTTCCTCCTGTGGTCGTCCTGGACACACGGGAGAGCAGTGTAAAAATAAAAAGCGATCTTGCCGAAATTGCCTCGGCGAGCATTCAGCCTCGAACAGCAATTGTCCTGCCCTGAGGGTGCGCGTTCTCGCTAACCAACTCAGGGCCTCCAACTACATGCCCCGAGCGCAGGCCTTATGCCTCGCTCGAAGTAAGTTGACAACGGACCCCGCGCGGCTGGCTCCGATCAAGGTCTGGGGAGCGCCAGGCGCCCCTATATCCTCTGTGGCGGCACCTACTGCCCCACCCCTTGCTAATGCGGTGCAGTCTAACCCCGCACCTCGGCTTACGGCCTTTGAGCCTGCGGTAGGAAGGGATACGAACTCTGCAGTTTGTGAGACGACACCTCCTGGAGGTGGTGTCGATTTTTGCGCGGCTATCCGGAGGCTGGAAAACTTAGTTGAGAAGCTCACACATACGGTGGCTGGGCTTGTCGACACTGTGCACAGCCTGGTCAGTGGGAGCCTTTCTCCCTTGTTCCGTGCGACGGACACACAGATGTCAGACCCGAGTCCTGGACTCAGGTGTGACAGGACATCTCAGACCCCTGAGCACGAATTGTCCGGCGAGGTCGCGACCGATCCCAAAGTGGTAGGTCGTCGTCTAACGGCGAGCGACTTCATCAAGAGACTCGATGGCTCTATCGCCAAGTTTGTGAGCAAGGAAACTAAGCAAGATGCCAAAGACATCATTTATACCTTGCGCGTGGGACTTCAGTCCTTCCTGACAGAGCAGGCCCTCGACGCGATGCGTGTTGTCATCCGGGAACGCCCTGGCCTTGACGCGATGGCGGCTCCATCAGCTTCTGGCTCCGAGGCCCGTATGCCGGCCGCTACGACCTTCCAATTGGATTGGTCATAGTTCCCAATGTTTTAGAACTTTTACATAACATTTTTAACTTTTGTACATAATCATTTTTATCTATTTTCTGGTTTTTAATAATAAACAAGGTGTATTAGCTTTTATTTTTAGCAAAGCCGACCCGATCTGTAATAGCTGTATCTAGCAGACCTGGTCTGCCTTCATAAAAATTATAGTCTTCTTACAGACTTTTTGCTAAATATCTGATCCCTATTTCCTACTCTGGCCTTCCTTTCCTTCCCTACCTGGCCTATCAATCCCGGCCATTGGCACCCTATTCCTCCCGGCCTTGCCTATGCTCCTGCCGACTCATCGCTCTATGTCTTCTGGATGTCGTAGCTGCGTCCTGCGCTCCACTACATTTGACTTTTCTACTGCCATCTCGAATTCTTATCCAACGGACATCTTAATAACATAGTCCCCTATATGCTGATGTGTTGGGGACTATAATCTACCTATCCAATCCAATCCAATCCGATATTCGCCGGCAAATTTTTCACCTCCGAAGTCGAAGTTTTATCAATATTTTGCAGGCCGTTTTTACATCATCGCGATCTCGCGAAGAGAGGATTACCGTTCAGTCATCCATCTGATAGTACCTTTAAAGTATTACTGCATCCATGGTTGCTTTAGCACTACATATAAGATCTTTTTATGTCGTATCTTTGAATCTCTTTGGTAATTATATTTCTAATATCTGCATATTTGGCTTGTAATTGATAGAAGTGTTACGAAGTTGGTTTTTTTAATATTTATAGTATATATATATATATATGGAAGGGTGGAGGGAGAAGAGAAAGAGAGAGAGAGAGAGAGAGAGAGAGAGAGAGAGAGAGGGGAGGGGATTGTTGTAAATTTTTGTTCTTAATACATCATAGTGATGTTAGGATTGTTCTTATCTTATGGGTTTTGTTTGTCTAGACTCTAATATTGAATATTGTCTTTGTTTGTCTAGACTCTAATATGGAATAGTAGTTGCTGGTGACGGAGGGGAAGTTAGGGCAGGTGGTAGAGAGGGTGGTGGTTAGCATTAGTATTAAGTGGTTGCTGTTATTATTAGTTAGTTTTTGCTTATATGGTCCAGTTGGTTGGAGTGGGCAGGTTGTGGGGATACTTTTGAAAATTAGGGGTTGAGCGAATGTTTTCTGAAATGAGTTTATGACTGTATGATTTGTTGTTTGTTAGTTTTGTAATTGAGTTTAGTCTTACTTTGGGATAAGAAGAAATGTGGGTTTATGCTTGTCTGTATATTTATATATTTAGAATAAATAGGGTTTTGTGGTGCAGGTGTGGTTGTTTGGTAAATGCATGGGTATGAGTGGTTTATAATGGGGTGTATTATAGATTGTTTATTTGGTGTAGCAGTTTTTGTATTGTATTATCTACTTAGTTTATTTATTTATATTTATTTTAGTGCTCTTGCGTCTTGCAGATACCATTCCTGATGAAGCCGAAATAAAGCGGCGAAAGCTTGAAAAAAGAAAATACTAGAGTGGCCTGGTTGCTTTGTGCAGAGGTTGGTTGTTCTATAAAGTGCATTTACTTGACATATACTTTTCAGATCCCTTAAAGCGCATAACCATTAGACTTATCATTAAATTCTTTATCAGAATATATAAACTTTATTTTTGATTTACCTAGCAGCTTCGAAGGGGAGCGCGATATTTAGAATAGCGCGATGCATATCCCGTTGATGAAGACACCCCCCTATTGCAGGTGCGGTCTGACGGGAAGTGAAACAGAAGCAAAAGAGCCAGTAAAACACGAAACATCGTAGTTTTGACTATGTTTATCGTGTGACTAGACCTAAAGCATAACAGCAGCTAAGCGCCTAAGTGAAGCAAAGCCGATGCTTTCAGTTTAGAGCGTGCTCTAAAATTTTGGGTTGCTTCGCTGAAGCATTTGATTGCCAGCCAATCAGAAGAGCCGACGTACGAAAACGAGGTTGCAATCATTTCAGCGATCATGACGGCATCAAAAGCTACTGGGCCATTAGCAAATCTAAAACAAGACGATACGTTTATTCTCCTCATTCTAATTCAAAGCCACGAGGCATTATGGAATGTTAGAAGTCAAAATTACAGAAACCAAACCCTGAAAAAGGCCTCATGGACTTCTGCGAGAGTCAATCTGACGGAAAGGGAGGTAACTGATTTACAACTTATTGCGCATTGCTTCCACGCAGACTGCTTATATGCAAAACTTCTCATCGTGTGACCGCTTCACAAAGCAAAGCATTATAAACGCACTTGCTTCTAGCAGCAGATGCATTGCTTTGTTTACCGCTTTGCTTCTGTTTCGCTTCACGTCAGACAGCGTAATTCCCTTCTTTTTAACACATGATAAGAGGAGAATTTTGAATAACGATAATAGCAAAGATTCTACACTATACCACCTTAAATGTAACATTTTCCGCTCCCTTAGTTCATTCTCAACCAGTAGAATAACATTAGTTTATAGGGATATACAAATCGGAAGAGAAACAAAGAAGAAGTTGTAAGAAGGTTCCAGTTTTAATTGTTGCTAGTAGGATGTCACCATGTGTTATATGTTGTATATTCTAGTCCGTCATAGTCTAAACCCATAATAGTGACCAGTGACCATGCCATATTATACGAGGGTGGTCCGATAAATTCTTAGCCTACAAAGGAAACACGAACATTTTGAAAAAGTGGCGATTTATTTTTCAATATAGTCTCCTTTTAGTTCGATACACTTGACCCAGCGATGCTCCAACTTCTTTAACCCGTCTGAAAAATACGTTTTCTCGAGGTCTGCAAAGTAGGCCTCGGTGACGGCGATGACCTCCTCACTCGACTCAAATTTCTGCCCGGCGAGTGACTTTTTCAAGTTTGAAAACAAAAAGATGTCGCACGGGGCCAAATCTGGAGAATACGGTGGATGGGGCAGCAGTTCGTAGCCCAATTCAACCAATTTGGCCGTGGCGAGGGCGAGGTGTGAGCGATATTGCTCTTTTTTCATTTTTCTAAAATCCGCGGACATGCCCGCTTCCACACGCGGTCAAATTAAAACTACGAGTCCCATCCGGCTGAAATTTCAACATAAGCCGTCTACGAGAATGTACTACACGATAGTAAATTGCTCTTGCGATACTGGCGCCACCGGGCGGTCAGGCTAGGTACTTATCGGACTGCCCTCGTATATCGTTGGAAAGAGGAGGAGTTGTCATTTCTTTTTCATTATATTATATTAAAGAGTTATTCTGAGTTTAGAGTCGTGACACCCTTAAGAGTAACCACCAACTCTCTCTTAAATGGCGTATTATTTTTATTTCGCAGCCGATAGGTCCGATATTGTTATATCAGTACAAAGGTAGTATTTCGAAATTCACGCTGATATATAATTTGTATATTATTCGTTAGCTTTTCACGCATTATGTTTAAGATAAAGATTAGCAACTAACATAACCTTAGCCAGAAATACAGATTAGCAACTAACACACACTTATCCAGAGAGGCAAAGTCCCATGCCGCGAGTAGCGCGCGACGACATCGTTTTCGGTACAGCTGGCATCCCAGCAGGGTCGCGGTTAGTCTAAGGTAGATTAATATAATATAATAGATTTTTATCTTTTATTTTTATTTATTATAGATAGATATAATATAATAGATTAATGTCCCCGGACACCTGAGCGTATAAGGGAAATATATATTTCAACCATTCTAAGGTAGAGCATTCCAACGACGATTCCGCCACTCGACCGCTATTAACCTGTTTTTCCTCCGGCACTGCCTTTGTGCTTTAACTGTCTTGCCTTAGTACGATGTTCTTCGAATAAAACCAAACTTTCAACGGTCATCAACGGACTGGCTGGAGAGAGAGATAATGTGTGAATGAAACTTCTTCAACCCGAGTCTACCTCCTTCACTCTCTCTAACAACCACCCCTCCATCCATCACTACACAGGCGATTGACTTACAGTTGGATTTTATTTTATTTTATAGATTACGCTGCATTTTACACTAAACAATGAAACACAGTGTGGAAGTTAAACAGACGACTTGTGTCTTGTAGTTAAGTGTTTATAATTATAGTCATTAGTTACACACAGTCTTTTATCCTATCCTAGGTCTGGCAGTGGTATGTCCTGTCACAACTGTGGAAACTAAAGTATCCCCTTAACAGCAGTTCGACTATGTGTCAACAACTGATATTCTCACACACCCCTTCCTACTTGGGTATTTATAAAGGCTAGCCCAACTCTCTGGTGGAACCTCCTCACCCAGGTCATGAAGCCACAAAGCCAGCCTTTGTTGTTTGTAGATTATAGTCACACGACACTTTCGCATATAGGTGACTACTGGACCGATTTATACTGACACCAGCGGGCCAGTTGTTGGTAAAGGGGAAAATAATATGATCACACGTTGACCAATCCGGGATTCGAACCAGCGACCTTTCGGTTACTAGCAAGACGCTCTTACCAACTGAGCTACCCGGCCCCTCTGCCAGCCTTTGCTGCACTAAGCGAATAAACCTTGAAATACGCTACCCCTACGGATAGTCGGATTTCAATCACCACCTCTCTTTTAACTACTGCTGCCAAGCTAGACACTTTCTCTCTCCTCCCCCCCCCCCCACTCCACCTCCATAGGTAACCCCATCCATCACTACTCACCCCCTTACACACTGAAATTGTACGCCGGGCCTCAACTGTACTCCAGTTCTACAGAAACACAGTTGTGCAAGCTAAAAACACGAGAGGGTACACATGTGTATCTGGTACGTTTGTTTGTTAAAACGAAGAGCTGAACATTATATTGTAATAACGCAATTGTGTGTGTGTGTAGGGGGGGGGGGGTATTTCCCTCAATGTTATGTTATTATTCCATTGCTGTCACTGTGTTTATTGCCACTATGAAATCCTGTCTTGTCTTGCAAAGCGACAATCCACATTTTTCATTTTGAGAAATAAAGAATGCATTGACTTGACTTGACTTGAGTTTGACGAAACCTTTCCTCCCTCTAGTCAATAACCATCGTGAGGTACTAGGTGTAGTGGGGACATTAGTCGCAATGATCGGCTTAGCTGCAATTATCCCATATTATGACGCTGGCTACATTAGTGTGAAACTTTCACAGCATTCTCTCCCCTTCCAAATAGTTCTCAATCATTGGTCGACTGAGCTGCGGTTATGTCCCTTCCTCCACCTTCCCTCCCTCTTCCAAACGGTGCCGCTGGCTACATTAAATAATGAAATGTGGAACTTTCACAGGATTATCTTCCCTTGAAATGTCGTTCGTTCGTTACAATGTCTTAGCGGGCAGTAAATTACCTTTAAAAAAATTACCCCCACCCCACTCCCTTATCCCCCATGGGGTGTATTCCTCGATCTTTACCTCTAGCCCTTAACTGCAAGCTATTGTCACGATTTAGCCTTGACTAACGTAACACAAGAAGATCCCGCGCTGATCTGTGAAATCTGGGCCCATCTCTAATAACACCCTCTCGCACAGGCGGTTGTTGATGTTGTGCTAGTGGCTGAGCTTAGCAGTAAAATTGTTGTCGTAGTAGAAGCAACAGCAGTAGCAGTAGTAGTAGAAGCTGTTGAGTGAGAAAGAATCATGTGTGCATAATTTTACATTATGCTCAACTGCAGTCCATTTCTTATTCCAGGAAGGGATTAAAAGTATTTGGTGAAAGAAGTTGACTTTTTATGTGACCCTTCATTGGTCGTTTTCACGCTTCAAAACTTGTATTATTATGTTTTTGACATCTATAGGGTGACATTTAAACACCAGTTATTCTTTTTAAAATATTTTATTTAGAGTGTTGGGAATAGATTCCCCAGCCAGGGACAGGTTTGTACCTTCTACGAATTGTAAACCCCTTGTGTATAACAAAGCTACACATTATGCTACTATGCTACCGTTCTCACCATAACCCCCCCACCCCTCCACTCCCTCTCCTTTCTCCCATCCATCTGCTAGGGATATAACTTCAGGCTAAAACGGCGCGAGATTTTAAAAGGACTACGCTCTGCTAGCGAGAACAGTGGACTGTCTTTGTTTACAATAATAACCTCCAAGGCAAGGTGCAAGCACTACTCAGAGTTATAGGATAACATGATCCTCCGTACCGAGAGACATTTGAGGTGCACTGGTTTTTGAAGCGGGTTGACAAGATGTATACTTGTGTGAAGCCGCTGAAATTTAGTACATAATATTATTGCTATCTTTCAAACTCGCTGTAATAAAACATTGATAAACCTGAGTAACACACGTGTACAGCCTCGAGGTGTGTTTAAACATTTGGCGACTCAAAGCGCTAGGTAACTCACTCCATTCTGTAACTGACAAAAATATTGCATTAGTTATAATAAATATATTTTTTTGCAATTTGCTGGAATAAATTACAAACTACAAGCTAAATTTCTCGACTACTACTAATTCCAAGCTCAAAGCCAAAAACGATACAAGGCAAAACTTTCAAGCAAGAGAATAATATTTAATAGGCCTACTAGTAGTGCATATGGTTTAACTGAGGAGACCGAAAATAAATAGTTTCATTGCTACGACTATTTTCAAATTAAACATTCAAAATGTATTAAGGGACTCAACCCGAAGGGGTAAGGGAGGGGATGGGAGAGGCTCAGCCAAGAGGATAAAAATCGGTTACAGTGGCTGGTTACCCCTCCCATCATAATCCTTAGCAAACACAAGAGACGCTGCTTTAAAATGTGTACCATAAATCACGAAACAAAGAAAGCCACAATATTTAAATAAAATAATCACATACCATGAAATATAGCCTAAAACAGACAGACTGCAAAATGTATGGCTGCATTAGTTTGTATGGATTGTTACCAAGGAGTACTAACAGACTTTAGTACTCCTTGATTGTTACGCTATCACAGACCACTCCCACGTTACCGCTACGCTCTCTGCGCACCGAGAGTTACATTCACAGTACACATGTTTCGTTCATCCGCATCTTCTTCTCCACTTATATTAAATTCGTTCTTCTACCACTAACTATTTCTTCTTCTTCTACTACTATTCCCACTGCTCATTGAGCATTCTTCTACCCCTATTTCCTAAGCTATTTACTTGTTTCTTCTCGCTTCTCTCGGCTTCTTCTCGCTACGGCCATCATTTCATTCGATAATGAATGCAATGTAATGATGGCCGCGGATTCTAGCAAACAAAGAAAGATGGAACTTGAGGTTTAGCGACGATCGCGTAATTTCTAGCAACTTGGAAACTAGGATCAAACGCCAACAAAACTGATTTTTACATAGCATTGTATTGAGAAATACCGTCATCAACATTGTGGAAATTCGGTCAACTAAAATAAGCGATTAAAAAAAAAAAGTTGATTGGGTTACCTTGCACAGTAAAGTCTAAAAGGTAGTGGAATCGACTTAAGTAGAACAGATTTCTTTTAAAATACAAATAGATTTGAAACACTGTCATCATCATTGTTGGTACTCGTTTTATTGAATGAGCGAAGGTCCTCTTTTTTATTTTTATTTTTTAAAGCTTAATGTACCACGGAAATACGTTTTATGTTTACGGATTCTTCTGTTCGAAGAACGCGCTTCTTCTTCTTCGGTATTATGTGAAAAGTATGTATACTTGGCCCCTTACTTGTATAATCGTCTCCTTTCAAGACAGAATTGGGGGGAATCATCATGCTAGTTAGATTATGGCACATGTGATAGCTTCCTAGCCCGCCGGAAGGAGGCGCCACACTCCTCCGTCTTGGAAGAAAATAAAATAATAGGGATTTTCAAAGTATTTTACCATAGTCACACGAACTGCGGTGTCGGGAGACCGGAGAAACAAGAGTAAGGGAGGAGGAAAAGGAAAAACTGTGAAGGTAGGAAGGGCGGGGGGGGGGGGGGGGGGGAAGGGAAGGAAGAAATCAACCAAAAATAAGAGTTTAAAAAAAACCCAACTTAAGTGTTAAAAGTAAGTAAGTATGTAAGTAGTCATTTTTGCAGTAGTAAGTGTAGGCAAACCTTACCTCCAACAGTCATGACTGATTGAATGATGGACACAGGCAGAAAATCAATCAATCAATCAACACACTGACCAAAACCACCGAGCCAAACAGCACAACACCAAGTAACCAGCAGAAGTGAGGCGCTTACAGGTATGTTGGTGGTAGTGAACGAAAAAGTTGGACACTGACGACTTGGAACTGACAATTTTTTTTTCTTTCAGCTCGCTCTCAACAAAATTTCAGTGAAGGTTTGAAAAGAAACAAAAATTTGACGACACCAGCCTGAGAAGTAGCGGCAGAATTAATGATGGACGACACTTCAATCAATTAATATAACGAAATCAAAACAAAAACTGAACCACACCACAACAGCGAGAAAAATAAACTACGAGAAAAAAACACTGAAACTGCTACTATACAGACACACACCGGCTGCTTCTAGCGTTGCAGAAGTCGCCAATGACAGCGCTTTATTTTATACCTCATTCCCTATTCATGTAACCTGTGGGCCACTTTGGACGCCATCCATTCAGCCAGGGAGAAAGGATGGTTAGCGCGCCAATATCTCCGACCATCCACGCGCTCTTTCTCTAAACCCTCCCGTGTGTCTCTCCCTCTTTTCCGCGCGCGCTCTCTCTACTCGCGGCATTGATTTCCTCTACCCGTGTGCCGGGCTGTCTCTCGCTCTGCGTAGCCGTACTCTCTCCCCCCGGCATTATCTCCTAGCCGCGAAAACGTCGTTCTTTGTGGTGATGCGCCGTGGCGGGAACACCTCCCGCCCCTGTGGTGCGAGAATGGGCTCTTCCACTCTCCGCCAATGAAGATAGCTAAAGGTTCGGAGTAGTGGGAAGTCTCAGGAAGATCGATACGGGGCAGCAAGCTTCCATACTACAGCTTCTATAGACAGATTTCCCCTCACAGATTCTGAGAGAGAGAGAACGAGAGAGAGAGAGAGGGAAAAGATGGAGAGAGAGAGAGGATGAAGAGCGGGGAAGAATGGAGAGGTAAGGGTTCATTCTCCAGGAGAGAGAGAGAGAGAGAGAGAGAGAGAGAGAACCTTGTACGTAACGCTCTCTTCACAGAAGCTGAGGTGATTGGGGAGAGAGAGAGAGATGGAGAAGTGGACGATTTTTTCAGATGGATCTGGCAACAGTCTTCTAGAATGGCGGAGGGGTGGGGAAGGGAGAAAAAGAGACGAAGGACAGACGGAGTACGACAGCGAAGATTATTGTGTGTGTGTGACATCATTGTGAGAAAGTCGGGAGAGACGTTGGTGGAAAATTAACACAGATTGAATGGAAATTTTATCCCTTGAGATTCTCTGAGAGAGAGAGAGAGAGAGAGAGAGAGAGAGAGAGAGAGAGAGAGAGAGAGAGAGAGAGAGAGAGAGAGAGAGAGAGAGAAGAGAAATGGAAGGGGGGGGGGGAGGAAATGCCGATGGTGTGGAAAAATTGAGAGATTGAGATGCAGCAGTTTTCCTGACAAGAATTTCATAAGCCGTTCCAGAAAGATGGTACTGACTGATAGAGACAGAAGCAGATTTCCACTGATTTTACCTCCATTGTTAAAGGCGCTTTAACCTCATCACAGCCTTGTCATGTCAAGGCATCAGATTATTTCCCTTGACAAGATACTGAGAACGAAAGTAGGCTGAACAAAGGGCAAAGAAGAACGACATGTTCCTTGACATAGTGTGACACGAATAAGGGACGTCTTACGAAATTAATGAGAGTATAAGCCGAGGTCTATTCTGTGCGCGCATACACTCCTTTGCATGGTTTTTGAAGATCCTGACGTGCGTGTCCTAGACGGGCGAGTGCATGCAGTTTTACACACACACACACACACACACACACACACACACACACACACACACACACACACACACACACACACACACACACCAGCAACCACAGGCGGTACAGGCCGCCTCTTGTGTGAGATTGTTACGATTAACTGATTTAGAGGGAGAAAATCGCTCTCTGACGACAGCAATCTGGAAAGTTCAAACCGCCACAGTTTATTCAATCTCGGGAGAACAGTGAACTGCAGCAGGCCCCAGGACAAGGGTGACTGACAAAAAGTGTTAATTAAGATCGTTGACGACTAACACGTCAAAGTTCGCAAAGTAACAATGCACGACTCACTAAATTCATCCTGGTGAAAGTCGCATTCTCTAGGATGAGAAAACGAATTCCTTAAAAAGGCGCCAATTCCAAGGCGTTGTTTACTTTTGGGGAAAACGGGATTGCCTTAAAATTCGCATTTTTATTATATTAAATAATGCTAAAGTCGGCTTTCGTTACTCAAACCAACCGCTATAGTTTCAATTGTTAATATCGGTTCTGACAGGGAGTGATTTCCCCTGTTTTAACGGTACTTCACAGCCGTGCGACATGTGACCCTATTTCTGACTGAATCACGCGGCTTAAAGACTGCGCCTTTAGTATCTGGGGTGAGGCACGGTCTTTGTTTGTTTAATCAACCTAAAAAGAAAAACCTTGCCGAGCTATTTTTTGTATGGGTTCTGTCTCTGATTGGCTTTGGTAGATGCTATTTTTTAGATCAAGACGAGATCACAACGAGCGAGGGCTCGTACCGCTGCGCCGTGGAAAAGATCGTCAGATGGTGCGACGACAACCATCTCCTCCTCAACGTCTCTAAGACAAAGGCGATGATTGTTGACTACAGGAGGAGCGCTCGGACGCTCGACTCACTGGTCATTGGGGGTGAGGTGGTGGAGGTGGTGGACCAGTACAAGTACTTGAGGTCCATCATCAATAACAAGTTGGACTGGTCCCCCAACGCTCTGCTGCTCCTCAAGAAGGCCAACCAACGCCTCTACTTTAGGAGGAGGCTGAATGCCTTCAATATGAGCTCCGGGGTGTTGGAGCTTTTCTACGCGGCGACGGTGAAGTCCGTACTGACCTACAACAGCCTGTGCTTCTTCGGCAGCCCGAAAGAGCAGGACAAGGCCAGGCTGGCAAAGGTCACAAAGACTGCCGGCAAGCTGATTGGCAGACCTGTCTTTGACCTCCAGGCGCACTTTGAGGCGAAAGCAGTGAAGCGCCTAGGGGCCATTCGGCGTAACCCAACCCATCCGCTGTGTGACGAGCTGCTGTTGCAGACCTCCTCCAGATCCGGCAGGCTTATCAGCTGCCGCGCGAAGACTGACAGGTTCAGCCGGTCCTTTCTGCCGAGCGCCATTCGACTCACAAACGCTATTCTCTGGCTTTGTAAAATCTGATCAGTTAGATAGTCAGTCAGTCAGTCTGATAAATTTCGCTAGTCAGCCAGAATGTTTGCCTGCCTGCGTGCGTGTGTGTATGTGTGAGAGTGTGTGCTAGTTAGTAATTGTTTACAGGGTCCATCGAACTGCAAAGAGCCGAATCACTGTGTGTGTGCGTGATTTTTGTGAGTGAAATGGCGTGCCGGTGTGTGTATGCTGCATGTATGTGTATGATCCAGCATACAGTATCTAATAAGGTATTTTGCTATTGTTGTTCTTTTTGTGAAAACTGTGCATTGTGTGTCTTTATGTGTCTGGAGATGTTTGTGTGCGTTTGCGTGTATGTATGTGTGTGTGGGTGTGTATAAGATTTTTTTTTTAAACAGTCCTGTTTTATGATTTGACTTAGCATGTGATGATCATGTCTATGCGTGGGTTGCGTGTGTTGTACGCCTGTGGTTGGTGTTTGTGAGTGGTGGCGCTGGTTCGTGATGGTGTGTGGGGGTGTATACGGGAGTGTACAACGCAAGTATGTTTGGGGTGTGGGATAGTCGTTGTTTTATTTATTATATTTTATGGGTTGCACTATGTATTTTGTATGTTTGTACAGGTAATTCTTGTAAAGATATTCTACATTTTACAGTTACTAGGTTTGTGCAGCCGAACTGCAAATTTAGATGTACATTTCATAGACGAATAAAGTCTCAGTCTCTCTCAGTCTCAGAATGTTGGCTACCGGTGGCTATTAATAGGCCCACAAACAACGGTCCCTTTAAAAGGAAAAAAAAAACAAAACACTTTCACTCGTTGGTTCAAAATACACCCGACAATGCGATCTGTATGAGATTGTAAACAATGACTTTTTTTTTTTAACAGACAGGCAGATAGCCGCACACCCCCCCCCCCCCCCCCCTTGCAATCAAAACAGGCACGACCGACTCTCAAAATTTATAGTGAAGCTGTGTTTCATCGAGTTCCCTCAAAACTCATTCTTGACCTACACTGAAATGTTGCTCTATTTCGTGCGAATGTTGTGCACTGAATGGCGGAGGCGGTGATTATCCGGTCAGTGACTGGTGATCAAACTGCTCCATCCATAGTTCATCGTTAAATCTATTAACTGGAGGAGGGGTGGGAGGGTTGGTGAAGGTGGAGTAGGGGATAGGGAAGGGATCGCCAGCTGTAGTACATTCACAGTAAAATGCCATTAAATCAAACATACATACTGCCACTAACTACTGCCACTAACTAAACCATTTACAGCCACTAATTGAACCCCATCTACTGCCACTAACTGAATCACATCTACTGCCACTAACTACTGTCACTAACTGAACCACATGTAATTTCACTAACTAATGCCTTTAACTAAACCAGATTTATTGTCATTAACTACTGTCACTAACTGAATCACATCTACTGCAACTCTGAACAACATCTACATTCTATTTCATTTAAATTAAAAAAAAAACAAAAAAAACACGTCCACTGCGCTGAATGCATAATTGATCGTTGATCATCGGATTTGATACCCAATCAAAAGATTTAAATGTCCCTCCTCGTCAGCTGAACCCTCTACAGACACTAACAGAACCAGCTACTGCCACTAACTGAACCACATCTACTGCCACTAACTACTGTCACTAACTGAACCACATGTAATTTCACTAACTACTGCCTTTAACTAAACCAGATCTACTGTCACTAACTACTGTCACTAACTGAATCACATCTACTGCAACTCTGAACAACATCTACATTCTATTTTGTTTTCAAAAAACGTCCACTGCGCTGAATGCATAATTGATCGTTGATCATCGGATCTGATACCCAATCAAAAGATTTCAAGATCCCTCCTGTTGTCTCAACTGTTTGGAAACTGTAATATTTGCAAGGAGCTAGAGAAAGATTAGGTCGATATTTAAGAGATACCGCTAGACCATCTCCGCAGGCCGTACTCAACAGCAAAATGTGTAACTGTAGATTATTATAGTAGCACACGACACCGAAGCGTATAGGCGACTACTGGTCACATTATTCTGACACCAGCGAACCAGGTAAGGGGAAAATAATATGGTCACACATTGGCCAATCCGGGATTCAAACCAGGTACCTTTCGGTTACTAGTAAGACGCTCTACCAACTGAGCTACCCGGCCCCTCTCAACAGCAAATAGCAGAAACAGGCTGTATATACTGCGTATACTGCGGGTGTGCGGGTAAAAAGAGGATGTTAGGAGGAAGATGGAAGGAAAGACGAAAGGAAAGATGGGAAAGATAAGACCAAGATGACTGT
This sequence comes from Oncomelania hupensis, assembly GCA_036898135.1. Taxonomy (NCBI): domain Eukaryota; kingdom Metazoa; phylum Mollusca; class Gastropoda; order Littorinimorpha; family Pomatiopsidae; genus Oncomelania; species Oncomelania hupensis. Next base: position 20,043,200 of record CM072522.1, on the reverse strand, counting down.
GATAATAGAGCTGTCTGGGTTATTTTAGTACAGGTGGTCCTCTCTCTGTGTGTGGTGGGGAGGAGTGGATGATGGAGGGGAGGAGTGATGGCGGAGAAGGGTGAGGGGGAAGGTATGGAGACTTTGTGTGTATGTGTGCGTCAATAAGTGTAGTGTGGTTGTGTGAGCGTGTGTGCGTATGCTTGCGACAGGGATAAAATACCTGTCTGGGTCATTTTATTTTAGTCCATGTGGGTGCTATTGGGTGCGTGCGCGCGCGTGTGCGTGTGTGTGTGTGTGTGTGTGCCCCCCAAGAGATAGGACAATGACAATTTATCAATGGAAGACTAGAACAGGAAACGCACAGCGTGGCGCAAGTCTCGTCCGATCTCAGCTAGGTAGTGTGGGGCTTCATTCCCCAAACTTCGGACTTTACACTTCCATGACCTAATTATCACACGGCTTCCGCAGGTTGCCAGTCTATAGTCACTGCATTTGATCTAGTTTTCACGTCCCCCCCCGCCATCAAACCACTACACTCCAGTTTTAAGACTTTGACAACAACAAGTAGTAGTGATTACTTTACTGTGGATTTGTCAAATGATGCTTATCTAACAGACTGTGTATTATTGCCACTCTATTTGAAGTTTTTAATGTTAAAAGTATGTGTGTGTGTGTATGTGTGTGTATGTGTGTATGTGTGGTATGTGCGCTCGGAGTGTTTTCGGGGAGTTTGTATACGAGTGACAAATTCTGTATTCTATTGGATGATATTGGATACAGTCAATCTAAAATCTAAAATTTCAAAACATAAAATTGGGTTTCGTTTCCTTCTTCTAAGAGCCTTTACAACACATGTTTGAGTGATGAATGTGTTTGTTGCGTACGTTGGAGTGTCTGTAACTTGTGTGCGTGTATGCTGGTTACAGATAGTCGCCGACACCGAAGCGTATAGGCGACTACTGGGGCCCGTTGTCTAAGGCGGGCGCACGCCAACGCTCGCTGGCTTTCGGATTGGAAACGGTACGCACGCCGCGGGCGTGCGCGTGCGTTGGCGAGCGGTGGCTGAAGGTAGTATGCCGCGTGCTTCATGATATCGGAGCACAGCACTGCAGCAATCGTCTTCACACGGTTTCTGTTTACAATCATTCCTTCTTCTGCCGCCATTTTGAAAACGCTCACCACGCGCAAACCGTTTCATAAGGCAAAGTGTGCAGTGCGTGCGCTCACGGCAGGCGTTTTGTTCTAGGCAACAGGCCCCTGGTCACATTATTCTGACACCAGGGAACCAGTTGATGGTAAGGGGAAAATAATATGGTCACACATTGGCCAATCCGGGATTCGAACCAGGTACCTAGTAAGGCTACGTTCATGCTAAGCCCGGCAAGTTGCCGTCAGCCAGTTGCCGTCACCAGTGTTCACGGTAGAGCCCGAAGTTGCTGTCCGGCGAATTGCTGCCACACTTTACTTTGTATACAAAGATGGCGCTTTGACCAGCCAGCCGTTTTTTTTGTGACATGCGACAAAGCATTTTGCTGGCTGATGGCAACTGGCTGCAGCATGAACGTGCATCGCCGGTTTTCATGGTGGGAAAGAAGAAAAGGGCATAACCACAGATTCCAACCAGTGGCCGGCGGCAGCCGACGTCAAATTGCCGGGTTTAGCATGAACGTACCCTAAGACGCTCTACCAACTGAGCTACCCGGCCCCTCAAGCGCAGTGTGACCAAATCCCTGGTTCTTGCAGTCAACACTGTCCAGCGGTAGTCAGTGACCCCATTCTCACGTACCCGCCTTTACGATGGACGAGTAATCGGGTACAAAGTGAAGGTCAGTCGTCGTACAAGCCTACCTCAGACTGGATGAGGCCTTCTCACGCTCTCAGATGATGTTGAGCAAGCCTACTCACTGCACAATGCGGGTTTGGGAGAAGTATTTACGTAGACCACTCGAGTGGTGGTATGCATGAACGCCCATATCTCTTGCCTGTACAGTAAATTTTAACCATAAAGTTGCGAATTGGCCAAAAAAAACCGTGTGCATGAGCGTCCGTAAGTCTCCAGTCGTTCGTAAATTCGGTCGTAACTTTTTTTTTTTTTTTTTTTTTTTTTAAAGTAAAATTTACGTCCCCGGACACATTAAGCGTATAGGGGACGGGTGAACCACCTTTCGTAACTTTACGGGTGGAACATCCTTAAATAGACTCTACCAAGTATTACGTCATCGCCTCGACATTGCAGTCCCTTCCCCCAAATGGCTATTGCATCTCGTTACGATACCCGGGTCAGAGGGTAAGCCTTCTCAACGTCCGCTAAGACTGGAGTGAGGGACTAGTGTCCGGCATGCTGTATGTTCATACAGGCTAGTTGTCTTGGTGATGGATTGTCCAGTGGGTTGCTGAGCGTGACGGAAGCCTGCCATTTGCCACTGTTACACGTTGATTTTTTTAAATCAATGGTTGATTCAGCCCCGATGCTTGAATCTTGATAAGTGTAACTCGAACTCGTTTATCCACGCAGCCTGTTCACTCAGCAACAAGGCAGGAGTGGTCGTATAAAGTTTTCCAACTTTATTCATCAAACATCAAGAACTGCATACAAGATCGCTTTCTGAAAATCACTTCAGAGATCATCATAAAAAATCTCCATAAATCAATCACTCTCACAAGCAGGCGGTGCGTTACTTATATAGCCTCTCTGCAATCGAGAAAAGGTTCGAACATTCCAGCATGACGCAATAATACCCAATCAAAATAAAATTCGTCACCGGAACTATGCACTGTCTTACGTCATATAACCTTATTTAGGATAGAAGAATCGCTTAGCTATTACTAGATTTATCGCGAAGCTTCGGTCGATAGAAAACAAGTAATGCCAGAAAATTCTTCACAATATCGACCGACCAAAATTATCAACATTATACAAAGCTTCTTCTAGCAACAACGCAAAATCAAATCAAAGGTAAATACACGCTATTATTGCATGCTTTGCAAAACAAATGATCGGATCTATCGTGCGCGTCTCAAACGTAACAGCTGCCCACTGCACCTTACGGTCAGAGTAACAGTCAACATCAAATCACATTAAACGTAAATAACAAATAAATAGGCTCGAACGGAAGTAAGGCGAGGTGTGTGGTTACTTAATCATTGTTTATAAGGTCCAGCGGACTGCAAACAGCCGATTCAGTGAGAGACACGGAGTGCATGTGCGCATGTGTGCTTCTGTGTTTGAGCGCTTGCATACATGCATGTTTGACTGTTGCGTAACAACATTGCTTCCATTGCGTAACCAGTTCTTTGACCCTTTGACATAATAAAATGCTAATGACTCGATATTTCTCTCCTTTTTTCCACTTCTCCTCCTCCTCCTCATAAAGCTTTGTTCTTCTGGACATAAAGATTTCTTTACTTGATTCTTGTTCTGATCATTTTTTGATCATTTTGAATTAATCTTCACTCCCCACCCCACCCCCCCTCACCTCCCCACCCAAAAAAACCCCAAAACCTTGAATCTAGGTGCCATTCATTCTAACCGCGTTTTTCCATTTCCTCTTCTTCCTACTTTTCTTCTTCTTCTTCTTCTTCCGTTGCTGCTGCTGCTGCTTTTTCATACTTCCTCCTCGCTCTTCTTTTTTTCTCTATCTTCATCTTGTACCTTACATTCTCACAAAGTAATCTTCCTTAATCCACCTGCCATTCAACATCACATCCTTCTTTCTTTCTTTTTCTTCTTTTTTTTTCTTGCCGTCTTCTCTCCTAAAGTTAAATTCACACCTTAGTGTCTTCTGTAATTTCCGTGTCATTCGTCTTCATTATCTTTCAATATCACATACACGTACACGCGCTCACACACACACACCCGCACACACACACCCTCCCACATACACACTGAGACACACACCACACCTTTTCCTCCCCCGTATTTATCAAATTATTTAGTTATTTATTTTCAATTTTAATAATGAACGCCTATAAGTGAAAAACATGCATGGCTGAGAAACTTTTCCCTAAATCCCTGTAAAAAGGAAAACGTATCACCATGAGGACTACTCGTCCTAGATTAGCAACCCATTCCCTCCAACGCACGCGCGCGCGTACACACACACACACACACACACTTGCGCGCTGGCACATGCACACCCACACCCAGGTGCATACACAAGCACGCCTATTGTGTCATTGTTGTGAGCTCTTTCCTTGATTATCGACTTGACTGAAATGGATATGCTGCTAATCACAGTAACCTTGTGATGGTTTTCTGTCAAATGTTCACAGTTGGAATAGGGGTGTGGGATGAGATAAGAAGAAGGGGTAGGAGTAGATTCAGGGGTAGAAGAATGAGAGACAACCACGACGATAACGTCTTGATGACTACAATGGTGTGGTATGCAATAACCTTGGCCACATTTATCTTTACCACGCGGTTAAATCAGAATGGTTTATAATTCTTGGCAGACATTGTACAAAAGAGCATCCTTATCTTCTGTGGAATGGGGTTGAAGGTCTAGCATGAGCAGTTTTGATAGAGTTTAGCATTTGGAGAGATAAGTGCAGTATTCTTGTTGCCAAGGAACATCTACTGAAGGTCTTAAAAAAAGTAACCCAGCAGGTCAGAGATACAATGCTCCCGAGGTGTCTGGGAGACCCTGGTTCGCATCTCGGGAGATTCCTCTCCCCTTCCACCCCCCCCACCCCCACTCCTACGCCCCTCACGCAAAGAATCTCCTTTTTGTAATGACTCTTTATGCGGTATTTTATCTTCCACCCATGTGGTTGGAGCCTGTGAAAGAATAATCTGTTCCATCAAATCTACGGTCCTACTTTCCAAAAAGGCTGGTTCCAATAAACTAGCACCGCATGTGCGGAGGTGATTCAGGGCAGCCCAGTGGTCTAGCTTGACGCTGCAAGTTTGTGCCTGGGCGGCTGGAGTTAGAGCCTTGAGCAGTTCTCTGAGCTGGTATGTGCGCTGGGTAAGAACAATTTCTTGCGTTACTGCAATTGATGCTCGATGATAGTTTTATTTTTCTTTTGCAAGCTTTGAATGTAAATGTTATAATGGGGTGGTGGGTGAGAACTGGGTGTCTGTAGGGTAAAGTGTTTACCAACAATGGAGCAAATCCCTTGTGCGGTGTTTACTGATGTCACTTAGTTGAATAAATCAATCCTCCGTTTTGTTTCTTTCTTTTTCTCCCTCCCTACACCCCCCCCCCTCCCCTCTCCTTCAGTTCATCTAAATTTAAAATGTCCAATTTCCTCGTGTAAAAATGGGGACCATAAATAATCTCGTATCTTGTAAGCTCCAGTTTGGAGGGGATGGGGTTGTCTGAGGGAGTTTGGGGGAAGGGTTAGCGAGCGTGTTGAGTGTGTGCATGGGCGCCTTTGATTTAGGGAATAATAATGAAAGTCTTATAAGACAATGACATTGTTTTTTTTTTAAATTTTGTATTGAATCCCCTACGATAACAGCTAATATTGCAATGATAAAGCCCCAACCTCCCTCTTTTATTATTCTGTTATTAAATACGGGGGGGTGGGGGGGGGGGGTGGGGGGTGGACGGTGAAGGTGGGGGTGCGGTGTTAGCGAGCGTGTGGATGTACACGAACGGTTTAGATAGAGGGCACCGTCTTTAAAGGCCTTGTTCTTTTGCCAAGTTCGGGTGATAACCGCTGATGAAGACAATGATAAAGACGTTAAAACTTGGATCTGGCAGAGTGGTGTGGTTTGTGTGTGTGTGTGTGTGTGCGCGCGTGCGTACGCGCGCGCGTATGCGTATCTGAAAACGTTACAAAACGATATTAACATTTGTTCTTGAGCAAAACGTCTCTCAAGAACATGTGATAAGGGTCTTGAAAAGGAACTGTTTTTACATAAGGAGAGGTGTTTGGGCGTTTGGGGTGATGGCTTTGGTGCGGGCGGGAGGGGTTGAGACTATTTTTCAGCTGACTGTGTGTATCAGGGTAAAGGTAGGGGGGGGGGTGGATGGAGTGGAGGAAATGAAAACGTCTTGTTTGAATGTATAATGATGTTGGTACAGAGAAAGAGATGGGGAGGGGAAGAGAGGAAAGAGTGGAGAAAAGCAATACCTTTTGAGAGATTGAGGCGGGGGAGTAGGAAGAAGAAGGAGAGAGAGAAAGAGAGAGAGAGTGAGAGAAAGAGAGAGGAGAGAGAGAGAGAGAGAGAGAGAGAGAAAGAGAGAGGAGAGAGAGAGAGAGAGTGAGAAATAGAAAAAGAGAGAGCAAAGATATGGGTGGGGGAGAAAGCAGGAGAGCGCAAGACTGATTGCGTGCTGTATAAGAACTGGCTTCCAAGAGATTAACCTTTAATGAAGCGTGGCAAGCTTACATTTCATAATTGGCCTCTGTGCTAATAAGCTGTAGGCAGAAGACGAACAACAGGGAGTTATTTTACGTGTTAAATGAGAGAGGAGAGAAAAAAAACAAAACAAAAACAAACAAACAAACAAACAAAAAAAGGAAAGAGAGAGAAAGAGGTAGAGATGGGGGAGAGAAAGAGGGAGAGAGGGGAAGAGAAACAAAGAAGAGGACGGAGGACTCGATGATTCACCTATTGAGGAGAACAAGTGTGCGCGCGTGTGTGTGTGTGTGTGGGTGTGTGTGTGGGTGCGTGTGTGTGTGTGAACAAAAGAGATACCAAGGGGAAAAGGGCACTGGTTGAGGAGGGGGTTGGGGTGTTAGAAAAACAAAAAGGAAAGCGGACACACACCAAAAAAACACAAAAAAACCCCAACTATGATAACGAAGCTGAACCAAATGATGCAGAGTAACTTCCGAAGCGTAAAGTGGGTTGACGTCGTTGAGTGCGCCTCCAGTCAACCTTAGTGTAAGTTGTCAAGGAAATTACTTTATTGCAGAGTAATAGAGGTACAACAAATTGTCTCCCATGCTAAAGTGAAGACATATTGACAGAAATAGGATTACCGGTTATTAAAAAAAAAATCTCAGCAACAACAAAAAAATTGAGTAAAATTGTATCCAAGTAAAATTGTTGAAATGCATTACAAATACAGCAGGATAGTCAAAACAGGATTACACCTGTAAAGGAAATATATTTGGAACTCGATTTTGATCCTCCAACCCACTCCCCACCCTCCCACCTACACCCTGAGACACACATTATACGCCCCCAACCCCTGCCCCCCCTCTCCTCTCGCTTTCACGCCCATTTTTTCTGTCCTTTTTAAAAAATACACTACAGACGGAGCGAATGATCATAATTCGCATAGTGGGTGGGTTGCCTCGTAGGGCGTAGTTAATCAACGGTTGCCTATGCCGAAGGTCGCGGGTTTGATTTCCGCAGGGGACGAACTTATGTGACTTAGTTGAGGTCACCGAGGGTTTTCTTTGGGTACTCCTATTTCCTCCCTCCCTTCAATAATACTATTGGATGCATTGCAGCCCATCTAAAATTTTACAAAGAAACTTCGATTTCCTTTCCGCCTTCTACTAACGACTAGCCTTTATACCACATGTTTGAGTGATGAATGTGTGTTTGCTCGTTGTGTATGTAGGTAGGAGTCAGTGCAGCATGCCAACGCTTAAGTTAGTTACAGATCGTCGAGCTTTGATCCTGATTTAGGAATAAGTCACATTATTATTATTTTTTAAAATTTTTTTCTTCTTCTTCTTCTTCTTCTTCTTCTTCTTCTTCTTAATTATTATTATTATTACGAATATAAATCCACACATTATATATGCACAGAAACAAATTCTTACCCCACCCCACCCCGCACAGAGAGAGAGAGAGAGAGAGAGAGAGAGAGAGAGAAATAAGGACTTATTTTCCATGGAAAATGAAGATAAATGTGTTTACATGATGTACAATGACAGCAACAAAATAACCACAGGCTTTTACACGGAAACCATGATTAATACCATATTCCTCCTTACTCCACACAGAAAGAGAGAATGAAACACACACATACTGAGAGAGAGAGAGAGAGAGAGAGAGAGAGAGAGAGAGAGAGAGAGAGAGAGAGAGAGAGAGAGAGAGAGAGAGAGAGAGAGAGAGAGAGAGAGAGAGAGAGAGAGAGAGAGAGAGAGAGAGAGAGAGAGAGAGAGAGAGAGAGAGAAAGTGTTGGGAACGAGAGTCAATCAGACCATCCCCTCGTAAATCGAGAAAAATCTTTTCATAATAGGATTTACTTATTAATTCTACCACCCGCTGCCTGAAAAAATAACTGTTGTCACGCAAACATAAAACACATATTCTTTTTATATAAGGCCATGTTCAACAAGAATGTCAGGGTGTGCCTTTTGGCCCCCTTCATCCGGTTTTTGTCCCTCTGTTTTCTTTTCATTTCTTTCAAATTACTTTCCCGGGTTGGAACAGAGGGATCTAGTAGTAAATGCTTTGGTGCGAACTTCATAACATGTAGACAAAAACTATTGACAAGATTATAATTTTGTTGTTTCTGTTGCCTGACTCAACATTCTCCACTTCATCAATGACTCGGTGAGGGTCCTTTTACTTCGTTTTCACTCTCCTCACCTTCTACAAAATAATCCAATACCATTGTTCAAACAAAATTGTAAACCGGCTGAACTAAAAACAATTTAGTAACAGCATCGGGCAGTCATGGTGTAAAAAGAAAAGCATTCGTAACGGAAGAGCATTTGTCACTTGTATGGCTTTCCAACGACGCTGCTACTACCTTTTCTTGCTTTGATAAATATCAATATTCGAGCACGATTTTAGAACAGCATTGGACACAGCAAGAAAGAAAGGCTTCCCACTTTTCTGGCTTTCCAATGACTGTTCTACTAGCATTTTTCCTGAGTGCCGCACTGTCCCCAGACTAGGCGGCAAAAGAGGACATTATTGATTTTTGGAGTGTCGAGCACAAGACCAAACCCTAGGGGTGTTCCACAAGGGGGCTCGTTAGTCTCATATTTCTTCACACCGTTTCTCTCGGGCATGCTCTGGCATCTGGCTTCACCCATCAAGAGGCTTCCAGAGAGCGCGTGTGTCGCTGTCAGAATATCTGCGTCATGCGTAGTACCTGTTGTCACGTCCATCTTGCTTAAACAACTGTCGATGATAATCTGTCTTTTATTTAATCTCACGTTTTTTTTTTAAATGAGAGTTCCATTTCAGCGACTCATTGAAGTGCATGCGAGGATGTGACAAGCCCTTTAAAGGAGAAGCACAATTTACATAATCTGTGTTTTAATTAAGTAAATCTCGATGCGATCGACTCTGCCATATACAAACATGTGTGCTTCATTAAAAGTCGTTCCACTCATCATCAACGCGTAACGGTATCAGAAACTTGAAATCGGCTGCTTGCAACCTTATTTAAAACAAGATATACCATTAAACACTGCTCCGTTCGTCTGTAATTTTTCTACGTTTTAGGTTATATACATATTTTTAAATATTATCGAACAGCAGCAACAACGGAAATGTGTATATACGACAAAGATCATGATGATCATCATCATGATCGTCATCTATCCTTTTCGTTTTCATCATGCAATAACCATCACCACCCTAATCGAAGAAGATCCGTTGGATCTAATTTTTGATATGATGATGATGGTCATTGTTGTCAGGGTGGCGACGTGGTGATCGTCCTTAACGCTCATGCAATAGGACGTTAAGCATCGTTTTTCGTTCGTTCCTAATCGAAACAACAACAACACTAAACACCACAACAACCACAAAGAAGAACAAAACAATCTCAAAATGCCGACACTCCCAAAGATTAAGCGAATAATCTTCTTCTTATTTCGAGCGACAACATCAACAATGAGATCATCATCATCATCATCATCATCATCATCATCATCATCATCAGGGACAGTGACGACGTCATCCCAAGCGTCTATTCTTCTTCCTGGCACCGTTCTAAAATAATCTTTCCATCCTTTGAAAGGTCAGAAAATTGCGGTTCTCTTTGGAGATGGAGAGTGCCGTCACATGAAAGAAGATGTCGCAAGAAGCTGTTTGGCTTCCCTCATTACTCCGACATCCCTTTTTGCCCCACCCGCATTCCCTCAATCCTTCCCCTTTGTCCTTTCACCCCCTCCTCTCTCTCTCTACCCCCCCTTCTCGTTTTCTTTTTTCTCTCTATCACGTTCCTCTTTTTCTTCTTATCCTTTCTCTTTTCCCACCCCCATGTTTGCTGTTCATTTTTGCGGTATTCTTCCTCTAATTTTCCGGTTACCCTCTCTCTCCTTTCCTTATTTATTCTCATTTTTTCCCCATTTTCCCCTTCACACCCCTTGTCCTTTCCGTCCCCCAGCCCCTTTTTGTTTAGCCGGACTTATCTGGATATGCTTGGATATAGTCGAGTCTGGAATCAGAACGAGCCAAAAGTCAGTCTTGTCGGTCGGTCTTCTTCATTCGGTTTGGATGAGCGAGCAACTTGTGCACCTTCGTCAACGGCTCGCATTCACCATCGTCATTATCATCGTCGTCATAATCGCCCTCATATATCTACATACATATCTCTATTTGCTTTTATGGCTGGCTCTTTCTCTCTCCTCCTTTCCCTTCTCTCTCTCTCTCTCTTCCACCTGCCCCTCCCCCCCTCTCTTTCTGTTAGTGTCTTCCGAAGCGTTAAAAAAACTGTAATACAAAACTCATCACAAAATCTAACATCTCTTAAGCAAGGCTTTTTAGTCACCCCCACCCTCCCACGCCACCCCTAACTTTAACCCCCACCCCTAGCGCATTTCAAATACTCCATCACCTCTACCTCTTTCCTGGTTTTTTTTCTTCTTCTTCCCTGAAGAGAGTCTAAGCCCACTAGGTTTTGTATTAGAATGCTGTAAAAATCAATCGTCCGCCGTAATTTACACTTCACTGATCACCAAAGCCCTGTGAAGTTATTACTGTGGAAACACATTCACGCCTGAAGAGAAGAGCATGAAGAAGAAGAGGACAAAGAAGAACACGACGACGACAACGAAGAAGAAGAAGACTGGGAAAGAAGGGAGGGAGGGAGAGGGAGGGAGGGAGAGGGAGGGAGGGAGAGAGAGTGGGAGAAAGAGAGAGAGGCATCGAGAAGATAGTTGATGACGACTACGCCGATGACGAAAATGATGAAAGAAAGAACCCAAAAGTTGGGGCACTGTGTGGCCGATAAAGAGAAGAAGAAGAAGAAGAAGAAGAAGAAGAAGAAGAAGAAACTTTCAAAAGCATGGCACATGAAAGACGCTCGGTGCTGATGACTTTACAATCTATATTCCAGTCTCCTGTTGCTGCTTTTATGGTCTTCTTACAAGTTGAGCTCGCGTTCATGGCGTCTTTACCTAATTTTAAAGATACACTTGTTTATCAAGAAAAACCGTCTTCTTTTCTGTAAACCATACCCCCCTCCCCCTTTTCCTCTCTCCCTTACTCGTTTTGTTGATTTGTTTATTTTTATATGTTATTTATTAATTTCCTTATGTATTTTATTTATTTATTTATTTATTTATTTTACATTTAGAAACCGGATACTTTGAAATAAAAATAATGCAAAATAGACAGTTGTGCGTGTTGTGTAAGAATACTGGTTTCCCAGAGAAAATAATGCAAGATTTACAGACATAGATGGGTGTTAAAATGAATGTGTTGACTTGGTAAAATGGTTGTAAGATAGCAAGACGTTATGCCAGACCAAGTGCCCATCTCTCTCCCTCGCTGCTTTACCTTCCCCACCCTTAAGAGAGTAGGGACTCCGTCACAGTTGAGTCAACTGGGGGCGTTGTTATTTGTCGCTTCACGTTTTGCGGTCACCCATCCAAGTGCTAACCGCACTGGACGGTGCTTAACTTGCGACACAGTAGCGAGTGCTCCAAACACTCCGCTATCCGACACCCCGATGATAGGATGTGGTAAAATTAAAAGGGCAGTTGCGTGTGTGTTGTATATACATTGTGTGTTAACTTAATGGCAGAAATTTTTATTATTATTATTTGTTTAACTTGTTTTAATCGCATTTAAATCATAGACTGATTTTTGGGACGCGTACTTTGGTGTTTGTACATTTATGAGATGTCGTGTTTTAATGTGGCCTGTGGCCTTGGATTGAATAATGTATTGTTTATTCAATAAAACGTCTTACGCCTTAGCTCTCTCTCTGTCTCTCTCTCTCTCTGTCTCTGTCGCGTTAGGACTAGTTTTAACTCTGCTTGTTGACTATTTAGCCTTGTGTAGTCTTTGTAACAGTAGAGAGTCAGTAAATTACACAGTAGCAATAAAAGTACACACAGCGAGCCAGACCCCCACACAGCTTAGTGACTCAGCACTGTGTGCGAGAGTCGTAAACATTTTACCCAATGAGAGCTTTGAATCGGACCGTTTTAACCAATCAGAAGCAGGCTAAGTGGGTAGAGCAGTTTTGACTGTGTCAGAGCCTAACACAGCTTTGGTCAGTCGTGTGTGAGAAGAGGTAGAGTCAACATCTCCACAGCTAGAGAAATCTCTACACTCATAGACCAGGAAGCAGGACTTAGGAATCTTAGAATTCTCTCAAGTCATCACGGGCCTGAACTTGTCAAACAGGTAAATGAACACCCTTCTGTTTCATCGTGATATATTTGTATTATTGTTGAAATTATGTTTGTGGAATTTGCTATGCATAAATGTGAATTATTAATCCGAATTTGCCGTACCACGTGGAAGAGCCGACCACGAGCCGAAACACGACCGGTTGCGCCGCCATGTTGTATCCCGTACGGAACCTCTGTTGTTTAACTTATATGTATGTTTGCAGACCAGTGGCTGTACCACTGAATGTTTATATTATTATTAATTCTGTATGTGTATAGTTAGCCACGATTGATATTTATGTATGTATAGGAATTTAGAGTGAAATTCCAGTGGAACCCGGAAGTAGCAGAATGTTCGTCGCTTATGTATAGAGATGTGGAGCTATCACTGAGGGCTACTTGGCTTTCAGTGAGACGCTCTGCACAAACCGATTATTCAGGGTTGTGCAGACTTTCGTCTCTTATATTACAGACGAGCAGGCGAGCTATCCAGAGCTATCCCGAGCTATCCCGAGCTATCCCCACTCCACAGAAACGACCAGTTGGTTGAGGAGACTCTACCGCACAAGACGGAAAGAGCTGCCTTGAAAGACACCCTGTCAGACCCCACAGCGTGGCAAGGGAACCCAACTACACAACTACAAAGGTGTACCAGAAGCTACCTCACAGAAGGACTTCGACCGCACCATAAGAAAGTTAAGTGTACCCCCAGAAGTGCACTTAAACTGATCATAGCAGGACCACAGTAGTCCAACTCTTCAGAAACTGTAAAACGGACCACAGTAGTCCAAATCTACATGAGATATTATAGAAAGTGCCCGAGGAAGATATAACAGCTGCCTAGACTATCAGCGATCGAACTATTAGCATTGAAAGAGACTTCTTAAGTTAGATTAGTACTTAGAGAACCTTGTATAGAGTAGAAGAAATAAATGTGGGATTTTAACTGTTATCAAGTGGCTGGTCTACATATGATTCATAGCCGTGTGAAAGCTAGTGTGACAGTAATCTCTTACCATTTTTCTATCTATTTCTGTACCCCAACCTTAACACAGAACGAGCTAAACAAATAAATTTATTAAAGTAATTCATAGGGTGACTTACTAGCAGTTCCCACCGAATAAACGTGAGGGTCCATAATTCCATTGTGCAGAGCCCATAAACCCCACGTGACAGTCTCTCTCTCTCTGTCTCTCTCTCTCTGTCTCTCTCTCTCTCTCTCTCTCTCTCTCTCTCTCTCTCTCTCATTCCAACAAGACTAAAAAGACAAAGTTCCTGTATTAAACTCCATCCGTTAAAAATTTCAAACAAAACCGTTGAAGAAGTGCAATTTCATAAACTTCTTAGCATGACAGTAAAAAATAATTTGTCTTGCTTGAAACATATTTTAAGTGTTAGTAAAACTATTTCTAGAAGGACATAATTATCAATTATCAAGGATTAAACATTATATTAAAGTATGCATTCTCGTAAACTATTCTATTCGGGACATATTCAGCCATTCATTGAATATTCTTCAACTATTTGGGATACTGCTAGTATCAACGCCATGAAGCCTTTAATTAGGATTCATAAACGTGCAAATGAAACGGTTATTCTTAAAATCAAAATCACTCTCAATGAATACGAACAGATCAACATACTACATCTTGCAAACAGATTAAAATTTAATCAATAATGTTTTTGCACAAGATCCTTTCTGGTAATGCACCCCCATATCTTCCTTCTTTTTTTTTTCCTAGGAAAAATGCTAGATTGAGTAAATATTCAATTTCCAAGAAAGGATCTGTTTAAAACCAGTCTTTTATATTCGGGTTCCTCTTTATGGAATAACTTTCCAGAAGTTCTCCGCAGTGCAGATACTAATTACAGATCTTTTTAAAAAAAAAAGCATCTTTTACAACACATAAAATTTTTTTTTACTTTAGCTAGCCTATTTAATTGGAGTTGTACATTAATATCATTCATTGTATTAAATAAGTATGCGTGTGTATGTATGTTCGTGCGTACATGCGTATGTGTACATGTGTGTGCACAGATTTTAGTTGTATTGTTACATTGTGATGTTTTTATTATAGAGTCATTTTGTTATACTAATTATTGTTACAAGCCCCAAGGGCCAGACGTAAAAAAGCACACTCAGTGCTTACTCTGTTACCCTTGTGAAATAAAATTATCTTCTCTCTCTCTCTCTCTCTCTCTCTCTCTCTCTCTCTCTCTCTCACACACACACACACACAGTACCCTTCGCATATACACACTTACATAAGCGCGCGCACACAAACACACCCGCAAGTTATGTAATGTTATTTTTGTGGCCTTCATACATGTAAATCTTTAATCGTGATTTAGTTTTCAACCTGTTTATTTTATTTTTTTTAAACAACAAAGTTCCTCACCCCAACTCACCCACCATCAAGTGCTTGCTCTCCCCTCTCTCTTTCTCTCTCTCTCTCCCCCCCCCTCCTACACACACATCTCTTCTTCTCTTACCAAGTGCGTGCTAATGGTGTATGTACTCGCGCCTACTGTGCGCACGTGCGTGCATATTTATGGCCAAAATGCGAATAAATTGTGAAAATCCGCTCCCTCACTCCCTGCCTTTCTCTCCCGGGCCCTCTCTCAGAACGGGGTAGCGGAGGAACAATCCTTGTAATATTAATATCCCTAAGAGTAATACGGGAGTTGTTTTTTTCCACGCTCTCTGAACCCTTAGCTGACAGGACGTGCATAAACGCACACTATACCCGAGTGACCCATTTTGTAGTCCTCCGCCCTCCCCCTCCCTCATTTCCCATCACTTTCTTTACACTCCTTCCTTCAATTCTGCTGTCCTTTGCCTATTCTATTTGTCAACACCGTTCAACATTTGCACAACAGTCCAATGCTACCGTTCGTGTACAGTTCTCTCTGTGAACAAGAAACTAATGAGAACATTTGTTGTTGTTGTTGTTTGTAGATTATAGTTGATTGATTGATTGATTGATTGTTGCTTTAGGTCCAGCGGACTCTTCCGAGCCAAATCAGGACCGGACAACCCCCAATCCGCATAAAAGATCTGCCGAAACAACCCTAGTGGGAAAATTGAATGCCCTCCACCGGCCAGTCACTTTACAATAAAGACATCCCACGCAGGGGACGGCTGAGGCTTTACCCCAACTACTCGAACCCCCGGTTACAAAAACAAAATAGAATACAAACATCATTATAAATCTTCAACAAAACACATACATATAAAATGCCTATCGTGCTAAATAATACAATCATAGGAAGCCCTAGTGACCACCCGGCAGAAAGCGTCCAACACTCCCAAGCTGATCCAACAGACCTCATACACAAACAAGGAGTCTTGTCCAGGAAGAGTTTTCAAGAAAAAAGGTAGGTCATTGATCTAGCGAAGAAGAAGATAGTATAGCAGATTGATAGGACAGAGCAGGAATGGGAAAGAGTAAATGAGGAAGACAGCGACAGTGGGAATTTAAAGCACTAAATTTCCAGAAAGTGGGGATACTATTTATACTGAAACCCCTGGCACTCCAACGGGGGTACTGTTGCCGCAGTGAATCTGTCTTGCCTACAAAGGAAAGACAGGTTTTCAACTGGGGCTTTCACTTTTCCCTTTATAGGTTTGAACAATCTACAGTGGCAAGATTGCTCATGACCCCAAGGGGTGTAGATTATAGTCACACGACACTTTCGCATATAGGTGACTACTGGACCGATTTATACTGACACCAGCTGGCCAGTTGTTGGTAAAGGGGAAAATAATACGATCACACGTTGACCAATCCGGGATTCGAACCAGCGACCTTTCGGTTACTAGCAAGACGCTCTTACCAACTGAGCTACCCGGCCCCACAGAGAACCTTTCAGTACTGACCGCGCTTCCATCCTTCGACCCCTCTCTCCCTCGTTACCGCAGTGTGTGGCCGTCGTTCTGTTCTGGCACATTCCAGCATCAAAATGCCCCTTCCTTTTCCTCTCCTCACTCCATCCTCTCTACCTTCCCTCCTCACTCCTCTCCATCTTCTCCTCCCCCCCCCATCCCTCTCACCCGCATTGTCCCTCTCTGCACCCACCCTCTCTCTGTAATGTGCCTTTTGTAACTGCAGCTGCCTGTCTTGCAGGGAAAGATGAATGATGTTGGAATCTGCATCTCCCCTCGCCCACCACTCCCCCCATATCGTCTACAAAAATTAAAACACGGTCTTTCTTGTATATCCAACACTCCTGCTCTCTCCCCCTCCCTCCCTCCCTCTGTCTCTCCTTTTGTCTTTTTCTCCTCTATCTCTCTCCCCGTCACTCTCCACCCTCCTTCCACTCTCTCAGCCTGAACTTCATCGTCTAAAATATCCCTTTTCTAAATGTATGCGGATTCCTACACCCTCCCTGCTTCTCTCCACCCCCACCCCCCCCCATCCACTCCCTACTCCATCCCCTGCCTCTGCTGCATGGCTTCTCGGTCAGTGTCCTCTAGTTCCAGAGGTGACAGGCGACCAATCTCAGGGTCACTCCCGTACCGTTAAAAATAGTCCCCATGACTCACTTCCGTCTTCTCTTCTTCTTGTTCTGTGTGGATCCTTCTGCATTTCAATTTCCTTTATCATCATCATCATCATCATCATCATCATCATCATCATCATCATCATCATCATCATCATCATCATCATCATCATCATCGTCGTCGTCGTCGTCGTCATCATCATCGTCGTCGTCATCATCATTATCATCATCATCTTCCTTCATCAACATTAATCTTCTTCTTTTCTCCTCTTTTCTTGTGTTCTTCTTTATTTACCCCCTTCGTTCTTCTTCTGTCAATAAATGTGCAGCGAAGTAATAACATCGTGAACGAAGTTGAGCCGCTCTTGGGCTAGAAAAAAACCGTTATATAACAACATTTATAATAATAAAAGGTGATCCAGAGTTTTGAGGCCAGCATCATAACTCTGCGTACGTTTGGGGCGGTATAATAATAGTAGTTCATGGAAGCTTACAGGCGGCAAACAATTTCCACAAAATTGCAGTGTTAAACTCTGTATCTCCCTCCTCCTCCCTCTCACACTCTCTCCCCATGATCTCTCTCTCCCTCTAGTTCCCTCTAAACTCCTCGCAAGAGAGAAGCTTATTAAAATGTGTGAGTTCAGTCCATGCCCTGTCTCGTTGAGAAGATGACAAGCAGCAGGACTTCAGAGACATCTTATGAAATATTGGTACCATTAAAATAGTCTCTCTCCGTGACTCACTAATCTCCTGTTCCTAGGCAATCACTGCAGCGCTCTTCTTCTTTTGTGACGACTCTTCGCCAGTCTTCTACTATCCTTGCACCACAAACACACACACACACACACACACCCCACACACACACACCCACACACACACACACCCACACACACCCACACCCACACACACGCAAACGCACACACATCCCCCATCCCTTGCTTGTACGCCAAATCAAATTGGGTTTATTGTGTGACAGAGGTGTCTAATTTCAATGCCCTCCTTATTTATCTAAATTGTAAAAATCGGTAGCCCAACACCGTCGGTAAAATTAGTTATTTAAAACAATGTTCAAGGTCAATAGAGTATTATTAAATTGCCATAATGACTCACTCCAATGCCTTCAGCCTAATTGGATGTGGAGGAAGAGGGAGAGAGAAAAAAGCGAGCTAGAGAGAAAAAGAGAGAGAGAGACAGAGAGAGAGAGAGAGAGAGAGGGAAGGGGGACGAGAAGAGAGAGAGAGGGGAGGGATGGGATATATATATCGCTCTGTCCTCCCGTATAATTATGTATGGGTGAGAGAGAGATATAGAGAGAGAAGGCAGCAGTCCACAGCTCCAAACTGTCAAGACCAAAAATCTAGGCTAACCCAAATTCTAAACATACGTTTAGCAGTTCAAACGTCAATCTGGGCTGCCTGCAATAAAAAGTAATAATATCGGTACAGCAGACCACGTTTACAACACAGGAAACTCAAGCACAACATGCTACAACAGCATAAGGAATTTTCCGAAGGACCAGCATCATGGCCACAGAAAAGTCGAGGCATGCCTCTACAATGAGCGAATTTGGAAGGGGAGATACTTCTGTCAATGTTAAACACTAATGTATTTGTGGGATGTAAATAAGGATGAAGGGACACAACGGCAGCTAACTCGACCAACAGACAGCGACATCTGGAAGGGAGAGAACCCCATCAAAGTTCACCCCTTTTTGTAGCGAGCAGCTGAGTCCACAATTAACCGCTCATGGAGAGAAGACTGGATGTCGGCAAGAAAGCACTACGGCACAACACTATGTCGTTGTGTCACTATGCAGTTTCACCCCCTATCTAGCGTTGCTTCTAAAGGTGCGGTCTGTCGGGAAGTGAAACAGAAGCAAAACAGCCAGTAAAACACGAAACATCGTAGTTTTGACTATGTTTATCATGTGACTAGACCTAAAGCATAACAGCAACAAAGCGCCGAAGTGAAGCAAAGCCGATGCTTTCAGTTTAGAGCGTGCTCTAAAATTTTGAGTTGTTTTGCTGAAGCATTTGACTGCCAGCCAATCAGAAGAGCCGACGTACGAAAACGAGGTTGTTATCATTTCAGCGATCATGGCGGCATCAAAAGCTACTGGGCCATTTGCAAATCTGAAACAAGACGATACGTTTATTCTCCTCGATCTAATTCAAAGCCATGAGGCAATATGGAATGTTAGAAGTCAAAATTACATAAACCAAACCCTGAAAAAGGCCGCATGGACTTCTGTGAGGGTCAATGTGAAGGAAAGGGAGGTAACTGATTTAGAACTTATTGTGCATTACTTCCACGCAGACTGCTTATGCAAAACTTCTCATCGTGTGACCGCTTCACAAAGCAAAGCATTATAAACGCACTTGCTTCTAACAGCAGATGCTTTGCTTTGTTTACCGCTTTGCTTCTGTTTCACTTCACGTCAGACCGCACCTTTACGGACTACTTTACGAGAGAGTGTGCACAGGCTCCCCAATTCAGTGCTAAGGCTTCAGCCATTAGATTCAGTCACTAATGACCACGCGCCAAAATTTTTCCTTACAATTTCTACATGTATTTATGGTGTTTGCTTGTGCATAGTGCATGTTTTGTGTCTCCAATATCTGCACTTCGTGTTACGACGTTTATTCCTTTGGAATTTCACTATTTAGTTGTACAACAATTTTATCATAGATTCACAACCTGTTACGTTGAGAATCGCGCGGCGGCGCGAATGGGACGCGCGCGATAGGTCAGATCGTTTTATTTTGCAAAGCATGCAATAATATAGTGTATTTATCCTTGATTTGATTTTGCGTTGTTATTAGAAGATTTGTATAACGTTGGTAATTTTAATTGGTCGATATTATTTGATAATTTTCTAGAGTTGGTTGTTTACTATCGATCGAAACGTATGGATAATTCTACTGGTAACTATAGAAGCTTCCATCCCAAATAAGGTTGTATGACGTGAGACAGTGAGGACGAATGTGTTTTGATTTGTTATAATTATGTCTTGCCCGAACGTTCTTTATTTCTCTGGAGTTAGAGTATATAAGTGCTGCACTGTTTCAAAGGAGAGGTATAGTGGTGGTTCACCCGTCCCCTATACGCTTAATGTGTCCGGGGACGTAAATTTACTCCCATTCAAAGGAGAGGAGATTAAATTGTAAAGTTGAAAGTGAAAAGTTGAGAATTGTAGAGGGGAAAAAGCGATTGAGCGATTGTATGCAGTTTGTTGATGTATGCTGAATAAAGTTGGAAAACTACATAGACGACTCCAGCCTTGTTGATGATTGAACGGGTTG
The DNA here is from genome assembly GCA_036898135.1 of Oncomelania hupensis. Lineage (NCBI taxonomy): Eukaryota > Metazoa > Mollusca > Gastropoda > Littorinimorpha > Pomatiopsidae > Oncomelania > Oncomelania hupensis. The sequence goes on along the minus strand of CM072522.1, from coordinate 20,022,915 downwards.
CGTGGATAAACGAATCTGAGTTACACCTATCAGGAGGATTCAAGCATTGGGGCTGAATCAACTACTGATAAAAATCAACATCGAGTGTAACAACACAAGCAGAAGCTTCAAGCTTCAAGTTCCAGATCAAAATTGAGCCAAATCTTGTAAACTGTTCACTTCATGCTAAGAGATGACTATGTCTTACAATTACATATTCATATTTGTTTGCATCATATATTGACGAAAATTGAGTCTAAAACTTGGTGTCCGAACATCCAAAAGGTCGGATGTTCTAGGCACTGGTTGACTTATACGAATACGATAGCTTTATTATCTCACCGAGGTGTTGCCAACACAGATTACAATAAAAATAAATAAAAATAAAACACATTTGATTTACACAAACACGTTTACAGTAAATCACAGTTTATATACCCATAGGTATCACAAAATACCTAACAAGTGCGAAAAAAAAAATGAAGTTACCGCCTGCGTGGCTCAAAGTAATTTAGAGTGTCTTACAGTATTTGCTGCGCCTCTTTCTATTTGACTGGGTCTCTGCATGTTGTATCGAATGACGCGTAATGACGTCATAGCAGGGGACTCGCGAGTTGACGTTATAATAGGAACGGAAGGTCTTTTTAATCTGCGTACGCGCTTAACTGAGAGCTTTCGCCTCAATAATATATTGTTTGATATACTGTTTTATGATTATGCTACCTAGTGTACAACTTTCAAACTGATCTCAGACCCGCTTTAAGCCAGACTTTCAACAAGCCTTCAAAGTGAGGAGAATATCCCATAAGTCAGATCAATCTTAAGGAATCTGGAGGTCTGCACTGTGTAAGAAAGGCAATAACGTTGGTACAGTACGCCACATCTGCAAGGCAACTTTCAGGGACCAAAACCCCGGCTAGCCCCCAAAGTCAAAACAAACTTTTGCTGTTAAACTGGCCAGCTAAAAGGATTTAGCGTGACCGAATACATTTTATCATTCACAATGAGTGTTGCCCTGCTGCAGCAGCGCAAGATGATGAAGGGAGTTAGGTTTTTGACAACAGCCTCAAATGTACAACAGGATCAATTATAATTTATGTAGCTGGGCTCGCCTTGGCTTTGCGTGTTTTCTAAACAGAGATGTCACGGAAAAAAAAGTAGACAAATTCATAGCTTAGAGTGAACAGCGAGTGAGCACTAAGTAATCTTTTCATGTTATAACAATGCAAAGTCCCAGGTAAACGCATTCATTACCCCGAAAAATAAACAAAAACCCAGTTAATCTTTCTGACCGGAGCTCTTTAAAGATTCATAAAAAGTGGGTTTTGATGTCTGCAAGAAAGAAATACATTAGAATACCTGGTGGTATAGATTTACTACAAGGCAACCATGATCACAGGCTGCACGTCTCAGCAGACCTTGCCTTAATGTCTACACTACAAAGTGAGAGTTCCCCAAAGTCAAGGCATAGTTGTGAAGTTAAGCTCCCATCTGGATGCCTATGACGGCCTACTAGAGCCAAAACTGAGAGTTACCATAGTTGAAATTAACACGTGTTCTGTGTAATTTACACAGATACTGGTAATCCACAGTGTTAATTAATAATTAAATAGATAATTTCAAATATCATTGAAAAAGTACAATTATCAAGTGATAATTACAATTATCATTTAAAAATTATAAATATCTTCGCTTGGTCATGTTTAATTTTCAGTTTGGGATCTAGCAATCCGTCTGGAAAAGGGCCAAAACCAAAAATTGTAATTTTCACTTGATAATTACAATTTTTACGTGTTAATTGTACAAATATGTCGTTGATATTTGTAATTATCACATGATATTTGTAATTATCAGGCTTTGGCGCTAGTAGGCCGTCATAATGTGAATTACACAGAACAGGTATTAATTACTATTATCACTGATACCTGTAAATGCACGTTTTGGCGCTAGTAAGCCGTCTTAGAATTAAGCATGATCACGTAAAAATTGTATTTATTATGTGATAATTAAAATTTTCGGTTTTGGCGCATTTCCAGGCGGATTGCTGGAGCCAAAAATGAAAATTAAACATGATCACGCGAAGATATTTATAATTTTTCAATGATAATTGTAATTATTCCTTGATAATTGTAATTACCCCATGATATTTGTACTTGTGTCATGATATTTGTCATTATCAGGTTTTGGCGCTAGCAGGCCGTCATAGGTGCCCGCAAGAAAGCAATAACCTAAGTAAGTGGAATGACTACCCCGTTCAAAGTTGATGAGTTTACTTCCACTCAGCGCACGTGCCTTCCTGTGACGTCACGCTGATTGCTGGCCTGTTCAGCACAGTCGGGAACCCTTCTACTGAGCATGCGGGCAAGAAATGTTGAAGAAACGTATATACGTGGCTCTTAACAACAGCTGCAGACAGACTCACCGCGTCAGCATCCCTCGTGTCTCTCCAACGATCCCGACAGTGAACTATGAGACTGTAACATTTATACAAAACAAAACAAAAACAACATGTGCTGTATCCTAATGGGTGCACAGTTCCCTCGCGTTCTGCCCTTCACACACATATGCACACACACACAAACACACACACACACATACTGTCGCGAGAGGCTAGATTTAACCAGCACTACGCATACTCGCCTTAAATAAGTCAGCCTACTAGCCTATGTAACAGACCGTTGATACCAAGCAGACGACGCAAATCAATGGTGGACTAAGCGTGTGTATGCTGACGCTGGCTCAGTTAGGCAGTGACTTCATTCAGCTGACGTATACAACCCCTTGCCAGAGGGCGCTCAGGTAGACTAGTTTTAGCCGGTTTAGGCTGACCACACAGCTAGATGGTCATTCTTGGTTCGAACTGCATAGAGAAAGGAGCTAAGCTCTGAAAGGTCTCTCTACTTCAAGACTACAAGCAAGGACTGGTGAAATTCTATTCAACCTAGTTAGCCACAGCCTGACATTGTCAAAAAGGTAAATGATCTATCTTTTGTTTCATCGCGATGTATTGATATTATTGTTGAATTATGTTTGTGAAGTTTGCCATGTTTAGAATTGTGAATGTTAGTCAAACTTTGCGTGACCACGTGACGGGCACACGACCGGTTTCGACACCATGAAGTACCACATACGGACCAACTGTTGTTTAGCCTATGTGTATTATTGCAGACCAGTGGCTGTACCGGAGAATGTGTATAGTATTAATTATTTCGCTATGTGTGTAGTTTAGCCATGATATATATCTATATATGTATAGGAATTAGAGTGGAGATTCCAGTGGACCACGGACTTAGCAGAATGTTTGTCACTTATATCTATCTATCTATATCTATCTATATCTATATCTATATCTATATCTATCTATCTATCTATCTATCTATCTATCTATCTATCTATCTATCTATCTATCTATCTATCTATCTATATCTATCTATCTATCTATCTATATATATATATATATATATATATATATATATATATATATATATATATATATGGAGCTATCACTGAGGGCTATTGCTGCCTTCAGTGAGACACTCTACACACTCTTAGTTAACCGGTGTTGCAGAAATTCGTCTCATATTTTGCAGACGAGCAGGCATCGTTGGCCCGAAGCAGAAGCAAGACCATTACAAGTCCTCACTGACATTCGGCCTGCATTGTAGCCTCACGCACTGAGCTACGAGAGCCCACCAGTCTGTCAACCAGCAGAAGACTCCACCACAACACCGATCATCGACAAGAGAGCTAAGTTACTCGAAAATGTGCACCAAAACTGTTAGAGAAGGACATCAATAGTCCATCCTTCCAGAAGACTTACCCTTTGGGCAGAACGCACCATTAGCCCAATGATGAGACAGCAGCTGCATAGAACTATCAAGGAGCGAACTATTCGAAGTGATATTTGGACTTTTAACTTAGTATAGTGATTAGAGGATTTTGTATAGAGTAGAGGAAATAAATGTGCGATATTTACTGTTAACAAGTGGCTGGACTACCTATGTTTCATAGTCGTGTGAGAGCTAGTGTGTCAATGAATCTTTTATCATTTTCTTTCTATCTCTGTAACCCCAGCCTAAACACAGACCGAGCAAAACTTATAAATGTATTAAGATTAGTCACCGGGAGATTTACTAGCGATCCCCACAGACGGAAGACGAGTGGGTAATAGCATTCCATTGTGCAGAGCCCAGCAACAATAGACTCACCGTCACACATACGCACAAACACATGCACCCTGTATGTAAAAAAAAATAATTAAAAGGTGACGTCATCGTGATTACGTCACTTGATTTGTATAAGTTCGGTTTTACGTTGGAGGCATAGGGAAAGTCCAAACTTGAACTAAATCCCTCGAGTAGTTTGGGAGTAAATAGGATTAGAAAAAAAACACACACCACATAATGACGTCACTAAGCTGACGTCATGCGATGACGTCACTCAATATACCATAGTTTTGGATTAAGGCTCAAGGCATCTGTACACTCTAATTACATAGGAAGTTTTTCTTCCAAAATTAAAATATTTTAAATTTTCTTCCAAACATGACGTCTCGATGATTACATCATTCGATTTGCATACGTTTGGTTTTAAACTGGAGGCACAAGTACAGTCTAAGTAAAAACCAAACTTGATCCAAATCCCTCTAGTTGTTTGGGAGAAAATAAAGGATTATAAAAAAAAAAGACAACAAATTATGACGTCACCATAATGACGTCACCCACAAGCATACTTTTATGTCATCTGGTAGGGTTCACAATTTCTTAACTAAAGACCAAGTTTCAAACAAAATTCATCGATTAGTTTCAGAGAAAACTGCGCAAATATCACCTCCGCACGGTCCCCGGACGGACGGACAAAGCCAAAAACAACAATAGTTCCCATAGCTGTACAGCTCGGGAACTAAAAAAAAATAAAACATTTCAATCAAAAGGAAAAGAAGCGTTAGGGACCTTCATCTTCTCTAGACCGGCTTCATGAGGGCGATGCCAATCTCATCTCCCTCGGGGATTTACTCTTCCCTGGTTCTTAACACAGCCAGGTACCCCCTCTGTTCTACCCCCAATCAACACAGCTAACTGTGGAACATAATTAACTGAAACTAAACTTTGTTTTGGATCGTAGAAATATATAAGCTTACGACTAATCAATGTTTTTGCCGAGATCGTAACCTATGTTTTCGATACTGTTAAAAACATCACTACATTGAAAATCAGATTGCGTTCTCAACCTAGGAATATAATTATAGCCAATCAGTATTTTCTCTAACGATCGCTATAATTATAAATCGTAAAAGGTAAACAAGGAATACTAATTCAAGCATGAAATATAATCAAATCAATATGCAATAAGCTTTCGAAAACCGCTCCTTCTTTTCTTTCTTTCTTACCAGAAACAGCTTTTATCCAAGAAATATATTTCAATTCAATAGTAATGAAAAGACTGCTAATTATAAATTTGCAAGCTTTTAAATTAATAAATAAATTCGAATCATGTTCTCAATTTGTGTGCGCGTGTGTTCTCTCTCTCTCTCTCTCTCTCTCTCTCTCTCTCTCTCTCTCTCTCTCACTCTCTCTCTCTCCATGAACTATTAAAAACATCCTTGGCGAGTAGATCAATATTTCTGAAAACGTCCCTAATTAAAGCCAAACAAGAACACGACTTTGTTATATTGCAAAGTGGAGTACAGGAAGTTCTAAGATTTGTGAACGCCAGAACAACAAAATACATACATCACATGGAGGAGAAGAAGGAGAGGAGGGGGGGGGAGGGAAGAAGAAGAAGAAGGAGAAGAAGAAGAAGAAGAAGAAGAAGAAGAAGAAGAAGAAGAAGAAGAAGAAGAAGAAGAAGAAGAAAGA
>CM072522.1:19799578-20012078 GCA_036898135.1 Oncomelania hupensis | reverse complement strand
ATGATTGCTCTTGTGGTTCAGTGTTGATTTAGGTCCCTACCCCTCTTTCCCTGGGATGGTTATCCCCGTCTGCCATATCGCCAATGGTGGGTGTAGACGTTAAACCTCAATGTTCATTCAGCGTCTAGATAGATCTACTGGTAGCTGAGATTCTTCTCGCTAAGGCGAGGTTATATAACGTTAGACAGTTCTGATGACGAATTTTACTGTGATTGGCTGAAATTGCATCACGCTGGAATGTTCGAACGTTCTCTAGAGTATAGAGAAACTATATATATATGTGCCGCACTGTTTGAGAGTTGAGAAAGTGGAAAAAGCGATTGAGCGATTGTATGCAGTTGTTGGTGTACGCTGAATACAGTTGGAAAACTTCATACGCCGACTCCTGCCTTGTTGCTGAGTGAACAGGTTGCGTGGATAAACGAATCTGAGTTACACTTATCAGGATTCAAGCATTGGGGCTGAATCAACTACTAATTAAAAAAAGCAACAACAACAACACGAGTGTAACACCCACAAAGTGAGAGCAAATATGATTACACAGGAGGATGGCCACTATCCTTGGAAATGCTCCTATGAAGTTTGGTCAAAACCCGTTTATTGGTTCTTGAGATACGACGTGCAACGGACCGACCGACGGCCGGAAAGACGGACGGGCGGGCAGTTCGACAGTTGGCTCGTTCTGATTCTCGACTATTTCAAATAACTTGCAGATATTATATGGAAATACAAAAAGTACACATTCAACAAAATATACAGTATAGACAGATGTTGCCTAAGTAATTACAAGACAAAATCATTCTATCCTATCCTACCCTATCTCGTCGTTGGGGACCACAGATGATCGTTCAACAAAATTAACATTGCTGTAAAAGGTTTCAGGCAGTCATATAAAACAATTACATGCATAGTTTCTAAATGATATTACATTACATTACATTACATTATTATTGCTTTAGGTCCAGCGGACTCTTCCGAGCCAAATCAGGACCGGAAAACCCCCGATCCGCATAAAAGATCTGCTGAAACAACCCTAGTGGTAAAACCGAAAGCTCTCCACCAACTAGTCACTTTACAATAAAGACATCCCACGCAGGGGACGGCTGAGGCTTCATCCCAACTTATCGAACCCCCGTTTACAAAAACAAAATAGAATACAAACATCATTATAAATTATCAACAAAACACATACATATAAAATGCCTACATTACTAAATAATAACATCATAGGAAGCCCTAGTGACCACCTGGCAGAAAGCGTCCAATATTCCCAAGCTGATCCAACAGACCTCATACACAAACAAGGAGTCTTGTCCCGGAAGAGTTTTCAAGAAAAAAGGTAGGAGACTGGTCTAGCGAAGAAGACGATAGTATAGCAGATTGATAGAAAAGAGCAGGAATGAGAAAGAGCAAATGAGAAAGACAGCGACAGTGGGAATTTAAAGCACTAAATTTCCAGAAAGTGGGGATACTATTTATACTGAAACCCCCGGCACCCCAACTGGGGTTTCTAAATGATATACAGAAGTACTTTTAACATTAAAACTGAAACCATGTGGTCTGATGCATGGAGCAGTCCTAACCAACTGCCCTAGCCAATTACAATTGTCCCAATTCAAAGCGTGTTGATAGCGTTGTAATGCGAGCAATTATTCTGTCAAGGTTTAGACCTAGACTTCTTTTTGTCTCGGTAGATGCATAGAAGAACTGAATATTAATTGGGAAACAAAAATCTGTCGTCAGTCTTCAAGACAAATATGACCTACTGAATAATTTAGAACAAAATAAAATCATAATATATTGTGCCTTCTGCATTTGCACAACTCGCTGCATGGAAACTTTAATGCCGTGACGGATCAATAATTATCACGTATTATACGGCAACGAGAAACGACAGAGAGAAAGAGAGACAGACAGACAGGCAGAGAAACAGAAAGCCAGAGACAGACAGACTGAGCTGGCTTGATTGTGATAATGATAGCCAAAGTCATGTAACAATGGAATCGGTACCTGTACAATCTGTATATGTGACCTAAGATTTCTATATAAGCCTATTACATTTTCTGCTTTGCCATACAACATAATTGAGGCAGCACGCAACAGGAGTAGCCTAGAAACCGTGAATATATCGCAATCATCTTCATTCTGGTATATTCCTTTAAACTATTCAAATGCGAATTGTTTTCTAGTTTTTGTTTGTTGGGTGACTCTTTTGATGCCAAAATTCTAACAACAAACGCGAAACATCCAACATTAGAATTTCTAAATAACCATTGCGTTTGTGTTTGTTTTTATTAGTACGCGCGTGCTTCTGTGTGTGTGTGTGTGTGTGTGTGTGTGTGTGTGTGTGTGTGTGTGTATGCGTGTTAAATTAATTTCTGCCTAACTGCAGCTAACTACAGCTACTACTAAATAGTATTTATACAGCGCCCACACATCCAGTCTCACATGTTAACGTTCCACTCTCCACTTCACGTTGTTATGCGCTTTCGTCCTTTTACTTTTAGTGAACTCTAGATTTCTAGAGGAATAAATATTGATTTCTGTTGGGTTCCATCACATTGCGGAATTCATTGGAATGAGGTATGTGACAGATTAGCTAAGGAGGGAGCACAAAGGTCGTCAGATTCTATAACTATAACCAATTTGAATATGTGTAATCATGAAATGTTTTCCCTACTAGAAAAGGCAGTGTAGCACGATAATAACAATAAACATTTATCTATACTGAATTGTTCAAGACCACTTTCTAAATTAATATATAAATTAAGACTGAACGCATGAGCACTAAATACCCAGCTGATGTTAAATGTATATGTAATACAAGTCTTTCAGTATTATTTATTATTATTATTTAATCGTTCTTATATAGCGCTTTTCCAGCTCAAGAGCTGCTCAAGGCGCTGGCCGATACAGGATCTAACTCAAGCCGCCCGATACGCCCACCCGCAGCCTTTGGGCGCATGGTCTGACGCCCGGACAACTGGGCAGCCAGGGATGGGGGAGAAGGACCTAGGTGCATGCTGGGTGTTTTCTTGTCACCGGCACTCACCCGTCTAGGACATGAGCGTCAGGATCTTTAAAGTCCGTTATGATGGAATGTATGCGACACAGACTAGACCTCGGTTTATGCTCTCATCCGAAGGAGTAGGAAAACAGGAGTAAAGTGTCTTTCCCAGGGACACAACACAATACATCACCTTCTCTTTGAATGCTCAGTTTTAAAAGACATATTTAAAGTCAATGTATATAGCACAACTGAATATGGACATTCTGTAGACATGGTTCTTTATCATCCCAATGTTACAGACATTGTGAAAGTTATTGCTAAATCTCCTGTTGGTAGACTTTTATAGACTGTTTGTTTGGAAATTATGTTTTGAAATAGTGAAAGTGTTTTAAAAGTGACATTTTTAATGTCTAATATCAGCTAAATGTGTCAACAGACATTTGATTGATTGATTGATTTTAGTGAACAGCGAAGGAAGTTTTTGTGTAGGTGCATGTGCACAAACTTCAGTTTTAGATTCTGGTCGGCGCGCTATTGATCATCATGATCATGATCATCATCATCATCATCATCATCAATGCGCTATAGATCATCATCATCATCATCATCATCATCATCATCATCATCATCATCATCATCATCATCATCATCATCATCATTCATCATCATCAAAAGTCGTATTACGAGAAAGATGAGTTTTATTATTATTATTATTATTATTATTATTATTATTATTATTATTATTATTATTATTATTATTATTATTTGCAGCCTCCGACGTTCCAGAAACACCAACATCATCATCATAAAATCAACACCAGCGTCAGCCATGCGTCTGCACCTACTCGTCTTTCTCGCCCTGGGAAGCTCATGTGGTCAGCAGTAGCCCCAATGGCGAAGCAGCTGACGTCATTTCCCGTTTGAACAGACTGAAACAAAATGTGACAGAACAAGATGACCGACTAAAAAGACAGGAACGGCAAATAACACTCCAGGCAGAGGGTCTGAAGGGCCAGGACAGCCTTCTACGACTTCAGATGGAGCGACTGGATTCTCAGGCCGGTCTGATTATAATTCAAAGCTCCGAAATCGTCCAGCTAAAGGCATTGGTTCAGAAACAGACAGCCGACGTAGCGAACTAAAGCCCAGTTCTTAAAAGTCAGAATAGTCGAGAACGCCATTCAACTTCTGCGACATCAGTTAGCTCATCAAAGTGAACTGCCCAGTATACACGCCAAGGAACTGTTCGCTGTACCAACACTGTTAACGGGAAACGAGAAACTGATGTCTAACGGCGGTCCGCAGATACCTGACCGTGCTAAAACCGAAAGTTACCAAAAGAAAAATACGAGTATACAATTCACGGAGTCACGAGTACACACTTCGACGACTTTGCTGACGTTGAGGTCCTGTTGGACAAGGTGTCTAAAATCATCAATTAGCAACAAAACAAATGCTACGAGGTATTCGATCGCCAAGCACGCTGAAGGATCGTCTAGGAATGGGATTTATCCTCATGCCATCTGCACGCGCTCTGACTATGCCGAACCGTTGGAGATGGTGGTGGGTCAGCTGCGCCAGCAAGTGACGGAGTTGAAGGCAGACGTGCAGACTTTGAAGATCAGCCACAGCCAGCAGATACAAGACCTCAGGCCGCGCGCACCTCTACTTTCATCCAGTGGGGCAAAATAAATGTTCAGGAATCTAGGTTCGGGATCTGAGATCCTGGAAAAAAACACGTTTTTGAACCTCCCCGAATCTTGCAATTAAGACAGGCCATTACGAAAAACATCCGGGTGCGGCGACCAACTACCTGTGTCTGACTCTGTCTCCTGTATTTGATTTTCACAGAATACCCGCCAGCTATAAGGTTTCTTGTACGGCAGAGAGTACCAGACGGAGGACGCCAGCAACCAGAGAGACCTTTGTGCGCCGTGTGTATGAGCCAGTACACTAACACCATCATGTTTCCCGGCACCAACGTCTGCTCTCCGGGCTGGCACCTGCAGCCCTCGGGTTAATTGATGGGGGCATACTACAAACCCGCGGCAGGGTCAGAGTACATCTGTTTGGATTCCGCTCAAGACAGCTACCCTCACAGCGAGGCCAATGAAAACGGGAAGCTGTTGTAGTACACTGTAATACACTGTGGCACTGTGCCATGCCCTCCATACGTCAACAACAAGGTGGTCCTCTGTGCTGTCTGTTCTAAGTGACAGTAGCCGTTTGTTCTAAGTAGTGACAGCAAGGACATGTGGCTACTGACAATATCAAAATGTTCTGTTCTTATCCCATCGTGCGCTGATATTGTTTTCGATGTTGTCCTTGCTTCCGCTTCATTAAACCCATCTTACGGTGCCTTCCAATGAACAGATTTTTTTACAAAATGTGGTGTGTGTGTGTGTGTGTGTGTGTGTGTGTGTGTGTACCCACAAAAGCGCACAAATGGGTAGCAGACCTTGTCTTTCTTAGTAACAAATGGGTTCATTTGCTTGGAACCCACTTTTTTCCAGGACCCCACTTTTTTCTAAGTGCGCGGGAGTGCTCTTTTAGTGCATGGGAGTGCAGTTGTAGTGCATGAGAGTGTTTTAAGTACACAGGAGTGCTCTATCCGGGACGGAGAAAATACAGTCAATTTTCGGATAAATTTTGAAGAAAATTCGACCAATTTCGTCGCCTATAGGAGACGAACTAGGTCAACTTTTTAGACGGAAAGGGCCAATTTTGCATTAGATTCTTACATTTTTAGAAGAAGTTTGCGTTCTTTCCGTCAAAAAATCACTTTCCAATTCCTACATTCTTAAATAAACCCAGTTGTGATGTATTGCAAGTAGGTGGGTGTGGGTGTGTGTGCTGCGTGTGTGGAAGCAAATAAGCGATAACTCTCTTTCGCTCTCCACCCCCCCTACCCCCTTAGTGCGTGCGCTAGTTTGTATGCTAAACCGTTTACAAAAAAAACCAACATTACGTTAAAATCAATCAAACGTAAAAACAAAATCAATCACTTTAACCGCTTCCACCATCCCCTGCGCCATCCCTCCCCCCGCCCCACCATCCACCCCAAATACCTCTCCCGTATTCTTAAAATCAAATCTACTTCCCGTGTTGTCTCTCTCTCTCTCTCTCTCTCTCTCTCTCTCTCTCTCTCTCTCTCTCTCTCTCTCTCTCTCTCTCTCTCTCTCTCTCTCTTTCTCTCTCTCTCATATATATTTATTGTTATTTAAAAAGGTTCTCGACCATCTTTGCGCAGTTGAACCTAAGAGCGGCATCGCATGTATATTTTTTAACTAAATTATTTATGAAAACATCTGTCTCCGAATTTCCCCAACTACGCATCCCTCCCTCCCTCTCCCTCTCTGCCATTCCCTCTCTTCCTCTTAAGTACCTTTAAAAAAACATGATCTCATTTCCCCAGGTAAATCTGATACTCTCTTCCATATTTTCACACTGAATTATGCATAGCAATAATCAATATTGTTTTGACAAGTTTCAGCCTGCATGTCCAAATCAGACAATCGTATACAAAAATCAGGTCGTAGCTGAAATTCAACGTACGAAAGTAATACCACTTTTGTTTTTTAACATTTTATGTACTCTTTAAAAAAAAAAGAATTAAAATTAGCTTGAAAACTTGGTGTTTATTGTTTGTTATCTACTTGGCTTGTTGATAATCTTCAATAGTGTCTGTTGATATGATCGTTGTACACAGCGATACATATTTGCAAACTGTTTGTTCGGACAACTTTGAACTGATTTATTTAGGGAAAACAGATATATATATATATATATATATATATATATATATATATATATATATATATATATATATATATATATATATATATATATATATATATATATATATATATATATATATATACATAATTAATATTATTACAATAAAGATTCTGATTCCGATTTCTGATTCTGCTCTGTTCTTCTTCTTCTGCTGCTTTCCCGTCTTCCTTATCACCAATGGTGGAAGCAGACGTTAAACTTTGTTTTTTCATGCTGCCGTCTGTCACGTTAGTTTAGAGTGTGGTTGGGTGGGGGGCCTTGGGAAATTGTTTTGAATAATCATTGTTTTACATTTTACTAAAAGGTGTTGTGTTGGTCAGTAGTGAGAAAGTGGGACACAAACATGCACGGATACTCTGATATGCAAAGTCAAGTGTGAAACCAAAAACACGTAACAGTGTACACAGGAGAGGTGGTACGTGTGCTGGTGTGTGTGTGTGTGTGTGTGTGTCTGTGTGTGTGTGTGTGTCTGTGTCTGTTGGTGTTTGAACTACTGCCTGTAAATGAATACCACTCTGCGTGTAAATGAATACCACACTGCCTGTAAATTAATACCACACTTTTTTTTAACGGACAGATTGGAAGATTATGATGAAGATGTCTTGTAATGGGCCGAAAAATCCATGTTAAAAAGTCAATCTCCGTAGACCATAGACAAATCTAAATTGCAACGAGGTACCACAATTCTAAAGTTCTTTTAATATCCGTTTGTTCCGCACCCCCCCACCCCCCAACCACTCTCTCTCTTCCCTCACACCCCCTCTCCTCAGCTGCACTCTCCCATTATTTTGCTGTCATTTCCCACTCTTTCTCCGATACTCTTACTTGAAGGAGTCCTCCTTCCTGTCATTTAAATTAAAATGAAAATTGATCAGCCACGCTCCAATCGACTAATTATAAGCATATTAAGAAATAAGTGCAAATTTATTCACAGACACCTGTAATTTCTGTAGGAGTTCAGACGAATAATCAACAGCCCTTGTTACATCAAACCGATCGCACACGTTACAACGATTAGGCATTAAAAAAGACTCACTCTCTCTCTCTCTCTCTCTCTCTCTCTCTCTCTCTCTCTCTCTCTCTCACTCACACACACAAACACACACACGATAGAGATTAAGAGAGTAATTATTTAGAGTGAAACTAAACCAACCAACAAGGTAAATTACAGACATAGATACAGACAGGCATATAGACATACACAACGGTCAAGAAAGACAGCCAGACAAGATAATTATTATGATTGTACATGCACTAAAGACGAAAAAAATAAGTGTAGGAAACCCCTCTCTCATATTCTGTAATGGCACCCACGCAATCCAAACACACATACACACAAACTTACACGCCACACGCACACACACACACGCACACACACACGCATTCTCTCTAACAAGGCAAAACCAGAACCAGTATATTCTCTCTGGCATTCAAGCCGTTTTTGAAGCGGTATAGCTGAAGGCCTAATTGGGCGATGCCAGAGTATTCCAGTCGCCAATTAGCGGCCCCAACACTCTCGCCCTTCCAGCATAGCTTAGGGGCCTGGAACCAACCTGGTTACCCGGCTACCCAAAACTGGTATCCCGTTTTCCTACAGATCAATTTGTTGCCAGGATGCTGTAATGTAATCTGAGCAACTCCAGCAAGAGGGGGCCTACGTGGTGGACAGGTGAAGAATTCCTGTTTCATCTCCTCACTCCCACCCACCCTCCTTTCTCCCTGAACAACCTCACAGGCTGTGCGGGGCTAGGAATGAATGCAATGCAGATTAATTTTTCCAGTTGCTTCATTATCTTGCTTCAAAATTTGTAAACGTCGTGATGGGATACAATACTTTAACCTCACCAAAGAATCACAAAAACAAATTTAGGCATAGCGTACAAAATGGCCATCTTCATATTGCGCTTTGAGACTAAATGACTATCAGGATATGTTTAAAAAAACGCTGTAAGGTCCCACCTATTAATGTTATTATTATTATTAATATCTCATTATTACTTCAAGAATCTTTCAGATTGTTAATGTTTTTTTTAATGATTATTTTTGTTTTGCCGGCCGGAAACATTTTTTCCAACGCGATATAATGTGGACGAATACATTCATCATCATCATCATCATCATCATCATCATCATCATCATCATCATCATCATCATCATCATCATCATCATCATCATCATCATCATCATCATCATCATCATCATCATCATCTAGAGGTGAGCGGTCACTGAGGTGGTTGTTATAAATGCACTGCTGTACAATGTCAACCCAACAATAGACAACACTACTGAATTCGAAATACCAGATTGCAGTTTCAGGAACTTGTAAACTATGGCGGATCTGTTCTAAGTCTGGCATAAACACGCCAAACCTTGGGCTAAATCATGTTGATGCGGTTTGGAGCTAGGTACGGTTTTCTCGTGCACTGTGAAACTGCAAATGGGCATGGACCTTTCGTGCACACCGAGGATTTTAAAGTAAACACACGGAGAAAGAAAATCGTTTTTGGTTTCCTTGGTCACACATTTAAATATCAATTTTTGTGAAAGGACCCAGTAAATACACACGAACCCCAATCTCTCTCGGTCTTATACACAGGCACACAATTACATACACGCCCACACACACACTCTCCCACTCAATCTCTCTCTCTCTCCCACGCGGAATATCTCTTAAATTACAGAATCCTCTCTCTCTAATACAAACAGACATACAAGTACACACGCAATCTTCTCTCAAACGCACGCACACTACACACAAAAAGGAGAATACCTCTGCAATTACTACAGAAATAAGTACTGTATTCTCTCTTTTCTTTCTTCCCCCCCCCCCCTCTCACTACCCGAATAGTTGGAGTGTGTACGAGATCTGTTGAGTGCATAGCAATTAAAAGCGATCCAAGACCCGAATACTAGTTCCATACAATTTTTTGTGTCCTTTCTCTCTTCCCACCAAGCTTCTTGCAGCCACCGCACCCACCCTTCCACAATTTATTTCTCCGCTACACATATTTAGTCTTCTGTCATCTTTTTCTTGTCTACCTTTTTTTTCTTTGCTTTTTTATACTCTCTCTATCTCCCCCTCCCTCCTCCCCCAATTTCTTCAAGTTCTTTTTTTTTTCCCTTCCTCGTTCTTCTTCTTCTTCTTCTTCTTCTTCTGTTCTACCACTTTTTTGTTTCTTTTTCTTTGTCGTCACTACTTCCATCCCCTGGCTCATCTTCTTTTTCTGTTTCTTTCCGTCTTCTCCTTATTCCACCTCCTCCTCGCCCCCTCCTTTTCCTCCTAAAGTTCATCTCCAATAAGAGAATCGATACTGCTACGGTTCGTGAGCAGAGTTGAGTCAAAATGAGCGACGAGTAAAAGCACACGATGTGGTATACAGGTTCCCTCGCTGTTAGGAGTTGCGCGGCTCACCGTTCTTGTTGGGAATGTTAGTAGGCTTTAATATAGCGCGCTTTTTCAACTCACGAGCTGCTCGCTGGCCGATACAGGATTTAACTCAAGCTACCCCAGATGCCCACTTGCAGCCTTTGGGCGCATCGTCTGACGCCTAGACAACAAAGTACAACTTATCAGTACAACTTATGTTAATCTGATCAATAAAAATTGATACAACAACAACGAAGCACAATCCAGGGCGACTGGCGTATCTGTGTCGCCTGCACTCACCCGCCTAGGACACGAGCGTCAGGATCTTTAAAAGTCCATGTGATGGAATGCGTGCGTGCACAGACCAGACCCTGGTTTATACTTTCATCCGAAGAAGTGAGGAATCCACACTATAGGGGACTGAATGTTTTTGTGTTTTTGTTTTACAACAAAGTAAGACTGCTGCGCTCTCTGGTCATCTCCATCTTCCTATATGCTTGCGAAGCATGGACCCTCACAGCAGATCTCCAACGAAGAATACAAAGCATGGAGATGAGGTGCTACAGAAGACTTCTGTGCATTTCCTATACCCAACACATCACCAACGTTGAAGTCCGACAGACCATCACACAAGCCATTGGACAACACGATGACCTGCTCACAGTGGTGAAGAAACGGAAACTCCGATGGTATGGCCACGTCACCAGATCATCAGGCCTTGCAAAGACCATTCTGCAAGGCACAGTGCAAGGAGGTAGAAGAAGGGGGAGACCGAAAAAGAGGTGGGAGGACAACATTCGAGAATGGACTGGTTTGACACTGAGCGAAGCCATGAGGGCTGCTGAGGACAGAGAAAGATGGAGTATGCTGGTTAAGCGATCATCTGTGGTGCCCCTACGACCTTCGGGTTATGGGACAGGATAGGATAGGATAGGTTTTACACACCCCAGAGTATTTGGGACACTGTCGAAGCCTGCGCCTGAATCAGACCGTACTTAGCAGCGGTTTTTCTATACAACGCTATTCGATCGGCGAATCCGAGTTGTAGATCAAAACTGCGAAAATAAAATATACTATGTCTACTGCACGCTACATATTCATACATTATTAAAGGTAAAGGTAAAGGTAGTCCCATAGCTAGCCTTGTGGCCGTAGGGGAGCGTGATGTTGGAGATCACACTTATCTTGGGCCAGCGTAATGAGTGTGATGCCCATCTCTCTCCCTCGCTGCTTTACCTTCCCCGCCCTTAAGAGAGTAAGTACTCAGTCACAGTTGAGTCCACTGGGGGCGTTGTTATTTGTCGCTTCACGTTTTGCGGTCACCCATCCAAGTGCTAACCGCACTGGACGGTGCTAAACTTGCGACACAGTAGCGAGTGCTCCAACCACTGCGCTATCCGACACCCATTATTACATTATTAGTTCGTCTAATATTTGGGAACTTTGAATTTAAAAGACGTATCCGAGCGTTGGAAATAACGTCAGCCGTCGCCAGTGTTGTTAGGTAAATTAACGTCCCCGGACACATAGGCTTTTTAATGCAGGCAAGCCCCAGAATATCTAAGCCAATGGTTGACTAGATACAAAAACATCAGTCATGTAGGTAGCTACGAGAGATTGAAACAACGAGCTGTATCAACCGCAACTGCGGACTTCTACCCTGTATCTTCTGGCATCTCGTATGCTGTTCAAAACACGATTTCACCCAGAGATTCAGGATGAAAACCACACACATTGCCAGAGGGCATACAGAGCATGTAAGGCTTTTACAAACTATCACTTGGGACCTTTTTTGTCACAGTAATGAAATCATGTCAGGACACCGCCGCAAAATTGAAAACACCCGCGCCAGAAATGCAATGAAATGCATGGCTCGTTAAAGATGAAAAGAAGCAGAGAAGAGGAAGTACAAGAAGGAAGAAGGAAGGGGTGGGGAGGAGAAGGGTAGAGGAGGACGTGAAGAACATGAAGAAAGGAGAAAACGAGTACTTGGACGCAATGCCATGCGCGACTCATTCAACATGAAAATGTAAAAGACGGGAAGGACAAGGAAGACAAGAAAAGAGGAGGAGGACGTACTTAAAGGGAAGGTCACTTGGGAAAGAGTTCTATTAGAAGAAGAAGCAGAAGAAGAAGAAGAAGAAGAAGAAGAAGAAGAAGAAGAAGAAGAAGAAGAGGAAGAAAAAAAGGAGGAGAATAAAAAAAGAGAATGAAAGAGAAAGATAGAGAGAGACACAGAGAGACAGGCAGAGAGAGAGAGAGAGAGAGAGAAAGAGAGAGAGAGAAAGAGAGAGAGAGAGAGAGAGAGAGAGAGAGAGAGAGAGAGAGGAGCAGTAAAGGGAAGACAGGAGATATGCAAATACACAAAACAAACCTTTCCCCCTTGACCGACTTTTTTTTTTCCACCACCCATCCCCATAGCCTACTCCACCTCCACACCCTTTCTGCACCATCCCCCTCATCCCTCGGTACCAACCCACCCGACCCAAGGCTAGACTCAGAACACTTCATCTCCGCATCCTGGTCCAGTAAAAAACCAGACTTCGGAGAAAGGACAAAGTACAAGAAGAAGAAGAAGAAGAAGAAGACCAAGAAGAAGAGGGTCCTGACGCTGAACACAAAATGAGCATAATAACGAGAGGAGATAATAAGGAGAAGAAAAAGGCCGAGGAGGAGTATGCGATGAGAGTGATGGTGATGACCCTTCCACACGCAAACACACGCACTTTTAACCCACCGGCTGCGAACAAATTGCGTTAATGCCACTGCATTTGCAGGGAAACAAGCGCAACTAACGCACGTGAGTTCACCCTTCACGTTAGATTTCTAATGAAACATCATTATTTTTTGTTAAAATAAAATCTCCCACATTGTAGTTGTCCGGACCCAACACATTTTTAAATATTCTTCAAATACTTTGAAGATAACCTGGAATCAGAATGAACAGAATGTCGGTCGGAGTGCATCTTTGGTATAAAGTCGAGACAAAACAGCTTCTCAAAAATGAACCCTTTTCAAAATGCTGGTTTTGAGGTATGTGTTTATCTGGAAATACATTTGAATGGCTGTTTATCTCGTCTCTTTCCTTGCTTTCTTCTGTCTCCTTTCTACTCTCTGTTTCACTCACTCGCTTTCTCCCTTTCCCTGCTCTCCCATCTCCACCACTCCTCTCTCTCTATGCTCTGTCCTTTCTTCTATCTCTTCCTTTCTCTGCTCTTTCCCTATAAACAATGACTAACTCTCTCTCTCTCTCTCTCTCTCTCTCTCTCTCTCTCTCTCTCTCTCTCTCTCTCTCTCTCTCTCTCTCTCCCTCCCTCCCCAACCCTTGTCTCCTATATGTAGCGGAAAGGGAGGCGACTGGTTGTGGCTTGGGAAAGAAATTGTCTACCTTGATTTTCTTGGTTAGACTAGCCTTGGGTGGCTCCTGCTTTGCAGAATCCTTTGGGTATGCCGTTGGGTTACGCAGGACAAGGCGACACGACATTTGTTCTCCCCGGCTGACCATTCGCCTGCTGCGTCTGGTGGCGAGCGGGACCAAATTGTCGGCAGGCATTTTATGCAGGTCGGTGGCAGCGACTTTGCAGTAGAGTGCGTGGCACTAGTAGCCGGCAACCCGGTACTCCCAACCACGCTTCACCGCCTTGCAGGGCAAATATTTGTATGTCCCTCTTTTGAGGGATAAAATGAAGATAACAGCTCGGGTGGAGCAATGATCTCAAGGTCGTGGCCGAGAGACGGGAGTCAAATACTCCGCTCGGCTACATATCAATTGCCTTTCTCTATCGCTCCCCCGCCCACACACATCCCTCCCTCTCTCTCCATTTAACCCCATTTCTACTCTCTGTGATTCGTTATTATACAGGTATTTTTTATTCCCTCTCTCATTCCAACCCTGCCTTCCTCACACACTCTTTCCCTCTGACATAGTGATAAGCACGTCTCAAACCTCAACACATTTTAACAGCAATTTTACACTACTTCCAATTTCCTAGCTATCTCCCTCCTCCCTCCCCCTCCCCTCGCCTCCTGACAGTTTTATCACCACCCGTACTATTCAGCCCCGTCTTTGGCAAATTAATCTGTTATGCAAACTGGTAATTTTTGAAGCGTGCATTAAGCTGGCTTTTAATTTTTAGCATCCACGCCATATTGGTTTTTCGGAGTTTTCAACTTCAAAAGGGAGCTAATTATATTTGTAATTACTGTTGGTGTCCTGCCTCGCGTGTCTCGCGCGCGCGCCCGCACACGCACACGCACACGCACACACACACACACACACACACACAAACAGGTTGGGGCATGAAAGAAAATGAGGGTGTTATGGGAAGGAGTTGGGTAGGGGTTGGATCTGGACAATGAATCTTTCTAGAATCTTTCCACAAACACAAAGAATTCTGCAGCATTTACGATTTTTCCTGCTGACAAAAGTAAACAACAAAAAGATTCAAAACCAGGTTTCTTTCGCAATGGGTCTCTCTCCTTTCGCATTCTTCTCTCCCCACCTCCTCTCCCCCCCCTCTCCCTCTCCGTCTCACTTCATTATGTTGTCTAGTATACATCACTTTTCAGTTACAAGTGTCTCCATGACTCCGCTCCTTCATATTTTGCCCATGATGTCCGAAGCTACAATCCCTCTCGCAACTTGCGCTCTTCATCTGAAACACTCCTTCTCAGGATTTCCCGCCACAAACCGTCCTCTGTTGGTTCCAGATCTTTTTCTGTCTTTGGACCAACTGCCTGGAATTCATTACCACTTTCTCCCCGCAGCATACCGAATATCAACACCTTCAAAGCAAGCCTCGAAGATCATTTCTTCTCTAAAGTATTATTCTGATTTGTGCCATCTTCAAACTGCTTCTTCCATATTGTCTCACCCATTTGTGTGTGTGTGTCCGTGTGTGTGTGTGCGTGGATGTGTGTCAGTCTGTATGTGATAGAGAGAGAGAGAGCGCGCGTGCGTGTGTGCGCTTGCGTGTGGAGAGTCACTTTGTTTATTACTACTCCTCTCTCTTTGATTTGTACTGCCCACGACCCCTCTCTTATTTATTGTACTAATGTTTAATGAGTGTGTCAATGTGTAAGGAAGCGCTTTGAAATGTTACTACAATGTTAGCAGGCCTCCGCTTTATTCCATGATTCTCACTAGGAAAAGCGCCCTATAAATATCCTTAATAATAATAATAATAATAATAATAATAATAATAATATTATTATTATTATTATTATTATTATTATTATTATTATTATTATTATTATTATTAACTCCAAGCTGAACAAATAATAGCTGAAGAATAAGCAGGATTCAATGCAGGTCGAAGTACCTCTGAACAGATTTTCAACCTCAGAATAATCTGCGAGAAATACCTACAGCACCAACAACATCTATATCATGTGTTTGTAGACTTCAAGAAAGCCTTTGAAGTCTGGCATGCAGCTCTGTGGGCAACCATGAGAGTGTACAACATCAGCCCTAAAATTATTGAAGTCATCAAAAGCCTGTATGACAAGGCTACCAGTGCAGTCATCCACAACAGCGCATTCAAGAACTGGTTCAGAACAACAATCGGTGTGCGTCAAGGATGCCTACTCTCTCCAACACTCTTTTTAACATTTTCCTAGAGCGGATCGTGTCAGATGCCCTTGCAGATCACGAAGGCACAGTCAGTATAGTGGGTAGAGCAATCTCCAACCTCCGTTTTGCGGAAGACATTGATGGATTGGCTGAAGAGGAACAAGAACTTGAACAGCTGGTACACAGGCTTGACACCACCTCCAGAGCTTATGGAATGGAAATAAGTGCAGAGAAGGCCAAAATGATGACCAACAACACCAAAGGCATCAACATGGACATCAGTCCAAGGCCAATAATCCCTCAATACAAATATTTAGGAGCCATTGTATCAGACAATGGGTCCCGACAGAAAGTCCTCTCAAGGATCGCACAAACAATTGCTGCCACGACAAGGTTGAAGCCCATTTGGAAAGACAGGACCATCAGTCTACATTCCAAGGTAAGGCTGCTGCGCTCCCTTGTCATCTCCATCTTCCTATACGCCTGCGAAACATGGACCCTCACAGCAACGAAGAATTCGAAGCATGGAGATCAGGTGCTACAGAAGACTTCTGGGCATTTCCTATACCCAGCACATCACCAACAACGAAGTCCGACAGACCATCACACAAGCCATTGGACAACATGATGACATGCTCACACAGTGGTCAAGAAACGGAAACTCCGATGGTATGGCCACGTCACCAGAGCATCAGGCCTTGCAAAACTATCCTGCAGGGCACGGTGCAAGGAGGCAGAAGAAGAGGTAGGCAGAAAAAGAGGTGGGAAAACACCATTCGAGAATGGATTGGTATGACACTGAACAAAGCCATGAGGGTTGCTAAGAACAGAGAAAGATGGAGTACTTTGGTTAAACGATCATCTGTGGTGCCCCAACGACCTTTGAGTTACGGGATAGGATAGGATAGGATATTATTATTATTATTATTATTATTATTATTATTATTATTATTATTATTATTATTATTATTATTTTCTCTAACAGCAAGAATCCTGGTTTGAAATTCCGTGCAAAAACCCAACTCCTCCACCCCCACTCCCCTTAATCTTTCTTTCTTTCTCTCCCTCACTCCGAATTCCCTTTGGCGCGTCACTTACTGTAGTTTCGTCTTCTTCTTATAGCATACTGTCTTGTTCGTCATTTACTATTCTTCCACTTCCTATCTGTTTTCTCTCCGATTTTCGTCGTGTGCTGTCGAAGCATGTCGACTCTCTCTCTCTCTCTCTCTCTCTCTCTCTCTCTCTCTCTCTCTCTCTCTCTCTCTCTCTCTCTCTCTCTCTCTCTCTCTCTCTCTCTCTCTCTCTCTCTTCGTCCAAGGAAAATCAAAAGCTCCGTACTTGCTCGTTCAAGGCCCGCTCCCTTCTTCCTGTCACCCCCGTTGGGGTTCCGGGGTTGTCTGTATAAATAGTAACCCAACGTTGTGGAAATTTAATGCTTTCATTTACCCCCTTTTCCGCCAATCTCATTTGTTCCTTATCGTTCCTAATCTGTTCGATCAATCTACCATCGTCTTCGCTAGCTAGACCAGTCACCTAACTTTTTTCTTGAAAACTCTCCCCAAACTCCTCATTTGTGTATGAGGTCTGTTGGATCAGCTTTGGGATATTGGACGCTTTCTGCCCAATGGTCACTAGGGCTTTCTATATTATAATTTATATGTATGCGTTTTGTTAATATTTTATACTGATGTTTATATTCTATTTTGTTTTTGTAAACGGGGGTTCGATAAACTAGAGTACAGCCTCAGCGTACCCTGCATGGGATGCCTTTATTGTAAAGTGACCGGCTGATGGAGTGCCTCCAATGTTACCATTAGGGTTGCTTCAGCAGATCTTTTATACAGATCAGGGGTAAGACCTCTTTCAACCAAGTTGTGGTCGTGAAGCGGTCTTTGGCTGGATGGAGTCTATAAACAACGACTAACTTACTTTTCTGTTCTTAATTCCGTGAATTTCACGGAGTACAACTACTACACACCTTCTGTCCTTGGATTCCATTGTGTACAACAGCAGCATACATCAAAATAGCTGCCTCACCTAGCTAGCAGATGTCAAACCAGCAGACGACCTTTTTTTTTTTTGTCAACTTCATCTGTCAAATCGCGGTATCCCTCTACGCTAAACATCTGCTCGTGCCGACACCGAACAGCAAAACAGCGCGGCGAGATAGGCAACACTACTACCTTCTGCGCTTTGCTATCACCGCGCGCGACATGCACGCGCCCCTAGTCGCGAGCTCATTTGCATGGCACGCGACCCTCGCCTGTCGTCTGCTGTGAGATAACATGGGGGGGGGGAAAAGGCAACGGGGTGGGAAAAGCGCGGAGGGCAAGTAAAGCACTACTCCAGCGCGCTATTGTGTAGCATTTGTTGGGTAGGACAAGTCTATTCCACAAACGAGAGGAGGTTCACACAAAGCACGCGCACTTCTTTGAACTGCAGCTAGCATGGGCACAGGGCTTTTGTGAGGTAGTGTAAACCCCTCCCCTCCCCCCCCCCCCCCCCACCAAGCTCTTTGTAAACACAGTCTAGCGTCTGATTCAATTCGGTCAACTCTTTTTTTCTTTGTCGATTTTTTCTCCACCTGCCTCAGGTATAAGCCTAATTTATTTTTCTTAACGGGACATCGATTCTAGCACTGCCAACGGTACACTGTTAAATCGTATGCCTCGTTTAGCTTAGAGAGTTTTAAAAAAAAAGTGCAAGAATATTTATATAATGCTCATCATCTCGCAAAAATGTGTGATTTTAACACACTACAGTCACTGAAACTGAACACTACACCCGATTGCTGAAGATGGGTAGGATGGTGGTGGTCGTGATGATGTTGCATTGACAGAGTAAAGACGGGTTTTCGTCCTTTAATTGGCGAGGAAACCTGCACCATCGCAAATGTCGCTATTGTGGAGGTGTGTGGGTGTGTGTGTGATGTGTGTGTGTGTGAGAGAGAGAGAGCGAGCGCATGCTTACACGATAAGCGCGTTTTGATCGGTCATTCTTTTAGCTGATCAAGTGAACGATTCCATCTGACGGAAATAAATGAGAAACACCGGACAGAACTCGGGTAGTCGAAGATAATACGCTACTAATATGGTCGTACGGTAATAGCTTCTTATTATATACCTGCGTGTAGAACGAATGTGAGACTGAATGATGCAAGGACAGGCTGGAATTTAGGCTCACAGCTCTCTGTTTCGCTCTCGCTCTCTCTCTCTCTCTCGCCAAGACAACACAGAAGTACCCTCACCATTCCGTCCTATTTGTGACGTTGTCATAGACAACCACACGTCACCAACATGTGTCCCTAGACCACCAACCTATGACGCCATGACGACGACGGAATGTTAGGAAGAAGATGGCAGGTTTCATGTTGGGTGTGAGCACGCGTGCCACTGATTTTGAACGGACTAAAATATGGCGGGTTTCCTGCTGAGCATGCCTACTCCATTTTTTTTCCCGCTGCCACTGCCCAATTCTGTGAAGTGTGTACCGGACTTCCGGTTACATAAAAATTCCTCTTTCACAGTAGACCAGAAGAACACGACGCCTTTTCCATCTGAGCATGCGCATTCAGTGCATGCAGGGAATGCTGGAAAGAGAATTAAACTCTTCTTGTTGGGTGTGCGCATACGTAATTGACTAAAATATCAATAATATCGATGAAATGTTTAAGGCAAACTACCTCGGCGATGACCGATATTTAGGGCTTCATCGTGCCAATCAGCTAGCAAACTTTCACTTCGAGCAAAAAGGTCAGACGGCGTACAGTTCGCCGCCAACTCTTTGAACTGGTTATTGCTTCATTGAAGAACAATTACTTTAATTCGCCTTTTCAATTAAAATAGACAGCGCCTTCGATCCCGCTTTTGAAGTCCAACCTTTGCAGGAAGAAGGGATCATTAATTTCTGTTAAATTGACATCGATTTTTTTTCTTCTCTCTACCCCTCCTTCCCGACCCTCTTATCTCTCTCTCTCTCTCTCTCTCTCTCTCTCTCTCTCTCTCTTCCTCTCTCTCTCTCTCTCTCTCTCTCTCTCTCTCTCTCTCTCTCTCTCTCTCTCTCTCTCTCTCTCTCTCTCTCTCTCTCTCTCTCTCTCTCTCGTTCTCTCTCTCCATCTCTGTCTCTTAGCATGCACTAGCGGGTGCACGCAAAGAGAAAAAAAGAGACAGAGAGACGGGTGTAGTGTTCAAAACAATACTTGACTTGCCCGTGGTCACTCGACAGTGCTTTTGTCCCCCGCCCCCCTCCCCTCCTCCCTTCAAACTCCACCTACACCCTCAGCCCTTCCCCACAACGGAAGACTTTCACACAGGCAATGCTGCCACGCCGTGATTCCATTTCCCTTCAGAGGTAGTATTCCATAATTAATACACACTCAATGGGAACATAAATAAATATTTGAACACATAATACTGACGGGGACTTTCGTCATTTCCGCTCGCTCTCTGGCTGGTGTACATTAATTCCTTTGTTGTTGTTTTTTTGGAGTGTTTTCTTCTCTTGTGTCTCACTGTCAAGACCAATCGAATTCACGCTTTCATGTCCGTGTCGGTGTGCGATCTAATCAAAATCGTTGTTTCATTCGTTGATCGGCTGCCAGATCAAAGTCACTTGCTGGACTGTCTCCTCTAATGGGTGTTCCTGTTGTTGTTTTTTATGATGATGACGATGGATGTGGTGATGATGGGTTCGCCAGTGGCGGCGGTGGTGGCTGAGGTACTGATATTGTTGATGTGATTGCTGAAGATGGGTAGAATGGTGGTTGTTGTGATGATGTTGTACTTCATGCGTATGATGGTGGTGATATTGCTGTCATTGTCAATGATGATGATGATGCAAGTACAAGTTTAATAATCTACTACAGTATGCACTAGCGATGTGTTTGTGGGAGGGGGGGGGGAGTGTGTGTATGGTTAGCGAGCGCGCGCGCGTGTGAGTGTGAGGGTGTGTGCGTGTGTGTGTGTGTGTGTGCAGTGTAGAGTTTTCGTCGACGAGCATACTCGCGAATGTCATAAATTTATTTTTGTGTGTTTTGTGTCAGAGTTTGAAAGTAAAAGATGGAGAGAGAGAAAGAGAGAGAGAGAGAGAGAGAGAGAGAGAGAGAGAGAGAGAGAGAGAGAGAGAGAGAGAGAGAGATAACAGTGGAAGGATGTGGTGTGTGAAGAGAGGTGTACAGGGTATTGCCATGATGTCTGAAAGACCTCAACTGCAGGATCGCGTGTTCGACACTCGGACTACAGTACCACAAAGGCACAAATCACACGCTTAGCATCTGCTGTGATAATGGCATAGATTGGACTTTTCGCCTGCCCCTTGGCTAGACCATTCTTTTTTGTGTGTAGTAACAAAACTGTCTTGGTGTAACAGAAGACTCTCTCTCTCTCTCTCTCTCTCTCTCTCTCTCTCTCTCTCTCTCTCTCTCTCTCTTCTCTACGCCCCACCCCATCCTCCTCTCCCATTCCCCCTCTTGCGTGAAATCTAAGGTCAAAACTCGCACTCTTTCTACACACACACACTCACACACTCTCCTCTCCATTTTAGTTTTAATAACAACAACAACAACAACAACAACAACAACAATAATGGATGCTATACACGCCTTTTTCCTAACTCAGACTCAAAACGCTGCGATCTGTAACTAACGTACACGCTAACATGATGCACACACTCCTACATACACAACGCACACAAACCCATCACTCAAACATGTGATGTAAAAGCAAATCGGAATTAGAAGACGGGAAGGAAATCGAACTTGAATTTGAACATTTGTAGATAGACTGCACCCAATTCAATTATTAAACTATTAACAATTGAATACCATTATCATACTCTTATTATTATTACTATTGTTGTTGTTGTTATTATTATTATTATTATTATTATTATTATTATTATTATTATTATTATTATTATTATTATTATTATTATCATCGAGGATTTTTATAGCGCACATATCTCGCCGTATTATTATTATATTATTAACAATTCAATACTATTATTATACTATTAACAATTCAATACCATTATTATACTATTAACAAGTCAATACCATTATTATACTATTAACAAGTCAATACCATTATTATAATATTAACAAGTCAATACCATTATTAAACTATTAACAAGTCAATACCATTATTATACTATTAACAATTCGATACCATTATTATACTATTAACAATTCAATAACATTATTATAATATTAACAATTCAATGCCATTATTATACTAATAACAATTCAATACCATTATTATACTAATAACAATTCAATACCATTATTATACTATTAACAATTCATTTCCTTTATTATACTATTAACAATTCAAGGGGGAAAACCTGAACAATTATAGGACCGAATGCATTTGACAAAAGAACACACAAATAATCAGAATATACGTTTTCTAAACGAAGATGAATTTACAGTAATAAAATCTGAGATTACTTTTAAAAATACACTGATTCTGATTTGTTGATTCCTAACATCATAGGCCTGTTTCCCCTAAACAGGCGACCTTGACGCTAGCTGAGTGTCAGAGATCTATCAAGCCGTGTGTAGCCCCATGACCCCAGCGATATCAATAAAGTCCTTATTGACTGCAATGTTTTATGGGCCTTAACACTGAAATAGACCTGTTCCTGTAGGCTATTAGCAGCCCGAAAGCAGCAAAAGGTGTATTAAAGGAGGGGTGGCCTCGTGGCGCATTGGATTAGTGGCCGGTTTCCTATGCCGAAGGTCGCGGGTTTCATTCCCGCAATGAGCGAACTAATGTGACTTAGGTACGAGACTATTCAGGTGACCGAGGGTTTTCTCCGGCTACCCCGGTTTTTTATGTCTTTTTTACTAATGGTATTAGATACAGTCAACATATTATTATTATTATTATTGTTATTATTATTATTATTATTATTATTATTATTATTATTATTATTATTATTAATATTATTATTATTATTATTATTATTATTATTAAAATAATATAGGCTAAGAACATAATATTTGAAGTGCTGAACACCCGGGTTAACTTCGTGAAATAAGGTGACGGCCGCCGAATATTGTGTTGTCCAGTGCGAGCCTTTGTGCTAACAGCGTCCAATGCGTAACGGAAAATCAGCGAACCAACCTGTAAAATAGGCTTTTAACGGAACTGTGTTGTACTGTGGCCACTGCAATGGCCATACACCGGTTACAATATATCCGCATAACATATTGGCTATTGTCAATGTCCAGTCCATAACGGCATGCAAGCAAGACCCATGGTCTGCCACGTATGGGGGACAAAGGAAGTATACAGACATGCCTCACACCACCTGTTGTACAACGATGACGTACAAGCGGTCACCAAGCGGACCACAAACAAAGACTGCAATCTGGACATCATCTAGCTGTAATAGGCAATCATGCAAAATTGATCCAACAAGACAAAATCAAATCAGGAGATTCCGTTTCGTGAGATACAGCGCCAGAACAATATGACAGCGAAGGTCATATAACATGTTTAGGGGCATAGTTTCGTTGGTTTGTTCATGCCAAACGAAACCTCTGTAATAAAAGTTATCACAGTAAGGTTCCCCGTTCGTTGGTTAGTTATGTTCTAACTCCACGTTTTCACAATATCTAAATCAGTTCGTTTGTCTATTAGTTACTAGCTTTTTCTTCGTCTTTCTCCTCGGCCTCCTCTCTCATGTTCTTCTAATTACCTTTCACAAAAGACTCATGGCAAACGCTGTCAGAGAAAACGACCACTGCATTAAATGGTGTACACATTTTAGTTTTAAACCAAATAACAAAGTATGCACAGACGAGATGTTGTTGTTGTTGTTGTTGTTGTTGTTGTTGTTGTTGTTGTTGTTGTTGTTGTTGTTCTTCTTCTTCTTCTTCTTCTTCTTCTTCTTCTTC
The DNA here is from genome assembly GCA_036898135.1 of Oncomelania hupensis. Taxonomy (NCBI): domain Eukaryota; kingdom Metazoa; phylum Mollusca; class Gastropoda; order Littorinimorpha; family Pomatiopsidae; genus Oncomelania; species Oncomelania hupensis. The sequence goes on along the minus strand of CM072522.1, from coordinate 19,988,431 downwards.
TTCTTCTTCTTCTTCTTCTTCTTCTTCTTCTTCTTCTTCTTTCATCTCCTCCTCCTCTACCACCTCTCCTTTCCCAAAACTACAAATAAGCGCTATCTTCCCAGACGACGTAACAGCAAGGAACGGTATGCATTTTTCAAGTCCAAACCAAATTACAGAAAGGTGTGCAATAACGAAACTCCTCACCTCCTCCTCATTCTCCTTCTTCTTTTTCTTCTCACCTATCTCCTCCTCCTCTTCCCCCTTTTAAACCGCTTTCCCAAAAGACAAATAAGCGCTGTCAACGGAGAGGACCTAACTGCATAGAACGGTGTGACATTTTCGGTGCTAAACCAAATGGTAGAAAAAGTGTGCAAAATGGAGATTGGAAGTGCATGAATCTTGCTGTCACTCTGCCGTCCAACTTTTCTTACATTATATTCTCTCCTCCTCTTCTCTCTCTCTTCTTCACCCTCACCCACACCCGTACACTTGTTATGGCCCCCTCACCAACCTTCGTCACATACCCCCGCTGTCCATGCCTACTTCTTCCTGAAAAAAAAAAGTTTAAAGTTCCATTTGAGAACTGAACGCGCATTCGAAGAGACGAGACAGGCGCGCACCAACGCTTAGGTGAGGATCTCACAGAACAACATCTCCAACGAGGTGACGCGAACTAGGTTTCCTGCAACCAGATTAGCATTCTATTTTCACCAAACCACCAATTGATCGACAAAATTCCTCGACGCTTCTAACAAGTTTAAACAGAAGTCGTTGGCACATTGGCAGAAGAGCATTATACTGTGTGAATTTGGCGAAGAACCCAAACCTTGTGTTCTAAAGCCAAGGCGAGCAGTCATTACCTAAAACATTTCTTAAAAATTAAAAAAAAATATTGTGGGGCATAATTATTAGCTTTGATTTCTAGAGGGCGTCGAAAGATCATACTCTTTGACTGTGTGTCTTTCAAGGTGGTCTTTTATTTTAGCGGGGAATCTGACCGTGTGACTAAGACGCGAGCGGAGAGTCATTAGAGCGGATTTCAGGTCCTCTACATCGAACGATCGTGATTGATGATAGCTGAACCCTCCTAGATGGCATCCTCATACGGACGTGAGAGATCGATGTTGATGTCTTCTGAATGGTCCGCCGCGCTACTCGGTGAATAATCTTGCAGCAAGTGCGCATGGCATTTGACAATGCGAAAGAATTGAGCGAACTGCACCCTAGACATAGATGATAGAGTGTGCTTAGTTTATTTATTTTATCATTCTTATTGCTTATATATTAATGCGACGCAGTGCGCAGAAATGCAGCAAGCGTGTTTCCTGGTCCTCAGAGAGAGAGAGAGAGAGAGAGAGAGAGAGAGAGAGAGAGAGAGGTCGATGTTGATTGCCCTCATAATGGCCGTGGCGCTACTAAGTGTGTAAACTGCAGTGATTGCGCATGGCGCTGAAGCAAATGGGCAAATTGTTCATCATCTTGAAGCGAGAGATCATCTCTTCCGATTCCCAATGGTAGCCTACGTGTTGGCTATCCAGGTCATCCTTCCGCTTTTTAGGAATAAATCGGAGAAATCTTAATTTCTTCTTCTTCTTCTCCTCCCAACCCCTTTGTTATTCTCATCCCAATCAACTCCTTCCCCCTCCTTCTCTCATGATTACTCTCGTGAATAAAGCAGAAGTTTTACTTGGTTTCTCCCATCCTCTTCACCCCCCCCCCCCAAATCCATTTCTTACAATCTCCAGCCTGGTCTCTCTCTCTCTCTCTCTCTCTCTCTCTCTCTCTCTCTCTCCCTCTCTCCCTTCCTCTCCATGTCCCTCCCCCTCTCGCCATTCTCTCATGCTTATTATCGCAGTGAATCAATTTCTCTTTCCTTCATTTCCCCCCCCCCCCTCTCTCCCCTATTACCACCCCCTACTCTCTCTCCACCCCTCACTCCCCCATTACTCCTCCCTTCCCAATCTCTGATGCTCATTGTTTGGGACATGCATGTACAATCTGTGATCGCATTGTGTGAACTTCTTCCCGTTGCCTTGGCAACGGCACGACTGTCTGGCAGGAAGACAATGACAACATCAACACACTATCCACAGACCAGTAAAGCGTGCATCAGAACTTTATCCAGCGCAAATAGACTGCCGAGCGGAGATAAGTTCGACAATGTTTCACCATGTCAGAAAGACAGACAGGATTTCAATAGAATATCTATCCACAGACAAAAGGAGGACACGTTGACAAAAAAAATTGTCAACCGAAATTAGGACTGCCCAGTTCCATTATTGAATGTTGGAGTGCTGGAGTGAGACAAAAAAAGTGAGATGCCCCGAAAGGAATCTGTTCAGTAATTCCTGAGATATGACGCGCGACTGTCAGACCTACCGACCGACCGACATTTGGCTCGTTCCGATTCCCCGATTATTTCACAGTATTTGGAGATACTAGGCCTGTCCGGAAATACAACATCTCCATGAAAGAAGAAACCAAAACGGTGGGAAAACAAATAACTCCCTTGAGAAAAAAAAAGTAAGAAAAGAAAAAAAGATAGGAGACACAACTACAACAGTTAACAACAAAGAAAAAAAAAGATAAACAACGAAATAAAACCTTAGTGTTGAGAACAAATGAGACAGACGTATACCAAAAATGATAAAGATCCATCCAATTAATTGTGAGAAAATACTCGGACAGACACACAGGCACACAGACACACAGAAGGACAAACTGACAGCAGTATAGCCGCCTATATACAAAATAGCGGCGGTGTAAATAAATGTCTATACAAAGGTGCGATACAACGCAGGCGTTGACAGTGTGGATTATTATTTCTATAGTGTCAGACGCAAATATGCCTGTCCTCAGGCTTACAAACTTTCTCAAGTACTGCCCTATATTGAAAAAAAAAACCCAAAGCAAGTCCATTTGTGCTGTAAAATAAATAAATAAATAACAAATCAAGATTTCGAAATCCTCGTAGAAAACACCATGAATACGCTTCTTCAGTGTGAATGCTCATTGCCCTTCCATTGCGAGATCCAGACAAGTACGTCATCAAGACACTAACACGCAGCGCAGGTGAAGACACACAATGGCGAATTTTATTTTAAACAAACAACATACATAACACACATACACACGCGCAACTGGCACGCGACTCTAGACTCCCTACGTTTTGTCAACCATATCATAGATTGCAAGGTACAATGTTGAATTTTCCTGCAAACAATAGACAGCTCTTTTCGTTATTGATTGAAACAAGTGCACTGCATAGAAAGATTTGGAAATTAATGTAAAGAGTCGGAAGTGGGGGTAGGGAGGGGATGTAGGGAGGGAGAGACCTTGATAGACAGACAGAGAAGAGAGAGAGAGAGAGAGAGAGAGAGAGAGAGAGAGAGAGAGAGAGAGAGAGAGAGAGAGAGAGAGAGATTGCTAGTGGATGTGGGGGGGGGGGGTTGGGGAGGGTAAGGGTGACAGAATGGGGTATAGGGGGGGGGAAGGGTTATAATAATTAATAACGTTGGAATTCATTTTCAAAGAACGGTATTATCAAAGACTTCAAAATAATTCAAAAGAGCACATAAGTTTTTTTAATCACAAAGGAAAAAATAGAATATCAAAACTGTTCACTAAGTAAAATTGAGGTAATAAGAAAATGACTGAGTATCAAAGAGTTCAAACATCTTTGAAGCGAGTGGGGTAAATCAAAGCATTTCACAGTCACAAATCTCTTTTCATGTTTTCCTCCTCAGATATCCAACATTATTGTACAATCTCAGAAAAAAAGGAGCTGAAACTCGAAAAAGAGATAAAAAGAGAGTAACGAAAATAAAGAAACGCACAAACCGACCCCCCCCCTCCTCCCCATTACCTATCTTACACTAACCCCCCCCCCCCCTCCACACACACACACACACACACACACACACACACACACACACACCCACACACAAACACACACAAAGGTATTAACATTTTCAAATAAATATTTTTTTTTTACTGATCTCATATTCGACTTCTTGTTACGCCCAAAGAAAAAAACCTGAGAAACTAAAAACCGATTTCAAGAGTAACTAAAATAAGACTAATTAAAGAAAATTAGAAATTACAAATTCGAAACTACTACTACTACTTCTTCTTTCTCCCTCCCTCCCTCCTTCCCCTCCCCTCCCCTCCTCCCTTCCCTCCCTCTCTCTCTCTCTCTCTCTCTCTCTCTCTCGCTCTCTCTCTCTCTCATTGTTTTTTTTTCTTTGCAGACTTATTGGAAGTACATTAAAATAGTCGCGAAACAGAACGAAACCAAATATTGGACTCTCCGTCCGTTATTCCGACGGTCGACCGGTCTGTCGCGCGCTATATCTCAGGAACCACTGAACAGATGTTGTCCAAACTTCATAGGAACATTACCTGGCTTAGTGGCCAGCCTCAGGTGCCATCCTATTTGTTTCTTCCTCAAAGGTAGTCATTCAGTGGCAGTTAGTCATCATTAATCACATTTGTCCTTTCTCAAAGATCAAGGTCGCAGAGATCCATCCCTTGGTTTTTTTTTAGGCGTTTCTCAGAATTGTCTAACAGATTTTTGCTAGCATTTTTTCCTGCAGGTAGTTCAAATACTGACTAATCGTTTCATGTTTTTATTTTGCTTCTTTGAGATCAAACCAAGATAGAACAGCCCCACGAATATCAACTTTATTGAAAATGATGGGTTTTTTTTTCAGATGTGCGCGCATATGTGTGTGTTTGCGTGTGTGTGTGTGTGTGTGTGTGTGTGTGCGTGTTTGTGTGTGTGAAATACATTTAAATGAATTGCTGTCATTGTGTTATTTGTGTCAGTGTGTTAAGTAAACTAGTCACAAATACAAGAGAACGAACAAAACGACTGTTCCATGAATTTTAGAACGTATTTCAGAAGGTAAAGAGAACCACGAAAATTGCAGTTCCAAACTTTTTTTTTTATGATTATCATTTTATAGTTTGAAAGTTTGAGATGAAGGACTAAAAGCTTGACGACGGACACAGTCAGAAAGAAAAGGGGTTGGGTTGCGATCAGGCAGGTGATGGCGGTGGGTAGGGTTGGCAGGGTTGAAAAACAGACGGTGGGTGAGGAGTGCAATACGAGAGGGGACTGGGTGCAGTGGGGCAGAGAGAGAGAGAGGCAGAGAGAGAGAGAGAGAGAGAGAGAGAGAGAGGGAGAGAGAGAGCGACAGAGAAAGAGAGAACATTACATTACATTACATTATTATTGCTTTAGGTCCAGCGGACTCTTCCGAGCCAAATCAGGACCGGACAACCCCCGATCCGCATAAAAGATCTGCTGCAACCCTAGTGGGAAAACCGAAATCTCTCCACCGGCCAGTCACTTTACAATAAAGACATCCCACGCAGGGGACGGCTGAGGCTTCACCCCAACTTATGGAACCCCTCCGTTTACAAAAACAAAATAGAACACAAGCATCATTATAAATTATCAACAAAACACATACATATAAAATGCCTACATTGCTAAATAATAACATCATAGGAAGCCCTAGTGACCACCTGGCAGAAAGCGTCCAACACGCCCAAGCTGATCCAACAGACCTCATACACAAACAAGGAGTCTTGTCCAGGAAGAGTTTTCAAGAAAAAAGGTAGGTCATTGATCTAGCGAAGAAGAAGATAGTATAGCAGAGTGATAGGACAGACCAGGAATGGGAAAGAGCAAATGAGGAAGACAGCGACAGTGGGAATTTAAAGCACTAAATTTCCAGAAAGTGTGGATACTATTTATACTGAAACCCCCGGCACTCCAACGGGAGTACTGTTGCCGCAGTGAATCAGTCATGCCTACAAAGGCAAGACAGGTTTTCAACTGTGGCTTTCACTTTTCCCTTTATAGGTTAGAACAATCTACAGTGGCAAGATTGCTCATGACCCCAAGGGGTCTCCAAGACAAGAAGGGGGAGGCAGGGGGAGTGAGCGCGCCAAATGACCTACAGTGCATGCTGCGTGTATTGGTATCGCTGCCACCCACCCGTCAAGTGCATGAGCGTCAGGATTTTAAAGTCCGTGTTATCAGATGCAGAGAGAGAGAGAGAGCGAGAGAGGGGGAAGCTAACAAAGTTTCTCTGACCTGTACAACAGTGACGAGTTCGTCCATGGACATCAACGTCAGGACGTCGGAACGTGCACTGAATATGCATGTTTAGACCGAACAGCGTCATGTCTTCCCAATTAGACCTACCTGCGAAAGAGTTCAGGGAGTCGGAGGTCAATTTTCCAACGTTTACACCAGATAGTATCATCATAGAAGAGTTTGTTCATCCGCATTACTGATGTGAAAGCTCTCCAAAAGGCTAAAGAAGACATTCGATCCCTCGATAACGTCACCTCGCGAGTCTAGCAAAGGTGTCCTTGAACAGTCATTACGCGTCACTCAGTACCACAGGCACACAACACCGCCCACTGGATTAATTCACAACAACGCCACGGAGCATGTTCATCACGCACCGCTGCGATAATCTGTGGGGCGCCTGTGCTTCTATTGTAAGGGAGATGAGCCGCTCGTTGCCATAACAGGCGACCTATAACTGAACGGTCGGACACTAAGATCAATGCAGGTTAAATTTTGGCAAATATAATACATAGTGTGGAGGGGTGGAGCGGGGAAGACAAGAACTGTAGTATGACGGACGCCAAAAAAGGGGAAGACGAGGAGGGAGAGGGAAGTGAAGGTGGGGGCTGGGGAGGGGAAAGGAGTGACAGAATTGAAATGCCGATCTTTACTGCTGAGAAAGTCATTTCCTGTGGTGACCGGTCATGCCCTCCATCCCTCCCTCCCCCCTCTCTCTCTCTCCCTCTCTCTGTTTTCAACCCCTCTGTTTTTCTCTTTCTGAAATAAGAGAAGAAGGAGAAGAAGAAGAAGATCTACAACAACAACAACAACAACAACAACAACAGAAGACCAACAAGAACAAAATCAAGACGGAAAGACGAGAAAATAAGGCACGCCAGAGAGAAAGAGATAGAAAAAGAGCGAGAGAGAGAGAGACAGACAGATAGAGACAGATAGAGGCAGAGAGAGAGACAGAGAGGGAGACAGAGGGAGACAGAGAGAGACACAGAGGAGAGAGACCTTTTTTTAAAACCATGCGTGTAAGTGGGTGTGTTCGTGGCATGCAGGTATATATACCTGTGTCTGTATAATGTATAAATGTGCGCGTGCATGGGAAGGAGGGAAGGTGGGATGGGGAGGGGAGTAATGAGAGAACGCCTGCTATATGGAAGCCATTCAACCTCACAAACGATTTGTTAACAGAAGCCCTTGCCAGCCTTCAACTGATGACAGAATAATTGTCCCTGTACAGAAAAAGAAAAAAAAAGATCGCTAAACTATTTTAAACAAAAAAATTAGAGTTGGAGAATGCACGCCATGAGATTGTGCAGACAATTTCGATCAAGAGGAGGAGGAAAAGAAAATAGGAAGAGAGAAGGAAAGGATGAGAGAGGAGAAGGAAGAGATAGGAGAGGACGATGGGAAAGAGGAGAGAGGAGGAGAAAAGAGATATGAGGAACAGGGAAGAGGAGAGAACAAAAGGAAAGTGGATGACAAAAGGGGAAGATATGAGGGGGAGAAGACAGGAGGAGGAGAAAAGAGAAAGGGGAAGACGGTGGGAGAAGAGGAATGAGGAGGAGAAATGAGGAGGAGAGAAGAGAAAGAGGAGGAGGAGGAGAACAGAAGAAGGTAAAAGAGAAAGAAAGGAGGAAGAAGTAAACATAACAACTAACAACTGATCAAAGCAGGATACAAACATCAACTCAACCATATGAAATGAAAACAGCACCTTAAAAATATATAGTGGCATAATTCAGTAAAACAACCATGGAGAGAGAGGAGAGAGGAGAGAGAGAGAGAGAGAGAGAGAGAGAGAGAGAAATAGACGGAGAGACAGACAGAGAGACACAGAGCAGAGAAAGAGAGACAGAGACAGAGACAGAGACAGAGACAGAGACAGAGAAATAGACGGAGAGACAGACAGAGAGACACAGAGCAGAGTCACTCTCCGTACACTAAGTTGTTTACTACAGGAAAACAGTCTAAACAGGACTGTTGTGGAGCTGTGACAGTAAGAGTCAATACTATTACCACACCAAGATTGTATTGTCTTGATGATCTCACGGCAGTGTGGAGTCAAGCTTTCTACCGCTGCTGTGATGGCATGACGTGTGTGAGTCATCGTTAGCGATCACCAACCTCTGCCAGTGCCAACGACAGGACACAATCCTACACACCGCATACTGCAGTTACAAAATCAATACCGTCTCTGCTCCTGCTTCTGATGCCAGAGCCGTATCACATTTCGACGCTCATGAAATTCGGTTGCAGTCGGGCGACAGTACCCTGCCATACCCTTATTTGCTTCTGTTTCTAGAGCAATACCATTCTTTGCTTCTGTTTCTAGCGCAGTACCGTTCTTTGCTTCTGTTTCTAGTGCAGTACGTTCTTTGCTTCTGTTTCTAGAGCAGTACCGTTCTTTGCTTCTGTTTCTAGCGCAGTACCGTTCTTTGCTTCTGTTTCTAGTGCAGTACCCTTCATTGCTTCTGCTTCTAGTGCAGTACCCTTCTTTGCTTCTGTTTCTAGTGCAGCACCCTTCTTTGCTACTGTTTCTAGTGCTGTTCCCTTGATTGCTTCTGTTTCTAGGGCAGTACCCTTCTTTGTTTCTGTTTCTAGGGCAGTACCCTTCTTTGCTTCTGTTTCTAGGGCAGTACCCTTCTTTGCTTCTGTTTCTATTGCAGCTCCCTTCTTTGCTTCTGTTTCTAGGGCAGTACCCTTCTTTGCTTCTGTTTCTAGTGCAGCTCCCTTCTTTGCTTCTGTTTCTAGGGCAGTACCCTTCTTTGCTTCTGTTTCTAGTGCAGCTCCCTTCTTTGCTTCTGTTTCTAGGGCAGAACCCTTCTTTGCTTCTGTTTCTAGGGCAGTACCCTTCATTGCTTCTGTTTCTAGGGCAATACCCTTCTCTTCTCCGCTGCTGTTTCCAGTGCAGTTCCCTTTTCTGTTTCTCTCATAAATCCTTGCTCTTCTGCTTCTACAACAGTTCTAGTGCCAGAAATATAAAATGTCATCGGTTGTGCAGTAGGGTCGCAGTCGGGCGACCTTATTTCAAATCAAGGGGTCTCCACGCAACACAATGCATTATCTAGTTTCCTTGCTTCTCATAGAGAAACAGTCGTATGGAAAACGCCATGAAATACGTTCGCAGTCGTGCACTGTACTTAAAAGTGACAAACTGCAGTATAATTGTCTGGTGGTAAGTTCAACAACCACACCATACTTCACAACAGGTATTCACCGCCGGTGATATTCAGGAAACATTTATCAGTACAGTACGGTACAGAATTTCTCACCGCTTCGCGAATTTATCCCCTGGTAACTGTTTCCTGAATATCATCCCAGCTCTTCAATAATTGTGGTTGTGATAATATGTGACTTGACACTGAGCGAAGCCATGAGGGTTGCTGAGGACAGAGAAAGATGGAGTATGCTGGTTAAACGATCACCTGTGGTGCCCAAACGGTCTTCGAGTTATGGGATAGGATAGGGTAGGATAATATGGGACCAAGCAAGTTCCTAAGTCTATAACTGCTACAAAATTTAACAGCAACCTTATTCCATAGTTTTAATGTGTGACAATGTTCCACACTATACAGTATGCAGTTGGCACAGAGCTTAAATCGAAACAAAAACATTTCACGAAAAATATTCGCACGCCTGATTTTTTTCCTGAATTACTTTTGCTGCAAAAACGCAAGTATTATGACTTTTTGACTCCCCTCTCCCCCCCCCACTTTGACACTTTATTGTCCCTTTTATCGGGAAATTTTGGACCGCCTCCCCTGAGGAAGGCGTAGTCGCAGCTCGTGGCGTGCCCAAACCCAACCTACCTAATATTAGTTGTGCGTTTGAAATTTTGCTGGGGGAGCAAACCGGAGTACCTAGAGAAAACCCCCGAAACGTTGCCCAAATGGAAAGTAAATAATATTCGGAGAAACATAACGCCCAGATGCTGGATAGATCCCACACCAGTCAGGCACCATTGGTTTCTGGCCTGTGGACAAGGCAGGTTAGTCTCTCCTTAGATCACTCGGCCACAACGCTCCTAATTTAATACTACAGTAGCCACGATGTTTGACAGCACCCTGCATTCCCTAGTAGTATTTGATAATGCAGGTATTTCATACTACAGCTGCAACGACATTTCACAGCGCAGTTCATTTCCCTGTATTACTGTGACACTATTTCCCAAATACTAATATCTTATACTAACAACTGCGACGATGTTTGATAGCAACAATCATTTCCTAGTGACAATATTTGACAATGCAAGTATTTAATGCTACAGCTGAGACGACATTTGACAGTGAACATTATTTCATGCCAAAACAGCTTTGCCTTTGGCTTTAGGCTAAGCGTGTGCGAGTGTCAGATGTGTCTAACCATAGCTGTACAACAATGAATCAATTCATCCTCTATGCCTGTAGAGAGATACACACTTATATCTACGCATATAGCTCTACATACTTAATAGATCAACGCATAGGTCTGGCCATTTGCAGTTGTGTAGACCTGTTGACAATGGCGGGTGCTATTTCACACCAACCTCCAGAAAACATGATCATGTTGGACATACAAACACACAACCATCATCACATGACAGACACTAACAATAAACACAGGTCTCCCTGTATTTGTTTGCATGCGGTTAACAGTTTCGCGGCCTACTGGAAGACGAGATACTCTACAGACCTCCCGAAAATCTGATAAGATTTGTATACACGGTATTATATTTATCGTTCTTAAATAGCGCATTTCAGCTTAAAAAGCAGCTTATGGCGCTGGCTGATGGGCCCTACAAGATCTAACTCTAGCGGCCCGAGGCTCTCACTGGCTGCCTTTGGTGCACTGTTTAACGTCTCAAACAACTGAGCACAATGCAAGACGATCTGGCATGGGGAAGAACGGACCTAATGCTTACTGGGTGTATTTGTGTAGCCGGCACTCATCCCTCTAGGACATGAGCGTCAGGATCTTTAAAGTCCGTGCTATGAAATGCGTGCGTGGCCAGATTAGACCTAGGTTTATACTCTCGTCCGTGAGGTACAAATAATGCATTCCCTTTTCTCAGTACAACTTAGGTTAATCTGATGAATAAAACTTGATGCAACAACAACAACAAGCATTCCATCTTTTGTAGTATATATATATATTATGAGTGGCTAGTTTTGTTTGGAACGCTGTTGACAATTCTGTCAGCTATGGTTCCCGAGAATATGACGTCACTCGCGAAGGCCGATCGTGTAGTCCGCCATGTTGGGAAGGAGCCAAAAGCGAAAGAAGAAGACCGTCCAAGTCAAGCTCGGCGTTTTCTTCTGTTTGTTGATAAGAATGGCTCCTGGCAAAAGTTGCAGCGTAAAGAACGGTTCAATGGGCCTCACAACACCAGGGGAGACAAACTCACCGACGGGATAAGTTGTTTTTATCGGACTCTAATTAGAGTAGAGTTGTCGGCTAATGATTAGGCACCGAAAGGCCTGTCGCTTGAGGATTAAATAAACTGCTCTTTTGACTTTTCGTTGATTTTGAAACAATATATACTTACAAACCCTTCATGTTGAGAATGTTCAGAATACTAAACTAAAAAGTAAGGTTTTTAATTCTACCAATGAGGACAAGAGGCAGGTCACACACGGATGACGTTGTGAAACTTTCACTTTGTCCTTCTCATGAGCTTAGTGTGCCTGAGTGGTTGGTGTGAGGAAAAAAAATCAAAACTGAGAACTGGGCAAATGATTTATTTTGGCTCAAATGTTATCCAGTGTTATGTGTACTGAAAATGAGCTTCCAGAGTTTTGTTTGTTTGTTTGTTTGTTTTTTGCTCTTAAACTCGTCCATTGTGTACACACTTTGGCCGTAGACAAGATAGTTTACCATCTCGAGGTACGTCAATGGAGGGATCACGTTGACATCATTCGACCACTGTGACTCGCGAATTTTATACGGGTCGACCGAGTTTATGGCTTGAAATTTGTCCAAAAGCCGTGCTCGGCGTCAAGTTTCTCAGAGTACTTGCATTTGTCCTTATTTTTCTTTCTGTCCATTTTGCGGGGGGTAACGAGTTCTGTTTGCATGAAACAGGCTACTACAATACAATCACAATCGCTTCGGCAATGACTTCCGGCTTCCCCCAACATGGCGGACACGTGATGGGTTATGGGAAACGGCCTCTGTCCCGCTCGGAACCGATTGCACGTAGACCTCCGGAACACCTTTTATGGAACTGTACAACAATGGATGCCCTTCATCTTCTGGCGTCTACTTTTATATACATAATAGGTCTGTTGTATAGGACTCGCCGGGGCCGTTTGTATGCTGTGGTTGCTGCACCTACATCTCCCCAAAATCCTGATGTTTCTACATGGAACTACACCACAATGCATTCTCTCCGTCTTCTGTCTGTTACATCTAGGTCTATTGATTTCGCCAGCGCCTTGAGCAGATCTTTGAGCTGGAGCGTGCGCTGTAAAAGACAATGTTACTGTTCAGGTCCTGTTATTTTTATTTTTAAAAATATTCTTTCTTGTTGCTGTTGGCAAATCCGCGCGCTGTCATTGCAACAAGACATTCCCAAAAGAACGGATCACATTGTAATAAAATGTCACTTGGCTACGATGCTTCGCTCTTCTGTCACTACAAAAGGTCTGCCCAAACCCTCATCACATAGTCCTAAACATGGAACTGTACAATAATGCATTCTATTGAACTTCTATCTAGTAAATTGGTTTCTGTAGAATGGGAAAGCCGCATTTTACGTACAACACTGGGGCTGGAGTATGGACTCCATCTAGGACAGGGTCCTATATTAGATGCAATACTGCAAGCAGGGGCGGATCAGTTAGTTTTTGGGGGAGGGTTTCCAAAATTCTATTAAAGGGACTTACTCGGTAAATGTTAATGATGGTCAATAAACGCTTCAGATCAAGCATCAACATTGGCAGGGCACGCACTTTTCCAGGAGCAGACATCGGAAGTGACTACAATCTTGTGATGATGTCTTTCCGGCTTCACTTGAAGAGAGTAAACACAGCAAAGTGCACTAGACTGAAGTTCGACCTGGACAAACTGCAAGACCCGGAGGTGACAGAAATATTTCAGGCCACAATTGGAGAGAAATTTGCACCACTGCTCATTTTAAGAGCTGGTGAAGTAGATGTCAACACCATGACCACCACCTTGAACTTAGCTGTGACAGATGCCGCCACGGAGATCCTTGGAAAGCACCGGTCAAAGAAGAAGCTGTGGATAACAGTTGAACTTTTGGACCTGTGTGATAAACGAAGAGAGATGAAAAACAAAAGGAACACCTGACAGGGAGCTGATGCCTACCGAAAAATCAACAATGACATCCGAAAAGGAATGCGCACAGCAAAGGAGAACTGGATAGAAGCTCAATGCCAGAAAATAGATAACAGTCTGAACAAGAACAACAGCAAAAAGGCCTACCAGACTGTGAAGCCGCTGACAAGTGTTAAACAGCCCAAGGTCTCCACGATCCAAAGCAAGTAGCTTTAATTATGCCTTACAGAAGAACAATAAGTCTTGGACAGATGGACAGAGTACTGCTCTGACCTTTACAACCACAAACCAAACGGAGACCCATCAGTTCTAGCATGTCCAGAGAACAGAGAAGAAGAAGAAATCCTCCCAATTCTCCGAGAAGTTGAGGCAGCAGTGCAATCGCTGAAGAATGGGAAGTCAGCGGGAGTGGACAACATACCAGTGGAACTGCTTCAAGCGGGAGGAGAAGCGATGATCGACGCACTCACCATTACGTGTAACAAAATGTGGCACAGTGGGGAGTGGCCTACACCATGGACCCAGTCGCTTGTAATCACTCTTCTTCCCAAAAAAGGTAACCTTCAGGAATGTGAAAATTACCGCACCATCAGCCTCATCAGCCATCCCAGCAAGGTCCTCCTGAACTATAATACTCAACAGTTTGAAACCCCAAGCTGAACAAATCATAGCCGAAGAGCAAGCAGGATTTAAGGCAGCGCGAAGTACCACTGAACAGATTTTCAACCTCAGAATAATCTGTGAAAAATACCTAGAGCACCAACATCTATATCATGTGTTCGTGGACATCAAAAAGGCGTTTGACCGAGTCTGGCATGCAGCTCTGTGGGCAACCATGAGAGTGTACAACATCAGCCCTAAAATTGTTGAAGTCATCAAAAGCCTGTATGACAAGGCTGCCAGTGCAGTCCTCCACAACAGCGCCATCGGAAACTGGTTCAGAACAACAATCGTTGTGCGTCAGGGATGCCTACTCTCTCCAACACTCTTCAACATCTTCCTAGAGCGCATCATATCAGATGCCCTTGCAGACCACGAAGGCACGGTCAGCATAGGGGGAAGAGCAATCTCCAACCTTCGTTTTGCGAACGACATTGATGGATTGGCTGGAGAGGAACAAGAACTTGGACGGCTGGAACAGAGGCTTGACACCACCTCCAGAGCCTATTGAATGGAAATAAGTGCAGAGAAGACCACATTGATGACCAACAACACCCAAAGGCACCAACACGGACATCAAAGTCCAAGGCCAATCCCTCAACACAGTGCATAGCTTTAAATATTTAGGAGCCATTGTATCAGACAATGGGTCCCGACAGGAAGTCCTCTCCAGGATCGCACAAACAACTGCTGCCGTGGCGAGGTTGAAGCCAATTTGGAAAGACAGGACCATCAGTCTACATTCCAAGGTAGGGCTGCTGCGCTCCCTTGTCATCTCCATCTTCCTATTTGCTTGCGAAACATGGACCCTCACAGCAGATCTCCAACGAAGAATACAAAGCATGGAGATGAGGTGCTTCAGAAGACTTCTGGGCATTTGCTTATCCCATAACATCACCAACAAACGAAGTCCGACAGACCATCACACAAGCCATTGGACAACACGATGACCTGCTCACAGTGGTGAAAAAACGGAAACTCCGATGGTATGGCCACGTCACCAGATCATCAGGTCTTGCAAAACCATCCTGCAAGGCACAGTGCAAGGAGGTAGAAGAAGAGAGAGACCGAAAAAGAGGTGGGATGACAACATTCGAGACTGGACTGGTTTGACACTGAGCGAAACAATCAGGGTTGCTGAGGACAGGGAAAGATGGAATACGTTGGTTAAACGATCATCTGTGGTGCCCCTACGACCTCCGAGTTATGGGATAGGATATGATAGGATAGGATATGTTATTTACTTGTAAGATTAAATTATCAAAATAATAATTACCTCATTTGCTCCCAAAATATGTACTGAGCTTTGCCACACCTATATATATATATATATATATATATATATATATATATATATATATATATATATATATATATATATATATATATATATATATATATATATATATATATATATATATATATATATATATATATATATATATATATAATTTATTTATTTATTTTATGTTTATTTTTAATTTTTTTTAAATGTTAATTTTTATAATTTTATATATATATATATATATATATATATATATATATATATATATATATATATATATATATATATATATATATATATATATATATATATGTATATATATTAAAGTGTGTTTTTGTTTCTCTCTCTCTTTCTCTCTCTTTCTCTCTCTCCTTCTTTTTTTTCCTTTTTTTTAATTTTTTTGGGCTGGGGGGGGGGGGGGGTTCCGGAAACCCCGGAAACCCCCCCCCCTCGTCCGCCCCTGGCAAGGGTTAAGGGAGTGATCCTACAGCGTGTCTGAGACTAGGCAAGACCTTCTTCCTCTCTCAGATGCGCTGTATGGGGGAGTGATAGGAAATGTTCGTCTTCTCTTTTCTGCTGCCCGAGTTTTCAATTGTAGGCGGGTGTAGTGACTGCTGTGTAGGGCCCATTTCACGGCGAGTTCAGCTCACCACTTCAAAGTTGTGGCCTTGTGGAACATCAACAAACTGATTCCCGCAGTCTAAAGAAGCTCTCGGAAAACGGGGATAGGATCAGGAGAGAGCAGATATGTACGATGCATGCTGGGTAGCGAGCAGAAAGGAGAAAGAGGGGGGGGGATGAAGGAAGGTGGAGAGGAGGGAGAGGAAATGGCGCGTGCCATCAGTCTTAACAAATGTTAGACCGCCCTCATTATAGGGCCATCGTTAACAACAAGGCCTAAGGCACGCACATCTCCACCATGTACTACAATAGGCCACTACTGGAACCAACCATAAGGAGGAGGAGAAAGTGGAGAAGAAAAGGAAAGATGAAGGAGAAAGAAGAAGAAGAAGAAGAAGAAGAAGAAGAAGAAGAAGAAGAAGAATTTACATGCCGTCAGATACAAAGTTCAAAGACATGCAAAAAACTGAACACATTTCTTCTTCCCCACATTCACACCCCGCCACTTTGCTTTGTCCGATGCTTCCTCAGCCTCCTCCTCTTCATCCTCATCATAAGAAGATCTCAGTAAAAATCACACATGTTTGTCTGCCTAATGATACAAACTGCAATAAACACATATTGAACACAACTACAATTGTTGGTTACATTTTAAAGAACTTGCTCCTTCCGCTAACCCTTCAAATCACTCCACCCCACCCCACCCATCCACCCCGATATTTCCTCTCGGCGCAACATCATCTACTCCCCCCCCCCTCATTTCTTCCACCTTTGTGCTACATCCTCTTTCTCGTTCTTCTCCCTCTTCAGCACCAACACCATCACCAATCATCATCATCAGCAGCAGCATCATCAACATCACCAGCATCAGCAGCAGCATTCCAACAGTGAAGGAAATCTATAAGTTTCTGAAGTTACTCTGCCTTCGGATACAAACTTCAATAACGAGAACACGAGAAGTTGGTAACCCCACCGCTCTCGATCACGGAAGTCTCCTCCCCACCCCACCCCACCCCCTCTTTGATCCTAATATCATCAGCAGCAACCCTCTCCTCCTCCTCTTCACCCTCCGCCTCCTCCTCTTCCTCACTTCAAGATTGGCAGTCACAAATCACGTAGCAAGAAGCCCCGCAGCCATCGAAAAGCACTTACAGAAATGAGCGTTGCAATCTGATCGTAAATTATTTCTGCCTATAAATTAGTTCAACACATATACACATTAGAACAGCAATTTTAATCATAAATAATTACAGGGTGGGCCATAGACTAGGATAAGGGTAGAAGTATGGGTGGGCTGAGAGAGAAAGAAACATCGCAAGTTCGCACGTAAAATGCGCTAGGACGCGTGCAAAACCGGCGCGACACCGTTTCAGACCAAATTTATGGTCAAGATTCCAATTTGTATTTCAGGAAGTTCTGCCATGAAGAAAGAACCTAGGGGAGATAGTGTGTGTGTGTGTGCGTGTGTGGGTGTGTGTGTGTGTGTGCGTGAGAGAGAGGGAGGGAGAGAGAAAAAAAAAGATAAGATCACAATTTTATTTTGCAAGAATAAAAGAATAAACGCTAGTGCGCTTTTTTCATCTGGCACTTGGGGCTTGTAACAATAATTATTAAAATACAACTTAATGTTTTTAAAAATAGCTATTAACTACTACTATTAAATACAACTTAATGTTATTAGAAATAGCTATTAGCTACAAACTATTAATTACAACGTAACAACAGAGAGAGAGACAGAGAGAGAGAGAGAGAGAGAGAGAGAGAGAGAGAGGGGGGGGGGGAGGACGGGGGTAAAGAGTTGGTTGGTTTGTTAGTTATTGTTTATAGGGTCCAGCGGACTGCAAAGGACCGAATCAGGACCACAACTTGTTTGAAAGAGGGCTCACCCCTGATTCGTAGAAAAGATCTGCTAAAACAACCCTAATGGTAACATTGAAGGCACTCCACCAGCCGGTCACTTTACAATAAAGGCATCCCATGCAGGGGACGCTGAGGCTATACTCTAATTTATCGAAGCCCCGTTTATAAAAACAAAATAGAATATAAACATCGTTATAAAATATTAACACAACAGATACATATAAAATGCCTATATTGCTAAATAATACCATAGAAAGCCCTAGTGACCATTTGGCAGAAAGCGTCCAATATCCCCAAGCCCACCGAACAGACCCCGTACACAAATGAGGAGTTTTGAAAGAGTTTCAAGAAAAAAGGTAGGTGACTGGTCTATCAAAGAAGATAGTAGATCGATAGAAGATATTAGAAAGAGAAAGAACAAAATGAGAATGACAGAAATAGTGGTCATTTAAAGCGCTAAATTTTCACAAAGTGGGGACATTATTTATACACAACCCCACCACCCCAACATGGAGATGGAAGAGATAGGAGAGAGAGATAGGAGCCCACCACCCCAACATGGAGATGGAAGAGAGAGAGAGAGAGAGAGGAAAGAGAGAGAGAGAGGAGAGAGAGGAGAGAGAGAGGATAATTGCTATTAAACGTCCCATTTAAACCCCTTGAGGAGGCTGCAAGCAGATTGGATGATTACAAGGGCGTCCAAAAGTAAAGGCAGCATAACCCTCCATAATGAAAATGAAATCAACCATCTTTATTTTAAAATCACATCAAATTATGGATCAGGTATCTTAACTACAGCATTTGGCAAGAGATAACAGAGCAGAGGCCTTATTGCCCATCATGAGCCACAAAGAAGTCTTCGCTTCACCTCTTAGTGCCGCTTGATACTGCCTAGTGCGCGTACTGACAACATCAACAACCAAACTCTGGGCTAACGTGCACTTGCGAATTCCGCACCAAAGTTATGGAAAGGTCTGCTCCTGGCTTTGAAGCCGTCATAGCAGAAGCATTCAAGAAAGCCTTTAAAAAAAAACTGTCCTTTTTGAGTTCATCTCATCACTAGTCGTTATCTGCCACAGTGAACTATTTTGTATATGTTGTATATATCCTTTCAGCATCTGATGGCCATCTTTCCCCCTACCCACCCATCCCCTTTTGTTTGAGCGCAATGAACATGAACTGTTTTGTAAAGACCTGCGCTATACATGACGACATCATCATTATAATCAGAGGAGGAGAAGTAGGGGAGGGGGGTGGGGGGCTGAAGAACAGAGAGAGACGGAGAGACAGAGAACGACAGGGAGACATAGGGAGACACAGACATATGACGACGACGATGATGACGACGATGATCATGGCAACGGTGGTAGAAAAAGAAGGAAGAAAGAAGATGGAGAAGAGGAAAAGCATGGGGAAGGTCTTGGCATTTTTTCTCTTTTATTGTGGTTGGGGTTAGATTAAAGACGGGAGAGTGGGGGGAACGAGTGGGGGAGAGGGAGAAGAGGTTACACCGAAATGGGTTTTGGGGGTGAAAGTAACGGTGACGATGGGGGAGCGTAGTGGGGGGGGGGGGGGAAAGGGAGAGAGGACGAGAAGGGAAGGGGGAAAGGTTTTAGAAAGGGAAGGCAAGGATTTTTTTTTTTATCGCGTAACTAATGTGTCACTAAATTACATTCCCCATTTTGTCAAGGACGCCTTGTTTTTTTCTGCCTCATGCTCACGGACTAAGGGAATTTGAAGCCTGAGAGGACAAAGCGACATGAAAAAACAAGTGTCTGGAATATTTAAAATAATGTCTTCTTCTTCTTCTTCTTCTTCTGTAGCAAGGGCCAGCTTCATGGCGGGCCACACAAGAGACCACACGCACGTGCGAAACAGAAATATAATCGGTATAGCTGTTGAAAAAGTAGCAAAATGAATGGCCAGGAAAAAAAGAGAAAATATTGGAAACAATTGGTCAAGCAAGCAGACTGGGTTTGTGCGCCATGAGAATGATTCACTGCTGTCAGGTCAAAGACCCCGGCCAGCACTTTCAACGGACAACCCACTGGTACAGCTCACCGTTGGATCACTTCCCTACTACTACTGCACTCATATCACTGGCCTGCTTTCTAGTATCGCTATTTCGTGGGATTAATTATTATAAAGATGATGTATTTTTAATATGATAACACCGTCTTTCATGTAACTATTTATTTATCTATTTATTTTCCTATTTATTTATTTATTTATTTATTTATTTATTTATTTATTTATTATTAATTTACTTTCTTCTTCTTCTTCTTCTTCTTCTTCTTCTTCTTCTTCTTCTTCTTCTTCTTCTTCCTCTTCCTATTCTTCTTCTTCTTCTTCTTCTTCTTTTTCTTCGAGTAAGGGATGGGGAGATGGGTGAGTGGGTGTCTAAAATTGTTTAAAGATAATGACGAATATGATGGTGTGTTGTGTGTGTTCGTTTGTGTGTGTGTGTGTGTGTGTGAGTTATATGATTTCCAAGTTAATGTTAAAGGCTCCTTATCATGTTAATTTATTAAGGGACAGATTGGAAGATTAGACTTTATAATTAGTCTCAAATCTTTATCCCTAATTTAAAAAAAAAAGTTTAATCTCTCTCTCTCTCTCACAGTAGAGACGAGAGCGAGCGAGGAGAGAGAGCATTTACCAGCTCAGGGATGCTCAAGGCGGTGGTTCAAATCAGTATGTACCTAACTCAAGCCGCCCTGTATAAATCCCCAACTTGCAGCATCAGCAGCACTGTAAAACGCGCTGGACAATGGAGCCATCCTGCACGGTCTCCGTGTATGTGCCTTCTATTTCAGTCTGTTACGCTACCCCTCCCGTTTGACAAGATGCACAGCAGCCGCCGAGATGCGCCACCCAGGACGATGGAGAAGGGGGTGGATGGGGGGAGAGAGAGAGAGAGAGAGAGAGAGAGAGAGAGAGAGTAGGACTTGAAGGGTGGGTTTCCGTATCTGGTACTCTCCCTTCTAGCACGTCAGCGTAATGATCTTTGCTGTCCGTGTGATAGATTGTCTTCGTGAACAAAGTCCTCGGGTTATACACTCATCCGATAGAATAGATGATGATGTAGATGATGACGATGATGACGATGATGATGATGATGATGATGATGATGATGATGATGCCAATGCTGCTGCTGTTGCTGCTGATACTGATGATGATGCCAATGCTGCTGCTGCTGATACTGATGATGATGATGATGATGATGATGATGATGATGATGATGATGATGATGATGATGATGATGATAATTTCTATTTTGTTTAAATGTGATTATTTTTCTCGTGACCGTTTGTCTGTGTATTTAATAGTATTGTCGTTGTGCCTGACAAAGCCATTCTACTACTCGATTTAATACATCGTCAAATGTCGCCATTCTGCTCCTGTTGTTTTTCTCAACCAATGAATTATCAGTGAACAGAAACACCACCACCACCACCACCACCAAGATTAACATACAAGCACCATCAATAACAAAAACCAAATGCAGCAGCAGCGAGAATAATATCACAGCCAACAAAACATACAGCAAGTCAAAAACGATAAGCAGTTCGATCATCTTTCTATCTCTCACTCACTCTCGCACCTACGTACGCTCACGCCCTTAACCCGCCCCGCCCCCCTTCTCTTTCTCTCTCTCTCAATCACACACACACACACACACACACTTACACCCCCCCCCCCTCCCACACACACACCGTTTTTTCTCTGTTCTATTCTCTAATAATCCTTTGGAACGCTCTGTACCACCTCTGTCTTTCTCTAGTAATAAAACCTTCCGTGCTTTCAACCCTCCATCTCTCTCTCTCTCTGAGAAATGCTGTCAAAGACTCTCTTCTCCTCTATCCCCAACCCTCCTCCCTCCCTCTCTCTCTCTCTCTCTCTCTCTCTCTCTCTTTCTTTCTTTCTCTCTCTCTTTCTCTATCTCTCTCCTGTGAGAAAGAAATCAATGCCACGGGGCCTAACCAAGACAAAGCCTCGCTAATTCGGGATGCTCGTATTGATCCCAACTCGTTCACGTCCTCTTTTGCCTATGTAACTACGGATGCTAATGCAGTGGTTGCTTAGGGGTAATGGCGAGACAAGAACAGAAGGCGGGCGTTTCGTGTGCGCGCCTCGTGTGCCAAAAGGAAGAAAGGTTCAAGACCGGCAAGTGGCAAAACAACAACAACCACAAGGAAGAAGAAGGAAAGAAGAAATAACAAAACAAAACGAAACCAAAAAAAAAAAAAGAAGAAGAAGAAAAAAAAATGTCACCTATGCGATCAACATTTTTTTTGCTTTCTCAGCGAAATCGTGACAGCCGCAGTGCAGCGTCCCCCAGGAAGAGGGAAACTGGAAAGCAGTGCTGATTGGGTTTATGTATGTATGCGGCCACTTACCTACCAACAACATAATATGCAGCATGATCTTTAAAGCCCGAGCAAAATGAAATGCACGCGTGCACACACCAGACCTCGGTGTATACTCTCACGCGACAGGGGGAGGTAACCCACAACCATCGGCACTGTTGAGTGGCACTCTCACCCACGGCGCTACAAGACCAGTTCTAACCGTAGTCCTCAGTTTCGTCATCTTCAGATACATTGTGCAGTCCTCCACGATCCTAAACTCCTAAAGCAAACCTGAGCTAAGCGCGCAATGTATCATCTCCCCGTCCACAGTTCTTCAAATGTCAACTCAGTATGCACACCAAACTTAGGGAGGTGATGGGGGTGGGGGTGGGGGTGGGAGAAGGAACAACCCACCAGATCACCAACTACAAGTAAAAGTGATATTTCTTTACATAGCGCACTTATAACCTCAAAGATCTCGAGGCGCTGGAAGAAGTCCTGAACTCTAGTTTACAGTATCGCGCACACTTGTCTATATAAGCCCTGGATTTTCTGACCCACCTTGACCGACAAACAACCGTCTCGAGGTTCTTAGTCCCCTCCATTACCACACCCCATCTCCCCCTCCCCTATCCTCCTTTTCCCCTCCGTACAAAACAATTGAACGAAGTATGACGTCAGTGTCAACTGTTTATAGGGGCCAACAAGTCCGCAGTTTACAAAGCCCTACAAGTACAGTGTGCCCCCCCAATATCGATTGAATCTTCAGGTCCCCTTTTAGACATTCCACAGATGACAAACGCCAAAGAGACAAGTTGCATCATTCCCATTTTTCGGTGTACGCCACTTGCAAGCACAGATGGAGAATGAACGGGTACCCGGGGCGCACGTGCCTATGTTTAGCTCGCGATGAAATCACGTGGGGGTAAAAGTCACCCATCAGCGAATGCAAAAGCATTCCAACAAGAGAAAGCACGACCAGCAACCCAACAACCACAGATGAGGTTGGCGAACGAGAAACGTTGGACAGTTCCCATATTGGGTATCAACCACTTTGTACAGATTGAAAATGGACGAGTACACTGAGCGTTTATGTTTATTTTTAGACTTGTGAAGTCACGTGGGTACAAAATAACCAATCAGTGAATACACGAGCATTCCAACAACAACTAATGTGATGAGGGAATAACAGAAGTTGCAGGGAGGGGATTTTGTATGTTTATTTTTAGACTTGTGAAGTCACGTGGGTACAAAATAACCAATCAGTGAATACACGAGCATTCCAACAACAACTAATGTGATGAGGGAATAACAGAAGTTGCAGGGAGGGGATTTTGTTTGCCTACGCCCTTGGCATAGATTCCGAATGATCGAGTACTACCAATGCCCTTCCCTGCTTATTTTTAGGCCGTTGGCAACGGCACGAAAGTAACCAATCAGTGAATGCACGGGCCTTCCAACAATTAATCACGGAGTCGTGGTTTGAGTCACTAATATATAACACAATTCTGTGCGACAATATCCAGATATACTCCCCTCGATATTATTAGTTACATATTTCCGACGGAAAGAAAATATTTGTATTATCTGCAATGCGGGTGTTCATGTATATTATGGTCTTTTTTCTGTTAATAGAATGTAAAGAACTGAAAAAAAAAATTAAATGCCGAATGACTTTGGAGCTGTTACAATGATGAGGGGAGTATATCTGGATATTGCTTTCTGTTCCACATACATATTATGATAGTTAATAACGGACAATACAAATTTTCAGCAGTTTAACCGTTTGGGCGAATATCAAGAATGTTGTTTTCAAGGCACAGACAAATGATAAATGTAGTATCCGAAAGCAGCAAGAATAGGCCTTCAAAGTTGTTTGGTCGTGATACCGTCAACATGTCTTACCCATTGCGACACTGACGTTCCATCTTGCTGCTAAAGCAGGAACGATGCGACGGAAGACGACGATGACACGAAGATCGCGATTGGCCAGCTAAGGAGATCAGCTAAGTAAGCCTAGATTCCAGTGGCGGATTGAGACGTGACAGAATGTCAAGACTATAGGTAAAAGGCCGTTCGAGGCTCTTTGAGGCGGAACCCCGCTATACCGGAACTATCCATCATCCTAGAAGAAGTCAAGACAGAAGAAGAGACGAGAAAATGAATAGATGATGAAGGACGAGAAGTTAACAATAGATGATAATAACAGATTACTGTCGTTGTTTTATAACACAACGTACACGCGAGCGAGGGCGAACAGGCAAACAGATTGTTGTCTGTTTGGTTATACGGCATCAATATTTGTTGGGGTGGGGTAAGATAGTAAGGGTAGCAGTGGTGGGTGGGGTGGGATGGGGTGTAGGGACAGCAGATCACTGAAAACTGTGACCATGTCAAAACAGCGCCACCTTGTGACGTCTGCTAAAACCAACCCATACTATTAATAAACTGTTACACAACAACACAAATTACTTGT
Source organism: Oncomelania hupensis (assembly GCA_036898135.1). NCBI lineage: Eukaryota > Metazoa > Mollusca > Gastropoda > Littorinimorpha > Pomatiopsidae > Oncomelania > Oncomelania hupensis. Next base: position 19,963,814 of record CM072522.1, on the reverse strand, counting down.
TCTTGTACTGCGCACTTACAAAAAGTCAAACAGATGCTCAGGGCGATACTACACGGCATCGACAATGCCAAATTATGAAACTATTACTTTAGTGTAGTGTAATTTTGATACTGCAAAGATCTCCGGGTTGTTTAACATTGAGAAAAAAAAGTTATATAGCGCAATTGCAACTTCAAAGAGGTGCTCAAAGCTCTAGAGGAAAGTAGGACCTAACTCAAGGCGCCCAAGCCGCCAGCTTGCAGCCCCACGCGCACCGTCAAACGCCCCATACAATACAAAACTGAATGACCAAATGTATTTGATTAGGAGCCATTCTTTGGACAGAAAACCTCCGGATTCTTTACCGTGCTTTATCGGCGACACTTCAGAGGTCAAACATCGTATAAAGAGTCATTATACAATGTCATTTTCAGTGATTAAAAAAAATCTCCTGTCTTCATCGACATGGGATCCTCCTCTCCCCCCCCCTCCCCTCTCTCTTTCTCTCTCACTCGCTCTCTCTTTCTCGCTCTGCAAACCTTCTACCTTTGCAAGCGTCCTACTACTGAATAACTCTTTATACTCTACCTTAGGGCCCGGGTTATCAAAGATGTTTGGTTTATTTTTTGTGACAATGATTGTACACACGCTTACAGACACACACAGACAGACACACACATACACCGACCGATAAACACAGACAAACATACCAACAGGCACACACACAGACACACACAACATCCTTGGTACTTTTTTGTAACTGCCTACTGTGACCTCGTGTTGTCTGCCGTCATTTTTGTGCGACCTTTGGAAGCAGCCGTTGTCAAGGCAACGGCTAGGCAAATCAAAGAAGCACGGCGTTTTTTCAGTTCACCGTTCTTGAAATATCCTCCCTTTGCGCGTGCGCCTGTCTACTTCCAACATCATTTAGGTTTTGATGTTGACGTTGCTGGTGTTGGGGATGATGGTAATGATGTTGTAGTTGTTGGCGGTGATGTTGGTGATGATGGTGGTGGAGGGTGGTGGTGAGGGTGGTGGTACTGCTGCAACTGCGCTTCTTCGCCGCTGTCTTCTACTAATTTTGTGTGTTTTGATTATTCACTTTCCATTACCGCTCCCTGTTCCTTCACATTCTTCCTTCGCTTTACCAGCTATCTTTCCATTTCGCTCCCTTTCTTCCTCTTCTTTGTCGTCGTCATCTCAATCTTCATCATCCTCATTATTTTGTTCCATCGCCATGATCAAAAGCACAATGCTATCATCTCATATCATTGCGGAGCAATCTGTTATCAAGCTAGTTAGCTAGCTAGTCATTGGTTATAGGGTCCAGCGGAAAGCAAAGCGCCTCTCATCAGGACCACAACTTGGTTGAAAGAGGACTCGCCCCTGATCCGTATAAAAGATCTGCTGAAACAACCCTGGTGGTAACACTGAAGGCTCTCCACCAGCCGGTCTGTTTACAATAAAAGCATCCCATGCAGGGGACGCTGAGGATATACTCTAATTTATCGAAACATCCTTTACAAAACAAAATAGAATATAAACATCATTAAAAAAATATTAACAAAACACGTAGCCTACATATATAAAATGCCTACATTGCTAAATAATACCCTAAATATTAATAATAGAAAGCTCTAGTGAGCATTTGGCAGAAAGCGTCCAATATCCCCAAGCTGACCCAACAGAACCCATACAAAAATCAGGAGTTTTGGGAAAGTGTTCAAGAAAAAATGTAGGTGACTGGTCTAGCGAAGAAGATAGTAGATTGATAGAACAGATTAGGAACGAGAAAGAACAAATTAGAGTGAAAGAAACCATAGGAATTTAAAGACCTAAATTTCCATAAAGTGGGGATACTATTTATACAGACCACCCCGGCACCCCAAAGGGGGACTTTTATCAAGGATCTTCCGCGGTCAACTTTTAACCAACTCATCCCCCATCATCATCATTATCATCATCATCATCATCATCGTCGTCGTCGTCATCATCATCATCTTGCAGTATTTTTTAAAAAGAACTTTAGTAATTACTTCGCGGAACGTAGTGCAGCAAGAAGCCACACATACAAGAAACACCAAAGTCCTGCAATTCTGTCCAGTTATCCGTCTGTTAAACTTTTATTTCTTCCTATTCTTCTTATTTTGTCTCTGCTTCAAGAGCTTCCGCTGTTGCAAACTTGTACTTCATACACCAAGAAGCCACACTTTACAAAAATGTCCACATTAGTCCACATAGCTGCTAAACTTTCGTTTTTTTCTTTTCTGACAATAGCGCCAGTCTTTGTTCAGCCATAAACATATTCTTTGGCTATGCCTCTCCCCTCAATCCCTTCTTCAAAAGAAATTTAGTTGAAAATGTATAATAAATTTTAAAAAAACTAAATAAATGCATTTTAAAAATATTATTAACAAATCTTAAAAAGCACGCATTTCTGTACTTCCGTACCCCGTAGCCAAACCCAATTTCAGTAACAGATTTATAAGGAAATTTCATAAATGTTGGCAGCTCTGTCATTATCATCTACATCGTCGTCATTAATGTACAATAAGACAGAAAGGCGGTCACATACACAGAAGCCAGAGGCCCATGACCTGTCCCCATATATATCGAAGCCTCACGATGTGTGGATCATTTGTTTCAGAGCAAACCCTAGGCTAAGAATGGCGTCTCCTTCCGTTATACCTGATTTTCTCCTAATAATGGACCGGTGGCTAGTACGGGTAGGTTCCTTTCCCGATGGTTGGAGGGGTAGGGGGGAGGAGGAAAACAAAAAGGATGATCGCAGCGCTGATGGGAGGGAGCTGGACACACACACACACACACACACACCCACACACGCGAGCGCACACCTACACAGACTGAGAGAGGCGGGGTAGGGGCTTAGAACTTACCTTTTACTAACTTCCTTATCAGTCGACACATTCTAGAAAGCAGACCAGGCAATTAACATTCAAAACCCGACCGACAAACAAATAATAAACAAATAAATAAATATTGACAATTGACAGACAGGCACACCGACGGGCGAAGAGTCAGAGAGACAGATAGAGAGACGGACTGTATGAATAAAAACTTTCTTACCTGAAAAGGCGTAGACATTATGATGAATCCCCCATTATGAAACACAAAACAAAACGTAATATTCATTAAAACATTTATAAAATTTTACGATTACATTCTTATTGCTATAAGAGAGAGAGAGAGAGAGAGAGAGAGAGAGAGAGAGAGAGAGAGAGAGAGAGAGAGAGAGAGAGAGAGTACATTACATGATTATTGCTTTAGGTCCAGTGGACTCTTCCGAGCCAAATCAGGACCGGACAACCCCTGATCCGCATTAAAGATCTGCCGAAACAACCCTAGTGGTAAAACTGAAAGCTCTCCACCAGCCAGTCACTTTACAATAAAGACATCCCACGCAGGGGACGCTGAGGCTGCACTCTAATTTATCGAATCCCCGTTTACAAAAACAAAATAGAATACAAACATCATTATAAATTATTAACAAAGCACATACATATAAAACGCCTACAATGCTAAATAATAACATCATAGGAAGCCCTAGTGACCACCTGGCAGAAAGCGTCCAACATTCTCAAGCTGATCCAACAGACCTCATACACAAATAAGGAGTCTTGTCCCGGAAGAGTTTTCAAGAAAAAAGGTAGGTGACTGGTCTAGCGAAGAAGACGATAGTATAGCAGATTGATAGAACAGAGCAGGAATGAGAAAGAGCAAATAAGAAAGAGAGCAACAGTGGGAATTTAAAGCACTAAATTTCCAGAAAGTGGGGATACTATTTATACTGAAACCCCCGCCACCCCAGCGGGGGTGAGAGAGAGAGAAAGAGAGAGAGAGAGAGCGATAGAGAGAGAGAGAGTGAGTGAGAGGGAAGGAGAGAGAGAGGCGACAGAGAGAAGGAGGGACGGGGGAGGGAGCGAGGGAGAGGGACAGACAACAGCAGTTTCATATTACACGTACATTACTTTGTATGCTTTTAATTGTTTGGTTGTTTTTTTTCACTCCACATACTGAGATCTACACAATCTTTTGTTCCAAGGGGAGGCGGGGTAATTGGACAAAAGGGTAGTGTGGACTGGAGAGAATGAGGGAGGGCTTGAGAGTGGTTGCTATGGCAACGACTGTCACTGTACCATTATTGCCTATTTTTTAGTTCCAGAGCCAGCGCTCAATTGATGGAAAGGCTGCTGCATGCTGGGAAAACCACTCTGTGCCTCCTTCGTCGACACTTTTCCCCATTGACAAGCGCAACAAAATTATAGAAAACAAGGTGAAGGGACAAACGCAAAAGAGACAAAGAAGAAGACAGAGAGTGGCGGTGATGGTGAGAGCGATGGGGAAGAAAGCGGGGAGGAGAGAGAAAGATGACAGAGACATAGATAAAGAGAGAGACAGAGACAGGGAGACAGAAAGAGAGAGAGAGAGGGATGTTAAAGGAGGAGAGAGAGGAGGAGAGGGAGAGAGAGAAAAAGACAACGAAAAAAGAAAGAGATAGACATGGAAAGAGAGACAGGGAGGTAGGAAGGTAAAGAGGGAGGGAGGGAGAAAGATGGAGGGAGAGAGAGAAAGAGAGAGAGAGAGAGAGAGAGAGAGAGAGAGGGAGGAAGAGAGAGAGAGAGAGAAAGAGAGAGAGAGGGAGGGAGAGAGAGTGAGAGATGTTCAGCTTAATATTACACTTTGTCCTTGAATCTGTACAAGACGAAGAAGCAAACAGCAACAACAACATGGAGACAAAGCGATTGTCCTAAACAACAGCAAAGAAAAACAGAAAGATTTCCATGAAACAACCACACACGACAATCACAAAATGGTCAAAAAGACGATTTAAAAAAGGGGTGGGAAAGGGACATAGTAACCATAAGGCATACAACCAGAAAAAGAAGGCAATATGATTTTAAAAAAATCCATTTTCAAGAGTCAGAATGCCTCTGGCAAGGGAAGTCATCCAAGCAGAAAGGACATGGTTCATCTTGGTTCTTGGTTCTCTCTCTCTCTCTCTCTCTCTCTCTCTCTCTCTCTCTCTCTCTCTCTCTCTCTCTCTCTCTCTCTCTCTCTCTCCGCTCCAATCATGGCGGAGTGGGCGAAAACACTACAGTATTTTGTTGTTATTATTGTTTTATAATGTAGGAGAAGAGCATTAGAAGTGTAAACTTTGTCTCTAAGTATATCTCTCTCTCTGTGTCTCTGTTATGTGTCTCTTAAGATTCCCTCTGTCTGTCTGTCTGTGTCTCTCTCAAGAGTGGGCGGACCACACTCGTTTCCGGGCAGCACATAGGTTATGTGAACCAATTCCTAGTCTATCGCAGCTGCCTTCTGGTAGTGGACGTCTATGAGTAAATAACGCTTTTCAGGTTAGGGTGGAATGACAACATTAATTAATAGGTTTGAAGACAGTAAACATCAATTCCTATCCTATCCTCCTATCCTGTCCCGTAACCCGAAGGTCGTAGGGGCACCACAGATGATCGTTTAACCAGCATACTCCATCTTTCTCTGTCCTCAGCAGCCCTGATGGCTTCGCTCAGTGTCAAACCAGTCCATTCTCGAATGTTGTCCTCCCACCTCTTTTTCGGTCTCCCTCTTCTTCTACCTCCTTGCACTGTGCCTTGCAGAATAGTCTTTGCAAGGCCTGATGATCTGGTGACGTGGCCATACCATCGGAGTTTCCGTTTCTTCACCACTGTTAGCAGGTCATCGTGTTGTCCAATGGCTTGTGTGATGGTCTGTCGGACTTCGTCGTTGGTGATGTGTTGGGTATAGGAAATGCCGAGAAGTCTTCTGTAGCACTGTAACATCAATTATGTCCAGTTAATCAATCTTTGTCTCTCTCTGTCTCTGCTTCACTGCCTGTCTCTCCTCGTCTCTTTGTTTGGGTTGGTCTCTTTGTTTGTGTTGGTCTTTTTATGGCTGTGCATTCAATGAGATTTGGACGTGGTTTATTATGGTAGGCAATATTGATTTGTTCATCGTTGTTTTTTTCAGAAGCACTGCGCATTTCATACCGTCCATTGTAGATGTTGTCTTCCCAGCAGATCTAAACTAATGAAGCCATTTCATTATTTGCTAATTAAGAGAGAGAGAGAGAGAGAGAGAGAGAGAGAGAGAGAGAGAGAGAGAGAGAGAGAGAGAGAGAAATTCAATTCAATTCAATGGTTGAATTTATTGTCTCTTCACGACAGTGATATTAGACAATTAATTTAGTTACAAAACAATAAAACAAACAACTGTAGTGATATCAGTTACAACACTGTTGATAAGGACGATTTCATGATGACGTTTACGATATCGTAAATAATAGGACTTCGCACAACTTCTCGAATGTCACAAGTTGTTACGTTTACACCATTGTCTTTGTACATTGATTGCAGCACTGGGCAATCAACAATCAGATGTTGGACTGTAATGTTTTCTGAACATATACATGTAATATCTTTCACATATTTCGTACTCCATGAATTCAATCGGAATTTATAAACCAGCCTTGACACACTTCTAGGTCCTTTTACAGCACTTCCTAGTTTAACATTTCTGTAAGCAACTTTTTCCAATAGGGCAAAATATTCACATGCAGCTAAGTCAACCTTGAGCATGACAGCGTCAGAATTGTCCGCTCCTGACTTAGCCAACGCATCCGAGAGCTCATTACTATAAATACCTACATGAGATGGTATATAGCAACAAGTTCACATGTAAATATTGATAAATTATTACCCAAACAATAAGAACGGTTGATTTTTAGTGCGGGTATACTAAACCCTGCACCACATGCTGATGACTCGAGTACACTACCGTCTGTGAACACTTTTAAATGTTGCGAGTAATGGTTTGAAATATGCTCTTGAAACTCAGATTTAAGCATATTATCATTTTCATTTTTCTTTAACTCGGTGTAATCTAAATCAAATTCTGCTTTTAAATGTTCCCAAGGTGGAATTCTTGGAGAAACAGGCATTATCGGAATGTTCGCAATATCAATATTACATTCCATCATAATGTCCTGTGTATAAACTTCCCAAACTAGACAACTATTTTTATTTTTATTTTTATTTTTGAGAGAGAGAGAGAGAGAGAGAGAGGGAGAGAGAGAGAGACAGACAGACAGACAGACAGACAGACAGACAGACACAGAAACGGAGACAGTGTAACGAAACGGAGTATTTTGAAGAATTTGCGTGCGTGCGTGTGTATACGTGAATCTGCGTGTTTTCCCGTCTCACAAATTCTCTAACTCTAACAATAAACTAAGTTGTTACACCCTCTATTAAACAATAAACATAAATCAACACAATAGCACAAATACAAAATGTGTGCTACAAACAAACGGAATAAATACAACTGCTTCTACTCAGGTCATGTCGCAGAATAAATCCGTTGAAGAATATATTTTCTGACACGGCGTTAACTCGTTCTTGAGTCTCTTATACGTCTTCTTCCTCTGCCTCCTCACTCTTACTCTCCTTCTCCTTCTTTCTTCTCCTTCTCTCCTTTGCTCCTCCTCGTCCTCCTCTCCTCCTCTTTCTCCTCCTCGTTCTCCTCCGCCTCTTTCTTTGTTTTCGTCTTGGTCTTCTTCTTCGCCCTCCTCCTCTTCCTTATTCGTTTTCCTCTTCTTCTTCTCCTTCTCCCTCTTCGTCCTCGTCTTCCTCTTTATTCTTCTTCTTATTTATTCTTCCTTCCCCCTTCTTTTCTTTTTCTTCTTCGTCCTCCTAGTCCTCTTCTTCGTCTTCTTTATCTTCTTCGGCTTCCTCGTCTTCTTCTACGTCTTCTACTTCTTCTCCCGCCTATTCTTGAGGCCCCGCAGCTAAGGACTTCTGCAGACAAAGGAGCTGACGACAACTAAGTTTCTAGATACATAAGCTTCTTTTGTACAAATACTTCTCTCTCTCTCTCTCTCTCTCTCTCTCTCTCTCTCTCTCTCTCTCTCTCTCTCTCTCTCTCTCTCTCTCTCTCTCTCTCTCTCTCTCTCTCTCTCTCTCTCTCTCTCTCTCTCTCTCTCTCTCTCTCTCTCTCTCTCTCTCTCTCTCTCTCTCTCTCTCTCTCTCTCTCTCTCTCTCTCTCTCTCTCTCTCTCTCTCTCTCTCTCTCTCTCTCTCTCTCTCTCTCTCTCTCTCTCTCTCTCTCTCTCTCTCTCTCTCTCTCTCTCTCTCTCTCTCTCTCTCTCTCTCTCTCTCTCTCTCTCTCTCTCTCTCTCTCTCTCTCTCTCTCTCTCTCCCCCCCCCCCCCGTGTGACGGGACCAATGTCGTAATATAATCAATTTCATCCATATCGAACACAGTTTATTAACAGAAACAACAATTCTACAATTAATTATAAGAACTGTTTATTACGTCAATGACACAAATTAGTTTCATTCATACAAATCCAATAAATGCTTTACACTGCAACTGTACTTTCAATTCCAACTTCAAATCAGTTAATTATCCGAATTTAGTTCGTTATTCAAAAATTACAGTGACCCACCACAGTCGTCTTTTCCCCACTCCATCCTTTACTAATATCAAAATAATTTATTATTATTAAGAAGAAGAAGAAGAAGAAGAAGAAGAAGAAGAAGAAGAAGAATCGTGTTTGTTTACAGCGCTGTCAACACTCCGCTGAAGTTTTTGTTCGTGCGTTTGCGTTTATGCGTGCGTGCGGTCGTGAGCTGTATAAACTGAAAACTCATTCATTCGGTCACTCCTGCATTCATTCATTTACGTGTCAACAACCCCCAAGATACTCTCTCTCTCTCTCTCTCTCTCTCTCTCTCTCTCTCTCTCTCTCTCTCTCTCTCTCGCGACAGTGAAGGACCACCTGCTAATTGATCACGGCCTGTTGAAAGCCAACAGGGCAAAATCAAACCGCGGGATCTTTTTAATGACTCTACACCTTCTACCCGCATCTAGCAATTAGCTAAGTGATTTTTTTCAACACTAATGGTACTGCTAAGCATTTAGGGCCGCTATTATCGAAAAATGATGCTGCTGTTATTTTAAATACAACTAGTTTCAATGTTAATTAGTTAATCATAGGGTACAACTATAGGCAAAGGTTTCATTCATTTTCTGTAGCCCTGGGCATTGGACAGTGCGCCAAAATGCAGCGCCTTTTGGGTAGGACGAGGGGATATGGAATTAGGCTTGCTTGTGGGTATGTGTAACTGGCCCTCACCCGCCTTGGACATGAGCATCAGGATATTTAATTCCGTGCGATGGAACGAACCCGTGCACAGACTAGGGTAATACGTCCTTCCGATGAAGTTTATACAAAGAGTCTACAAAGTTTATATCAAGTGTCTACTCTCATCCGTTAAAGCTTATAATCTCATACGATTAAGTTTATACACAGTTCATAATCTCATCCGATAAAGCCTATACTTATGTTTATGCTTTCATCCGATGAGTTTATACTCGGCTTTACACTCCGGATGAGTACGTGAATGTGCGCGACAGAACTGTGGTTACCGCACGTTACAGCTGTTTCTACAAGTGAGGCCGAAAACTGGGCACGGTCCGTACTTCAATGTTGCAGAGTGCCAAAATAATAGACGAGGTGGTGGGGTGGTAGCGTGGTGGGTAGGGTGCTGATTTCCTTTGCATGCGGGTTCCAATCGTGCAGGGTACCGGAATGGGACTTACCTACGAGACTTTTTAGGTCACCGAGGGTTTCCCCGGATACTCCGGTTTCCTCCAGCTCCCTCCCTTCAATAACAGAATTAGACGCAGTCAATCTAAATGATTTAAAAAAAAATTCTGATCGCCGCTCTCCGAGTTTGATTGAAGGAAAAAAAGCATGATCCTGTAATGTTATGATTGATGTTAATAATAATAATAATAATAATAATAATAATAATAATAAATATTATTTTTAAATATTTTTATTATTATCATTATTATTATTATTATTATTATTATTATTATTATTATTATTATTATTATTATTATTATTATTATTATTATTAAACATCAACGACAGCACAACAGTCACTGCAGCGATGAAGGCGTACTTGGCTCTCTCTGCAGAGCTAATAAAACTGTGAGCAGATTTGACTAAAGACCCTGTGTGGTTATAAACTAACGTGCAGCACTCCCCAGGCAATAATGACTATAACGATGGAACTGATGGAACTGCTTAAGTGAAGTAATGGTAGTACCGCTGTCCTTGAATGGAAGTTAAACTGCCGATTTAAATGAAACTGTTGGTAACAAACCTCCCGCATCCCGTCTTTGCAAATGAAGGAGGGGGGGGGGGGGGAACAGAAGAAAACTGGAAAGATAACTGTGGTACTATTCTCTTAATGGGTGTCATGACTGCACAAGCGCCAATTTCGGAAACATAAAAGCATTATTTGAGGGTTTGGGGAAGTCCATTCCATTCAAGTCATGTAAAGTCACTGCATAATGAAGTGATATTAGATCTTTTTAATTGCTGCTGCTGTGTACTACTATTGCTGCCTGTGCTGCTGCTACTGATACTCCTACTACAGCTACTATTTGCATTCCTACTACTACTACTTTTACCGCTGCCACTACTACTGCTGCTGCTGCTGCCACAACCACATCCCACTGCCTCTTTCATCCTGGAGAACGCTTCTCTTTTAAAAATATATTGTTAAAAACTTGAATCATTCTTTTATAGCGCTTTTCCAACACAAGAGCTGCTCAAGGTGCTGGCCCATACAGGACCTAACTCAAGCCGCTTTTCTGCGGCTGCCGTGATTTCACCGAGAATGGGCAATCCGAATTTCGCGCATATGGGGGACGAATGTTATTCTATCTTATACTATGCTATCCTATCCCGTAATTCGAAGGTCGTTGGGGAATCAAAGATAATCGTTTAACCAGCGTGCTCCATCTTTCTCTGTCCTCAGAAACCCTCATGGCTTCGCTCAGTGTCAAGCCAGTCCATTTTAGAATGTTATCCTCCCACGTCTTTCTCCGTCTCCCTCTTCTTCTGCCTCCTCGCACCTCGCACCGTGCCTTGCAGATTGGTCTTTGCAAGGCCTGATGCTCTGGTGACGTGGCCATTCCATCGGAGTTTCCGTTTCTTCACCACTGTAAGCATGTCATCATGTTGTCCAATGGCTTGTGTGATGGTCTGTCGGACTTCGTCGTTGGTGATGTGCTGGGTTTAGGAAATGCCCAGAAGTCTTCTGTAGCACTTCATCTCCATGCTTTGCATTCGTCGTTGTAGATCTGCTGTGAGGGTTCATGTTTCGCAAGCGTAAAGGAAGATGGAGATGACAAGCCTTACCTTGGAATGTAGACTGGTGGTCCTGTCTTTCCAAATGGGCTTCAACCTTGTCACTCAGGGCAGCAGTAGTTTATGCGATCCTGGAGAGGACTTCCTGTCTGGACCCATTGTCTTATACAATGGCTCCTAAATATTTGAAGCTATGCAGTGTGTTGAGGGAATTGGCCTTGGACTTTGATGTCGGTGTTGATGCCATTGGAGTTGTTGGTCATCATTTTGGTCTTCTCTGCACTTATTTCCATTCCATAGGCTCTGGAGGTGTTATTATCCAAAATAACAGAAAACAATAAGCCCCATACTAATACTTTCCATCCCTGTCTCCACCGGTAAAAATGACTCTCTCCATGCATGACCTCTCCCTGTCATAAAATCCCACATTCCAAGATAAGGCTGCTGCGCTCCCTAATCATCACCATCTTCCTATACGCTTGCGAAACATGAACCATCACAGCAGATCTACAACGAAGAATACGAAGCATGGAGATGAGGCGCTACAGAAGACTTCTGGGCATTTCCTGTACTCAGCACATTACCAATGACGAAGTCCGACAGACCATCACACAAGTCAGTGGACAACATGATGACATGCTCACAGTGGTGAAGAAACGGAAACTCCGATGGTATTGCCACGTCACCAGAGCATCAGGCCTTGCAAAGACCATTCTGAAAGGCACGATGCAAGGAGGCAGAAGAAGAGGGAGACAGAAAAAGAGATGGGAGGACAACATTCAAGAATGGACTGGCTTGACACTGAGCGAAGCCATGAGGGTTTCTGAGGACTGAGAAAGAAAGAGTACGCTGGTTAAACGATCATCTGTGGTGCCCCAACGACCTTCGAGTTACGGGATAGGATTGGATAGGATAGGAGTGCGTGCGCGCAGTGTGTATATAGTGTACGTCACATGTGTCAAACTGAAGGCCCGCGGGCCACTTCACCCCCGGTGTACAATTATATCCGGCCCGAGAGAGAAATTTAGGCAAAAATATTTTTTAATGGCCCTGCGATATGATGTGCAATTCAAATTCCCTAATTAGCAGCCTTGCCGAACTTTTATTTTCACTTATTCTGATCAAAGTGAGAACGCTCTGAGGTAGCCTAAGTGAAAATAAAAGTTGTGTAGCAAGTGGATGTTCGTTGTTACAATAACCTAGCAACGTTCAGTTATTATTAGTGACTGTTATTGAATGTTGCTTATTGACTGTTTATACTGATCGGCCCTCAACCTTATGTGTGATTCGAGTTTGGGCCCGCTGAACGATCGAGTTTAACACCCCTGGCGTACGTGAATGTGTGTGTGTGTGCGTGTGTGTGTGTGTGTGTGTTTCTCTCTCTCTCTCTCTCTCTCTCTCTCTCTCTCTCTCTCTCTCTCTCTCTCTCTCTCTTATTTTTATTGTACATGGTTCATCGGGTTCAATTCGATTGGAGTTGTTGTAAACACCCCCCCCTCTTCCCCCACTCCAACTCCATGACCATGGTTTTATGGACTAATGCCTGAAATCAATAAACTATTCTTTTATTCTCTCTCTCTCTATCCCCATTCTCCCCTCTCCCTCCCTTCATCCCTCACCCCTCTCTGTGCATTTCTGCGTGCACGTGCGTTCGCGCGTGGCAGACCAAAGGAACATGAGAGGAGGCGAGGTAAAAGCAAGCCATTAACTGGGGTAAGACATCAGTGGTTTCAATCAATCAACCACCTGGATACTGTACGCACCGAGGTCACGCTGACAGGTCACAAAACAACAAGGCTACATCCTGTAGTGATGATAATACACACACAAAGGACAAAGGCACGCAATAAAATGATGAAATGTCACAAGCACACAAAGAAACACTGCAGTAGATCCATCACTGAAAGGAAACATGGCTTGCACGTCCACTCCTCCTCCCCCTCCACCCCACCGCCCCCCTCCCCCATCCCTGACGTACATGCTGTCATATCCCATCGCCTTATCTCTTTCCCACAATGTGGCGCTGGTTACAGTACAATTATCCCCCCCATCCCCAATCTAAATGTCGGTCAATCCGATGAAGAATACAGTGAGATACATGTGTTGACCGCTGCAACACACTTCACCCAAGTTCTTCAAATTGTAAAGCTTCTCCATAGTGATATTAGACAGGTTGCCTTCCCCTTAAAAATAAAAAAAAATCGGCTAATAATATTTTTTATGTGCTAAAAATTATTTACAGGAGTTTATACCAAATACATAAACTCCATCTCAACTATCATAACATTATGGAATTGCTAGATCGGTTTCAAGCATGGCACATAGATTAATACAGTATAGTATTTATTTATTTATTTAATCGTTCTTATATAGCGCTTTTCCAGCTCAAGAGCTGCTCAAGGCGCTGGCCGATACAGGATCTAACTCAAGCCGCACCAGACGCCCACCCGCAGCCTTTGGGCGCATGGTCTGACGCCCGGACAACTGAGCACAATCCTGGGCAGCCAGGGATGGGGGAGAAGGACCTAGTTGCATGCTGGGTGTGTTCTTGTCACCGGCACTCACCCGTCTAGGACATGAGCGTCAGGATCTTTAAAGTCCGTTATGATGGAATGTATGCGACACAGACTAGACCTCGGTTTATACTCTCATCCGAGGGAGTAGCAAAACAGGAGTAAAGTGTCTTTCCCAGGGACACAACACAATGGCCCGGCCAGGGCTCGAACCCGGGACCTTCAGATCCGCAAGCCGAAGCACTACCATTAGACCACAGTGCCTATACTATAACTCAATTAAACCCAAATATTGTGAACCTGTGAAATGCATCCGTGGTGAGTCATCAAAGCAGCCATGTTCGTTCGTTTTTGCCAACTGAAGTTAATATAATTATCTATTTCATCGTGTTACACGGCAATGGTCGATTCAGCCCCGATGCTTGAATCTTGTGTAACTGGAAGTCGTGCTCCACGCAACCCGTTCACTCAGCAACAAGGCTGGAGTCGTCGTTATGAGATTTTCCAACTTTATTCAGCAAACGGCCATCAACAATCCTGCATACAAGCTCTTTCCAAAACAAACTCGTCCACAAGCAGACAGCGCGCTACTTACATACTATCAACAAACCGGAAAAACGTGGAATGTAGCAAAATGACATACTCAGCCAATTTATTTATTTAATTTTTAAATGAAACTATCTTCTTCTTCGCTAGACCAGTCATCTACCTTGTTTCTTGAAAACTCTTCCGGGACAAGACTCCTTATTTGTGTATGAGGTCTGCTGGATCAGCTTGGGAATATTGGATGCTTTCTGCCAGGTGGTCACTAGGGCTTCCTATGATGTTATTATTTAACAATGTAGGCATTTTATTTGTATGTGTTTTGTTGATAATTTATAATGATGTTTGTATTCTATTTTGTTTTTGTAAACGGGGGTTCGATAAATTAGAGTACAGCCTCAGCCGTCCCCTGCGTGGGATGTCTTTATTGTAAAGTGACTGGCTGGTGGAGAGCTTTCAGTTTTACCACTAGAGTTGTTTCAGCAGATCTTTTATGCGGATCAGGGGTTGTCCGGTCCTTCTTTGGCTCGGAAGAGTCCGCTGGACCTAAAGTAATAATCATGTAATGTAATATAATGTAATGATGATGACTTTTAAATCTAAATGCTTTTTGCTACCTTCCTATTAAACTAACTTGGAAAACATAATACTGCAAGATACATGAACAATCTTTCTTGCGCCCATCTTAAAGACATTGTGAAGTAAGTGTGCTATACTAACCTACAATGGTGGTTCCAAGTAAAGGCTACGTTATTCCTACCGTCCGTGTAAACTACGATAGGGTAAAAGCAAATTGATCCCAGTCAACAGAGCGTAGGATTGTCGCGTGGCTAACGGTAATGTTGGACTCGGAAGGCGGACACCACGCTCCCACAGATGTCTGCCACAGTGATGAGTCGGACAAGGATAGGGATGGAAGGAGGTAGATAGGGGAGGACTCCAGACGAGACGGAAAGAGGGAGTTTGAGGGAGAGAGGAGGGAGAGGAAAAAAGAGCGAGAGGGAGGGGGAGGTAGGGAGGGCGGGATAGAAAGAGAGAAAAAAAAAGAAGAGAGAGTTTAGATTGTAAACGCTTATTACAATTAAAACATGTTACAGGGATAATAATTTTAAGCTTACTGCGTAGTCTTATTCTTGCAAATAATCCTTGTTATGGCATACACGCATTGGTAATACATGTATAGTCATTTAAACTTGTCAGAGACGATTTGGGGAGAGCGAGAGGGAGAGAGAGAGAGAGAGAGAGAGAGAGAGAGAGAGAGAGAGAGAGAGAGGGAAGAGGGAAGTGAGAGAGAGAGAGAGAGAGAAAGGGAGGGAGGAAGGGAGAGAGAGAGATGGAGAACGGACGTATCTTCTATATATATATACGTATAGTCTATTTCTGTCTTTTTTTATAATTTGTGTACATAGTTGTAAATAGTTGTACCCTTACTGTTCTGTCTTTTGGTGTATTGTAACAAAAGCAATGTTTTATCGAGTGCATGTATTTATATGTAATGATTATGTAAAGCGTGGTGAGTCTGGTCATAGGCTGGAGTACCCGCTATATAAAAATCCGTTATTATTATTATTATCTTGCAATGACTCCTCAACAACATGGAAATGAACGCATGCAATAGCAATGAGTATATATGTGTCAATTTGGGGTGGGACAACGACAACTTTAAACTTCATTGCGACACGGAGTAATCATTTCCGTACGCCGTAAAATTAAAGAAAAAGGAATTGTTCTAATATAGCGCACTTTCCAGCTGATAAATCTGCCCAAGACGTAAGCCGAAAGCACAAATTGCAACAAGCACTGTATTGGCACTCTTCATTTGTGCTGTCCTTCGCGGCGGCAATAATTACAGTTTGGGTGTCAACGCCAAAATCTCTCCGTAATTGTCGTCCCTGCACAAAAGCAACCCACGCCACCACTAACAGGGGAATGGTGGAGGGTGGGAGATTGGGGTGGAGGATGGACACTGCGCATCCCCCACGCGCAGTGACGCAACTTCCGGCCAAGGCCGCTCACTCTTGGGTAAGGGGATAATGACAATGCGGCGGTGATGAGAGTTGGAAAAACGACAGATATTACTTTGGCAGTTCGAGATCACATAACGGGTTCGCGCCCGGCAAAGCAAATACTACTTGGATGGGCGAAAGCCGACAGACGACCGTGCAGAGGATCGAATCAGCGCCGAACAACCACACCATTCAACCCGGCTGTGGTCGGTTAACGCATTTTATTTTCGAACCGCGGCAATGTAAATCGCAACAATTATTATATGGACAAAGGAACACAAATTTGTATCTTCAGGCAATAAAATATACGGCAGTTTAGCACTGGTGGTCAGGCCCTGGGTTTCCTGTATCAAATGTCGATAATTCGAACCCCACAAGGATAGGGTGGTGGTGGTGAGAAGGACGTGGAGGGGAGGGGGGAAGAAGGAGGAGGCTATTGTCTTGTGACTTAGGCACAACGCTTTGCGTGTCACCGACGGTTTTCTCCAAGTACTCCGGTTTCCTTCCTCTCTTTAGTGTTTGTATTGGATGCCGTCAATCTAAATTTTCAAAAAAAAAACAACATTCAAATTCCTTGCTGCCTCCTAATAGCGAAGTTCTTGCCTTTACACCACATGTTTGAGTGATAAATGTGCGTTTGTTGTGTATGTAAGAGTGTGTAATAATAATAATAATTATTAATAATAATAATAAATAATAAATAATAATAATAATAATAATAATAATAATAATAATAATAATAATAATAATAATAATAATAATAATAATAATGTTTTAAAAAAATGTATACAGGATGCCTTTTCTTCGTTCGAACTCAAAGCGCGCCGATCTGAATAGATCGCTATTATAGAAGTCGGAATGTAAAACGATTTATATTTTTGAAAATTTTAGATGGACTGCTTCCAATATTATTATTAAAAGGAGGGAGGAAACCGGAGTACCCAGAAAATACCCTCGGTGTCCTGAAAAGTCTCGTACCTAAATCACCTAAGTTCGTCCCACTCGGAGTTCGAACCTGCGACCTTCGGCGTAAGAAACCAGCTCACTGAGCTAGCAGGCAACACGTAACACACGTGAAGCCGGGTAGCTCAGTTGGTAGAGCGTATTACTAGTAACCGAAAGGTACCTGGTTCGAATCCCGGATTGGCCAATGTGTGACCATATTATTTTCCCCTTACCTTCAACTGGTTCGCTGGTGTCAGAATAATGTGACCAGTAGTCGCCTATACGCTTCGGTGTCGTGTGACAATAATCTACAGTTACACGTAACACGTGGGATATACGCTTCGGTGTCGTGTGACAACGTGGGATGTATGCTAGCTACAGATCGCCGCTTTGGAGTTTTACTTTGAGAATAAGACGCGCATGGAATCCATTCATTTCTTCTTCCCCTTCTTCTGCTTCTTCTTATTCTTATTATTATTAAATAAACATAAATAGAAAAATACTTCCAACAGAAACTTCCTTGAGACAGATAAGACCAATAGCTACATGCAATAAAATAATGTAACAATGCTTACAGGTTCGGTATTGTTCCATTCAAACTAAAGTTACTGACGTCATTACACATCTTTCAGGAGATAAGTAATAAAGTGTGTTCGAAGCAGCACTTAATAACAATAGTAATAGTAACAAAAATCATCAACATCATAAAAAAAAGTGTTATATAGCGCACACATCTCACGGTACATGGCGACTCATGGCGCCTTGCTGTAATCAGAACATGCATTAACTTCCCATTTGTTATGCGTCATTGTGGACATCACTCGCAGACACACACAGGTGCTGTCAGTGAAAGTGTACGCACACACACAGTGTTACTCCATCTCGCACGTTCACGTAGGTCATGCAACAATAGGCCTATACCACTCCGCAATGACGCACAAACTTGGTTTTACAAGTTTATCGGAGAGATTTCATCGCAATAAGGCGGATTAATAAAATCTCTTATGATTATACTATCTAGTGTGAAAGTCTGAACTTTACTTGACATCGATGCTAATAAACGTAAAATTAAATAAAGAGATAGATACGACTGTCAACAAGCGATAATACATCACTTTTAAATCCATTACCATCCCCTTCCGTTGTAGGCGAACGTACTGCACGCACATCATCATCATCATCATCATCATCATCATCATCATCATCATCATCAGCATCATCATCATCATCATCATCATCATCATCGTCATCGTCGTCATCATCATACACAGACAAACTGACTGTGACAGACACAACTTTAACAAGAACAAAAACAACAACAACAACAATCCTTTAACGACAGAGGTGGAATTTTTATAAAGCGCCTGAGGCCATATCAAAGATAGGGAATTGCCGATACTAATTGGGTATAGAAAGACAGAGAGCAACTGAGTACAGACAAAGAGACAAAGACAGAGCAGACAAGCGGATAAAAAGATTAAAAGCAATCTCTAAATTTAAATTGAAGAACTAGAATACTCCACGAAGGACGGATTCCTAGAATAGACATCTGCGGACACGCTAAGGAAAAAAAAAAGTCCCCATATGTAGTAAGGAAGGTAAAGAGTACATAGACAAGCCGTACAGAGACAGACAGTGCAGTGACAGACAGAGAGTACAGAGACAGAAACAGACAAGAGACAGAGAGACGAAGACTTTTAAAAAAAAAATCTCCGTTCTGTAATTTAAAGTCCTCAGCGAGGGTCGAATTTTCTAAAACGTCTACCGACACACTTCTGAAAGAAAATGGCCGGCTTCAAAGGGCTATCACTCACTTCAAAAGGAGAAAGCTTTCTTACTAATTACAAACAAGGCTCTAAGCCAAAAATAAGACCGTCTTGTATAGGGCTGAATGTCGACAATCCCATGAAGTCAATGGTCATACACATGATCATTCTGAGGAGGAGGAGAAAAAAAAAGGTAGAGGAGGAGGAGGAGGAGGAGGAGGAGAAAGATGAGTAGCAGGAAGTACAAACAACCAAATGGGGTGTATAGAGGCGAAGGAAAGTGTTTGGTCCAAAGATGTTGGCGTAGGAAATTTTCACAAATGTTTCTTTCTTTCTTTCCTTCTTTCTTTCTTTCTTTCTTTCTTTCTTTCTTTCTTTCTTTCTTTCTTCTTCTTCTTCTTCTTCTTCTTCTTCTTCTTCTTCTTCTTCTTATTGCTTTTGTTGCTTGTTACATGGACTAATAGGCGAGTAAGTACTTTTACGGGAAAAGGGAGAGGAGAGGGGGAAGGGGGTGGTGGGAAGTGGGACGAAGATGTCGGTAATCCCATGATATAAACAGTCTTAACAAGTTTTACAATGTTGCGACGTGGATAAAATAAAAATACTTTACCTCACGAGATTGAAAGTGTTTTTCACTCACTCTCTCTCTCTCACACACACACACACACACACATTTTTGTAAAAACGACATTATGATGACTGTTGTGAAAAAAAACAGGGATTATTTTGACACACTTTTCATTTTCGTGACATTATTTTGACATTTTCAAATTTTTGAACCTATCCCTAACCCTAACCCTAACCCCTAACCCAAACCCTAACCCTAACCCTAACCCTTAACCTAACCATAGGCCTAAAACAGCTCTAACTCTGCAGGGAACTATTTTGACGTCAAAATAGGGCGCCCTTCCAAAAAAGTCAAAAGAAACCATGTGGAGTTCCATGAGTGTGTCACTGTAACGTCGTTTCTACATGCCCACACACACACACACACACACACACACACACACACACACACACACACACACACACTTCTAATACTATAATGCTAAATCCGCACAGTGAACAGAAGCGCAACAGGGGGTGCAACAATACAAAGTCAATGCCGCCCTGGGTCCACATACACACGCAGTGTAAGATAGTTTGATCCTCGGACTAACAACTTTTGAGTTTCTTTAAACCAAAACTGCTTAGGAAAGTGTTTTTACCTAATCATCTCCCCCACCCACCCATCCCACCCCACCTCTACGCAAACATCAAAGGGGGATGTAACTCGCTCGTCTCTTGGTATAAGACGAACAGCGATTGTCTGATTTTAAATTTAAATGTTAATACACACTGATGTGAAGAAGCGTATGAGGAAGCTGGGGGGAGAGGGAGAGAGGGAGGGGGAGCGAGGGAGAGAGAGAGAGAGAGAGAGAGAGAGAAAGAGAGAGAAATGACAATTTTTTTCTAATTGTACTCCACTTTCGGTTAACAACAACAACACAAACTTTAAAATAAAAAAAAATCTTCATTGTGAAGGTCAATTTACACTATCCCATCCTATCCCGTAACTCGAAGGTCGTTGGGGCACCACATATGATCGTTTAACCAACCGTACTCCATCTTTCTCTGTCCTCAGCAACCCTCATGGCTTTGCTCAGTGTCAAGCCAGTCCATTCTCGACAGTTGTCCTCCCACCTCTTTTTCTGTCTCCCTCTTGTTCTGCCTCCTTGCACCGTGCACTGTACACTAGCCTAGGCAAAACTAATTACATTTGTATCATAACTTATTATATTTGAATAGCAATCTGTTAGAATGAAATTCTAATTATAATTGCACATTAGGGAATGACCACATGTACTTTATAATCGTCCGGTAGTTCAGACTATTCGCAAGGCAGCAAGCGCTGCTACGGACGGCTTCGGTAAGAAAATTATTGACCAGCGCTTTGAGCAGCTATTGAGCTGGATAAGCGCTACATAACATAACATAACATAACACACAACACAACATCACATAACATAATAAACATAACATATAATGTTTTAATATCCAACCTTACCTAAAGTAATTATTGTGAAACATTTTTGAATATTGTTCATGTTTTGGTAAATATAAAATGCATTGATCAGTGTTAGGTGGTAACGTATAACATTACATGATTATTGCTTTAGGTCCAGCGGACTCTTCCGAGCCAAATCAGGACCGGACAACCCCTGATCCGCATAAAAAATCTGCTGAAACAACCCTAGTGGTAAAACTGAAAGCTCTTCACCAGCCAGTCACTTTACAATAAAGACATCCCACGAAGGGGACGCTGAGGCTGCACTCTAATTTATGGAACCCCCGTTTACAAAAACAAAATAGAATACAAACATCATTATAAATTATCAACAAAACACATACATATAAAATACCTACATTGCTAAATAATAACATCATAGGAAGCTCTAGTGACCACCTGGCAGAAAGTGTCCAATATTCCCAAGCTGATCCAACAGACCTCATACACAAATAAGGAGTCTTGTCCCGGAAGAGTTTTCAAGAAAAATGGTAGGTGACTGATATTACGAAGAAGAAGATAGTATAGCAGATTGATAGAACAGAGCAGGAATGAGAAAGAGCAAATGAGAAAGACAGCGACAGTGGGAATTTAAAGCACTAAATTTCCAGAAAGTGGGGATACTATTTATACTGAAACCCCCGGAACCCTAACGGGGGTAGGTGGTAACGTATAAGATGACGTCATGATTTTTGTGTTGGAGAACCGGCTGGTGAAGATGAGAAAGATGATTTGTTAATGTTTTCTAACCTCTAGAGAGGTAAGACTATTGCTTAAAATAAGATAGCATATGTAGTTTCATAACGGTAATTAGGAAAATGGAATAATTAGTAAGATTTTATTGTACGACGCAATTGAAGATACGAAGATTAGGAGTTCAGGGTGTGGACAGTTTGTATGCCCTCGACTCGACCGATAAGGTATTAAAAATGAATCAGCCTTGTCAATAAAATAATATCATGGTTATTTAGCGTTCTTTCACATTGTCTGTTATAGGGCTTTTATTTTGGTCTTAATTTTGGATATATGGAGCGAGTTGCCGAAGGATGTCTTAAAAATGATCTACTACTTACTACGACATCAACGACACTTCATATCTTCAAAGAATACGGACTGCACCATCAACGCTTCATCGCCACAGTCATCAATTTTTATCCTTTTTGCACAACAAATTCCTCAACAATTGCAAGAGAACAAAAAGTAGCGATACCATCTTGCACAACAAATTTGGCATTCCTCGACAATTACATGGAACTAAAACTAGCAAAAAATTGTAACTGATTGACAATTACGTACGGTCTTATCACTAACGATACTAATAAACCTTTCCGTGGGAAAAGTACCATTGTGTTTTTCCTGTTCTCCCACTTTCTTTCCCACATTTTATGCTGCTAGACACGACATTTACACTTATAGATGACATTTTTTCATTCTTACAAAACAGCCTGAGGTTTTCGTTACATCCAGTTGGAAGACCAATTCAAATAATATATGCCACTGTCTATACGCGCTAAACTCCTCGAACCAGACACCAGGGTCGCACATTTGTTATTAAAACATATTTCATGTTTATAACGGAGACGATTCGATTCTCCATTACTGAATAGGACAGCAGCACTAACAGTTCTAGAATAATGTGCGAAAATTATGACAATGTGTGAAAGTGCCAGCTAAGTCTTGCTTATTCTATCCTATCCCGTAACTCGAAAGTCGTTGGAGCACCACAGATGATCGTTTAACCAGCATACTCCATCTTTCTCTGTCCGCAGCAACCCTTGTCGCTTCGCTAAGTGTCAAGCCAGTCCATTCTCGACTATTGTCCTCCCACATATTTTTCTGTCTCTCTCTTCTTCTGCCTCCTTGCATCGTACCTCACAGGATGGTCTTTGCAAGGCTTTATGCTCTGCTCTGTTGACGTGGCCATACTATCGGAGTTTCCGTTTCTTCACCACTGTGAGCATGTCATCGTGTTGTCCAATGGCATGTGTAATGGTCAATCGGACTTCGTCGTTGGTGATGTGCTGTGTAACGAGAGGCTAGTTTGGACCCAGTACTAAGGTTTCAAGCCTCTAACACTTCATCCTGCTGTAGCATTTGTAATTTAAAGTCGATGCCTAGAAGATGACAGAAGTTAAAGGTTTGGTCTAAGCATGTGTAAGCTAACTCTCGCTAGGGTAGGCAGTGACCTATGGGTGACATAAGGGTCTCTCTTTAAATCAGAAACACGAATTCAATTTATTAGTTCATCATATTTTATTGCAATCATTTCTGCA
Source organism: Oncomelania hupensis (assembly GCA_036898135.1). NCBI lineage: Eukaryota > Metazoa > Mollusca > Gastropoda > Littorinimorpha > Pomatiopsidae > Oncomelania > Oncomelania hupensis. The sequence goes on along the minus strand of CM072522.1, from coordinate 19,940,540 downwards.
TCAATAACAAAAAAGATTTGAGACATCAGTCGCCTAAATTTCGAGTAAATTCAATTTAACTGGACATACCCCTCATTTACAAAATCAAAACTTTAGAAACCAAAAATCTATAGAGTCAATATCGGGTGTGGCCACCGTTTGCATCAATGCAGTCTTGGCATCGTTGTCTCATGGACCGTATCAGGTTATGGAGGATGTTTCCTGGGATGGCCAACCACTCTTGCTGGAGAACCTGGGCCAGAACTTCAAGGTTAGCTACTGGAGGGAGGATTGCCCGTGTCTGTCGACCCAAGACATCCCACAGATGTTCTATGGGGTTCAAATCGGGTGATCGAGCTGGCCAATCCATCCTTACGACGTGCTGTTGCTGCAGGAAGTCATTGACGATACGCGCTCGGTGGAGTCTGGCATTATCGTCCTGCAGTATGGCACCTTACCCAATGGCCCGCAGAGCTGGGAGAACCCTAGGTTGTAGAACGTCATCCCTGTAACCAATACCGTTTAAGTTGCCATGAATTTGGAGCAGGGGTGTTCTGAAGTTTAATGCGAAGCCACCCCACATCATGACAGATCCTCCACCAAAGCGGTCATGCTCGCGCACCGTCGCATCAGCAAAACGCTCCAGTGGACGCCTCCAAACATTCACTTGACGGTCATTGAAAGACAAGGAGAACCGAGACTCGTCTGTAAAGAGCACCTTTGACCAATGTTGCCTAGTCCACACCAAATGACGCCGAGCCCAGGCCAAACGCGCTGCACGGTGAGCTGGGGTGAGCAAAGGCCGTACTGCTGGTCGTCTTGATCGCAGGTTTGCCTCGTGTAGACGGTTGCGAATTGTCTAGTCGCTGACGTTAACATTGCTCGCTGCGTGAAGCTGTCTTCTGATGGTGTTTGCTGTAGCGGACCTCATCCTCAGAGCTGACAGGGTGATGAAATGGTCTTGTCTTGCAGTGGTAACGCGGGGGCGTCCGGACCTTCTTGGTTCTTGGACGCTTCCAGTGTCGTTAAAGCGCTCCCGCAGCCTTTGGACAACGGAGTGGGACACTCCCAGCCGCCTGCCAACTTCTCTCACCCCCACCCCTTCCTGAAGCCATGCAATAGCTCTGCCTCTATCCGCATCAGTCAATCGTCGCCTTGGGGGCATGGTTAGAAAAGCAGCAAAAGCGCTACCATTTATACCCAGAAAAAAGCGCCGATTGTTGAACTGAACTCACAAAATGCAAGCCTTTCGCGTGCAAATCACTTTTTAATTGTTGAAAATTTTGCTTTATTAGCAAGACAACAGTAAATTAGGGTTATTCTTTTGTAAAAATTGGGTTTGTTTTTCAACTCAGTGCAGAAAGTTCAAAACTCACACATGTTATTACTTGTCAGAATAAGATTGTCTTGAATGTTACTGTACAGGATAAGTTTTGAAATAAGCAATATAAGCGATATTATTGATAGCAGCAAAAAATAATTAAACTAAATGAAATATGAGAATGGCCCTTCAATTATTTTGAGTAGTATATCTACCTATCTATTCAGGCTGGGGAACTCTCCTCGGGTCTGCGATTTTCCGAGAAAAAGGTACCGTCACTCCCGAGAAAATAAAATATAGGTCCGAGAAAAAAAATCGCTCCGAGAAAAAAAAAATCTGAAAACACAATCAATCCAAGTCCAAGTCTTGATCCATGTCGTTTCCAGCTTTTTTTTTTCTCGTTACTAAAAGTGCCGCCCGCGCCCGTTATTGTTACATCGAATTCACTGCCCAATAAAGCTTACTAGCATCACTTGACTACAGCGGGCGAAGGCGATGTTGAACGTTTGGCGGTTCACTTGAAGTTCAGTCCTTTGTAACTGTCCGCCATTGTTAGTTTATAATCACTATACTATTTTGCGTCAAGTCGTATGTTTCACGTATTATTAACCGCGGAGACCCTTTTGAAGAAGGGGAAATCAACAACAAGTGGAAATGGGAATGGCTTGAAAAGATGGCGAAAGTGTAACTGCACTCCATGTCATGGGTAACTACTACTACTACTTATACCACTACTAATGATACTGTCCTTATGAACACATGATGAATATTATGAAAAACATACACATTTATATCTCACAAAAAGCATTCTTTTTGGGTGTACATGCTATGAAACGTTCAGCTTCTGGGGGGGGCGAAGCCCTCCAGATCCCCTCAACGGGGCTTCGCCCCTGGACCTGACCAGGGGCCTTACGGCGGCCCCTGGACACCGGCAGGATTTAAGAGATTTTTGCTTTCAACTGTTCCCCAGCCCGATCTATCTATATTTCTATCTATCTATCTATATATCTATCTATATATCTATCTATATATATCTATCTATATATATCTAATATATATATATATATATATATATATATATATATATATATATATATATATATATATATATATATATATATATATATATATATATATATATATATATATATATATATATATATATGAGGACCACTGTTGGTCTTTCATCCTATAGAGAGCGGAGGAAAGTATAAGGCAGTGTCCTACTGTCAACTTGGACGGGAAATCTTGTTAACACTGAGTTATTACTTCCTTTCCTACATGACGGAAACGCAATTTTCTATAATGTAGAATGTAGTAAAATATGGTTTTACCTTGGATGTCCAGCTCTTCAAGTGTACACACACTCCGACCCGCAAGATCATAGATCATGGTGAGTATAAATAAAGACGTGCATGGACCTGGGAGGTGGGGGAAGAGTGGTGGGGGGGGGGGGGGGCATTCATAATTATGCTACCATATTCTAGAACTAGAGCAGTTTGGTCAACAGATTGGAAACAAAGAAGATTTCTGGAAAATCAAAACCAGGAAGAATAAAGGCTCAATTATATGACTACTGACAGAGACAGACAAATCAAGAATAAAGCAAGGCAAAGTGAGCTACAATTCATCAATTAACAATAAAATCAGGGAGGAGGAGATTAAAGTCATTCCCTGTATGATTACCATCCATTCATTCTTTGTTAATCCCGTTAGACAGGGGACACTTTTAATGTGGGCATCACATTTCTGACTGACACCGCCCAGTCACTCTCTGTCATTGCCGGTGATATGGTCTACTTCCCAGACTTAAAAAAAAAATTAACACTGACTTTGTAAATAAAAGTGGCAAATCTTGCACAATGTAAAAGGAAATAAAATCTTTTGACTTGCAAAGAACTATACATGCAACCTGACCATACTGGTCAGTCAAAATAATGAACACAATTACAGAAGAAATGTTTTCAAATACGAATCTCTTGAATTTGATAGTTTGCTTCTCCTTGATGTTCTTCTGGATAGAGGTAGTAGCAAGATATTAGTCAGCTCCACAGCCAATACCACTGGGTTGTGCCATCTTTAGATCTGAAAAGTTCAAAATTGAGTTGGCAGCCTAATCTTTGAGAGAGCTGGCAAGTTCGATGAGAACGTTACGAACATGCGTCAAAACTCGATCTGACACACATTTAGTTGTTGCTGCGTTTTCACATGAATTAAACCAAGATTTGTTGTCCGAGTTCAGTTGCTGAAGTACTATGATTGGACTCCAACAAGACGGCACTGGGAAGACCTACAATGATTCCATTTGAGCAAATCTTCAAATAAAAAGATAGACTTGATTGCCCCAAACTAACATTTCGGTAAGGTCTTTTTTAAATGAGGCGAACGAGACCTTATTGACCACTGTCGGGCGCAGTTCATCAAGCTGATGACGGGGTTGGAGAGGTGGATGGGGATAAAAATTACAGGCCTCCGTCCAGTGCGTGATGACCAGCTCACGCGTAATGCGTGGACAGCAGTGGCCGCACAGCAAATACAGTTAATGATCACCCTCTAGCCCCTTACCCCCCGCCATCCTCCCAAGAGACACCTCACTCCCTTCCTCCCCACATCAGCTCTGTTCCACCTTAAGCAATAACGTTCACATGTATTCATTTAGCTGATTTTGGCTTCTGACGCTCAGGAACATGGACGTGTCTGTCCCTATGTCTCACTGCCCCTCTCTCTCTCTCTCTCTGTTAGTTATTTATTGCTTACAGGGTCCAACGGACTGCAAATACCCGAATCAGGACCACAAAATCAAGACCTCAACATGGTTGAAAGAGGACTCACCCCTGATCCGTATAAAAGATCTAATGAAACAACCCTAGTGGTAACACTGAAGGCACTCCACCAGCCGGTAACTTTAAAGGGCGCTGAGGCTATACTCTAATTTATCGAACCCCAGTTTACACAAATAATATAGAATATAAACCTGGCGAGGTTGAAGCCAATTTGGAAAGACAGGACCATCAGTCTACATTCCAAGGTAAGGCTGCTGCGCTCCCTTGTCATCTCCATCTTCCTATATGCTTGCGAAACATGGACCCTCACAGGAGATCTATAACGAAGAATACAAAGCATGGAGATGAGGTGCTACAGAAGACTTCTGAGCATTTCCTATACCCAGCACATCACCAAGGACGAAATCCGACAGACCATCACACAAGCCATTGGACAACACGATGACCTGCTCACAGTGGTGAAAAAAACGGAAACTCCGATGGTATGGCCACGTCACCAGATCATCAGGTCTTGCAAAGACCATCCTACAAGGCACAGTGCAAGGAGGTAGAAGAAGAGGGAGACCGAAAAAGAGGTGGGAGGACAACATTTGAGAATGGACTAGTTTGATACTGAGCGAAACAATCAATGTCGCAGAGGACAGGGAACGATGGAGTACCCTTGTTAAACGATCATCTGTGGTGCCCCTACGACCTTTAAGATACGGGATAATGGATAGGATAAACATCATTATAAAATATCAACAAAACATATAAATATAAAATGACTATATTGCTAAATAATAATATCATAGGAAGCCCTAGTGACCATTTAGCAGGAAGCGTCAAATTTTCATAAGCTGACCCAACAGACCTCATACACAAATGAGGAGTTTTGGAAATTCCCCCGTGGGTTGCTGGGGGTTTCTGTATAAATAGTATACCCTTTTTCTGAAAATGTAGTGCTTTAAGTTCCTACTGTCGCTGTATTTCTCCTTTGTTCTTTCTCATTCATACTCTGTTCTATCAATCTACTTTACTATCTTCTTCTTCTCTAGACTAGTCAACTAGCTTTTTTCAGAAAAACTCTGTGTTAAAAGTTCTAAATTCGTCCTCTACATATAATCTTAACCTCTATACAAAGAACCTTTCGCCTTCCTTAACCTATATTGCCCCAAACAACCTTTCACCCAACTAAACTTACCAACACCGGGCCTCACTTGCATACATTTTAGCGCTACAGATCTGGGCCCGTATGCACGTTGGGCATTTAAAAGTAATGGTCATTAGTACTAACCCATCGGTTATTAAACTGACCAGTTTGAGCGAAATCTAATTGGTATGCACGTTGCAAAAAAAGCGCGCCGTTAGCTAACAACAACTTATTTTTAGATTGGAGGGAATCCTTCCCGCTTTTACGATTATGAGCATGCGCAATGCGTAGTTGTGGTTAAAGATTGCAACAAAGATGGAGGCAGAAAAAAAAACCGTGCTTGAAAAATAAATTTCTCAGCAGAGGAATGTAGCGTTCTGTACGAAGAGTACAGAATGCATAAGGAATTGTTGACGGCAAGCCACTCCAAAGCCGTCACCAATAAAAGAAAAACCGATGTTTGGAAATTCATCTGTCAACGGGTCAATTCCTTAGGCGTGGCAAATAGAACAGTGGAAGAACTGAAAATAAAAGTTGGCAATATCACAGGCTGCGAAGTCCGTAGGCCTCAATTACATGCTATACATATGTAATTGAAGCCTACGGACTTCGCAGCCTCTGGCAAGACAAACTTGCAACACTGGCGGTAAAGTTCCTTGTCGATTCGATACTTCAATTGCATCCCTAATTTCATCCGTCAAAGACAGAATATCTTCACGTCTAAACCTGAATTTATCGTATAGTTCTACGTCATCGTAGCGATCTAAAGGATTATTGCGATCGCGGAAAATTCTGTTTCGGCGCAAAATATTACGTCTTTGGTTAGCAAGCCAAACATTCACCGCCATCTTGAAACCGCACGGTAGTTGGCCAGTTAGGCTCGCTAATGGAGGGGTACCGCAAAATTAAATTTAATTTACGATTAGGCAGCTAATGTAGGTCATGCATACCGCTAACAGCCAAATAATGTTCTAGTTAGCCAAACTGACCCTTTAGCACAGATAATGGCGCGACATGCATACGGGCCCTGCTTCTTCTTCTTCTTCGGTTGAGCAACCACAATCAATACATTGAGTCACTTGCTATTGTAAGTTGTTGCTAGAGGGTTGCCATGTTTTCCATGGTGAGGTGAAAGAAAAAGAGAGAACAAGTGCGGGTCGGTTCCCTCGCGTGCTCTCTCTCTCTCTCTCTCTCTCTCTCTTTCTCTCTCTCTCTCTCTCTCTCACGCACTCACATCCTGTATGTAAAGTTTGTTTACATTAAAAGGTGACGTCATTTTGATTACGTCACTCGATATGCATAAGTTTTATTTTTACTTAGAGTCAAAGCTATAGTCTAAGTACATACCAAACTTGAACCAAATCCTTCCAATAATTTAAGAGAAAAAAAAAAGGATTAGAAAAACAAAAAATTATGACGTCACCATGATGACATCATTCGATATGCATACATTTTTGTCATTTCGTAGGGTTGACTATTTCCTAACTAAATACCAAGTTTCAAAGAAATTCGCCCATTAGTTTCTGAGAAAGGTGCGCAAATATATCTCAGGACGGACGCCGGGCGGATGAACAAAGCCAGTAACAATAGTTCCCAAATCTTTACAGCTAGGGAACTAAAAATCAAATTTACATTGAGTGTTGCCCCACTGAAAAAACAAATATTTGACAAGTACAAGGTTTAATATACATCGATATTTGCATGTGTTAATGTCTTTTCTTTTAACAGTATCGAAGTTGATTCTACAAATAGTACCGCAGCGTAAAGCAAAATTGATTGACTGATTGATTGATTGATTGTTGCTTTAGGTCCAGCGGACTCTTCCGAGCCAAATCAGGACCGGACAACCCCCGATCCGCATAAAAGATCTGCTAAAACAACCCTAGTGGGAAAATTGAATGCCCTCCACCGGCCAGTCACTTTACAATAAAGACATCCCACGCAGGGGACGGCTGAGGCTTTACCCCAACTACTCGAACCCCCGGTTACAAAAACAAAATAGAATACAAACATCATTATAAATTATCAACAAAACATATACATATAAAATGCCTATATTGCTAAATAATAACATCATAGGAAGCCCTAGTGACCACCTGGCAGAAAGCGTCCAACACTCCCAAGCTGATCCAACAGACCTCATACACAAACAAGGAGTCTTGTCCAGGAAGAGTTTTCAAGAAAAAAGGTAGGTCATTGATCTAGCGAAGAAGAAGATAGTATAGCAGAGTGATAGGACAGAGCAGGAATGGGAAAGAGTAAATGAGGAAGACAGCGACAGTGGAAATTTAAAGCACTAAATTTCCAGAAAGTGGGGACACTATTTATACTAAAACCCCCGGCACACCAACGGGGGTATTGTTGCCGCAGTGAATCGGTCATGCCTATAAAGGCAAGACAGGTTTTCAACTGGGGCTTTCACTTTTCCCTTTATAGGTTAGAACAATCTACAGTGGCAAGATTGCTCATGACCCCAAGGGGTGCGTAAAGCAAAACAGCACAGTCGTTCCTTCATAATTAAAAATAATAATGTAAGCAAAGCCGAGAATTTTAAGCTTAGCTTTAACACTGAGCAACGATTACCCATGTGACGGTTTTTTTTTTTTATTGTTGCTGGGCTCTGCACAATGGAATGCTGTAACCCTCACGTCAATTCTATGGGGTCCGCTAGTGAGTCACCTTGTGAATTACTTTAATACATTTATTTGTTTAGCTCGGAGGTTGGAGATTGTCCTACCCCCTATGCTAACTGTGCCTTCATGACATGCAAGGGCATCTGACATAATGCGCTTAAGAAAAATGGTGTAGAGTGGATGGGAGAGTAGGCATCCTTGATGCACGCCGATGGTAGTTTTGAACCAGTTCCAGATGGCGCTGTTGTGGAGGACTGCACTAGTAGCCTTGTCATACAGACTTTTGATGGCTTCGATAATGTTGGGGCTGATGTTGTACACTCTCATGGTGGCCAACAGAGCTGCATGCCAGACTCGGTCAAACGCTTTCTTGAAGCATACAAACACATGATATAGATGTTATTGGTGCTGTACGTATTTCTCGCAGATTATTCTGAGATTGAAAATCTGTTCGGTGGTACTTTGCCCTGCCCTGAATCCTGCTTGTTCTTCAGATATGATTTGTTCAGCTTGGGGTTTCAACTTGTTGAGTATTATTTTCAGGAGGGCATTGCTGGGATGGCTCATGAGGCTGATGGTGCGGTAGTTTTCACCCCCATGAAGGTTGCCCTTTTTGGGAAGAGTGATAACATGCGTCTGGGTCCATGGTATAGGCCACTTCTCACTCTTCCAGGTCTTGTTAAGCCTACAGATAATGGTGAGGGCGTCAAGCATAGCTTCTCCTCCTGCTTGAAGCAAATCTGCGGGTTTGTTGTCTACTCCCAATGATTTCCCATTCTTCATGAAATGCACTGCTGCCTCAACTTCTTCTTGAATAACTGGGAGGCATTTTCGTCTTCTCTGTTCTAGGGACATGCTAGAATTCATGGGTCTCCGTTTGGTGCGTGGTTGTAAATGTCAGAGCAGTACTCTGTCCGTCTATCCAAGACTTCTTGTTTTTCTGTAAGGCATATGCCAGATTTGCTTTGGATCGTGGAGACCTTGGGCTGTTTAACACTTGTCAGACGCTTCTCTGTCTGGTAGGCCTTCGTGCTGTTGTTTTTGTTCAGACTGTTCTCTATTTTCTGACATTGATCTTCTATCCAGTTCTCCTTTGCTGTGCACATGCCTTTGAATTATATGACAACAGTGCAATTCCCCAGACAAAGTCAGTGTCTCACCCAAAAAATAAAAATAAACAAATGTAAAAAAAAAATTAAATTATTTAAAAAAATCAGTGAACCACATTTGTACGGGAGATAATTGTGAGTTATTAGTTCCTCTCCATCCTAGCAAGTCCTAGTCCTAGCTCCACCCAAAGCTACCACGCCCATGCTACCATGCTTTAATCCCATACCCTTTACCCACAACTCGGCGAGTACCCCTACCCTTACACTCCCATAATAACCCTTACCCGATCGCCCTATCCCCTCACAAACACACAAAATCTCGTATAATACTCAACCCGTATCCGTCCGTACCAGCGCCCTATCTGTACTTCCCCCCCTACCCCATCCCAACATTCCACCATGTGACTCCGCTTAATCCCTATAGCGCTATATCTGTGGATTCTTCTCCACCTAACTAGAACTCAGCAGGTTTGAGTTAATCGGTCAGCGCTTTGAGCAACTCCTGAGCTGGAAAAGCGCTACATAGGAACGATTAAATAAATAAAAATAAATAAATAAATAAATCCTGAGTTAATATTAATTACTCCCCAACCTCGCACGTTTTCTTCACCACATTAATACATATCAACTTTTTGGGGGTGGCCTTGTGCCACATGGGGTTAATCGCCTGTTTCCTTTGCCGAAGATCGCGGGTTCGATTCCCGGAAGGGGCGAACTTAGCTAAGAGACTCCTGAGGTCACCGAGGGTTTCTCCGGGTACTCTGGTTTCCTCCATCCCTTCAATAATTGTTTGGATATTAAAAATTCGAGTTCCTTTCCGTCTTCTAATAGCGATCTCCATGCCTTTACACCACATGTCTGAGTAATAGATGTGCGTTTGTTGTGCGTGAGAACGGGTAAAACAAGGTACAGATCGCCGCGTTTTGAGCCTGATGTGACTTAAACTCCCCCACCACCACCACCACTACCCGCCCTTTACAAAGCTTAACACCAACTCTCCTCCCACCCACCTCTTCCCACTCGACTTTTCCCACACTCTTCAACATCGCTTTTCATCTACCCATCCTATCTTATGTCGTAACTCGAAAGTCGTTGGGGCGCCACCTATCATCGTTTAACCAGCGTACTCCATCTTTCAAGCCAGTCCATTCTCGAATGTTGTCCTCCCACCTATTTTCGTTGCAACATGATTTTTCGTTCGTGTGATCCGTCGTCTGCCATGGAAGCGGTTGTGTCGTTGTCATCGAAGAGCTCATGTGTAAAAGAGGGGGATTGAAATTTAGCTCGAGGTAGGGACCATGCGTCAGGTAGGCCTTTTTGATTACAGAGCTACCTCTAAGTTTACCGGTAGTTTTCTCCCACCCTAAGGCAAGAGAAAATTCACGCAAGGTCTATACCTTGAGGTAAACAACCTATCGAAAGGCTTGCAAGCGGGTCTTTCTGAATACGGGCCCAGAAGTCTTCGGTAGCACCTCCTCTCCATGCTTTGTATTCTTCGTTGGAGATCTGCTGTGAGGGTCCATGTTTCGCAAGCGTATAGGAAGATGGAGATAACAAAGGAGCGCAGCAGCGTAGACTGACGGTCCTGTCTTTCCAAATGGGCTTCAACCTTGTCAGGGCAGCAGTTGTCCTGGAGCGGACTTCCTGTCTACCCATAATTCAGTTTAATCCCTCAACCCCTCTCTTTCCAAGATCACCAAAACACCCCCCACCCCAATGCCCCTCTCCCAATCCTCATGACTCAGGATTAATCCTTAAGCGCGCGAGTCTGTAATCTTTTCAACCATGATTCCGCCCTGTCGTTCGCCATGGCCACCTGCTCGTGCACACACGCGCGCGCGACACGCGCCCGGCACGCGCACTCCCCGTGTCACATGCAGCCATCGAGAACGCGATGCGATACACAATTCCGGGTTGGGTCTCGGCAATAAATGGACTTAATCCTTTGCAGACCACTTTAGAACGAAGGGAGTTAATCCGTGAGCGGCACAGAGAGGAGAGGGAAGGGAAAAGGACGGGTTGAGAATGAGGACAAAGATGGAGAGAGAAGGGGAGGGGGGAGGAGATTGGTAGAGAGAGATAGAAGGAGAAGAGGGGGGAAGGAAGAGGGAGAAATTTGACGGAGACAGGGAGAAACAGAGAGACAGACAGACAGACAGAGAGATTTTTAATAGGTTGAACAAATTGGCATTCATGTTGATGATAATGATGACGATGACGATGGCGACTACGATGACGATTGACACCATTCACATACTAAAAAGACAGCAACATTTCGTTCTGCTCATAATCCCACGTTAAAACACATTTCCGCTGCAAAGATGCGAAGAAAACAAAATACATTTACCTACAACCCTACCCCCTACAGTATTAACATTCCTCACAGCTCCCCTTCTTCCGTTACCCATCCACCCCCTACACTACCAAAAACCCCTCACCCTTTCATTAGCATACCACTTTTAAGTACAGGCAGTGATAATGGGAAACATTACATGGTGTTAATGAAATCTTCTCTGGCACGGAGTGGCCTACACCATGGACCCAGTCGCTTGTCATCACTCTTCCCAAAAAGAGTAACCTTTAGGAGTGTGAAAATTACCGAACCATCAGCCTCATCAGCCATCCCAGCAAGGTCCTCCTGAAAACAATATTCAACAGGTTCAAACCCCAAGCTGAAGCAAGATTCAGGGCAGGGCGAGGTACCACGGAACAGATGTTCAATCTCAGAATAATCTGCGAGAAATACCTACAGCACCAACAACATCCATGTCATGTGTTTGTAGAATTCAAGAAAGCGTTTGACCGAATCTGGATGCAGCTCTGTTGGCCACCATGAGAGTGTACAACATCAGCCATAAAATTATTGAAGTCATCAAAAGCCATTATGACAAGGCTACCAGTGCAGTCCTCCACAACAGGGCCATCGAGAACTGGTTCAGAACAATCGGTTTGCGTCAAGGATGCCTACCCTCTCCAACACTCTTCAACACCATCATAGAGCGCATGTTAAATGCCCTTGCATGTCATGAAGGCACAGTCAGCATAAGGGGTAGTGCAATCTTCAATCTCCGTTTTGCGGATGACATTGATGGATTGGCTGGAGAGGAACAAGAACTTGAACAGCTGGTACAGAGGCTTGACACCATCTCCAGAGCCTATGGAATGGAAATAAGTGCAGGGGAGACCAAAATGATGACCAACAACACCAATGGCATCAACATGGACATCAAAGTCCAAGGCCAATAACTCAACACAGTGCATAGCTTCAATAATTTAGGAGCCATTGTATTAGACAATGGATCCAGACAGAAAGTCCTCTCCAAGATAACACAAACAACTGCGGCCCCGAAAAGGTTGAAGACCATTAATTTGGAAAGACAGGACCATCAGTCTACATTCCAAGCCCTGCTGCGCTCCCTTGTCATTTCCATCTTCCTATACGCCTGAGAAACATTGACCATCACAGCATATCTACAACGAATAATACGAAGCATGGAGATGAGGTGCTACAGAAGACTTCTGGGCATTTTCTATACCCAGCACATCACCAACAACGAAGTCCGACAGATCATCACCCAAGCCATTGGACAACACGATGACTTGCTCACAGTGGTGAAGAAAGGGAAACTCCAATGGTATTGCCACGTCAGCAGAGCATCAGGCCTTGCAAAGACCACCCTGCAAGGCACGATGCAAGGAGGCAAAAAAGAGGGAAACGGAAAAAGAGGTGGGAGGACAACATTAGAGAATGGTCTGGCTTGACATTGAACGAAGCCATGAGGTTTGCTGAAGACAGAGAAAGATAGAGTACGCTGGTTAAACGATCATCTGTGGTGCCCCTACAACCTTTGAGTTACGGGATTTGGATAGGATAAGATAGTATAGAATGAGATACTCACAGCCGCGGACCAAGACCCTTAGGCCCTTATCGTTAGGTTCCAAGTAAATCAGTTTACTATGGCCATCTTTGACAGCTTTAAACTCAGGACTTTTCTGCTTATGCAGTGACCCAATTGGCTTACGTTTTACGGGTTATGCATTGGGTTATGATATTTTTTACTGACCGGAATTTTGACGGGTAGTCACATTTGGATTACGTTTTACGGCTTATGCATTGGAACGAAGGTGGTGGCGCCATGTTTAACACGGCCCAGCTCAAATTTATAAACGTTTGTAGCCGTGTAATTTCACTACAGCAAGGCACTTTATCATGACGATGTAATGTATTCTTTCACGATTTGACTATAATATAAAAGAAATTTGCTAAGATCGACATGCAACAAGTGAATTCAACTGCCCTAGGTCGCGAAGTACTGTGTAGCAGACAACCTGTGTTGAGTTTGATGTAGTCACCATCACCACCATAATGACTTTCTTCATCCTTCATCTTGTTCATGTTCTGCTCTTTTTTCTCTTCCATCATCATCATCATCTTCTTCTTCTCCTCCCATTCTTTCTTGTTTTTAACATTCTCCTCCTCCTTCTTCCTTCCCCGTTTCTTTCATCTTGATCTTCAGTTGATTCTCCAGACTTTCCATCAACTGAACAATTATAAGCCATTGGTTGGCTTTGCTGTGGGACATCCTCCTTCGACCTCCTCCTCTTCCTTCACCGTTTCTTTCATCTTCAATTTATTTCCAACACTTGCCCCATCAACTGTGACAATTAGTAGAAATGGGTTGGAATTGCTGTGGCACTATTTTTATCGTTTGACCCTTCGACAGGTACGCTCTTATGTCAACACAAGGCCTTCATTTCTGGAACCGTCTACGTCTTCATTATCGTTCAACTAGACAAGCAATACAATACAATACAAGGTTATTGCTTTAGGTCCAGCGGACTCTTCCGAGCCAAATCAGGACCAGAGAGACGTTATCTTAAAATATTATAAAATGATTCAAATCTTAAAAAACAAACCTGTTACTCTTAAATACCCAAACAAACTTTCACATGACATCTCTTTAAGAGTCTTCTTTAAAACTGATGTATTAAAAACATAATCTCTTTCTTCAATCAAATCACTAAATTCAGTCCTAACAATAAAATCCAAACTAAACAAAACATGTCGATACGATTTATATGCGATAAAACAAACCAACATCATGTAAAAATTGAAACAGATGTTGACCATTACATACTTTAAAAATCTCTTTGAAAGGTATGGAACCAAAATATGTTTCCCTTTCCTCAATCAAATCAGCACACTCAGACATGAAATGTCGAACGGAAAAGGATTGATCACATGCAAAGCACCATGGTGGTTCTTCTCCTTTTAAAAGGAAACTGTGGGTGACATAAGTATGCCCAATATGAAGGCGAGATAACACTGTTTCTTCTTTGCGAGTGGATGCAAAGTTAGGCAAAGAAGTGGACAAATCGGGAAGAATTTGAAATAATTTGTTGTTGACATGGTTAGACCAGTCAGTCTGCCACAGTCGTTTACAATAAGAACCAGTCATACAACGTAGGTCAGAGTAGGGCACAAACTGAAATATAACTAGACAAGCTCAACCGCACTTAGAACTACTTTCATCGTAGGTTCCTCTGGGTGAGTAAATAACCTCCGACTGATCATCACATAGTACTTCCAAAGTTGATAATCAAACACTGTGTCTCTGTCGGTCTCTCTAAAAGTAAAGATGAAGGATTTCGGCAGCAGCACACTCGTTCTCTATTTTGATATAACAGTTTTCATGTATTTATTTAGTTATTTATTATTATTATTATTATTATTATTATTATTATTATTATTATTATTATTATTATTATTATTATTATAAGGGGGAGGGATGGGTTGGGGGTGGGTGTCTAAAGTTGTTTAAAGACAATAACGAAGATGGCGGTGCGTGTTCGTGTGCACGTGTGTGTTTGCGGGTTATACGATTTCCAAGATAATGTTAAAGGTTCTTTATTATGGTAATTTGTTAAAGACAGATTAACAGGATAACAGGAATTTATTTGGCCAATTGACATGTAATAGATACAACAATCGGAATATTATTTGGTGTTGGACAATGGCAGAATGTTTTATATTTAACAACATCTCTCTCTCTCTCTCTCTCTCTCTCTCTCTCTCTCTCTCTCTCTCTCTCTCTCTCTCTCTCTCTCTCTCACTCTTTCTCTCTCTCTTACACACACGCACACATATCTACATACACAAATACACACATGCATGCACAACCACACACACTCGCACAAGCATACCCAACAGATAAACAGATAGATATAGTAAAACACAAATGACTAGTCTAAAGTGATCACAAAAACATTCTAAATGATAATAATCGCTGTAGTATATAGATAGAGATGTACGAGCATGTAGGGAGAAGCAGGGCGTGCGCACGGCAGGGGGATCAGTGGTGGGAGGAGGATGCGGCATTTAGAGATCTCTCCCCCTCCCCCTCTTAAACTGTATTCCGCTATCCCCCCTCCGGCTTTGTAAAAATAATCAATACGTGACGTTGCCTGCAAATAATACTTCACAGTACCTCAGAACCAAAACACCGCGTCAGTCAATGAACAAAGCTTTTTATCAATATAGCCAGGGTGTGGCGCATGGGCGGGGTACCCCAACCCATTCCGAACCCACCCTTTTAAGTAACACAAGCTTCCGCTTTTAAAAATACAGATACGTTGAAAATGGAAAGGATAATCTTTATTAGAACTGTAATCGGCGTATTATCTCAAGGGTTGACTGTCTTTCCCGTCACGCAAGGAAAAGACGGACAAACACACGCGGGTTAATAATACACACACGGTGCGGTGTAGACTTGCCGAGGCATAGACCTCTCTCGCAAGTTACTTCAGATAACCTTCGGCAAGTCTTTGCTGCGCTGTGTCTATGTGGGTTAATACACACACGGTGCGGTGTAGACTTGCCGAGGCATAGACCTCTCTCGCAAGTTACTTCAGATAACCTTCGGCAAGTCTTTGCTGCGCTGTGTCTATGTGGGTTCAATGATAGAATAGATTATCGTTATTGCCACCATCAACAGCACAAAAGCGCGCACACTCCAACAAACAAACAAACAAACACACACACACACCCACACACAAGAGAACTCACAAAGAAATACATTTACCAATGCACACACAAGCTACACACGCGAGGGCGCTCTCCACTTCCCCCATCACCCTCTCCATACATTCTCCTCCTGCAAGTTATCCTTCTTCCGCCTTTTCTTTCACTTCGTCTTTATCCTTCTTCGTGATAGCGTAAGCCTATATATAATAGTTACCACAATCTGGAGTGGTCTTTTTGAGTAGGAATTTCTTTGATTCTATAATTTACCTTGGTATATTAACAATGGATGGAATCACGCGGTTATAAATGGGCATCATCATCATCATCATCATCATCATCATCATCATCATCATCATCATCATCATCATCATCATCATCATCATATGTTTCTTCTTGTTCGATATTCCTCTTCTTCTTTCATAATTTTAGTTCTATTTCTTCTTCCTCCTCCTACTCCTGTGTATCTTTCTTTTTCTTCTTCTTCCTCTTTATCCTTCTTCTTCCTCCTCCTTCTTCCCCTCCTGCTTATAACCCTCTACGCACATTTTTTTCTGGGGGCAGCAAACATTCTAGCAAGGGCCATAATAGCCAGTGTGTTGTGCTATTTACACACCAAAAAAACGCAGTTTGTTCCCTTGAACTAGTCAACACTATGACAACACTAGTAAAACAATACTACACTTTCGCATTGTACATTATTTTGATAAATATTTTAAGAAATAATTTCACAGGACTTTACAAAAATGCATTATATAAGCATAAATTTTTATAATGAAGTCCTGGTAAAATATTGTTTTGTTGTTTAAAAAAAAATATGTATACGCCTGCTAAAAAGTGCAAGGCTGAATACAATTTTCAACGACACGAGAAGCGACATAAGGGATACAACTCATGTAAAGGTTGACAGCGACAGTGGACAGGGGCAGTTTACAACGCGGTATTGTCCCCTTAGCTGCGTGCAGTTGTTCATTCAGAGAATGGAATTTCGTTCATTTTTCTATGAAATGTGTATCTATCCTGATCAAAGGTAGACGAAAAAAAAAAAGAAAATGACTAACAGAAGATGAAGATTCGGAAGAAAATAAAACTACACAACACAGAAGAAGACAGAAGAACAGCAGGCGGGGGGAAAAAAATTAATACAATGGGAAATGAAACAGTCGCTTTTGACGCTAATGATGATTATGACGATGAAGACGACGACGAAGTTGCGGCGGTTACTACTCGTGACAACGACTAAAAAAAAAAACAACAACAACAAAAACCGCGTTAATACAGCTGTTGCTGCTGCTGTTGTTGTTGCTGCTGCTGTTCCTACTGATGATGATGATGATGATGATGATGATGATGATGATGATGATGATGATGATGATGATGATGATGATGGTGGTGGTGAAGATGATAAGCTGTTAATATGACGTCGTTGTGGTAGTGATGACGAAGATGCTGATGACCGAGATCATTAGGAAAATGATTGTAATGGTAATGATCGTCATACTGAAGATGACGGTGGCTATGATGATGATGATCCTATCCCATCCTATCCCGTAACTCCAAAGTCGTTGGGGCACCACAGAATGATTGTTTAACCAGAGTACTCCATCGTTCTCTGTCCTCAGCAACCCTCATGGCTTCGTTCAGTGCACAGCAGCCAGTCCATTCTCCAATGTTATACTCCCACCTCTTTCTCTCTCTCTCTCTCTTCTTCTGCTTCCTTGCACCGTGCCTTACAACATGGTCTTTGGAAGGCCTGATGCTCTGGTGACGTGGCCATACCATCGGAGTTTCTGTTCCTCCACCACTGTGAGCATGTCATCGTGTTGTCCAATGGTTTGTTTGATGGTCTCTCGGACTCCATCGTTGGTGATATGCTGGGTATAGGAAATGATGATGCAGGTTCGCATACTGCTACTACCAACGATGTTGAAAACTAGCCTGCAAAGATGATAATGACAATTACGGTAAAACCTCCTCCAATTATGGTAGCGACGACGATGACGACGACGGCGATAATTCTTCCACCACCGCCAACTACAGCCACAACAACGCCACCGACGAAGCTACAACTTAATACATCCACAACACGAAAGGTATTACTAAGGTCTCTTCAATCAAACATCCCATTCTACAAGACCATCCCTCAAGGCAGCCAAGAGAAACCAGCAATATAACAGACCCAACTTCCTGGATCTGCGGCTCACTTTCCACAGTAGTCATATTCATTTATTTATCGTAGTATTGTACAATATCAGCTCTAACATTATTGAAGTCATAAAAAGCCTGTTTGACAAGGCTACCAGTGCAGTCCTCCATAACAGCGCCACCGGTAACTGGTTTAGAACAACAATCGGCATGCGTCAAGGATTCCTACTCTCTCCAACACTCCTCAATATCTTTCTGGAGTGCATCTTCTCAGATGCCCTTGCAGATCATGAAGGCACAGTCAGCATAGGGAGTAGAGCAATCTCCAACCTCCGTTTTGCGGATGACTTGATGGATTGGCTGGAGAGGAACAAGAACTTCAACAACTGGTACAGAGGCTTGACACCAACTCCAGAGCCTATGGAATGGAAATAAGTGCAGAGAAGACCAAAATGATGACCAACAACACCAATGGCATCAACACGGACATTAAAGTCTAAGGCCAATCTCTCAACACGTAGCACAGCTTCAAATATTTAGGAGCAATTGCATCAAACAATGATTAGATATTCAATGATTATAGGGTCCAGCGGACTGCCAAGAGCCGAATCGGGACCACACAAAAACTAAGCAAAAATTTAAATATGATAAAAGGTATAAATAAAAACAGTCTTACTAATAAAACTTTAACCAAGAATATAAACAATACGACATGACCTATATGCGATAAAACAAACCAACATCATGTAAAAATTGTTTACTACTGTCAACTTTAAAAATCTCATTAAAAGGTATCGAACCATCAAAACATCTTTCTCTTTCATCACTAATATCAGCACATTCAAACATAAAATGCCGGACGGAAAATGACTTTTCACATGCAAAGCACCACGGTGGTTCTTCTCCTTTTAAAAGGAAACTATGAGTGACATAAGTATGCCCAATATGAAGGCGAGCCAAAACAGTTTCTTCTTTGCGAGTGGATGCAAAGTTAGGTAAAGAAGCAGACAAATCTGGAAGAATTTGAAATAATTTATTATTGATTTGATTAGATCATTCGGTCTGCCACAACCGTTTACAATAAGAGCCAATCATACAACGCAGGTCGGAGTATGGAAGAAATTGGAAAATCTCTGAAGGGAAATCTAGATGCAGAGCTTCTTTAGCCGCTTTGTCCACTGCAAAGTTGCCGCGGATGCCCATGTGACTAGGTACCCACATAAAAACTATCTTTTTACCCTCAGAAAGAAGGTGTGCGTGGAGGTCATGGATCTCTGCCAGAAAAGGTGCGATATCTTTCTCATGGAAAGAGCCTGAAGTGCTGACAGTGAATCAGACATGATTCAAAATGAGGATCTTTTGGATTGATAAACCTGTTTCAGAGCTAAATGAATTGCCTTGAGCTCAGCTGTATAAACAGAACAAAAATCAGGCATACACTGTTGCAAAGGCTGGTCGAGCTGTCTCCCAGAGACCAACGCAGCAGCAACTGCGTCACATTTCTTCGACCCGTCAGTAAAAAGTTTTTTTTAATTCTTTATACAATGAACATTGTTCTAGATACAGTTACTTATAAAAAGCTTCGGAAGTTTCGGTCTTTTTGAAGGATGTGAGATTGAAGTTGATAATGGGGTTGGTGAGGTTCCAAGGTGGGAGCGTTAGCAATTGGTCATCATTAACAGAGTCAATATCTATGCCTGCAATGTCAAAGTGAGGACGTAATCTGATACCAAAAGGAGGAACTTCTGTCGGTTTGTTGGAGTATTTAAGGATAAATAATGGGTTTAAAACACAATCATAAGCAGGATTTTTAGGGTTTGCTTTAAGTTTTAGAAAATAGTTCATGGCTAGCTGAAGTCTACGGATCTTCAAGGGAGGTTCGCGAGCCTCAGAGTAGAGACTTTCCTTCGGTGAAGTACGAAACTCCCCCAGGCAGATCCGAAGACCTTGATGATGGATTGGATCCAAGGCTTTCAAATAAGCTTTCCTAGTGGAACCATTTACGATGCTACCATAATCCAATTTAGAGCGTATCAAAGAACGATAGAGTGGCAGAGTTTGCTTTTCGGCTACCCAGTCTGTGTGGCTAATTACTTTTAAAAACATTAAGACCTTTCTGGCAGCTTTCCCTCAAATATTTAATGTTCGATAGAAAAGTAAATTTGCTTTGTCAAAAATAATACCCCAAAATGTAACTTGTTTAGAAACTTTGATTGGTTGGCCATAAACATAGAGAGAATGGCTCAAAACCGGGTTCTGTTCGTGATAAAAATGAATGCATTCGGTTTAAGAAAGCGAAAATTTGAAGCCGTTTTAATCTACCCATCCCTGAATTTTATATATGCAAAGCTGAAATTGACGCTCCATCCCTACTAAGGTTTTACCCTTAGCCAAGATGGAGAAATCATCAACAAACAAGGATTTATCTATGCCAGATTTGACGGTGTTAACTATGTTGTTGATATTAACGTTAAACAAAAGAGGAGAAAGAATGCTACCCTGAGGGACACCCATGTCCTGCTCAAAAGGATCCGATAAAGTGGAGCGAAGTCGGATCTGAAACTTTCTATCGGTTAAAAAAGTTTCTATAAAAATGGGTAAGTTCCCACAAAAGCCCAGGAGTTCTAGATCTTTTAGAATCCCGAACTTCTAAGTTGCGTCATACGCCTTTTCTAGATCAAACCACACAGAAACAACGTGTTCACCGTTAACCAACGCGTCTCTGACGAACGACTCCAAACGAACGAGATGATCTGAAGTGCTCCTGTTTTTGGGGAAACCATATTGAGAGATATGAAGAGCGTTGATGGATTCTAACTGCCATATCAAACGCTCATAGATCATTCTTTCCATAGTTTTGCACAAACAGCTTGTAAGGGCAATGGGCCTGTAGTTGTTTGGATCAGAGTGATCCTTTCCAGGTCTAGGGATTTGAACAATAACTGCTTACCACCAAGAGGAAGGAAATGAACCAGAAGATCGGTATGATTAAACACAGCCGAGAGAAGTTTGATGGAATCTTTAGGCAGGTGCGAAATTAACTGATAATGAATATCATCAGGGCCGGAAGCACAATTATAGGATTTTAGGATGGAATCTGTCAATTCTTCCGTAAAAGAGGGAAGGTTATATGGTTCACAATTATCGGATTAAAAAAAGCGGGGTTCTCGTCCTTTTTTATCTTTGATGTTTTGGAATGGTTGGGAATAATGAGTAGACGACGAATTGTGATGGCTTGTAGAGGCCAACAAATCAGCCACCTGCTTCTTGTCAGTGATAATCTGTCCATGTTTTTTCAGACCTCGAATCACAGCTTTGGACTTATTTCCTTTAATTCTTTTTATTATTTTCCAAACTGTTTTGGAAGAGGTTTATGTATGAAGTTTGGAACAGAAGGTTTTCCAGGATTGACGCCTTTTTTTATTTAAAGAGATACCTAGTTTTTGGCTCACAGCATCTGGTAAGTTGATTTTCAGCAGTAGTGTTTTGGAAGAAACTTCATTGGACTTGTTTCCTTTGGTGAGTCTTGCATTCTTCATCAAACCAAGGGGGTCTTCTGAGCACTGCTTTTAAAAGATGTTTTGGGTATATTTTCTGAAGCACATTCTATCTCCAAACTCCAAAGCTGGATCTTCGAAATTCAGAATGTCATTGGTAATTCGACAAGCTGCGGAGTGTCCAAATTTGTCCCAATCTGCTTTTTTGATATTTCAGCGTGGCTGGGGTTACAGGTTGATCTTCTAGAAACTTTAGAAAAATAGTAAAATGGTCACTTCCGCAGAGATCCGAATAAGGTTTCCAAGCCAGATCCAAAAAAAAAGGGAAGCGCCACAGATGGCCAGGTCTAAATTCGAAAATATTCCTAAATGGTTTCAATACGTCGGGGATTTCTGAATTTAAAATACAGAAGTTGAAATCATCGACAACATTCTCAAAAATTTTGCCTTGGGGACTCTGGTGGTCACTTTCCCATCTGGGAAAGATCCCAATCAATCACAAAGGAAGATGGGAGTTGGTCTATTAAGTTTAATAAGTCAGCTTTGCATAAGGTTTTGGAAGGAAATAAATATAAGGAGCACATTGTTATAGTTTTTTTGTTAAAGATACTCGAGCAGCAATCGCCTTTAGTGGTGTGGTCAATGTAATTGGGCTAAATAAAATGTATAACCGAACACATAACGTGTTCCACGAGGAACATTGGATACGCAAGAGTATCCAAACAAATGAAGAATTTTTTATCAGGATTCAGAAGAGTATTCTGTGGACAAATTACACTTGGTAGGTTTTTAGTAAGCAGGAGCACGTAGTTGGCTTTAAGGCCTCTAATGTTCCATTGTATTAAAAAGATCATAATAGGAAGAAATAAAAGTAATATGTTTTATTTAAAGCAATTTTCTACTCTAAAGTTTCTCCTTAATTATAACAGACTATTTTTCAGCTGGAGATGGAAGTGCTGACCTCTGTTGAGATGACTCCTCCATGTCAACTGATTCTACCTTCATGGAGGTGAAACGATTCGAAGTAATGTCTTTTTAGAAGACAACGGTCCTGCTTTATTTTCAGTCGTTAACCGTTGCGTGGTCCCTGTCGAAGGCGTTCGACTTCGATGGGGCTAGGAAGAGGGGGGTCGTGGACCAGATGTCCTCCTTCGTCCATGAGGTGCAACAGCGTGTAGAGGTGTGGTAACGGCTTTTGACGCGTTCGCCGGCGCGTTCATCTTAGGAGGTGGCATTGTCTTAGTGGTAGACAGCCAGCTTGAGCTCGACCTCTGCTGATTACTAGAGGCATTACTACCTTTTTCTTTGTTTTCACATTCAAACACGCGTTTTCCTAGTTTTTATCAATTTTTTGAGAATTCAGAATCGATCCTAAAGCAGATTATTTTGTCAGAAACATAAATCATTGATGAGATAGATTTGAGCACGTTTGGCAGTGTTTGTTGAGGCCACTTCAGCAAAACTCAGTTTGTTCGTATCACATGGGTTGAGAGTCCCATACCGTCGTTTTATCGCATCTCGAAATTAGCATCTTTCTCGTGTTCTTATTTTCTGAATATCAGCCTCCCTGATCTAAGTAGGGAAAATTCTGACGATGCAGGATGATCTCCCTTGCAATCTGGGCACTTCGGAGCATCATTGCACTGATCGCCATGGAAATCTGCCCCACACTTGAAACAGGTTGGTGTGATTTTAAATGCCGTGCTACCGTGACCATACTTTAGGCATTTAAAACATCGCAATGGCGAAGGTACAAACACTCAAACAGGGAGGCTTTCGTAGCAAACGATCACTCTTTTAGGCACGTCAGGAGTGCAAAACGTCAAAAACTGAGTATGTGTGGGAACTTTGTTTCCGTCTTTGTCTTTTCTCATGACCCTATGTGCCTAGTTAGCACCCTGCTTTGCCAAGCCATCTTTTATTTCTGCCTCTGTCAGTCCATCAAACTGAGATGACCGTACAACTCCTTTGGATGAGTTGAGTGTGCGGTGACAACTCACATTTACATCGAACACCGGGCTATCTAGCTCTAGCTTGGAGCCATCTCTAGCTCGTAGTTGTTCAGATGTCCTTTCCGTGGGACAGTCCACTATGAAACTTCCATCTCTGTCTTTTAATACCTTTGGTCTGTCTGGACACTCCCTCAAACCACTTTTCCACGACAAAAGGCGAAATCTTTTGGTTTTAGTTGATCATCCTAACTATCAAGAAGTGTGGCCATGTTTTGAATAGCCCAGATTCTTTGGCTGCACGGCTGGTTTCCATGTCGCTGTCAGAATCATGTCCATTTGTTTGGTCCAGTCCGTCATAAGTTCTTGTCTGTTTTGTGGTTTTACTTTTTGTTGTCATTGAAGCGTAGGCTCAACGATGGCAGAAATAAACGGTCACCCTAGGAGAGAGCTACCGTGCTACGTAAGGGACAACGATGGTCAGTGACGTCTATAGGCCTGAGGCCGTTCCTCATGCCAGAACCTCCGCATTCGCGATTGTGAAATTTTTAAACAGGCTACAACCATCCAGCCTCTGGCCATGCGGGACCAACGCAGGCTTGCCTTTATGGGGAATAAATTTTGGGGAAAAAGAAGGGATAGAAAGAACCAATGAGACAGAAGAAAGAAAAGGAAAAAGCTGCAAAGTTAGTGGAAAGAGTTTTAGAGTGAAAGAGAATACAGGTCAAAGGACAGAAAATGCAGAGCAAGACAAAAGGGAAGAAAAAGGGTTGGGCTAGCTTAGTCACCCAGCCAGAGAGAGGCTTGGGTTCATCCCCGGCACATTACATTAGATTATATGATTATTGCTTTAGGTCCAGCGGACTCTTCCGAGCCAAATCAGGACCAGTATAACCAAACGAGGACCACAAAATCAAGACCACAACTTCGCTGAAAGAGGACTCGCCCCTGATCCGCATAAAAGATCTGCTGGAACAGCCTAGTGGCAACACTGAAGTCACTACATCAGCTGGTCACGTTACAGTAAAGGCATCCCACGCAGGGGATGCTGAGGCTACACTCTAATTTATCGAACCCCCGTTTACAAAAACAAAATAGAATATAAACATCATTATAAAATATAAAAACAACAACACATACATATTAAAATGCCTACATTGCCAAATAATAATATCATAGGAAGCCCCAGTTACCATCTGGCAGAAAAGCGTCCAATATTTCCAAGCTGAACCAACAGACCTCACACACAAATGAGGAGTTTTGTCCCGGAAGAGTTTTCAAGAAAAAAGGTAGGTGACTTGTCCAGCGAAGAAGATAGTATAGGAGATTGATAGAACAGAGTAGGAATGAGAAAGAACAAAGAAGAAAGACAGCGACAGTGGGAATTTAAAGCACTAAATTTCCAGAAAGTGGGGATACTATTTATACTGAAACCCCCGGCACCTCCACGGGGGGAACCCCCGGCACGCGAAGCCGAGCCCGTGGGTGCATCAGACAATGGGTCCAGACAGAACGTCCTAGCCAGGATAGCACAAACAACTGCTGCACTGAAAAGGTTGAAGCCCATTTGAAAAGACAAGACCATCAGTCTACATTCCAAAATAAGATTGCTGCGCTCCCTTGTCATCTCCATCTTCGTATACCTCACAGCAGACCTACAACGAAGAATACAAAGCATGGGCATGAGGTGATACAGAAGATTTCTGGGCATTTTCTATCCCCAGCAACATCCCAATGTTGAAGTCCAACAGACCATCACACAAGGCTCGACACTGAGCGAAGCCATGAGGATTGCTGCGGACAGAGAAAGATGGAATACGCTTATAAACGATGAGCACAATTCTAGACAAGCAAAGCAAAACAAGACCAGATCAGACTCCAGAGATCAAGGTCCGATGTTCAGTGCAATGCTGAACCAGCGCAAACGTTCAACAGGAAGAAAAATGATCCCCCCCTCCCCTTTCCCCGAGGCTCAAAATAATCGATACTCCCTTAAGACGGCCACCGAGGTCGCGAAGGAGGTTAAAGGTCAACGACAGGAAGGACAACTCTCCTTGCAGTGGTGGCAGACGCCAGATTTACTACAGGGAGAAATGAGAGTGGGTGGGGAGAGGACGAGGTGGAGGAGGAAGGTAAAGACAGAGAGGGAACGGAGGGGGTCAGACAATTGGGTACTTTTCAAAGCACCTCTCATACACCCTTTACAAGTATAACACAGCCCTTAGTGCTTCTAAGTTTGTAATAAATTCTGTAGCAGCCAGCAATATTTTTATACTCAACACGGGTTTCATACGACTCTTAATTTACAACATAGTCCCCTTCCCCTCACATCCATCCTTTTCTCTCTCTCTCTCTCTCTCTCTCTCTCTCTCTCTCTCTCTCTCTCTCTCTCTCTCTCATATACACAAGTGGGGAGCGATACTGCCAGAGAAATAACTCTTGTAGTACTTCCACCATTCCTGAACTGTTAGTGAACCCGGATGGAACCCATTAAAGCCCACACTCCAGCATTACCCTACACATCCCTCACCCCACTCCAACACCCTGCACGTCTTTCAGGTCGGTTGAGCAATTATTTGAATATTATTGGCAGCGTTCACCTTTTTTTTTTTGCCCCGGTGAAATGTGGATATTAGAGACAGAAACCATCACAAAACAATAAAGACAAAATCTGTACTCGTTCTTGAAATACAAGATTTTGATGACGATGTTCGAGATGACGAAAACTAATACAATATTTTGTTCGCCCACGTTTGACCTGTGACAAACTTTTCTTTTTACATGGTTTGAATTTCAGGTTAAATTAAATGAAAAACAAAGTATACCTATATCTCACAGCAATGTGTATTTGAAAAAAACTATCTTTTATAATATTCACCTCCAAATGTAAGCTAGCCATTTCATCGTATGACTTAACAACAACAATAACAAATAATAATAATAATAATAATAATAATAATAATAATAATAATAATAATAATAATAATAATAGTAATAATAATAATAATAATGGATTATATTCACGCGGTTATTCCACATATCACCAGACTCAAAGCGCGCCGATCTGTACCAACATATCCGCTCCCAGGCTACTCACACTCCCACAAACTCACATATATCACTTAAATATGTGGTGTAAAGGGAGGGAGATCGTTATTGGGACACGGAATTTAAACAAAAAATGAACTATTTTTTGAAAGTTTTGAAGGAAGTGAGGGAGGAAACTGGAGTACCCAAAGAAAACCCTCTGTGACCTTAAAAGGAGTCCTTATCTCCTCTTTCCTGGGATTGTCATCTCCGTCTGCCGTATCGCCAATGGTGGGTGTAGATATAAAACTACTATGTTCATTCATTTCCACTGTGCTGTGATCCAAAATTCTTTTATTAAATACTTTTTTTTTCAAAAACCAATCCATTTGGCACTCTTCTATCTGGGATTATCTAATAATAATATTTTAGATAATCCCAGATAGAAGAGTGCCAAATGGATTGGTTCCCCCCCCAAAAAAGTATTTAAGTCAGGGAACAAACTTTTAATTCTTACATCGTGTGGAGCTGGTTGGCGTGTATGTTGTGTTGTGTCATCAATAAAAGCGATGGAACGTGACCTTTTGCTAAACGTGACCTTTTGCTAAAACAAACAAACAAACAAACCAAAAAAAAAAGCCAAAAAGAAGCTCAATACCTAGGGACAATATTTTCCTTGCGGGATTCCAACCCGCGACCTTCGGCATAGGAAACCGGCGCCTTACCGACTGCGCCACTTGTTGACAGAATGGCACGCACTGCTGGTGCAGGCAGTTGTTGAAGATTGATTGATTGATTGATTGATTGTTGCTTTAGGTCCAGCGGACTCTTCCGAGCCAAATCAGGACCGGACAACCCCCGATCCGCATAAAAGATCTGCTGAAACAACCCTAGTGGGAAAACCGAATGCCCTCCACCGGCCAGTCACTTTACAATAAAGACATCCCACGCAGGGGACGGCTGAGGCTTTACCCCAACTAATCGAACCCCCGGTTACAAAAACAAAATAGAATACAAACATCATTATAAATTATCAACAAAACACATACATATAAAATGCCTACATTGCTAAATAATAACATCATAGGAAGCCCTCGTGACCACCCGGCAGAAAGCGTCCAATACTCCCAAGCTGATCCAACAGACCTCATACACAAACAAGGAGTCTTGTCCAGGAAGAGTTTTCAAGACAAAAGGTAGGTCATTGATCTAGCGAAGAAGAAGATAGTATAGCAGAGTGATAGGACAGAGCAGGAATGGGAAAGAGCAAATGAGGAAGACAGCGACAGTGGGAATTTAAAGCACTACATTTCCAGAAAGTGGGGATACTATTTTTACTGAAACCCCCCGGCACTCCAACGGGGGTACTGTTGCCGCAGTGAATCGGTCATGCATATAAAGGCAAGACAGGTTTTCAACTGGGGCTTTCACTTTTCCCTTTATAGGTTAGAACAATCTACAGTGGCAAGATTGCTCATGACCCCAACGGGTAGTTGTTGAAGAAAGACTGGCAGTGTTATTAGCTGCTTCCTGGACCCCAATTCGGTTTTGTGACTACAAGTGTTATATAATCATCATGCAAACACAACA
Source organism: Oncomelania hupensis (assembly GCA_036898135.1). Taxonomy (NCBI): domain Eukaryota; kingdom Metazoa; phylum Mollusca; class Gastropoda; order Littorinimorpha; family Pomatiopsidae; genus Oncomelania; species Oncomelania hupensis. The sequence goes on along the minus strand of CM072522.1, from coordinate 19,912,354 downwards.
GTTCAAGCCTCAAACACTGTCTGCACTTATTACTCTACCATTAAATAGACAAGAGCGAATTAAAGAAACAAAAGCAGAAGGAGGAAAGGGGATGGGGGGGGGGGGGTTGAGGAGGGGTAGAAAAAAAGAGAAAAAGGGAAAAAACGAAGGAGGAGTAGGAATAGAAACGAAAGAAAGAAAAGAGAAGGAGGAGGAGGGGAAGGAGAAAAGAAAGAAAGCAGAAAAAGGGGGAGGTGGAGGAAGAGAAGGGAAACAACTAATATGAGTAAGAAGAAGAAGAGAAAAGAAAAAAAAGAAAGAAAGGAAGAATGAAGGATAAAAGAAAGCAAGGAAGGAAGGAAAGGAAGGGAAAGGAAGGAAGGAAGGAGACGAAGAAGAAAGTTTTAAAAAAGAATCAGAAGGCTAGAGGAGGGAGGGAAGGAGAGAGAGAAGAGGGAGGGGGAGAGAAAGAGAGAGAAAGAGAGAGACAAACTACTCATGTGAACTGGTTTCTTCGAATCTCATCTCATACACCTGACCCAATACAGCCCATAACATAAGCCTACTAGGTTTCATAATCATAGCTGTGCTTTGAACCAGTAACTAACACGATGTTCAGCGTTCAATGCGTGCCATAGATAATAGCCCGTAACTAACTTTAGGCATTAAGTGTACGTCGTGTTATCTCTGTGTGTTTGTGTGTGTAAGGGGGAGGGGTGTGTGTGCGGGTGTGTGTGTGTGTGTATGTCTGTGTGTTGACAGGCAACTCTTTGCCCTTTTGTACAGTTCATTTATTTTGCCGTTTTAATCTTCTTACCTTTTTATTGCGATTGCACTGTCAACCTGTATGTTACACTCAATTCGATGTTGGTGTTTTTCTATCAGTATCTGATTCAGCCCCGATGCTTGAAATCCTGATAGGTGTAACTGATTCGTTTATCCACGCAGCCTGCTCACTCAGCAGCAACAAGGCAAAGTCTTCGTATGAAGTTTTCCACTTTTATTCAGCACACATCAACAACTGCATACAATCGCTTTTCCACTCTCAACTTGTTACTTTCCAACTCACTATCAACAACCCTCAAAACAGTGTGGCACATAATTATATAGCCTCTCTCTCTTCCCGAACAATTTAGAACACGGTAGATTGACGCACTACCACCAATCAAATGAAATTTCGTCATCACTGACTTACGTCATACCACATTATTTTCCGTCCCAGAATGTTCTCAAATATTTACATTTATCCGGAATCTTCGATCGACCGTAAACACGCAAATCCAGAGAATTCTCCAATAATATCGACTAACGAAAATTATCAACGTTATACAAAGCTTCCTCTAACCACAACGCAAACTCAAATCAAAGGTAAATAAACTCTATTATTGAACACTTTGCAAAGCGAAATGATTAGATCTATCGTGCGCGTTTCAGTCATACTATCCTTCGCGTTTCAACGTAACACTGTACACTATGTTTTATATGTGCTTTTGTGTGTGGTGCTGCAGCTTTGAAGAAATGCATTCCTTGTGTTCCTATCCTATCCTATCCCGTAACTCGGAGGTCGTAGGGACACCACAGATGATCGTTTAACCAGCGCACTCCATCTTTCCCTGTCCTCAGCAACCCTCATGGCCTCATTCAGTGTCAAACCAGTCATTCTCGAATGTTGTCCTCCCACCTCTTTTTCGGTCTCCCTCTTCTTCTACCTCCTTGCACCGTGCCTTGCAGTATGGTCTTTGCAAGGCCTGATGATCTGATGACGTGGCCGTACCATCGGAGTATCCGTTTCTTCACCACTGTGAGCAGGTCATCATGTTGTCCAATGGCTTGTGTGATGGTCTGTCGGATTTCGTCGTTGGTGATGTGCTGGGTATAGGAAATGCCCAGAAGTCTTCTGTAGCACCTCATCTCCACGCTTTGCATTCTTCGTTGTAGATCTGCTGTGAGGGTCCATGTTTCGCAAGCGTATAGGAAGATGGAGATGACAAGGCAGCGCAGCAGTCTTACCTTAGAATGTAGACTGATGGTCCTGTCTTTCCAAATGGGCTTCAACCTTGCCAGGGCAGCAGTTGTTTGTGCGATCCTGGAGAGGACTTCTTGTCGGGACCCATTGTCTGATACAATGGCTCCTAAATATTTGAAGCTATGCACTGTGTTGAGGGATTGGCCTTGGACTTTGATGTCCGTATTGATGCCATTGGTGTTGTTGGTCATCATTTTGGTCTTCTCTGCATTTATTATCATTCCATAGGCTCTAAAGGTGGTGTCAAGCCTCTGTACTAGCTGTTCAAATTCTTGTTCTTCTCCAGCCAATCCATCAATGTCATCCGCAAAACGAAGGCTGGAGATTGCTCTACCCCCTATGCTGACTGCGTCTTCGTGATCTGCAAGGGCATCTGACATAATGCGCTCTAGGAAGAGGCTGAAGAGTGTTGGAGAGAGTAGGCATCCTTGACGCACACCAATTGTTGTTCTGAACCAGTTTCCGATGGCGCTGTTGTGGAGGACTGCACTGGTAGCCTTGTCATACAAGCTTTTGATGACTTCAATAATTTTAGGGCTGATGCTGTATACTCTCATGGTTGCCCATAGAGCTGCATCCCAGACTCGGTCAAACGCCTTCTTGAATTCTGCGAACACATGATATAGATGTTGTTGGTGCTGTAGGTATTTCTCGCAGATTATTCTGAGGTTGAAAATCTGTTCATTGGTACTTCGTCCTGCCCTGAATCCTGCTTGTTCTTCAGCTATGATTGTTCAGCTTGGGGTTTCAACCTGTTGAGTATTATTTTCAGGAGGACCTTGCTGGGATGGCTGATGATGCTGATGGTGCGGTAATTTTCACACTCCTGAAGGTTACCTGTTTTGGGAAGAGTGATGACAAGCGACTGGGTCCATTGGTATAGGCCACTCCCCACTCTGCCAGATCTTGTTACAGATAATGGTGAGGGCATCAATCATCGCTTCTCCTTCTGCTTGAAGCAGTTCCGCGGGTATTTATAATCTTATGAGTTATATCTTGTGTGTTCACTTGGCAATAAAATATCTTGTATCTTGGAGTGCACGTTAGTGAAGACGCATCCTCAACAACCAAGGTATTGCTTCCTTGCTAAGAGGTACGTGATGACTTCAAAAAACAAAACAAAAACATTGCTTTCAAAATTTTTATTGTATAACTAGTGTTTCCCTATTTGAGATACTCTTTATAGCCCTTTTTCCTAATGGCGTTAGTTCAACGCGCAGTTCTCACCCATTCATACTTAACGTTAACATCGAAACAAATAGGAAAAGAAGTAACACAAAACCGAGACACTGATAAGTTATGCAATGACATAATACAAGCATGAAAAAGAAAATGTACAAAGTAAATTATAAAAGACGAGGGAGAAAGGGGGAGGAGGAGATCAGCTCAGGAGTGAGGGGGTCGAGGGCGTGCGGTGTTACATTACATTACATTATTATTGCTTTAGGTCCAGCTGACTCTTCCGAGCCAAATCAGGACCAGACAACCCCCGATCCGCATAAAAGATCTGCTGAAACAACCCTAGTGGTAAAACCGAAAGCTCTCCACCAGCCAGTCACTTTACAATAAAGACATCCCACGCAGGGGACGGCTGAGGCTTCACCCCAACTTATCGAACCCCCGTTTACAAAAACAAAATAGAATACAAACATCATTATAAATAATCAACAAAACACATACATATAAAATGACTACATTGCTAAATAATAACATCATAGGAAGCCCTAGTCACCACCTGGCAGAAAGCGTCCAATATTCCCAAGCTGATCCAACAGACCTCATACACAAATAAGAAGTCTTATCCCGGAAGAGTTTTCAAGAAAAATGGTAGGAGACTGGGCTAGCGAAGAAGACGATAGTATAGCAGATTGATAGAACAGAGCAGGAATGAGAAAGAGCAAATGAGAAAGAGATGAGTTTTCAAGTTGGACTTGAAAGTGGCTATGTTCGGAAAGCTGCGAAGAGAGAGGGCAAGAGAGTTCCAAGTTGAAAAACCAAACACTGAGAATGTATAGCAGACGACCTGTTGCATGTTCGATACGACGTTTGGATTAAAATATTAGAATAATATTGTCAGCAAAAAGTCTTGTCTTAAAGTGAATTAGACAATTGTTATTTATTTCTTATGTGCAATTTGAAAACATTTTATAACTTTTTGTGCAATCTCTCTCTCTCTCTCTCTCTCTCTCTCTCTCTCTCTCTCTCTCTCTCTCTCTCTCTTTCTCTCTCTCTCTCTCTCTCTCTCTCTCTCTCTCTCTCTCTCTCTCTCTCTTTCTCTCTCTCTCTCTCTGGTTCCATTTTAAAGTCTGTTTTTTTGTTAAATAAATTGTTTGTGCAATTTTCAGATATTTTTTTTGATATTTTGAGATTTTTCAAATTAATGCAAATGTAAGATAGTTTATGCAACTTTTTGTGCGATTGTAAGCTTTAAAAAAATGTGTCATTTTGATATTTCAATACAAAACATTGTGTGCAATTTTATGATTTAAAAAATATTGTGTGCCATTCTGAGATATGTTATACAATTGCGCAATTTTGATCTCGACTTCAGAAGCGCTCTCATTACTTACACTCATTTCATTTCATTAAACCAACTCCCACCAAACTAAAAGTCTACACTGTTTAGCCCTACAGCTAACAGCAGAGAAAAAAGCCTTTTCTGAGTCAGCAAAATGGAGTGGTCGACTTTCATCCATTTGGCGTCTCGGGGAAGAAAATGGAGAAGAAAATGGCCACAAAAATCCCACACCATCAGCGAGTGAAAGAATCCGTCTAAGCTTACTCATCAACAGGCTGGACTGTGTTAAAGATACTGTTGTACAGTAATCCCCCCTCCTCCACCCATCCTACACACACACACGCACGCACGCACACATCCCTTCTCTCTTCAACATTCTTTAAAATCCAGTCTGAAGTAATTTCCTCACCACCCCACCTCCCAATCTTTTACGAATGCGAATAAGAATCAATTTAATGTCCTCATCATGATACCCAACCATACATTTTTCTTGTGATGAACGTTAGAGACATGAGATAAAATATGGGAAAGAAATTACAAAGAAGAAGAAGAAAAGGCAAAAAAAAGTAATTACAAATCGCAATTAGATTCAAGTCATTACATCTGCCGAGAAAGGCGAATTTGCAAAGCATCAGCTTCAGAGTATACAAAACAACGCAGAACTCCTTGCACTTCGTCAGTCTCATACTACTACCACTAATAATACTGGATGCTGCATACGTGCCTTTCCCTAAATCAATCAGGCTCAAGCGCGGCGATCTGTACCAACATACACGCTCACCTGTCTCATCCACCCTCACACACACACACACAACAAATACACATCCATCACTCAAACAGGTGGTGTAAAGGCAGGGAGATCACTATTGGAAAACGGAAAGAAAATCGAATTTTTATTTTTGAAATTTTTATACTGACTGCGTCCAGTACCATTATTGAAGGGAGGGAGGAAACCGGAGTGCCCGGAGAAAACCCTCGGTGACCTCAATAGTTTCGTACCTAAGTCACATACGTTCGCCCCTTGCCCATCATGTGTAAGTGCTGCCTCAGCTCTCATGGATCCCTCCACTAGTTCCCTCTAGAGGAGCCCACACTGAATACAAACTTGCATCGCTTTGTGATGTACTGCTCCTTCTTGTTTGTCTATGTTGTTTCTCCATCCTGCCTTGTTCAAATCATAGGTTGACAAGACTCTTTTCTTCCCGTTGTTTCTTAGTATTCCCTGAGGAATTCCTTTGGAGAAGTATCTCCCTCTTACTCCCTCTGTTACACAGAATTTCTCAGTACCCGATTCAGCCCCGATGCTTGAAACTTGGTAAGTTTAACTCGAATTCGTTTATCCACGCAGCTGTTCACTCAGCAACAAGGCGGAAGGCGTCTTGTCTTTCTTGGCCTGAGCCCTGGTAGTGACAGCACCGATGATCTCTGGTCGGCAGGGCTGAGAAGTAGCCATATTATCCTGTAGCAGCTCTGTAAGGTCTAAACCGGAAAAAGGAAATGGATCCTCCTCCGCAACCTCGACGTGTTAAGTTGAGGCAGGACTCCAATCTGGGTCGGGTCGTCTCGCGCCGTTCTTCAGGCAAACCGCTTCTACATCGCCAATGTAGAAAGGGGTGCTGGCTTGAATTTTCGCAATTGGGGCTTACACACATTTGCTGTCGGCCATAAGTGTCCATTTAGAATCGCCAGTGAACTTTTCTTTAGCTATTTGATATTCTCTGACGATGACTCCACTGCAGCCGGAGTCTCTTAGGACAGTCACTTTGTGATTTCCGACGCGTCCCTTGGAAACGGACATGTTCTGGACGGTCACAGCTGCGATGGCGACGACGGGAATGGATTTTCTGTTGGCAAGGAGAAGTTGGCCATCGGTCATGCACTCTTGCACATCCGCAGGAGTAGCTGTGCGCTCGGTCTCACTGGAAGAATGACGCTCCCGCCGCACACTTCATGGTCAGAGCTACTGGTTTGCCGTCGGTTGAAGAATCGCCTCCTTCGACTGCCCGCCGCTGCACTGTCCGAATTGCTCTGTTATCCACTACCTTTGTTTTGAAGACGGTTAGCAGCTCAGTGGTCTGTGGCGTTGCGGGTGACACAGCCTATTGATTGCCCTTCCCTAGAAGGTGACGTGGAGTCCGTCTGTCTCTGACTCGTCTGGTTCCCCTGGTTCTGGTTCCCATGGATTCCCGTCTTCTGAAAATGTTTCGTCGCCTTGGATGGCCCCAGGGTCTTCCCGTGAGCGAAAAGATATCTTTTAGCAGCCTCGGTCACATCTTTTAGCGTCTGCAGCTTTTGTAATTCTAAGCGGATCGTCAGGTCCTTGTGACAGGCATTGAGGAATTGCTCCTTCACGATCAGGTTATGGAGACTGTCATAAGTTTTCCCTTCGCCTGATAATTTCACCCACTTGTGTAAGTGTGACGACAGGCGCTACACAAACTGCTTTGGCGTCTGGTCTGCCATAGGCCGACATTCATGAAAGCTTTTACGGTAGCCCTTCTCTGAAAAGTTGTAGCAACACAATAGGGCTTCTTTCAAGATGTTGTAGTCTTTGGCGCCAGTGTTCGACAGTCTGGTGTAGACGTCGAGCGCCATGTTGACATTTAGCGCTTTCGGCGAACCTTTCGAATCTCGCCAGATAACTGTCAATCTGGTCCTTTTCGTCGGCGAATGCTGGCAATTTTGGAGTCTTGTGGTCGCTGAATAACGTGTGGTGCGTGCTGCTCCTGAATGTTGGATGCGTGCCATTTCTAACTCGAACCGACGCTCAGCTTCCCTTCCATCTCGTTCTTCGCGCCTGCGCTGCACTTGGAGTTCTGTTTTTTACTGGCGACGCTGCTCTTCTAGTTCTATTTCTTCTCGGCAACGCTGCGCTTCTCTTTTTTGACGCTGCGCTTCTCTTTTTTGACACTGCTCTTCTAGTTCTTTCTTCTCGGCGACGCGTCGAAACTCTATCCTGACGCTATTCTTCTAATTATCTTTTGTGTATTCTCTCTTGAGACTTGACGTACTCCGTCAACTGCTTGCTTTTAGATTCAGTTCAAGTCCTTTCCGCCATAAGTCAGCTATCTTGATATTTTTCTGGAAAGTTCTTGACTGTGCTGCACTTTTCTAAACTTTCCTAGAACAGCACGCTTTCTGCAGTAGCGCTGATGCCTGTCACTAGACGCCTTTGTTGACGCAGGCCGCACTGTCCTCGTCGTATGCGACGCTGCACCACGCTAGTGTTGATGTATACGCTCCTGTGCTGAAGTTAACGCAACGTCCGTTCGTCGTTCTCTGTAAGACTGGCGATATAGCTCCAAGAATGACCCTCGACATAGTCTTGCGGCAGCCACGTAGTCTGTTGTTCGCTCATGAAGCAACTCTTCGGCGACTACACGCCCTCGCAGTCAGCCCAAAACTTTGGGGATGTAGTCCCAGTATGTTGGTCCCTTCCGACGCAACTCGTTGGCGTCTACCCGCGATAACTGCCTCTCGTAACGTTGATTCGCTTGTTGTCGCAGTTGAACTATGGCGTAGATCGCGGATAGACCCCTTAAATGTTACACAGTTATTTATCAATAGTCGATTGAACCCCGATGCTTGAATCTTGACATGTGTAACTCAAATTCGTTTATCCATGCAGCCTGTTCACAGCAATAAAACAGGAGTCGTATAAAGTTTTCCAACTTTATTCAGCAAACATCAACAACTGCATACAAGATCGCTTTCCGAACATAACTACAGAAATCATCCCTTCGAGCAGACATTGCGTTACTTTTCTGCAATCAAAAACAAATTCGAACATTCCAGCATGATGCAATAACACCCAATCAAAATAAAACTCGTCACCGGAACTATACACCGTCTTTTCTCACATAATAGTTACGAATCTACATGATTCGACCCACTGTTTACCCGTAAGACCGGAAGCTTCGATTGATAATAAACAAGTAAGTCCATAAAATTCTCAACGAGTCGACGAAAATTATAAACATACAAAGCTTCTTCTAGCAACAGCTTAAAATCAAATCAAAGGTAAAATACACGCTAGCATTGCATGCCTTGCAAAACAAAGTGATCGGATCTATCATGCCTGTCTCAATCGTAACTCCCTCCGCGATCTGCATTTTAATATTTGCGTATTTAACTGAATTTTAAGCGATGTTTGGCAGCCATGCCCTTATAATATTGACTCCTGATTTAAAAAAAAAAAGAAGAAGAACAAATTGTCTTTTTTTAAATTAACGTTTTGTTTTATGGTTTCAAGTCACGTCACACAACGCCACTTCTGTTCCGTTTACACCAAGAAAACAGTCAATCAGTTTGAAACCATACAAAAGCAGGAAAACAAATGTCACAGATTAAAAAGTGATCGAATGCAGGGCATACCGAGAGAGAGAGAGAGTGAGAGAGGGAGGGAGAGAGAGAGAGAGAGAGAGAGAGAGAGAGAGAGAGAGAGAGAGAGAGAGAGAGAGGGATACTCGCTCTTCCTAAAAGGACAAACACCAATGCACAGAGACACGAACACACACACACACACCTATATTTGCAATACATCACAAATGGGTTTATTTAAGAATGTAGGAAGAGAGAGAGAGAGAGAGAGAGAGAGAGAGAGAAAGAGAGAGAGAGAGAGAGAGAGAGAGAGATGAGAACTGGACAGGCAACCGCTGGAGAGACAGACACACTGACAGGCAGGCAAACACAGGAAAGACGAGTAGACAGGTAACCTGAAAGACAACCAGGAATGGGGCGGTAAAATTGAAAGCAGTCAACCGAACCCACCCCCACATGGGCACACACACACCCATCCCACACACCCCCCTCATACACAAACAAACAAACAAACACACACACACACACACACAAACTCACACACGTGTAAAGAAAAGCAAGAAAAATTGGACTAAGATTGAGACGAAGAGCTGTTGCTTGTGGTTCCAGTGACCCATAATTATGCTGCTACAGTACAGTTCTGAGTTGTACCAACAGAGCAGGTCATGACGGCATACAGATGTACCAGTAAACAACGCAGAAAGAGGTGGTAGGGAGAGAGGGGGAAGAAAGTGAAAGAAAGAGAGAGAGAGAGCGCGAGAGAGAGAGGGAGAGAGAGTCACACAGAGATAGAGAGAGAGAGAGAGAGAGAGAGAGAGAGAGAGAGAGAGAGAGAGGAGTGGAGAAAGGCAGAGACAGACGGACATGTGTCAGAAAGTGAAAGAGAGAGAGTGACAGAGAGAGACATAGAGATAGAAAGATTTTAGGGCAGTCAGACAGACAGAAACGCAAAGGATGACAGCCAATCAGAGAGGACAACACAACACAATACAATACCTCACCTGATCTGCTTTCACTGTCTGCAGGTTTCACCTGTATAGGGCGGTTCATCTGTAACACAAACACAAACCTCCATTTAAAAGATGACTAAATAAATAAATGATGATCACGAAGGAAAAGCAGAAACTTATCAACATAACTGCTAATGATAGACAAGACAAAGATAATAAGAACGAAGGAGTGGGAGATAACGTATTTGTCAGGGATACTCGCTCTTCCTAAAAGGACAAACACCAATGCACAGAGACACGAACACACACACCTAAATTTGCAATACATCACAAATGGGTTTATTTAAGAATGTAGGAATCGGAAAGTCATTTTTTGACGGAAAAGGGTTAGGGTAAGGGCTAGCGATAGATCTACAACTAACCCTTACCAGAACCCTTGTCTAAAAAGTTGACCTAGTTCGTCTCCTATGGGCGACGAAATAGGTCGAATTTTCTTCAAAATTTCTCCGATAATTGACTGTATTTTCTCCGTCCCGGATAGAGCACTCCTGTATACTTAAAACACTCTCATGCACTACAACTGCACTCCCATGCACTAAAAGAGCACTCCCGCGCTCATAGAAAAAGTGGGGTCCTGGAAAAAAGTGGATTCCAAGCAAATAAACCAATTTGTTATTAGAAAAGACAAGGTCTGAAACCCATTTGTGGGTTTTTGTACGTACACACACACACACACACACACACGCACACTATGGCGGTACATATCAGGGTAGACTGGTGTCACAGTTGATAGTGAGCTGGTTTCAAATACCGAAGGTCGCGGGATCGAACCCCGCATGGGACGAGATTACGTGATGTTGGTAGGAGATTTCGAGGACACCAAGGGTTTTTTCCGGGGTGAGCGGTTTCCTCCCTTCCTTCAAATAATGATATTGAATGCACTCAATCTAAATGTAAAATACCCCCTCTCCATTTCTCTCCCCCCCCCCAAAAAAAAAAAAAAAAAAATCTGGTGGGCAGAAATTGTTTGTGTGTGGTTGCTGTTGCTGCTGCAGCTGTTGTAGCTGTCGTTGTCGGCGTTATTACTGCTACTTCTGCGTGCACAATTTCCTAACAATCGCCACCATGTGTTCAAGTATGCTGTATTTCCCGCCGATCTGAACGTCCAGACAGCCCTCTTCCCTCAAGGGGGCAAGCCGGGCACTGACCAGCGCCAAATGACCAGTGATGTGGCCACAGAACCATAGATTGCACTGTAGGCCTCAGACAGCACTTGATAAACCACGGACCGCTAAGGTAAAGTACCAACAGCTTGCTTTCTGGGATTAGACTTTTACTCCTTCGGATGAGAGTATAAACCAAGGTCTAGCCTGTGCACGCACGCATTCTACCGCACGGACTTTAAAAATCCGGACGCCCATGTCCTAGACGGGTGAGTGTCGGTTCTACACATACACCCATCATGCACTAGGTCCATACTCCCCATCTCCGGTCGCCTCAGTCGTTTGGACATCGAACTAATCGCCCAAAGATTGCAAGTGGGCGCCTCTTAGTTACTGTATCGGCCAGCTCCTTGAGCAGCTCTTGAACTGGACAAGAGGGAGATAGATAAGGAGGATGAAATAAATAAAAAAATAGGGCTAGCGGAGTAGGTCAGTAGTCAAGTCAATCGGTATAAAAAAAAACCCGCTATGTCATGGGGTGCGAGACAATCTGGTTCGCATCTCCACGATGAAGAGAGATTTGTGTTCTCCTTGGAGTGCACACTACGTAATGAATCTTTATACGGCAGTTCATTTCACGCCGTGTTCAGTCAGTAGCAATTTAAAGAACTGGGACACGCGTGTCCAAAAAGCATGTTACACGCTGACATGAACTTGCACACATTTCGGTTCATCAGTTGTCCGGGACGTTGGACAGTGCACATGATGCTGCAAGTGCGCGCCTCGGGCGGCTTGACTTGCATCCTGCACTCGGCCTGCCCCTTGAGCAGCTTTTGGAACGGTCAAGCGCGTTATGTAAGAACAATTCATTTAGTTTCCTTTCAGCTCCAGCTCAAAGGCCGGGGAGTAGCGGTGTGGCCGTGGCCATTGTATTTAGCACGGATCATTTGGCACCCATCCTCATTTCTCCTTATCCTTGTTTTCCACGCTTCAGTTCAAAGGAGACTGAAGCGTTCAGACGACCTAGGGTCTATGGAGAGTTAGGGGAATCTATGGTCGCAGTATATCTAAGGTTATATATACAGGGGGACCGACTTCAGGATCTAATGGCATCTTTATGAACCCGTGACTTCAGCCGCTACTAGGAACTGTTGTATGATGCGGAGGGAGATAGACAGGGGGAGGAAGAGAGGAAGGGACGGTGGAGAGGGAGGGAGGTGGGGAGGGAGGGAGGAAGGGAGAGAGAGAGAGAGGCAAGCAGGCAGGCAGAAAAATATACTGAGACAGAGTGACAGACAGACACAGAGACAAACAGAAAGGCAGCCCTGAAGGCCAAAGGCAATAGCGATGAGTACTAGAAGGCAGTGAGAAGGTACTTCAAAATGACATTGCTCATTAATATGGAAGTACTTGGCATTCATTGCTATGCACTCCTTTGAACTTGACCCCTCTTGATGCATCCTGCAGTCTCCAACACATCACATTATATTTTATGTATTGCACTAATTTATTTTTTTGTTTGTACATATCATTCTTTTAAAGATAGTCTACATTTTACATCTACTATGTTTGTGCAGCCGAAAAGCAAATGTCTGTGTACATTTCATAAACGAATGAAGTCTTAGTCTCTGTCAGTTTCAGTCTCGGTACTCAATGAGGTGCGCATTACACTGAGTGCAACATTCAACCTTTTCTAGCACCTGAAGTAACTTTTGTAGCTTTAATGTGCGCAATATTACATGTTTACAACTGCTACTACTACTAGTACTACTACTACTACTACTACTACTGCTGCTGCTGCTATTACTACTAGCCATTGTCGATGCTATATACACACGCTTTTTTCCTCAATCTGGCGACGATCTATAACCGAAACATACACTAGTAAGTTACGCACCTTCTCTCATACACTACAGACTGTCACAATAGGTTATTTAGACCCTGCACTACGGCTTCTCGCCGTAAATAGTTCAGCTGCTGTAGCCTTTGTAAATTAAAGTCGCTGCCTAGCAGACGACACAAGTCAGTTGTGTGCTATGCATGTGTAGGCTAGATAAGGTAGGCAGTGACCTCATCCTGCTGACGAAAAGCCACTACCCCGCGCTAGGGGCGCTCAGATCTCACGAGATTTTTGTGGGTTTTGGGCTGACCACAAGACTAGATAGTCATTCTTTGTCTGAACCTCATGCAAGATGGAGCAACGCTGTGACAGATCTCTCTAGCAAGAAGACTAAGCAGGTGACGTGTGAAATTAAATTCATCGCAGTATAGCCACAGCCTGACATTGTCAAACAGGTAAATGATCAATCGTGTGTTTCATCTCGATTTATTGATAATATTGTTGTATTATGGTTGTGAAGTCTTGCCATGTTTTATCATTGTGAATGTTAGTCGAACTTTGCTTGTCCACGTGGCGGGCACGCGACCGTTTTCGCCACCATGAGGTAGCCCCTACTGTCCAACTGTTGTTTCTCCTATGGGTATTATTGAAAATCAGTGGCTGTACTGGAAAATGTATATATTGTTAATTACTTCTCCATGTGTTTATTTTAGCCATGATGTGTATATGTATAGAAATTAGGTTGGATATTCCAGTGGACCACGGACAAAGAAGATTGTTTGTCGCTTATATATATAAGTGGAGCGATCACTGAGGGCTGTTTCTGCCATCATTGAGACGCTCTGCACACCCTTAGTAAACAAGGCGTTGCAGAAACTCGTCTTATGTTTTGCAGACGAGCAGGCTTGTTGGTCCGATGCAGGAAATAGACCACTTAGAGTCAACCCTGATATTCGGCCTGCAGGGGAACATCGAGCACTGAGCTCTGATCGCCCAATAGTCAACACCAAAGGAGGAGACACCATCACCACACCTCAACAAATCAGCAAGAAGAATTGCACTAACACTGATCTAGAAGGACTGTGCGGTAGTCAACTCTTCTGAAACCAACATTAGGCCAACCAGAACAAATAGCCCAATGATTTTTACATTAGCCAATATTAAGAACAGTAGCAGCATAAGAACGAACGAACTATTCGAAGTGAATTTGGACATTTAAGTTAATAGAGTGTTTAGAGAATTATGTATAGAGTAGAGGAAATAAATGTGTGATATTTACTGTTAACAAGTGGCTGGACTACCTATGTTTCATAGCCGTGTGAGAGCTAGTGTGCCAGTGAATCTTTTACCATTTTTTCCCTAGCTCTATAACCCTATCCGCACACAGACCAAGCTAAACATATAAATGTATTAAGATTAGACCCAGGGTGATTATACTAGCCGACCCCCGCAGACAAAGACGAGTGAGTAATAGCATTCCATTGTGCAGAGCCCAGTAACAATAGACCCACCGTCACACAGACGCACACACATTACTCAAACATGTGGTATAAAGACAATGAGACCCTTATTATAGAAAACGGAAAGGAAATTGCTGTTTTTATTATTGAATTTTACACTGATGATGATGATGATGATGATGATGATGATGATGATGATGATGATGATGATGATGATGATGATGATGATGATGAAAGTTATAGATTTTGACACAAATTAAAAGGACAAACGGGCAAGTAGAAAAAGAGGAAGAAGCAGAAGAACAACAACAATAACATCACCACCACCACCACCACAGTAAATATCAAAGAAGTAAACATCTCAATGTCTACGAATAAGAGCATTTATGTTCTGTGGTACATGTGATGTAGCTGTACGTGACCCGAAGGCCATTTGTAAGGCTTGCGTTGATTGGATGGAGGGGCATAGGGCATTTGTAAGACTGCAGATGATTGGTTAGCTGTGACACAATTGGAAAGCGGTGAGATATGCCTTGGGCTTCCCGGCTCGAAAGGAAAAGAAGGAAGGAGAGAAAGGAGGGAAAGGTGAATAAAGAAGAAGAGAAGAGGAGGAGGAGAAAGAGAATGATCAGAGGCTGCAGCTGGAGAGTGGGGGGGGGGGGCACATGACTAGGGAAAGGAGTAATGGATAACAAAATGGGGTAAGGGGAGGAATGGAGCCCACAAACAGTCAAATATAAAAAAGGAAGAAAAGGAGGAGACAGAAAGAGCAAGAAGAAGAAAACAAGATAACAAGCCATTCAAATGTATTTCTAGACACTTCCATACATATTAGGGGGAGGGGGGGGGAGAGAGAAATAGATAGCATTTTCGGCTGTATCCTAAATAAGCCAAACAAAAACAAAATAATAGGCTAATATCTGAGCTATCTGTAATTATTGCATACTTATCTTTAACACGCACATATCCAGCACTCGGGCATTCTGTGTCATTCACCTTGGCTCTTTCTCCAAAGTCAATTATTTTATAAACATTTTGCGCGTTATCTCAAAATTGGGTGAACCAATTTAGATTTGTTTTCTTGAAGATAGTTTAGATATTGGTTCATAATTCCATGCTTTTCTGCTGCTTCTTTAGGACAAAGCTGAGTCCCCACATCGCCAAGAAAATGAACCCTTTTGAAATTGCTGATTTTCACGGCTATATGAAAGAGCGTCTGGAAATACATGGCTTGCCATCATGTTATTTGGGTCAAGTGATGGGGACCGAGAGAGGGGGATGAGGGCCAGGGCCGCGAAATGCTGGGAGAGGGTGGAGGTGGGGGGAGAAGATTGGGAGGGTGGCGGGGATAGGAGTGTGAGTTACCATATAGCACAATTAGGGGCTCAGAGAGACCGCTGCCGAGTTTCTAACTCAAGGGCGCCACGAAGCCCAAGTGCCGCGTCCTCAGTAGTAAGAAATATGTTCTTGTACAGCACAATTACGAGCACAGAGAGCTGCTCAAGACACTGGCTGAACCAGGGATTGAACTCCAAGGTCTTTCAAGAAGCTTCCACATAGCCAAAGGCTCCTGTGTGAGCCATTTTAAGCGCCTAATTCCAGAGACGAACACCTGGATCCAATGTTCAAGGTTTGAGAGAAGCCTGTAACTTTTCAAGTCCGCTTACAATAAAGA
The DNA here is from genome assembly GCA_036898135.1 of Oncomelania hupensis. NCBI lineage: Eukaryota > Metazoa > Mollusca > Gastropoda > Littorinimorpha > Pomatiopsidae > Oncomelania > Oncomelania hupensis. The sequence goes on along the minus strand of CM072522.1, from coordinate 19,896,423 downwards.
GCGTGCGCTGAAATTAGTTTACAACACAGTGTAAATTAGATGCAAAATGAGGCGCAGTAAACGCTATTCAGAAGGCGGCAAAAATCTCCGTTGTCATCATCGTCGTCGTCTTCATCATCATCATCATCATCATCATCATCATCATCATCATCATCATCATCATCATCATCATCATCATCATCATCATCATCATCATCATCATCATCAATACAAATAGCCAGGCATACATTTGGCTCATTGTCATCATCATCATCATCACCATGATGCTGGTAATTGCCTTTTCTGACACACTTATTGCAATTTGTCGTAGTACACTGTCTGCAAAGCATGTCTTAAGATAATAACGTCATCTTGAACCATCATCAACACAAACAGGCAAAACAACCAGACAGACATTTCGCTCGTTCTGATAAGTCTGGAAATTCAAAAACAACATGTATAAGTAAACTCCGGGGCCAACTTGATGACAGGGGCAGGGTCATGGACTATTACCGATGGCGCTTTACAATCAGTTCTATCACATTGTTCAAAAGTCAGTGTCTCCCTCCACCCCTCCCACCTTTCTCTCTCTCCTCTCCCTCGCAACCCCTCATCCTTTTGCCCAAGGCTTTTCTTGTGGAACAGATGCCCACCTAAGAATGCCGGAAAGGTAAACCCTGGCAAATTGAAGGAATGTTGCAACCCCTTATACCTGAAGGCAAGGGGATGAAGAGTGGGGAGAGAGCGAGACAGAGAGAGAGAGAGAGAGAGACGGAGAGAGAGAGAGAGAGAGAGAGAGAGAGAGACGGAGAGAGAGACAGAGAGAGAGAACAAGTGAGAGAGATTGATTGATTGACAATTTATTCAAAATATGCCATAGCCCTTATTGAAAGGTCTGCGCGTAAGAAACAATCAGATTACATTACATTAAAGAGTTACTGCTTTAGGTCCAGCGGACTCTCCCGAGCAAACAATCAGATACAAAAGTACATAAATCATTAATACAAAGAACACAACACAATTTCTTCACAACACCACGAAAACTTAACAAAACAGGAAACGCTTTAATTTCATCAGCACGTCCCTTATCTTAAATGCTTTATAAATGAACAACCACTGTTTTATTATAATCTCATTATTAGCAGAGAAGAAAAGCAACTTAAGCCGAAAAAGATTAGGACTTCTAATATGAAGTTTCTCGGGAATTAATTATTGCATGAAATTAGCAAACGCAGTACAGCACAGAACAAAATGCAGTTCGTTATCAACAGATTTCTTACACAATGGACAAAGCAGATTTACTGTATCATGATGTCTGTACATACGTTGATGGACAAGCAGGTTAGATACCCCTACTCTAAATTTTGTTAAGATACATTTTAGATTCCTATCCAAATTAATCTCCAATAATAATTTTCTACTACGATCTAAGCCATACATTATTTATGTATGTAGTAAACCTATCACTTTCACCCACCTGGCTTTTCCAGTTTTGGCAAAAAGTGGTTATCAGAGAGAGAGAAAGAGAGAGAGAGAGAGAGAGAGAGAGAGAGAGAGAGAGAGAGAGAGAGAGAAAGAGAGAGAGAGAGAGAGAGAGAGAGAGAGAGAGAGAGAGAGAGAGAGAGAGAGAGAGAGATCAAATTAACAAATCTTTTAACAACAAATCAACAGGGGAGACATACAGATAGAGACAGAAAAATGTGTGTGTGTGTGTGTGTGTGTGTGTGTGGGAGAGGGAGCGGGAGAAAGAGAGAAAGAGAGAGGAGATAATAGCAAAAAAACAGGGTGTGTAGAAGGGGTTAAAAGGGATGGAGAGAAAGAAAAAAAGAATATAAAGGGGATAGATAACGATTAGGGGTTGGATGGGCTGGGCTGGCACGTGGGCCAGGTAAAAAGGTATAGAACAATTACTACCATCTGGTCCCTAATGGCGGTGCAGTACGAAATGGCTGCCGCTTTCACTTCAACAGCCTCTAATCAGCCTTAACGCATTCCTGTCCCTTTCCACTATATACTCGCCGTCTACGTCTCACAGTCCTCGCGCTATGCAAGTTTTCTCATTATCATCACAAACGTCATTGTCGTCATAGCATCAGTATAGTCGACGACATCATCATCAACAGATTCTTAAACCTCCTCCCTCCCTTCCTCCACCCTTAACGCATAGATGTCTTTTCCCAGTGATGTTATATTCTGCGCCAAGAGTATACGCTATAACCGACATTCGCCTTGTACAAGTTACCACCGTCGTCGTCATCGTAGTCGTCGTCATCGTCATCATCATCATCATCATCCATCATCATCGTCATCATCATTATCATTACCATTCGTAGAAGCAGCTGCAGCAAACGTTTTAATCACAATCCACATTGCCGTAAAGTTGAGCCATTCATTGCTTGAAGTCGACTATGATGATCAATATGGCGACGACGACAACAATTATAATAATGGTCATGGTAACGGTGGCGGGGGCGGCGATGTAATAGTTAACGCAGTGACCAAGGTGAACACCTGTTCTAAGGGACACAACACAGTCTAAATCAAATCTCAGGTAACAGCCGGATTCTGTTCCTGGTTCCGTCCCTTAAATTTAGTCTGCCTATTTTACATCATGATGGTGGTGATGATTAGGGGTCAAGATGATGATGATGATGATGATGATGATGATGATGATGATGAAGACAACGACGACGTCAATTATGATATCATCATCATGCAATATACACCAATAACCATGTTTTTGGTCTTCTTGCACTAAAATCGATAACAAAAGTGGCTGGAAGAGGAAGAAGAAGAAGAAGAAGAAGAAGAAGGAGAAGGAGGAGGAGGGGGAGTGGGAGAGAGAGTTGAGAGGAGAAGAGAGAGAGGACAGAGAGCAGAAAAAGTAAGACAAGAAGTAAAAAAAAAGGAAGGAAGGCAGGAAACAAGGAATGGAGAAAAAGAAGGAAGACAGCGTGGTCTAAAAATGGGTGTGCAATGAAATCTGTGGTGCCGCAGTTGTCACAGGCAAGCAAGATGGCCGCAGTAATTACTGCTAACACTAACACACCTGCCAACCATTTTCACCCACAATGCTCCACTTCACCTTCGACTATACGCCATCACCCCCCCCTCCCTCTCCCTTCCCACAGCCACTTGACCTCCCTACAACCACAACTAGTCCTTAGTCCCACCCACCCACTAATCCCGCCTGGCTGGCACCATCCCCCGAACATCAATCCCACACTCCATCATCATTAATCTCTCTCTTCTTCCCCCCCCCCCCTTTTTTTTTCTTCGTTCTCTCTTTCACCCTTTTACCCCCACTCTCTATTTCTAATTACAGGCAGCAGTGACACACCTGCCGACTATGTTCACCCACAAATTTCTCTATCTACTTTGAACTACCCCCCCACCCCACCCCTTTTCCCAATTTGTAAGTTTTTATTTTTAAAATTTTAATCCCTTGTCTCTCCCCCTCTCCATCACCTTCACTTGGCCACATCCCTTTTCAATAGGCCGATGGCTCAACCAAATACATGTTCGTATTCTTTCTCTCCATCCCTCTCTCTCTCTCTCTCTCTCTCTCTCTCTCTCTCTCTCTCTCTCTCTCTCTCTCTCTCTCTCTCTCTCTCTCAATAGGCCGATGGCTCAACCAAATACATGTTCGTATTCTCTCTCTCTCTCTCTCTCTCTCTCTCTCTCTCTCTCTCTCTCTCTCTCTCTCTCTCTCTCTCTCTCTCTCTCTCTCTCTCTCTCTCGCTCTCAAAATTCTGCTGGAACGTATGCCTCAGCAACCTAAACTGCGCTGCATGCATTCAACAGATCTATAGCTTCACATTTACCCCCCTATCTTCTGCACTCCTTCCTCTCGCCACCCGTCCCCCGCCGTGCGTGCAATATCGTTCCAGCGGTGTTGAAAATGTACTTCGACTTCCTGGAATGCCTTGCACGCGCACCGGAAGCGAAACTGCACGCGCTCGCCCGTGCGCCTCAGTGAAAATAGACCCCTGCCACCTGGAAGTGCATCGTCTGCTTCCAGGCCGGGGTTGAGGACTTTGCTGGAAGCGAGGTGGAATGGCTTTCACTCCGCCTGCTTGGAGCGTGGAAGAGGGGAAAGGAACATTTCAATGGTGGGCACCACTGGGCCTGGGACTTTCCACAACATTTGGTTGAGAAATAGGTTCGCACCCCAAACACCCAACAACGATGGAATGGTCAAATATGATATTCGCAATTCTGAAAGCAGGAAAAAATAGCTCAACGTGTCCAAGTCGCCTCCTACCTGCATGAATAGCGGTGCCAAACGCTCAAGACAACTGAGCCATTCTGATTGACGTAAAGGTATGCACGAGTCACATTATAATTCTTCTGACACAGTGCTGCGGCTATACGGGTTGAGGTGAAAGTTGACGTACATGAGAAAAAGCAGTTGCACAGACAAAATGTCGTACAGCGGTGAGAATACAACACAACACAATATAATACAATACAATTCAAATACCTCCAAGAAGGACAAATACAGTGCACTACAATACAATACCTCAAAGATGGAACTGACACAGGCATAGAGAGATATAAGAAATATAAGTCGTATATTTTGTCAGCATTGGTTTCTACGGCTGACCCATCGTATTACATCACCGACGGGAATCCAAATCCAGACATGCATGTGATGCATCCATGGCCGCTCCAGAGTAGTCCCCTCCCCCCATTCCCTTCCCATGCACCCCCAACTCTTCTTCACTCCCCCACCCTCTTTTGGGATTATACTAATTAAAAAAATGAATGAGATATTTTCCTCACCCCTGGAAAATACCTTAGGCCCCCCCCCCTCTTCCTTTCCCACCCGATCCCTGACATGTGTACGCGACTGTGGTTCAGTGTCTGCAGGGAGTGATTACGGCAAGCTACTGTTTAAAATGGATGGCTTTGTTATGATGGTAATGTCCTGCTGAGAGGAGGAAGAGGAGAAGAGCAAGAGGAGGAGGAAGAGGAGGAAGAAGGAGGGTAAGACGCGACGGCGGAAGGTGAAGGAATAAAGTGGAGAGAGAGAGAGAGAGAGGGAGAGTGGAGGTGAAAACTACGTCTTCAAGTGTTGTCCTGCATTGCTGAGACGCCCGTTGGCTTCTCCTGTATGAAATGCATGCCTTTGTTGTGTTAATCACCATCAGCGGGTGACACCGTGGCGTAATGGTAGCAGTTTGGGGCCACACGCTAAACATGTTTCGTGAAGCCACATCGAACCCGGATAATTCTCGGAGGGGTTGACCATACTTGGATGTAACCTCTGAACGACATCAAGAATTAAACGAGCTCAAAACACGCCCCAGTCCCACCAGTTGGGAGTGGGGGTTCATGCTTGGCACTGTTTACAACCCGGGGAAGGGGTAAGGCAGTGGAGGAAGAGACGGTGGACACCGCCCCCATTAAGGTGGCCCAGAGAATAGGGCGCATCTCGAACACCTCTCTCCCCAACCACCCAAAGGTTACGCAGACACCTTTACCTTACAAGCGGAGTAGGAGTGGACAAGAGACGGTTTTGTGTATACTAGGGTGGGTGGGGTGAACACGAGGGTGGGATGAGAGAGAGAGAGAGATTGATTGATTGATTGATTGATTGTTGCTTTAGGTCCAGCGGACTCTTCCGAGCCAAATCAGGATCGGACAACCCCCGATCCGCATAAAAGATCTGCTGAAACAAACCTAGTGGGAAAATTGAAAGCCCTCCACCGGCCAGTCACTTTACAATAAAGACATCCCACGCAGGGGACGGCTGAGGCTTTACCCCAACTACTCGAACCCCCGGTTACAAAAACAAAATAGAATACAAACATCATTATAAATTATCAACAAAACATATACATATAAAATGCCTATATTGCTAAATAATAACATCATAGGAAGCCCTAGTGACCACCCGGCAGAAAGCGTCCAACACTCCCAAGCTGATCCAACAGACCTCATACACAAACAAGTAGTCTTGTCCAGGAAGAGTTTTCAAGAAAAAAGGTAGGTCATTGATCTAGCGAAGAAGAAGATAGTATAGCAGAGTGATAGGACAGAGCAGGAATGGGGAAAGAGTAAATGAGGAAGACAGCGACAGTGGGAATTTAAAGCACTAAATTTCCAGAAAGTGGGGATACTATTTATACTGAAACCCCCGGCACCCGAACGGGGGGGGGGGGGGGGAGAGAGAGAGAGAGAGAGAGAGAGAGAGAGAGAGAGAGAGAGAGCAGAACGGAGGGGGGGGGGTAGCTTTGACACCTAGTACAGTGTGAACAGAGAGAGCCAGTATCAATTCGAGTGATCAGACCGGCGTGGTTCAACGTCCCGATGTTGCTTTCTTGCAAATCATTAAAAGGTCGAACAGAAAAGAGGTTCACAGACGTTTTGGGGAGGGAGACACGGACAAAAGTAGAGATGATTGTATAAGATTTTTTTTTTTGCTGCAGTTTATTATCCCTTTCTATCGGGAATTTCTAGGAATAGAAGGTGAGAGAGAGAATGAGATAGAGAGAGAGAAGTATGGCAATAAATGGAGATTGTATATGTGTAAAATAGATGAAGAAGAAGTACAGTGAAGACGAAAATAAATTAAAAAAATAAATACAGCATCTAAATTAAATTATCAATTTTAGTTCTGGAAGAGGGTATGAAACGGGTGGAAGTCGGGGTGAAAGACGGCAGAGAGAGAGAGAGAGAGAGAGAGAGAGAGAGAGAGAGAGAGAGAGAGAGAGAGAGAGAGAGAGAGAGAGAGAGAGAAAGCGGGGACGCCAAGTGGAAGATGGTAGAGAGCAGGCGGAGATCATTACAGCACTGAACTAGGAACCAAGCGAGGGGGCAATAAGGGGTGTGGGGTGAGGAGAGTGGTGTGCAGAAGGAGCACAAGCACCTGTTCAACTTACGCAAACGTGCCAGGTCCAGTACTTGGCTTAAAACTGGGGGGAAACAACAATTCTTCTCACCACATCAAAGACAGAGTGTAAGACAAGAGAGACAGAGAGAAAGAGAGAGAGAAAAGAACAACAACAAGAAGAAGAAGAATAACAAGAAAAAAGTAGGAAAAGAAGTAGGAGGAGGAGGAAGAAGAAGAGGAAGAAGAGGATGAAGAGGATTTTATGTAAGGAAATAAGAAGAAGAAAACGAAAAGGAGGAAGAGTAGCAGGAGGAGGATTTTTGTAACGAAAGTGTCGACACTTATCAATTACAGCCTGAAGGAGTTTACACAAACACAGCATCTGAAATAGCTCTATGTTTACCTTGGAAAAAAGGTTCAGAAGAAGAAGAAGAAGAAGAAGAAGAAGAAGAAGAAGAAGAAAGAGAAGAAGAAGAAGAAGAAGAAGAAGAAGAAGAAGAAGAAGAAGAAGAAGAAGAAGAAGAAGAAGAAGAAAGAGAAGAAGAAGAAGAAGAAGAAGAAGAAGAAGAAGAAGAAGAAGAAGGAAGGAAGAAAGAAAGAAAGAAAGAACGAACGAACGAAAGAAAGAAAGGCAGAAGAAAGAAGGAAGGAAGGAAAGAAAAAAAGAAATCTATAAAGTAGAAAAAAATTGAAGGAAAGAATAGAAGGAAAGAAGGAAAGAAAGAAAGAAAGAAAGAAAGAAAGAAAGAAGAGGATGTGTAATAAACATTAACTCACTTCTTCAGAAAGAACGGCATAGAAATAAATTAACCCGTTCCGTGCCAAAGCCAAATCTGCTGGTGCTATGTTCCCCGAGCATTTAATTAACTGTATTTTCCCATCGGCCCCTAACTACCAACCTGACAACATTAAAAAAAAGCTGTGCTCGGTCTGTTAGTTCGTCTGTCTGTCTGGATGTCAGTTTTCCTGTCTTTCATCCCCATCATCATCCTTCTCCTCCTCCTCCTCTTTCTTTTTCTTCTTCGTCGTCATCTGCAGCAGCAACAGACCTCCGTATTCTCTTAATTTTTCCTACTTCTTACAGTATCAGTACAACTTATGTCAATCTGATGAATAAAATTTGATACAACAACAACAACAACAACAACCTACTTCTTATTTCGTTCCGTCCACATTCATCTTTTTCTTCTCTTCAGCTTTGATTATAATATAACATACCATAACTCAATATTATTTGCTTCTCATAAATTCATCTGTCTCATGATCTCCCTTCCCTCCATCATTTTCCTCCATTCATCTCTCTGTCACTTTGTCTCTGTGTTTTCTCCTCATCTCTTGTCATATCTTTTGTGTGTGTCTGCTTGTGTTATTGATATTTTGAGATAATTAACTTCATAATACAATTCGGTTTTGTAGAAGACAGGAACCAAATAACAGGTTTTTTGTCACCAAATGTCAAAAAATATCAATACAAGCGACGTCCCTATTGAGTAAAATGTCTTCCCTACCAACAGCAGCAGCAATAGCAGGAGCAACACGTACTTAGCACAACACAAACCTTTCTTGTTGTTTTTTGTACGATCTACTTCCAGCATTCTGAACCTCACCTCTCCCCATCCGTCCCGACACACCCGAGAAAGACAGAAATTTAGATTTAGATTCAAATGCAGAGAGAGAGAGAGAGAGAGAGAGAGAGAGAGAGAGAGAGAGAGAGAGAGAGAGAGACAGAGACAGAGACAGAGAGAGAGACAGAGAGAGAGAGTGAGAGACAGAGAGAGAGAGTTAGAGAGAGAGTGAGAGACAGAGAACAGAGAGAGAGAAAGATTGCAAGAATGGAAATTTGAGAGAGAGAGAGAGATTGCAAGAATGGAAATTTTAGAGAGAGAGAGAGAGAGAGAGAGACAGAGACAGAGAGAGAGAGACAGAGAGAGAGAGAGAGAGAGAGAGAGAGATTGCAAGAATGGAAATTTTAGCTTTCACATCATTACATAACATTACATAATTGTTGCTTTAGGTCCAGCGGACTCTTCCGAGCCAAATCAGGACCGGTACTGCTTTCACATCAATGGTAAAAGTCAATTTTAAATTTGTTCCCCACCGTTTCCCCCCCCCCCCCTTTTAAACTCGTCTAAAATCTCTCTCTCTCCTTCCCTCCCTCTCTCTCTCTCTCTCTCTCTCACTCTCTCTCTCTCTCTAATAATAAGGGGGGAAAACGGTGGGGAACAAATTTGAAATTGCCATTGTCTCTAGACTTCTACGATTCTGATCATTTGTTTCGAAATGCAGTCCATTTTGTTCTATTCAACTGAAATTTAGGATAAATTTAGGCTGGATTCTATAGAAAAGGTGCACTTTTTCTCTGTACATATTTACAAGATTTCCTCTATAAATAAATGCTACCATTAGAAGCCTAAAATACTGGTTTCGCCTGCTAGAATGAAGTACAGACCGTCTACCTAAACAAGCTTAACATGGATCAAAGTGGAAAACAAAACTGGGCATCTTAAATTCGCCAAATTGTGTCATGTTGTGGTTTTTATTTTGTCTGGTTGAACCAATGTGTAAAAATGCCAATGTTTTCTTGAAAGAATTTAAACTACGTTTTCAAGGCATGTTTAGACAAGAGTAGAATGCTGCCATTCACTCCAAAAAGCGCTATTCATTATTCCGGTCATATACATCGGATTTTAAAGAAGAAAGCTAACATTGATATATATTGTTTCCGTGTTGCTCCAACTGAACTCAAATTTGGTGTTGTACAAAAAAACAACAATTTTTGAATTTTTTAAAAATATGAAATTGTAACACATTATTGTCCTTTTTTATAAGGAAATTCTGGACCGCTCCCCCGGAGAAGGCGTAGTCGCAGATTGTGGCGCCCCCAAACCCAACTTACCTAATATTAATTGTGTTTTTTGAAACTTTTGCTGAGGGGGCAAGCCGGAGCACCCGGAGAAAACCCCCGATAGTTGCCGAGTCGCAAGTAAATAATATTTGGAGAAACATAACGCCCAGAGGCGGGGTCGATCCCACACCTGTCAGGCGCCACTGGTTTCTAGCCTGTGGACAAGGCAGGTTAGTTCCACCTTAAACCACTCGGCCAGAACGCTCGCTAATATGTATAGATATTCTAATAAATAATGTATTTTGCAAAACATTTATTGAAGATGGACAACATTTTTTTTTATTATTATTAATTGTCCTCGTTATGACGATGTCCTCGGTATCTCGCTTCTTAAGCAACCAACCAAGTAATGGTTCCAATCTCCTGTCAGTACACAAAAAAGTAAATGTTACACAACCGTTAGCAAGTATACTACTCAAAATAATACAAGGGCCACTTGGACATATGGGTCTCTCTTTAAATCAGAAACACGAATTCAATTTATTAGTTCATCATAGTTTATTGCAATCATTTCTGCATCAATAACAAAAAAGATTTCAGACATCAGTCGCTTAAAATTCGAGTAAATTCAATTTAACTGGACATACCCCTCATTTACAAAATCAAAACTTTAGAAACCAAAAATCTATAGAGTCAGTATCGGGTGTGGCCACCGTTTGCATCAATGCAGTCTTGGCATCGTTGTCCCATGGACCGTATCAGGTTATGGAGGATGTTTCCTGGGATGGCCAACCACACTTGCTGGAGAACTTGGGCCAGAACTTCAAGGTTAGCTCCTGGAGGGAGGTTTGCCCGTGTCTGTCGACCCAAGACATCCCACAGATGTTCTATGGGGTTCAAATCGGGTGATCGAGCCGGCCAATCCATCCTTATGACGTGCTGTTGCTGCAGGAAGTCATTGACGATACGCGCTCGGTGGGGTCTGGCATTATCGTCCTGTAGTATGACACCTTCCCCAATGGCCCGCAGAGCTGGGAGAACCCTAGGTTGTAGGACGTCATCCCTGTAGCCAATACCGTTTATGTTTAATTTGGAGCAGGGGTGTTCGGAAGTTGAATGCAAAGCCACCCCACATCATGACAGATCCACCACCAAAGCGGTCATGCTCGCGCACCGTCGCATCAGTAAAACGCTCCCGTGGACGCCTCCAAACATTCACTCGACGGTCGTTGAAAGACAAGGAGAACCGAGACTCGTCTGTAAAGAGCACCCTTGACCAATGTTGCCTAGTCCACACCAAATGACGCCGAGCCCAGGCCAAACGCGCTGCACGGTGAGCTGGGGTGAGCAAAGGCCGTACTGCTGGTCGTCTTGATCTCAGGTTTGCCTCCTGTAGACGGTTGCGAATTGTCTGATCGCTGACGTTAACATTGCTGGCTGCGTGAAGCTGTCTTCTGATGGTGTTTGCTGTAGCGGACCTCATCCTCAGAGCTGACAGGGTGATGAAATGGTCTTGTCTTGCAGTGGTAACGCGAGGGCGTCCGGATCTTCTTGGTTCTTGGACGCTTCCAGTGTTGTTAAAGCACTCCCGCAGCCTTTGGACAACAGAAAGAGACACTCCCAGCCGCCTGCCAACTTCTCTCACCCCCACCCCGTCCTGAAGCCATGCAATAGCACTGCCTCTATCCGCCTCAGTCAATCGTCGCCTTTGGGGCATGGTTAGAAAAGCAGCAAAAGCGCTGCCATTTATACCCAGAAAAAAGCGCCGATTGTTGAACTGAACTCAGAAAATGCAAGCCATTCGCGTGCAAATCACTTTTTAAATGTTAAAAATTTTGCTTTATTAGCAAGACAACAGTAAATTACGGTCATTTTTTTTAAAAATTGGGTTTGTTTTTCAACTCAGTGCAGAAAGTTCAAAACTCACACATGTGATTACTTGTCAGAATAAGATTGTCTTGAATGTTACTGTACATGATAAGTTTTGAAATAAGCAATATAAGCGATATTATTTATAGCAGCAAAAAATAATTAAACTAAATGAAATATGAGAGTGGCCCTTCAATTATTTTGAGTAGTATATGTATATCAAACCAGAAGGAAAAAAATTACCTGAAGCTATTGGTGGTATCTAGATATTTCTAATGTCAATTTTTATCACCAAAATGGGTTAACTAGATAACGCATTTTGTTGTTGTCTTAAGGTAATTAAATTGTTTCCTTGTGCTTTTTCCACTCAACTACTCATTGACAGGTTTGTGTATATGTGTGAGCGTGTGTGTGTATGTGTGTGTGCATGTGAGCCCGCGCGCGCTGTTGTTGTGTTGTTTTTTTTTAAGTTGTAAAGAAAGTTAATCCAACCCTGGAGAATTAGTTCTGTTTTGGTTAAAACAAACGTCTTTGTACGGTACTGGTAGTTATAGCCTTTGCACATCATTGGATAAAACAGTATCACTCCAGACCGTCCCTTTCTCCACCTTACCAAATGCGGGTGAGTGTGTGTGTGTCTTCGCGCATATGACGCGTGTGTTTGCAGGGGCGAATACCCATAAAGCAATAAACTGTTAAAGTCAAAGTCTCTCTCTCTTTCCCTCTCCCCTTCTTCTTCTTCTTGAGTAAAATTTACGTCCCCGGACACATTGAGCGTATAGGGGACAGAGATTAAGAAAATGTAGCGAGGGACCCTAGGGGAGGGATTATAAGAGTTACGGTAACATTTCAGGACCACAGATAAAATCAGGGAAGTTAAGAATCTTAAAAACTATCAACTATCTGAAAAAGGGACACAACAGCCACACTCCATACACTCATGAGAAAAAGGTGGATAAAAATAAAGAATAAAGAATGAGATAACAGTAAAAACGGGCGTGCTATACAATCCTCCCACCCACCCCCACCCCCCACCCCCCCCCCCCACCCCCCCAAAAAAAAAAAAAAAAGAGGCACTAATACTAAAATGATGACTGGAATAGTGCAGGGCAAAGTTAGGAAGCCCGGTGCACAATCAAAGGCCCAGAATGCGGGCATCGGGATGAATTGCAACTACGAGGTAAAATGAGCGGTAAAATGAGAAGACAGTCTAAATAATAAACATACTGCCAAATAACTAAGGTAATGCCGTCGCATAAACCCAAAAATGGCCGCAAGGAGCTCAAAAAAATTTAAAATATGGATATAAAATAAGTTAAACGAGATTCAGAGAGTACGAGCAACAATAATGCAGGGCAGAGCTAAAATGCCCAATGCTCAGATAAAGCCCAGAAGCGGGCATCGGTTAAATTATAACTACAAGTTAAAATGCCTCTCCCCTTTCTCCGACACCGTCTTTTAAACCACCCCTCCCTCTCTCTTCTCTTCCACCCCCTCTGTTCCCCCATTGATTTTACGTCTCACCACAGCAGTCGTTTCTTGTCTTCATTGAAAATGTGGGGCAAGGTAAAGAGCAGATAATCAGTCACACCATCGCCAGAAATGTCAACACAGTGATCGTTCTTGCCCCTTTTGCGCATTGGTGTAGTCTCATTCATTAAGTGTTCCAGATCTCCGCAACGGGCCTATCTCTGCCTTTCTCTGTCTGTCTGTTTCGTCTCTCTGTCTGTCTACCCCTCTCTAATTTGTCTGTGTGTGTCCGGAGTTGATTTGGTAGCGAAAGAGGACAATAAAAACAGGAAAAGTGTGTGTGTGTGTGTGTGTGCGCGTGTGTGTGTGTGTAAGTGTGTGTGTGTGTGAGAGAGAGAGAGAGGGAGAGAGAGCGAGAGAGAGAGAGATTAAGACCAGACAAGACAAGATAATATAATGTTATTTTCCAAGAGTAAAAGAATAAGCGCTGGGTGCACCTCTTTTACATCCTGCCCTTGTAAGGGCAAATTAGAAAAATAACGTTAAAACAATAAACATCTTGAACTAACACAAACAAGGTAGTTCATAAAGTAAGTTATAATTTAAAATAAATAAATAAAAAAAAATAATAATAATAACAACAACAACATACAAATAATAATATTTAAAATTGAGACACACGCATACACACAAATTAAATTTACAAATGTTGTTCATTAATTGCATGTTTAGTTAATTTTTAATGAATACTACTCAAAATAATACAAGGGCCACTTGGACATATGGGTCTCTCTTTAAAGCAGAAACACGAATTCAATTTATTAGTTGATCATATTTTATTGCAATCATTTCTGCATCAATAACAAAAGAGATTTGAGACATCAGTCGCTTAAAATTCGAGTAAATTCAATTTAACTGGACATACCCCTCATTTAAAAAATCAAAACTTTAGAAACAAAAAATCTATAGAGTCAGTATCGGGTGTGGCCACCGTTTGCATCAATGCAGTCTTGGCATCGTTGTCTCATGGACCGTATCAGATTATGGAGAATGTTTCCTGGGATGGCCAACCACTCTTGCTGGAGAACTTGGGCCAGAACTTCAAGGTTAGCTCCTGGAGGGAGGTTTGTCCGTGTCTGTCAACCCAAGACATCCCACAGATGTTCTATGGGGTTCAAATCGGGTGATCGAGCCGGCCAATCCATCCTTATGACGTGCTGTTGCTGCAGGAAGTCATTGACGATACGCGCTCGGTGGGGCCTGGCATTATCGTCCTGTAGTATGGCACCTTCCCCAATGGCCCGTAGAGCTGGGAGAACCCTAGATTGTAGGACGTCATCCCTGTAGCCAATACCGTTTAAGTTGCCATGAATTTGGAGCAGGGGTGTTCTGAAGTTTAATGCGAAGCCACCCCACATCATGACAGATCCACCATCAAAGCGGTCATGCTCGCGCACCGTCGCATCAGCAAAACGCTCCCGTGGACGCCTTCAAACATTCACTCGACGGTCGTTGAAAGACAAGGAGAACCGAGACTCGTCTGTAAAGAGCACCCTTGACCAATGTTGCCTAGTCCACACCAAATGACGCCGAGCCCAGGCCAAACGCGCTGCACGGTGAGCTGGGGTGAGCAAAGGCCGTACTGCTGGTCGTCTTGATCGCAGGTTTGCCTCGTGCGCGTGTAGACGGTTGCGAATTGTCTGGTCGCTGACGTTAACATTGCTGGCTGCGTGAAGCTGTCTTCTGATGATGTTTGCTGTAGCGGACCTCACCCGCAGAGCTGACAGGGTGATGAAATGGTCTCGTCTTGCAGTGGTAACGCGGGGGCGTCCGGACCTTCTTAGTTCTTGGACGCTTCCAGTGTTGTTAAAGCGCTCCCGCAGCCTTTGGACAACGGAGTGGGACCCTCCCAGCCGCCTGCCAACTTCTCTCACCCCCACCCCTTCCTGAAGCCATGCAATAGCTCTGCCTCTATCCGCATCAGTCAATCGTCGCCTTGGGGGCATGGTTAGAAAAGCAGCAAAAGCGCTGCCATTTATACCCAGAAAAAAGCGCCGATTGTTGAACTGAACTCACAAAATGCAAGCCTTTCGCGTGAAAATCACTTTTCAATGTTGAAAATTTTGCTTTATTAGCAAGACAACAGTAAATTAGGGTCATTTTTTGTAAAAATTGGGTTTGTTTTTCAACTCAGTGCAGAAAGTTCAAATCTCACACATGTGATTACTTGTCAGAATAAGATTGCCTTGAATGTTACTGTACAGGATAAGTTTTGAAATAAGCAATATAAGCGATATTATTGATAGCAGCAAAAAAATAATTAAACTAAATGAAATATGAGAGTGGCCCTTTAATTATTTTGAGTAGGATATTTCAAAAGTTGTTTTTTTAATGTACATTGATATATCGGCTTGCTGAGATGTTCAGGAAATGTATTCCACAATGTGGAACCAGAATACGCTAGACTATTCTTGAAAAGATCAATTCTTGGAATAGGAACACTTAACATGGTAGAGGATCTGGCAGTTTTCTTTGAAAAACTAGAAGAAAGGTAGGAAGGTGCATTGCCAGAAAGGATATTGTGCAGGAAAACCCTTTTATTACATTTTTATCTGTAGGCAAGAGGTAATACATTCGGCTCTTTATACTCATCAACAGATATGTTTTGTTTAACAACAACTTGTTTAATTGCACGTATGTGAATTCTAAGTAAAGGCATCTTGGCTTTGGCACTAGCACAATCCTAAATAGTAGAAGAATAATTAATAAATGGTTGAATATGACCCGAATAGAATAGTTTACGAGAATGAAGAGAGAGAGAGAGAGAGAGAGAGAGAGAGAGAGAGAGAGAGAGAGAGAGAGAGAGAGAGAGAGAGAGGGAGAGAGAGAGACAGAGACAGAGAGAGAGAGAGAGAGAGAGAGACAGAGACAGAGAGAGAGAGGGAGAGAGAGAGACAGAGACAGAGAGAGAGACAGACAAAGAGAGAGGGTATTGTGAGCGAAGGAGTGAGTGAGTGAGAGTGAGAGAGAGTGGTGACGATACTGAAGGTAAGGAAACCAACGAAGAAGAAGAAGAAGAAGAAGAAGAAGAAGAAGAAGAAGAAGAAGAAGAAGAAGAAGAAGATAATGATGATGATAATGATGATGATGATGACAATGATGATGAAGATGATGCATATGAATATGATGACGATGAAGGATGATGATGATGATGATGATGATAATGATGATGATGAAGGAGGGGGAGGGGGAGGAATACGGGAAGATGAAGAAAAAGCACAAAAACTAAGAGACGTATGTTAGGGTTTGGCTTGTTAAGGACGTTGAGAGAGAGAGAGAGAGAGAGAGAGAGAGAGAGAGAGAGAGAGAGAGCTTGTGTGTGTGTTTCTCTATGTGTGTGTGAGCGCGTGCGCAGATGAGGGATGTGGTGGGTATGGGTGGATGGGGAATAGCCATTTTTCACTGGCGTGGAAAATTGACAAGCTTGACACATGGAAGCCAAGCAAGAGACCTCCGGACCCACACTGCGAGGCTGAGCCCAGCCCAGATTTCCCTACGTTG
Organism: Oncomelania hupensis; assembly: GCA_036898135.1. Classification (NCBI taxonomy): domain Eukaryota; kingdom Metazoa; phylum Mollusca; class Gastropoda; order Littorinimorpha; family Pomatiopsidae; genus Oncomelania; species Oncomelania hupensis. The sequence goes on along the minus strand of CM072522.1, from coordinate 19,879,861 downwards.
GCCTCTCTCCTCCACTAGACTCGGTTAAGCAGTGTGCTCCCGACAGCCATTCACAGCAAACCGCTGAAGCTTACCACATCACAGTACTAACAAAACAAAAACACTACATAGATGGGAAAATAGATCGTTCTAATATAGCCCACTTTTCAGCTCTATGAGTACATATACATCAGGGCGCAAGCGAACAATGAACTAATTATTGAGACAGGCGACACAAAGACTGGGCATGCAGAGAGGTTACTTTACCCAAGATGCAAGCCATGAACTTCTTTGACAGCTGAAATCAGACAAAAATCAGTTGGTTGATTTTCAACAATGGCAACGTGCTGAAGTGATGCACTGACCTCAAGGGGAAATAGCCGTCCATATTCAGCCACGACCAAATCCAACAACTGAACACAACAGCACCGACAGCACAAGAGGGGAGGATAGAGCTTTACGTTCACTCCCACTAGTTTAATGCACCCACTACTCAAAATAATACAAGGGCCACTTGGACATATGGGTCTCCTTTACATCAGAAACACGAATTCAATTTATTAGTTCATCATATTTTATTGCAATCATTTCTGCATCAATAACAAAAAAGAGTTGAGACATCAGTCGCTTAAAATTCGAGTAAATTCAATTTAACTGGACATACCCCTCATTTACAAAATCAAAAGTTTAGAAACCAAAAATCTATAGAGTCAGTATCGGGTGTGGCCACCGTTTGCATCAATGTAGTCTTGGCATCGTTGTCTCATGGACCGTATCAGGACCCCCGTTGGGGTGCCGGGGGTTTCAGTATAAATAGTATCCCCACTTTCTGGAAATTTAGTGCTTTAAATTCCCACTGTCGCTGTCTTTCTCATTTGCTCTTTCTCATTCCTGCTCTGTTCTATCAATCTGCTATACTATCGTCTTCTTCGCTATACCAGTCATCTACTTTTTTTCTTGAAAACTCTTCCGGGACAAGATTCCTTGTTTGTGTATGAGGTCTGTTGGATCAGCTTGGGAATGTTGGACGCTTTCTGCCAGGTGGTCACTAGGGCTTCCTATAATGTTATTATTTAGCAATGTAGGCATTTTATATGTATGTGTTTTGTTGATAATTTATAATGATGTTTGTATTCTATTTTGTTTTTGTAAATGGGGGTTCGATTAGTTGGGGTAAAGCCTCAGCCGTCCCCTTCGTGGGATGTCTTTATTGTAAAGTGACTGGCTGGTGGAGGGCATTCAGTTTTCCCACTAGGGTTGTTTCAGCAGATCTTTTATGCGGATTGGGGGTTGTCCGGTCCTGATTTGGCTCGGAAGAGTCCGCTGGACCTAAAGCAACAATTATGTAATGTAATGTAATGGACCGTATCAGGTTATGGAGGATATTTCCTGGGATGGCCAACCACTCTTGCTGGAGAACTTGGGACAGAACTTCAAAGTTAGATCCTAGAGGGAGGTTTGCCCGTGTCTGTCGACCCAAGACATCCCACAGATGTTCTATGGGGTTCAAATCGGGTGATCGAGCCGGTCAATCCATCCTTATGACGTGCTGTTGCTGCAGGAAGTCATTGACGATACGCGCTCGGTGGGGTCTGGCATTATCGTCCTGTAGTATGGCACCTTCCCCAATGGCCCGCTGAGCTGGGAGAACCCTAGGTTGTAGGACGTCATCCCTGTAGCCAATACCGTTTAAGTTGCCATGAATTTGGAGCAGGGGTGTTCTGAAGTTTGTTGCGAAGCCACCCCACATCATGACAGATCCACCACCAAAGCGGTCATGTTCGCGCACCGTCGCATCAGCAAAACGCTCCCGTGGACGCCTCCAAACATTCACTCGACGGTCGTTGAAAGACAAGGAGGACCGAGACTCGTCTGCAAAGAGCACCCTTGACCAATGTTGCCTAGTCCACACCAAATGACGCCGAGCCCAGGCCAAACGCGCTGCACGGTGACCTGGCCTTTATACCCAGAAAAAAGCGCCGATTGTTGAACTGAACTCAGAAAATGCAAGCCTTTTGCGTGCAAATCACTTTTTAATGTTGAAAATTTTGCTTTATTAGCAAGACAACAGTAAATTAGGGTCATTTTTGTGTAAATATTGGTTTGTTTTTCAACCCAGTGCAAAAAGTTCAAAACTCACACATGTGATTACTTGTCAGAATAAGATTGTCTTGAATGTTACTGTACATGATAAGTTTTGAAATAAGCAATATAAGCGATATTATTGATAGCAGCAAAAAATAATTAAACTAAATGAAATATGAGAGTGGCCCTTCAATTATTTTGAGTAGTATATTAAGATTATAATATAGAGAAAGGTACGCGCGCGCTCGAGGGAGATAGAAGTGGAAAGCGAGCGAGTGAGAGACAGACAGACAGACAGACACAGAGACAGAGGGAGTCAGGCATTGAGGGAGAGCGTGAACTGGCATTTGTATGGTGTGTGTGTGGGTGCGTGTGTGGGTGCGTGTGTGTGGGTGTGTTGTGTGTGTGTGTGTATCAATAATTTACCTTCGCGCGTATGTGTGAGAGATAGACAGAAAGAGAGAGAATGAATGAATGAATGAATAATTTATAAAGCGAAAGCGCGTAAATAGTGAGTGTCAGCAAAGGCCGAAAAGACACTTTCGGTGGGGATTCCCTCGGTTTGTTGACGCCTGTGTACTTCCGCCAAGTAGTTCCTGTGGGCGAAAGCAGCCATTTTCGTGGGACTTTTGCAGGTTTCCACGAAAAGCTTCTCGACGGTTTTCGGTGAGTGTTTTGACACATTTATAGTATCAATACATGATTACAAATACACTTGGTACTTGCATTAGCCAACCTTGTTTTACCAGCAAGTTTTCTGTGGTGTAAAATGCCGAGAAACATGGTTGAAACGGTCTGCTTCAAATGCAATGCAGCGGCTCTGTTTTGAAGCAGTCAGCGACATGATCATAAAGATCGCAGTGTTTACTAGTCCTTGGAGCTTTGTTTTTATGCACACTGCAGTAGATTTTAATTTAATGAGGTAATCTGTGTGAGATAAATCTGCCTGACGAAAATAGTCAACGAAAACACGAGTGCTGACCCCAAAACTCGTGTGACGGTGGTGAGACAACTGTGACGTTGTGTAACCTGGAAAACACCGGTAATTCCCAGTGACGTAGCAGCCACGAAAACCTGATTTTCGGTCATTGCTGACACTCCCTAATATCTCCACGCCGACGGGCATGATCCCAGCGCTGGTGGGAGGAAGGTGGATAAACACACACACACACACACATGCGTGTACGAGCTACAAATGGGGTAATTTCACCAACTTCGCGGCCCTTAGGCGGCGAATTAGGTCAGGTTTCTTCAAAAAAGACACTTTTTCGCAAGAAGTTTGACCTAATTCCTCGCTCCTAAGAGACGAAGTAGGTCAAGTTTCTTGAAAAAAGCACATTTTTCGCAAAAAGTTTGACCTAATTCCTCGCCTATTAGAGACGAAGTAGGTCAAGTTTATTCAAAAACACAGCTAGGATAAGGAACTTTCCTCGACGATTAGGGTAAGGCAGTGCCTCGACGATTAGGGTAAGGCAGTGCCTCGACGATTAGGGTAAGGCAGTGCCTCGAAAAGGGTTAGGGTCAGGGCTAGTTGCAGCGCTGCAACTAGCCCTGACCCTAACCCTTTTCTGGAACGGGTGCCTTACCCTAATCGTCGAGGCACTGCCTTACCCTAATCGTCGAGGCACTGCCTTACCCTATTCGTCGAGGAAAGTTCCTTATCCTACCCGTCTGGAAGATGCACTACAACTACACCAGGTCAAGTGTACTTGTAGTGCATGTGCACTACAACTACACTTGACCTGGTGTAGTTGTAGTGCACATGCACTACAACTACACTTGGGCAAGTGTACTTTAAGTGCACATGCACTACAACTGCACTTGGCCAAGTGTACTTTAAGTGCACATGCACTACAACTTCACTTCGTGAAGGGAAGTTGTAGTGCACATGCACTACAACTGCACTTTCATGTACTTAGAACAAATGAGCAACGCCAGACAAATGGGGAACGACAAAATTACCTCATTTGGTACTAAAAATGGCAAATTTCGTTCCCCAAATGTGACGTTTCACAACTACACACACACACACACACACACACACACACACACCCACACACAGTGTCGGGAAGGGTGCATAGATCATAACTTAACATTTTAACTTCTTCACTAGCGCTCAACACATTCTAGCAGGCCGACCAAACAAGTGACATTTATGCAATACTTTCACGCAGTGACTTATGAAATTGGGATGAGATCAGATAGTTATACACGCAGCTTAGCAAGAAGAGAAGAAATGTGTTTTCAAGTTTCTGCGAAATCCATCGACAGAGTCTGCTCTCTTTATGCTTTCTGGAAGAGCATTCCACCAGACCGGTGCAGTGTATCTGAAAGACCTCTGGCCATAGCTCTTAGTCCTACACTGCTTGTGCCCAGGAACAAGGAATAGAGACTTGGAAGCTGAGCGATGGTTGCGAGAAGATTCGTACACATTCAGAAGTTCGAACAGGTATTCAGGAGTATGCTCTTTAACTGCGCGATAGCCAACTGAAAGCAGTTTGTGTTTAATGCGTTTGTGGACAGGAAGCCAATGGAGCCAATGAAGAATGAGAGAATGAAAGAAGAAAGAGAGTGTGTGCGTGTGTGTTGTCAGTAATTTACCTTCGCGTGTGTGTATGTGAGAGAGCGAGAGAGAGAGTGTGTGTGTATGTGTGTGTGCATGCGTGCAAGAGCGGAAGGTGGTGGGGGTAGGGTAAGAGGGGGTGACTTTGTGGGCGGGCGGAGCGGTCTGGACGAAGATTTGTGGAGGGTAGTAAAAAGTCACTGGGGAACGGTCTAGCCCTATATATATCGACCACGGGATGCGACCTTCGTGGCACCAGCCTCTACTGTTCCTACTTCTAAGGACGTTTTGCTAACTCCAAAAATGAATAGCCCAGCTCGTATGATTTTTTTTAAAAAGCAGCACTTAGATGTTTGTTGGCTTCTGGGGAAATCTATGCACATCGTGCCTTATATCGACCAAGGCCAGTTGGCCCAACAGTTTACTGACATCTAATCCTATCAGCACTTTTATCTTTTTGTCCTGTAATATTGTATAATAATATATTATATTTATGTTCAAACTTAACACTTTTATAATGAAAGGAATAGTTGCTGTAATTTTGTGTACAGGATTTGAATGGCTTTGTCAGTCACATTGTCATACCCGTGTTTTTGCGCTAGCAGTAAGAGCGCTGAAAGAGACTGCTGGTGTGTGTGTGTGTGTGTGGGTGTGTGTGTGTGTGTGTGTGTGGGCGTAGATGTGTGTGTGTGTGTGTGTGTGTGGAGACAGAGAAACAGAGAGAGAGAGATGTTAAGAGTATAGTTGAAAGTATAATGTATTACTGTTGGTGGAAAGAATTAAGTTTAAGTACTGGTTATCTTGTGAATAGTAGTATTATTGTTTTTGTTGTTGCTATTATTATTATTATTATTATTATTATTATTATTATTATTATTATTATTATTATTATTATTATTATTATTATTATTAATGTACGTAGTTTTTCAAAATCTTTTGTTTTGGGTTGTTTTTTTGAGCATTCTCTAAATTGCTGAGAAGCAATGAGCTGTATGAATTGTCCACTGTGGCGAAATCCATGCTTTTATATTGGATTGTGTACTATAATGGTTAGTTAGTTAGTTAGTTTATAGGTCCAGCGGACTGCAAAGAGCCGAATCAGGACCACGTACGTTAGTGGGTTGGATCTCCTGAAAAAGCATTTATTGAAACACAGTCACATGTATGACCACCAATGTAGTCCTTTCTTCTGTTCTTCTGCTGTTGAGGATGTGCTCACAAATTTCCCTGCCCCAGTCCATCATTGGCCTGTAAACCTTGTTAGCTGTCAACATGTTGGCACACTGAAGGCGTTTTCCCCAAAGGCCAGGTTGTATCCACTTTTATCAAGCTGTTGTACCACAGCACAACCTGAGGTATTCGTTTCTCCAATTGTTTGTGTGCTGACTTCTATCACCTTTACTTCTGCCTTGACTTTGTCTTTGGCTATCAGACGCGTCTTATTATTTTAAAGTAGCGAGAATATCAGTCAAAGCAGAGTTCAGAGTGGACAGAGGTTAGATAAGGACTTGGGGATGAGGTCAGATAGGTTTAGGCCCGTTTGTGCACGGCAGTATGGCCCCGAAAATATGTCCGTACAATGTAGTACACGTGCCTCAACTTAAGGAATAACTGGCCGAGTATACACTCATACAATGACACAGAACAATGTACATTTAAACTAAATGCTTGATGCAGCACTTGAGGTCTGTCAACAATAGAAAGCAAGAGCGCTCACGCACGCACACACACACGCATGCATGCATGCATCGCCAGATAGATAAATGTATTGATAAATGCACAAACACTTCAATAAAATAACTAAATAAAAAAACCTAAATAAAATAAATAAAGCACAGAGAAGGTCATATTTGTCTTGCATCACTACTTCTTGTTGTTACATTGTCCAGCCTACTTTGATGTGATGCACACTAAAATGAACCCAAAGGCCAGGCGTAGGCAATTGTTACTTCGCCCAAAATAAGTTTTGACTACTTGATTTTTCCGCACACAACATCAATATAAATAAAATGCTCTACTATGGGTTACAAGCTTCACAAATTGGGGACTCCCTCCATCCCACAGGCGCACGCACACTTCAAAACAGATCTGTGCACACAAAACTCCTTGCAATATAATGCGGAGGAACTGACAAACTCACTACTCTCTCTCTCTCTCTCTCTCTCTCTCTCTCTCTCTCTCTCTCTCTCTCTGTGTTTCTCTCTCTTTCTAAGCGTTCCTCCGCTCCGCCCCCGACATCTCTCTATCGCACTCATTATCGAAAACCTCCCCCCTCCTCTCTCTCTCTCTCTCTCTCTCTCTCTCTCTCTCTCTCTCTCTCTCATTGCCAGTTGCTTGGACTTGCAATGTATAAGCGACTGTTGTAAAGAAAAATCAATATTTCTTCACAGGGTTCATTTTGATGCGCGCGATTCCCTTTTTAAAAAAAAGCCGCCAGATTTGTATCATTTGCTTTTCCTGTGCAGCGTATTCACGTGTTGGAATAATAGCACAAGATTTGTTGTCAAGCTGCAAGCTACTCAAGCCGGTCCTCAACCCAACACATACATACACACCCACACGCACACACACACACCCACACACATACACACGCACACAACGTGTAAAATGCCGTATTTATTACTTTATAAAACGCCACATACGTTATTTAGATTTTTAAAAAATGTGTCCATTTCTTGAAGCTAACCCTAACCCAAACCTTAACTCTAACCCTTACCCTAACCCTAATCCTAACACAGCCCTAACCCTAAGGGAACACTATTTTGACGTCAAAATAACGGGGCCGTCAAAAGAACGTAGGCAGAGTATAAAGAGTGTATAATTAACGGCGGTTCTACATCGTCACACACACAAACACACACGCACACACACACACACACTCTCTCTCTCTCTCTCTCTCTCTCTCTCTCTCTCTCTCTCTCTCTCTCTCTCTCACACACACACACAATGTTCCATCGACCAACTTACCAACACAGGTTTTGCACAATGTTATGTTTGTTCTATAGCACAACCCACTCAATGTATTCCGCTCTCTCCATTCTCCAACCACCCCCTCTCTCTCCATCCTCACTTCACCGCCACCCACACCCCTCTCTCTCGTCTTTTTTTTTCTCCCACCTTAATCCCTTCCCTGTACGTCTTCTCCTCGCCCTCTTCTTCCTCCTTTGTTGGCTTCCATCCCCACCCTTCCTCTTCCTCCTCCGCCATTTTCTTCTTCCTCTCCTTCTTCTTTCTCTCCGGAACGCCATCAATACTAGCATTACCCAAACTCAGCATCGTGTTTCTAATTCCACTTTGACAAATGACGAATAACATTAAAGGTTGTTGTTGTTGTTTGTAGATTATAGTCACACGACACTTTCGCATATAGGTGACTACTGGACCGATTTATACTGACACCAGCGGGCCAGTTGTTGGTAAAGGGGAAAATAATATGATCACACGTTGACCAATCCGGGATTCGAACCAGCGACCTTTCGGTTACTAGCAAGACGCTCTTACCAACTGAGCTACCCGGCACCTCGCATTAAAGGTGATTTTTTTAAAATTAAAATTCAGTTGACCGTCAAGGGACAGTTTTAAGGTTGGGAGATGAAATTCTAAGCCGCGATTTTAAAATATTTTAAAATCCTTATTAAAACTGGCAAAACAGCGACTCCTCCTGAGAAAGAAAGATAAAGAGAGTAAGAGAGGGGAAAAGGAAATGGATGACTGAGGTGAAAAAATGAAGGTGGAAGTAGGACTAAGAGGAGGTTGAGTGCATAGGAGGAAATAACAAAACATCATTTTATTTTGAAAGGGTGATAATGTACTGGGTGCGCTTTTTGACATCTTGCCCCTGGGTTAGTTAGTTAGTTATTCATTGCTTACAGGGTCCAGCGGACAGCAAAGAGCCGAATCAGGACCACAAAATCAAGGCCAACAACTTCGCTGAAAGAGGACTCACCCCTGATCCGCATAAAAGATGTGCCGAAACAAACCTTGGGGCTTGTAACAATTATTACTATAACACAATTACTTTTTCACGACACACATAACGTAACAACACAATCAAGATTTGTACATAAACAAACACGAGAAAGAGACAGAAAGAGAGTGCGAAAGAGAGAGAGAGAGAGAGAGAGAGAGAGAGAGAGAGAGAGAGAGAGAGAGAGAGAGAGAGAGAGAGAGAGAGAGAGAGAGAGAGAGAGAGAGAACGTTCGTGTGTGTGTATGGGGAGGGTGTGGGGGTGCCTAGGTGGTCCATGTTTCAATCTGTATTTGCATGTTTGCCAACACGTGTGCGCGCGTGGATGCGTAAACACGGGAGGGCATTCATGCTTGCATGCATGTGTAGTTTCTCATACTCATGTTTCTTTTATTTATTTATTTATTTATTTATTTATTTAAATAATGACGATACACCCAGTTAATTTAAATGGGCCAATAGTCAATATGTTTTTCTTTGGGAAGTGAATGGCGAAGAAACAAGCGAGTAGACTAGTTAGTATTGAGCAGTGGTTGTAACAGCGATAGCAACAGCGACCGATACATACACTCATAGTTACACCGGCGATGGTCTCACTAATCTCTTGCAACTTGCAAAAACCACCACCCTCACACCATCATTAACAACACCAGCAACAACAACGACAGCAGCAGCAGCAGACTAGTGATACTAAAGTATAGTCACAGTGCCGGAGACCTGACTTATCCATTTAATCTTGCAGTGGAAGACAGACTACCAGTTTGGGGGGGAGATAAGGCGCGCTTTTGCTTCTGGACTGGAGCGTTTTCGTTACGCATAATTTTCGTCTCACGTTTGACACCTTCGGTCTGTCGAATGCATGGGGTGGTCCTAATTAAATTAATCCAAGGACATTAATAGTTGTTCAATTCAAAACGCAATGCCATGATGGTTTTGTGCCAGGTTTCAACGTTTTGTGGTCGCAGTCTATAAACATATCTAAAAGCCACATACTTCGTGCTAGACGCACTACGTAATGCCATGCATACGTCATGGATGCTACTAATAATCCTTCGTCTGGCAAACCGATGACCCAGGTTACAATTCCTTGGTGGGCAAGATTTCATTGGCCATTTTTCACTGTCCATCTTAGCAACTTGATCGCTCTGGTGGTTCAGTGTTATTTAGGTCCTCTGGGATGGTTCTCCCCATCTGCCGTATCGCCAATGGTGGCACAGTTGCTTAGGCACCGTTTTTTATATTATGAAGGTCGCGGGTTCGAATCCGATTCGAGTCTGATTAGCGATTGAGGGAAAATAGCGTATGCCTATATAGCAACCACCATCATCATCATCATCATCATCATCATCATCATCATCAACAACTCAAAATGGCATATCCATACGGTACGTATCTTCTTTTATGAGAAATTTGAGCTTCGGGTACAGTGTTTAAGTTGTCTTTATTGAAAGATTGTTTTTGTATTGTAAGTAAGTCATGAATTTTGTGATGCTGTTGGCGGCGGGAGTGTGGTGGGGACGGGGGTGGGGGTGTCATCAGTTGTGTCGATACCAGTGTGACCATGCGCAATCCATCCTTATAATTATCCTCACCAACCTCCTCAACATCATTTATAATCATCAACAGTCTTTCTTTTGCATTTTCTACTCCTCAGTCACTGTTTTCACCTCCTACGCTTGATCTTTTCTCTTCCTCCCGTATTCCCCCCCCCCATCTCCCCTCCCTCATCGTGGAATGAACGGGTAAACTATCTTTGTGCATCATACTCTAGTGTAACGTGTAATGTAAACGCGCCAGGCTAGCAAAACGAGAATCGATTTTGTGTCGGCACAGTGCCACTACGCTTGCCCAATAGTGGCCAACCCTTCCCCTTGACCTCGTTTGAACTCGCCCGCACGCGCTTCCTCGCGCTTATTTGCATACATGAGCTTGGCTTTGGGTCAAGCGGCAAGCGACACACGTCTTTGGAGTTTCTTATTGTGGATAAGGGGTGACGGGGGCTATGCTATGTATACAATACAGATCACCAGAAGTCGCATCCCTTGTGTTTCTTTTGACGATTTCCTCTTCTTGTCTGGGCACGCACGCATTCTAACTTTAGAGATCCAGACACTCATGTCCTACAAAAACCAATAATTATACCACGGATCCACTTCTGCTCCCTAATTCCCCCACCCTCCTTTTCTCCTCTTAGAAAGACAAAACAATTTGAAGTTTATTCTGGGGTCAGAATGTGTTTAAAGATTTCTTCCATTCTATTCAGGAACTATAATGAGAGACAAGATTTTTAAGCGAGCTTTTAAAAAAAAAAGGAAACTATGAATACAAATGTGTGCATTCAGAGGTTAAATAACTTAACAGTCCTCCGATGGCCTCCTCCTCCCTCTACCCCTCCTGCACCTCCAACGCTCCCAGCCCCAGCCTCAACTGCGCTTTCAAATGATCTTTTTTTTTTTTAAAAAGCGGTATATACATACCCTCATTATTATTATTATTATTATTATTATTATTATTATTAGTAGTAGTAGTAGTAGTAGTAGTAGTAGTAGTAGTAGTAGTAGTAGTAGTAGTAGTAGTAGTAGTCAAACGATTTTCCGACCTTAAAATTTATTGATTTTGTTTCGTTTTCACCCAAAAAATACAATATAATGAAAAATGATATCGGATTTAAAATTTAAAATATATAGCTTTCTTCAACGACCAACCCTCCTATCATCACTCTCACTCTCTCTCACTCACTCTCTACTCCCCGCTCTCCCTCTCTCTCTCCCTCTACTCCCCGTACTCCCTGCTCTCCTTCTCCAAACCCTCCTCTAAATCCACCTACCCCTTCCCAAAAGACAAAAGGTCAATATTCACATGTTTAAATGAATTAATTATTCAGAGCGCCGATTTAAAAAAAAATCTTCTTGGTTGTTTCCTTCTTGAAAACTATGAATACAGAAACACTTCGAAATTGACGGCATTTAATTTCTATCCGTGTTCGAAGAAGAAGAAGAAGAAGAAGAAGAAGAAGAAATGCTCTCCTAAAATGTCTTTAGATTGACGCTCTTTAAAATGCACCGCATTTCCATTTCCTTCTTGTTTTTAATTTCATAGCCTTTTGATTTGGAAAAAGGCTTGTCATTTACAGGGGGTAGGGATGGATGAACTCACCTTATGTGTAAAGGGGTTGGCTCAATATTCCGTCGCGCCACACGCTGCACTAGTTTACAGCAAGGTGTGTCTTGAGCGAAAAGTGCTCGATCCAGACAGCGGCAAAGCTAGTTTGGGAGAAATTTAAAATGAGGCTGCGGTGTCAGTTTTTTCCCCCTTCAAACTGTTAAACTTAGTATGATCATGTTAAGAGTTCAATATTCCGCAGTTATGAGGCCAAAGGGGCTCTCCGATGAGCATGTAAGCAGCTTAACAAGTCATTGAGGTCCCTGAAAAGCCATTGCGGTCCCTGATAACGAGACGGGGGTTTCGCTAGTAGAGGGACCTCTAATGCGTCATTGAACGTCACTTCAGACAACAGGCATAGAATTGTTTACACCCTGATTAATTCACAGCAACGCATTAAGGCTCGTTGGTCACGCCATTATCTAAGTGAGACATCAAGTTATTGCTTGTAGCAGGCGACAAATTGAGCGCTTGGATATAAATTATGCCGTTTTGTCCTTTTGCAAGGAAACGAATGAGACTTTTATTTCGCAATCTGTATAAAACATTTGCCGCAATGTTGATTTCACCCGTCATCTCCTTTCATTCAACCCAACAAACGTCTTCTTCTTCTTCCATCTACTTTTTCTTCTCCTCCAGTACACCGACGTTTTTGCTTTATCCACTGAACTGACTGAGGTATTGTGGGTGCGAACTAATCATGTGCTAAATTCGTTATCTCTTATTCTTCTTCGACCCAACAAAGTCTTTTCCAACTTTTTTTCTTCTCTTCTTGTTTCTTCTCCTCCTATTACTTTTTCTTCTTCCTCCTCCTCCTCTTCTACTTCGTATTGTGCAAGACATTTCCACATTGTTCTTTTTCTTCTTCCTTCTCTTGACTAGCGAAGATTGGGTCAAAATGCCGCAAGCCCTTTTAAATGCATTTTCTCCCATTCTCGTATTCATTCACACGGCTAATGCCGACTAGCAACAGCTTCCCACACCAAACAAGATGGCAAGCCATTCAAATGTATTTCCAGACCCTCAAAATACATAGCCGATAAAATAAGCAGTTTCAAAAGCGTAATTTTTCTTCACTGTGTTGTAACTCGGCTTTATCTTAAAGTAGCAAAAGGAAAACATAGAATGATAGGTCACGATCTAAACTACGTGCAAGCTAAAAACTATCAAATCGGAACAGCCACATGTTAGATACAATGCAAAACGTGTTTAGAAAATTGTGAAGAAGCACCCATGATGTGGACTTTGGAGAAAGTACAAACACGAATGATCGAACAAGCTTAGCAGTAGTTCAAACATACACAAAGTCAAAATGGCGAATTCCGGTTGAGTTATTCTTGAGATAAGGCCAAAAGTAAAAATGGCAAATTCCGGTTGAGTTATTCTTGAGATAAGGCCAAAAGTAAAAATGGCGAATTCCGGTTGAGTTATTCTTGAGATAAGGCCAAAAGTAAAAATGGCGAATTCCGGTTGAGTTATTCTTGAGATAAGGCCAAAAGTAAAAATGGCGAATTCCAGTTGAGTTATTCTTGAGATAAGGCCAAAAGTAAAAATGATGAATTCCGGTTCAGTTATTCCTGAGATAAGGCCAAAATGTGCTGTGATAAAAACAAATTGAAATACGGAGCGACGGACCTACGACAGACCTATTCTCCGACAACCGGACTGCTACCATGTTGTTTGCTTCCATGACTTGAAGTATCTGTATACCAAAACTCAGCACACTCGCTTTAGCCGGTTTTTTTAATCTATTAAGCAAAACCTGTTTGGCACCAAAATGACTCCAGTCACCTTGACCTTGGCGTCAGCGCAAATGGGATGTCACGGGAGGCAGGTCCCTAACGTATGTAAAGTTTCTGTGAAGTTTGGTCAAAATCCATTCAGCGAGCCTTGAGATATGGTTTCCAGATAGACCGACTTTGGCTCGTTGTGTTTCCCGACTGTTTCAAGGTATTTCCAGGTATGGAAATCTAAAAAAAAAAGAAGAAAGAAGGGGGAAGAAAAGTGCTGCATCTCTTTTTCGTTCTGTTCTTCTTTCTTCCCCTTCTTTTCACCTTCAAATGCTTCTTCTTTCCCTCCCGCTCTCCCCGAACTCTCCACTTTCTTCTTCTTTCTCTGCACTCCCGGTTTTTTTCCCATCCATCCTCTCTCTCTCTCTCTCTCTCTCTCTCTCTCTCTCTCTCTCTCTCTCTCTCTCTCTCTCTCTCTTTCTCCCTCTCTCTCTCTCCCTCTCTCTCTCTCTCTCACACACATACATATTATACATACGCACATCCATGGGAGTAGCTGCCCTTGTCATGGCGGGTGTTTATGTAGCTTTTTGAGCTCTCCGATTTAACATTATTGATAATGATGCGGTACAACACGTCAGCAATTTTAAATATCTTGGCACCGTTATTGATGCTGCATTATCATTCCAGGATAACACAGACGCGGTCTGTAAAAAAAAAAAAAAAACTAAGCCCATCAGCGTATGTATTTGCTAAGAAAACTCTGGTGTTAATAGTCAAGTCCTTGGGTCGTTGTACCTCAGCCTGGTAGAAAGCATTCTCATTGTTACACTCAGTTGATGATGATGTTTTTCTATCAGTATTTGATTCAGCCCCGATGCTTGAATTCCTGATAGTTGTGTAACTCAGATTCGTTTATCCACGCAGCCTGCTCACTCAGCAACAAGACACGGAGTCGACGTATGAAGTTTTCCACTTTTATTCAGCACACATCAACAACTGCATACAATCACCTTTTCACGCTCAACCTTTTACTTTCCAACTCACTATCAACAATCTCTCAACAACAACAAACAGAGCATCGAATATATAAATTTTTCTCTAGTCCAGAACAAGGTGGAACGATCTCGTTTGACGCAATTTACCAATCGCTTTAAACTTCGTCATCACTGTCTTACGTTATACATATTTCTTCTCCTTCCGGGAACGTACTCAACTTTCTACATTTATCGGGAAATTTCCATCGACAGTAAATAAACAGATCTAGAGAATTCTCCAATAATATCGACCAACGAAAATTATCAACGTTACACAAAACTTCTTCTAACAACAATGCAAACTCAAATCAAAGGTAAATAAACTGTATTATTGAATACTTTGCAAATCGAAACGATTAGATCTATCGTGCGCGTTTCAGACATACTACCATTCGCGTTTCAACGTAACACTCATCTTCAACATCATAATGAAATTTGGTCTCCTCACTGTTAGGGAGAAATCACACTTGAGTAGATTTGTGAACATGGCGAGCAAAATAACTGGCATTCAACAGAAACAGCTGAGTGAACTGTATACATCGCAGCCACTAGGAAATCATAGGCGACACCTCCTACCCCCTGAATCATCGTTTTCGGTACTTGCCGTCCAGTCGAAGGCTTCGGATGCCGTTCGCTAGGTAAGAACTCCATCCCTAGTGCGATCTCAATCCTCAACAACCACTAACTCTGTAGCCTAGTCAGCCAAACCGGTTCTATGTTAAACTGAAATCTTACCGTACATATTTATTTTGATGATTGTATGCACTCTTTTAGATGTTCTAGTCCTACTTATCCCTTTTAATGGTCTTTATAGCGTATGCGGCATGTGATGGGTTAAGGCTATGTGTGTGCATGTACATGGGTGTGTTCATTTGAATGAATGTTGATTATTCTGCATTAATGTATATATGGATATACATATATTCTATGTATTCATTATATAGTCATTATGTATTTGAGTGTGTGTATGTGCAAGTGAATTTAAACATGAGTATCATTATGTTATTATTGTGTATATTATGTAATTACATATACATTGTCTTGACGGATTCTTTCGTGTGTATTTACACGTGGGTGTCTGTGGATGTGTCAGCATGGATAAAGGCGAGAGAGAGAGAAAGAGAGAGTGGAAAAATAAAGAGAGAGAGATGATTGCTGTACGCATTGACATTTTTATTTTTGTTCATTTACTATTTGATGCAAAGTTTGCGCTCAGTGCCAAAAGCAATTTTCTGTTTTTATGTGTAGCTGACCGGTGTATTTGACTCCCGTCTCTCGGCCACCACCTTCAGAACACGGCTCAACTCAAACTGTTATTTATAAGAGAGACATACAAATTGTTGCCTTGCAAGGCGGGGAAGCGTGTTGATAGTAAACCGAATTGCCGGCTACTAGTGCCACGACACTCTCTGCAGGTCACTGCCACTAAACTGCATAAAATGTCTGCCGACATTGTAGTCCTGGTCACCACCAAAAGTAGAAGACGAATGGTCAGGCGGGGAGAACATCTGTCGTGTCGGCTTGTCCTGCATAAACCAATTTGGCCACACCAAAGAATTCTGCACAGTAGGAAAAACTCAAGGCTAGACTAACCAACAAATGGAAGGTAGACAATCTCTCCCAAGCGTGAACAGTCGCCTCCCATTCCTCTATATATGTGTAATGTCAAAGCTGGACAATAAATATATATTTATTGTATTGTATTGTATTGTATTGTATTGAGCCTCATTATCGACAAATTTCGAGTGTTATTGTTAACGTTGGCTAATGTAATTGTGCAGTGAGTTTCTTGAGGAGGTGTATGTTCGATTTATTGACGACGTGTAGTTGACATTTGTGCGTTTTAAGTAAGGTGGAAAAGACCTGGGCTAAGTAGACCTACTGTAAACGATTGAAGCCGTGTGAGTTCGAGCAGTTCGGAGGATAGTGAGAGAGAAGATTGTTTGCCATATTGAGCTGTTTTAGTAGCAAATAAGGAGGAAATTTGACAAATGAGACGACAGAGACGATGGTGGGTAGGGCCATTTTTGTAAGGACGCACAACACGTTCTGATTGGTTAGAATTTCAGATTTCATCGCAGGAACTAGAACATGTTCTATCCTCTGAATCTACCATGGATTCGCATGAGATATTATCGTAAGTTTGTTTCACAACTTATTGCAGCGTGTGACCGGGTAAATCTTATGAGAATCGGTAGGTCTGACTGGGGCTTTGGTTAGTTAGTTAGTCATTGTTTATATGGTCAAGCGGACTGCAAAGAGCCGAATCAGGTCCACAATTTGGTTGAAAGAGGGCTCAACCCCGATCCGTATAAAAGATCTGCTGAAACAACCCTAATAATAACACTGAAGGCACTCCACCAGCCGGATACTTTACAAAACAGGCTTCCATGCAGGCTACAATGAGGCTGTACTGTAATTTATCATACCCCCCGTTTACAAAAATAAAATAGAATGTAAAATCATTATAAATATTAACATAAATAATGTCTACATTGCTAAATAATAATACGATAAAAAGATCTAGTTACCATTTGACAAAAAGCGTCCAATATCCCCAAGCCGACCCAACAGACCTACACACAAATGAGGAGTTTTGGGAGAGTTTTCAAGAAAAAAGGTATGTGACTGGTCTAGCGAAGAAGATAGTAGATTGATAGTTAGTTAGTTATTCATTGCTTACAGGGTCCAACGGACTGCAAAGAGCCGAATCAGGACCACAAAATCAGGATTACAACTTGGTTGAAACAGGACTCACTTCTGATCCGTATATAAAAGATCTGCCGAAACAACCCTAGTGATGACACGGAAGGCACTCCACCAGCCGGTCACTTTACACTAAAGGCATCCCACGCAGAGGACGCCGAGAATTGCCGGCAGGGGACATACATTCGGTTGGACTCCATCGACTGGGCGGTGGTTGCTCTTCGCCGATGGCCTCTCGTCGCTCTGCTCCCGCCCTGCCTTTCCCTAGCAGTCCTTTTTTCTTTCGCTACGACTGGACATCACAGGAACCACTGTGGAGAGTGGCCACTCCGGACTGCAGGCGCTTTGGGCCGCCATTGCTCCTTCGTGATTGTCCCCCTCCTCTCCACACGGCCTTCATGCTGGATCATCATCGACTTATCTTCATCACCTGGACGTCTTAACTCATGATCGAGCGAGCCTCTTCCTTCCATTTGCGCCTCAGCTTCTTCATCTAGAGTACCGCCACGAGCGCACTGCACTACCTGACTTCTTACCCATCACGCTTCCTTATTCACCTCCCCTCTACCCCAAGGTGTCCGGGGACACTAATCTACGCAACGAACGAACGGACGCTGAGGCTATACTCTAATTTATCGAACCTCCGTTTGCAAAAACAAAATAGAATATAAACATCATTATAAAATATCAACAAAACACATACATATAAAATGTCTACATTGCTAAATAATAATGTCATAGGAAGATCGATAGAACAGAGTATGAACGAGAAAGAACGAAGGAGAAAGACAGCAACAGTGAGAATTTTTCAACAAATGGGGACCTGGGGCTTTAGAAAAGACGAAATGGCAAATAATTTTGAGGTAGCTGTGCATCGTTGTGACATTGCAGCTGTACAGAAGACCATTGTGAATAAAGTCAACGAGGTTTAGTCAATGTTCAAGAACAATGACGGTGAACCGAATTATCCAGTTTCCATGGCTGATACCGGTGCTTGCTTGAGCGCATATGTCACATGCCCTTGCAGATCAAGAAGGCACCGTCAGCATAGGGGGTAGAGCAATCTCCATCCTACGTTTTGCGGATGGCATTGATGGATTGGCTGGAGAGGAACAAGAACTTGAACAGCTGGTGCAGAGGCTTGACACCATCTCCTGTACCTTTGGAATGGAAATAAGTGCAGTGAAGACCACAATGGTGACCAACAACACCAATGGCATCAACACGGACATCAAAGTCAAAGGCCAATCCCTCGACACAGTGCACAACTTCAAATATTTAGAAGCCATTGTATCAGGCAATGGGTCCCGACAGTAAATCCTTTCCAAGATCGCAAAAAAACGACTGCTGTTCTGACAAGGTTGAAGCCCAAAGAAAGGACCATCAGTCTACACTCAAAGGTAAGGCTATTGCGCTCCCTTGTCATCTCAATCTTCCTATACGCATGTGAAACACGGACCCTCACATCAGACCTACAATGAAGAATACAAAGCATAGAGATGATGTGCTACGGAAGACTGCTGGGCATTTCCTATACCCAGCACATCACCAACGACGAAGTCCGACAGACCATCACACAAGCCATTGGACAACACGATGACATGCTCACAATGGTGAAGAAACGGAAACTCCGGTGGTATGGCCACGTCACCAGAGCATCAGGCCTTGAAAAGACCATCCTGCAAGGCACGGTGCAAAGAGGCAGAAGAAAAAGAGAGAAAAGGATGTGGGAGGACAACATTCGAGATTGACACTATGAGGGTTGCTGAGGAAGAACAAGAACTTAACATATTTATACTGTTTTTCCTCCTGGGCCTAACCGGCCTTATAAATAGCTGTGAATATGTCTTTGCTACTCTATTTGTCTTTTCTGTCATTTGTGTACATAGTTGTAAATAGCTGTGAATATGTTTTGCTATTCTATTTGTCTTTTCTGTCATTTGTGTACATAGCTGTAAATTGTAATTTGTGTACATAAGTGTAAATAATTTGTACCCTTACTGTTCTGTGTTTTGGTGTATTGTAGCTAAAGCGATGTTTTATCGAGTGCATGTACTTATATGTAATGACTATGTAAAGCGTGGTGAGTCTGGTCATAGGCTGGAGTATCCGCTATATAAAAATCCGTTATTATTATTATTATTATTATTATTATTATTATTATTATTATTATTATTATTATTATTATTATTATTAGGACAGAGAAAGGTGGAGTACGCTGCTTAAACGATAATCTGTGGTGCCCCAACAACTTTCAAATTACGGGATATGATAGGACAGGATAAGTTATGCATAGATTATAGTAATAACTCTGGTACAGTATCTGTGCTTATGTTTCGATTATGTTATTTTTCAACTCCCGATTATAAATTGCCATGGTTGAATGCTATACGTTCCTTACTGAACGATCTTGGTTTGTCATTTATTTGGACTCATGTCTGTAGCTATCCTCTTATTTATTTAAAAAAAAAAACTTGTTAAGGAACGCCTGAGGGATTCGTTCTTACATTCATGGCAGCTAAGTTTATATGATCACTTACATCTGCAATACTTATATTATTTTTAAAGACCAATATTGTTTTGAGAACTATTTGCTTTGCTTGTCACCTTTGTTAAAAAGAAACTTCTTGAGATCCAGACTTTGTTGTCACAAATTGCCTATTCAGTCTCAAAGGTACAATAATGTACCTAGAGAAGAACGACTGTGTACTCTGTGTGAAGGATATCAAATTGGTGACGAGTTTCATTATTTATTTACATGTAAAATTCTGTGTTGATAGAAAACAGGACCTCTCTTTTACCTAAATGGACTCATCCAAATGTTTTAAATTTAACCATCTGATGAATACTGAATCAATGAACAGTTTGCTTAATTTAAGCCGTTTTGTTGCAGTTGTGATGTCACTATTTAAATATATAATGTGCATTTCCTTTTATCTTCTTCTCTGAACCGACTTATTATTTCAAAATGATGCATAAACTGTGCTGCATACATGTTTGTGTTATTTTCTCCACTTACATTTGATGTGATGGTTAACTTACACATTTCTTTCCATACTTAGCCAAAGTTAACTTTAAAACGGGTGTTCGACATTTCAGAGATTTGTTTTGTGATACCTATGGAGCAGTCATGTTTTGAGCCGTTGATTGTTTTTAAAAAATATGTCTGTAATTCCCCCACCCCTTTCTTTTGGCTAAAATGGCCCGGGCTATAAGCCTTGTTTTATGCTTGGAACTGTGTGTGGTTTTGTTAATAAAAGGAAAAGGTTCCAAAGTTCATCTCTCTCTTTCCTCTAAACAATGCAACGCATCAGTCAAAACTCTGTCCTGTCCCCCTCTCCTCAATTTCCTCTCCTCTCCACCTGTACAGTGCAGTTATTTTCTGCTCTTCCACCTTCACTTCCCTCCTCCTCCTCCCCTACATCCGGTAAATATTTTTAACAATTTAACCATGTTTGAATGATGACTGTGTTTGTTGTGTCTGTGACATATGAGTGTGTATGTTGTTACAGGTCGCCGTTAGGAATATTGCGCGTATGCCAACAACAATAATAATAATAATAATAATAATAATAATAATAATAATAATAATAATAACAATAAAAAAAAAATAATCATCATCATCATCATCATCATCATCATCATCATCACATTATTATTTTTATTTTTTTTATTTTATTTATTCATTTATTTATTATTTTATTTTATTTTATTTTATTTTATTTTATTTTATTTTATTTTATTTATTTATTTTTTTTTTGGGGGGGGGGGGGGGGATTTTTTTTTCCTCACAATTTTATTTCCGATCTCCTCATTTTTACTTCTTTTGTTGTTTGATTTACCGCCACAATTCTCTCTCTCTCTCTCTCTCTCTCTCTCTCTCTCTCTCTCTCTCTCTCTCTCTCTCTCTCTCTCTCTCATGTACAATACATTTTTTCACATTCCCCCCCCCTACCCTCCCATACCCCACTATTAATGTTGTTGTTTAGCTGCCAATAAGAGAGAAAGTGTATGTAATAACCAGTGGGTGACAGCTCTGCTCTATGGAACTCCGTCACGTGCACCACCCAGGACACATTTCCTGGAGCCATAAAACACCACAGGAAAGACTGTACCTGCCCACAATGTCTCTCATCCAGCCCCAGCACAATTACTGACAAAATCCTTGCAACTTGCATTGTACTAGAAAGTGCAGAGGCGTACCAGCGTTGTTAGTAAAGCGTTTAGTTTAGCTTAACAGGAAAGTTATCTTTGATGATGACGATGAGGATGACGATGACGATGATGATGATGATGATGATGATGTTCACTCCGAACGAGCAGGTATCCATCCCGAAACAATATCTGACTAAAGTCATCATAAACGGATCAGTAGAAACTGTACTAAACAAGTGTCCAACATCAACATCAAGGCTTGGGAAAGCAGATTCACACTCAAGCTCAACCCCAAATAAAATAAATCCTTTCCATCATCCCACCCCACCCCCACATTAGTTTGTATCCCAGAACAGTTGGTCAAATGGGAAGTCACACTTGACCTTTCTCCAAAAGCCTTCCACAGTCCGAAGAAAATGCTCCTAGCAATTCCTAGAGTAAATAGCTATGGAGACTTACCGAAAGATGTCCACCCTCTTCTGTCTTCCAACCCTTCCCGACCATGCTATGCTCGCAACGTTGACTGGTGTAGGGGCTCAGTAATTATGTCACTAAAAAAGAACTTCACAAAAACTTCCACATTAAATTAACTTCCACATTCTCCATACACATACCACAATCCCTCCGTTCCCTTAGGAAACAAAACAAATTTTTTAAAAAACACTAGCGCGCAATTTCCTGGAACAACTTGGCTGAAGAGGCGTTCCCCAAGACTCCCAGACATCCTTTAAGAAACCATTTTTCATCCCGGACAGCAACCTAAAAACTCTTAGTTAAAAGATGGTAGGAGTCCCAGCATCTCGTTGTTTTAGAAATTGTTCAGGACAGAACGAAGTAGCCTATCTAACAAGAACAAGGGAACGGGGTAACAGAGTGCTTAACTGCAATAACGCTCGCAGTGGTTAAATATTATGGTTTTTTTTTAAAAAGAAGACTGCTGTAGCTGGCGTTCCTGCGGCTGGTTCCAGTCTCTACAGTGACGGGAAATATGTTTTTGATCACAGAGTGTAATGAGTTTTTTTTAAAAAGAGATTTGTTTTAATTACAGAGAGTAATGAGGGTTGTTTTGTTTTTTTTAAATTTAATTACAGAGTGTAACAAATGAGTAATCAGATTTGCTTTAATCACAGAGCAATGAGATTTTTTTTAATCACACAGTGTAATAAGGAATTGTTTTTAATCACAGAGGGTAATGAGATTTTGGTTTTATCACACACTTTATACTCTACGACTCTTTATACGATGTATCACCTCCATCCCTCTAGCTGCAGCGACAAAAAAAAGGTGACAGCTGGCTCCAATCTACATATACAACAAAGATCGTTCAAAATCGATCAGTGGTCCGAGGCGTTGGACAGTGTCAAGCACCAAGTTGGCGCGTCTTACGCGGGCTTGACATAGATCCCGTTTACCGCCAGCGTCCTGAGTAGCTATTTAAGCTGGTAAAGCGCTATGTAAGGATTCATTTGAAAGCATGAACTGTAATAGCGGTCTCTTCAGATCGCCGCTCTTTGAGTTCGATTGAAGGAAAAGCGCGTGAGAGCATCCTGTATTATTATTATTTGGTCCTGATTTGGCTCGGAAGAGTCCGCTGGACCTAAAGCAATAACCATGTAACGTAATTATTATTATTATTATTATTATTATTATTATTATTATTATTATTATTATTATTATTATTAAGAAGGAGAAGAAGAAGAAAAAAGAGAAGAAGGAAGCGGAGAAAACTCGGTTAAAAGACAAGAGTCCCCCGTTTCTCACTGATTAGAAAATGATTACGACAGAATGAAGAAAAACAAGATGCCAAGACATTTTAAATATCTATTCAGACATTCACATATTCAGCCGAAAAATAAGTATTTTCAAAATCGTTAATGTTCTTGTCGGTGTTTTGACTCGGTTTTAACCTTGCGAAGCAAAACGAAAACGTGGAATGATAAGCCACGATCTAAACAATCTGCAAACAAACAAACAAAATAATCCAAATCGGTTGACCCCCCCATTTTTAGCTACAGCGCAAAACGTGGTTACAAAATGGTGAAACACAATGACCTTGACCTTAGACAAATTACAAATATAGTTTAACAAGCTTGGCAGCAGTTGAAGTATCCAGAAACTAAAATAATGAATTTCAGTGCAGTTATTTTGGAGACAAGTTTAAAATGTGTTCAGAAGAAAAAAAAAGTACAATTCGGAGCGACGGGCCGAAAGACATGACCGACAAACTGGACTGTTAATGAAGGATGGCCAATGATCGGAAGTATCTGTATAACAAAGCTCAACAAAGTCGCTTAAGCGGTTTTGGAAATATTGAGCAAAGCGTGTTTAGCAACAGACAGATTCCAGCGACCTTGTGGCCTTTGTGGTACAGCATATATGGTGTCACAGGAAGCAGACCACCAACCTAGACACACCGACTCAACCAAAGCTTTTAGGTTTTGAAGCTAGTTCAGCCAGGGTAGCTATAAATAGCTTCGCCTGTGCTCTTCTTTCCATTCCTTTCACTGAAAGGGAGGGTGTAGGCAAGCTATAAATAGCCCGCAGCCAGCAAAATGTGGGACAACCTAAGAGTGCTGCTCATATAGGCATTGAGCTAGTGTGTAGACAATGTTTATATAAAGTTTGATCAAAATCCGTTCAGTGGTTCCTGAAATATGGCTTCCAACATTATTTGTCGTTTTCATTCCTGGTTAAGTCTGGAAATACATAACTATGGCCACAGATGGGAAGAAGAAGGAAAATAGGGAGGAGAAGAAAGAATAGGGTTGAGTCAAAGACCAAGACCTCAATGTTTATAAAATGATGAGTGTATGACAAAAGAAGAAGGAAGCGGGGAAAACTCGGTTAAAAGACAATAGGAGTCACCGTTTCTAATTGATTAGAAAATGAATGCCACCGAATGAAGAAAAACTACGGCAAAAGTAGAAGGAATTGGGCTAGGGTTGCGTGGAAGATCAAGAACTCAATGTTTAGAGAATGATTACAAAAGGATGCATCTATGAAATAAAAAGAAAGAAAGATGGAAAAATAGATAGATCGTACATTATATATATATATATATATATATATATATATATATATATATATATATATATATATATATATATATATATATATATATATATATATATAAAGTACAGGCCTTAACACTGATCCTTGTGGCACCTCATATTTCAGAAATGTTGTGCTGGATTTGTGATTCTGAACACGAACAAATTGATGTCTATCTGATAGAAACGAGTCGAACCATGAGAGGGCAGTGTTTTTAATTTCCCCCCTCCCCCCCCCCCCCAAGAAAAAAAAAAGAAAAAAAAGAAGAAAGTTCAAGACGAGACAGTTCTAACAACTGATGATCAAGAGTATCAAATGCTGCTGAGAAATCGAGAAGGAGGTAAGAAACTTTGTGCAGATAGGTCGGTAGGGTAAATTACACTGACAACGGTACCAATATTTCATGGTTTAGTTAGAAAATACTGACAAATTGTAAATAAAATTAACTTTCTTTTTTTCATGAGTTCAAATGGAAACCCGGATTCATCCAACATCAAACAAACAAAGGAGAAATGAATTATTAGATTACTTTAAATCATTATTGGCAGAGGGCGATTTTTTAAACTAAAGAACAAGTATATAGGATAATTTATTGGAATATATACAGCTAGTGCATTACATTACATGATTATTGCTTTAGGTCCAGCGGACTCTTCCGAGCCAAATCAGGACCAGAGACGTTATCTTAAAATATAAAATGTTTCTAATCTTAAAAAACAAGCCTGTTACTCTTAAATACTCAAACAAACTTTCACATGACACCTCTTTAAAAGTATTCTTTAAAACTGATGTATTAAAAATATGTTCTCTTTCTTCAATCAAATCACTTAATTCAGTTCTATCAATAAAATCCAAACTAAACAAAACATGTCGATGTGATTTATATGCGATAAAACAAACCAACATCATGTAAAAATTGAAACAGATATTGACCATTACATACTTTAAAAATCTCTTTGAAATGTATTGAACCAAAATATGTTTCTCTTTCCTCAATCAGATCAGCACACTAAGACATGAAATGGCGAACGGAAAAGGATTGATCACATGCAAAGCATCATGGTGGTTCTTCTCCTTTTAAAAGGAAACTGTGGGTGACATAAGTATGCCAAATATGAAGGCGAGACAAAACTGTTTCTTCTTTGCGAGTGGATGCAAAGCTAGGCAAAGAAGCGGACAAATCGGGAAGAATTTGAAATAATTTGTTGTTGATATGGTTAGACCAGTCAGTCTGCCACAGTCGTTTACAATAAGATCCAGTCATACAACGTAGGTCAGAATAGGGCACAAACTGGAAAATCTCTGGAGGGAAATCGAGATGCAGAGCATCTTTAGCCGCTTTGTCCACTGCAATGTTGCCGCGGATGCAAGATGAAATGCAATTTGGAGTATCTATTTACAGTAACAACAAAGTGGGCAAATATTGTGATAAATATTTTAAGAACAAGAAACTGCCGTCCAAATAATAATTATTACAGATACAGATCAGATGCAGATGTTTATTTGTTATCAACCATTACAAGGAAAATTGTGTGCAGCATCTGTGACATGAACACATGACGAAACACATCAACACATTGCAACACGTTATTGAGGTAAACAAACAATGACTACGCGACTGCAAGGTCAACACGTAATAACAACATTACTTCCAAAAATGTAAGCAAATATAAAACGAGAAAAAGATATGACGATGGCACTAATAATGGTGACGATGATGATGATGATGATGACCCTGACGACGATAATGACGATATTGGGGATTCAAGTTGTTTGAATAGATAGATAACTACCCTCGATTTGAACGTAAAGCCGTGAATGTGTCAACATCACTAACTTTTAAGCTCTGATAGGCACTGTGTGTGGGAAGGGAAAGGAACACTTTTTGGAGACTATGTTAGTATCAGTATACAATGTGAGCCATTATGATGTTGGAACCTACAGCTTCAACAAAGATGGTGAGATTTCGTTTCAAACTCCAATCCATCACGACCAAACAGCACTTTTTCGACTTTTTGTCCACTTCCGGATTCATTCAACATTACACTTCAATTTTCCGGTAATAAGTCGGGTTGTATCGGCTCCTTTGAGTTCTCGGTTAAAATATGCAACAATGTTCTTCAGCTTTTTGGGTAATAATTTGGTTGTATCCATAAAAACGTTTTCCATTCTTCTTAATTTTGGGGATGGGTGGGTGTGGGTTGGAAGTGGGGAGGGGGAGGGTGTGTCACGTTGGTCTTTTTCCTCTGTTAATCGCAAGTGGCGCAATCAAAGCACGTTTCTTTCGTTCTAACTTTTAGTCTGTCTTTCTTATTTCCGTCTAGTTATATAGATGTCGGTCTTACCTTCGTCATTTTTATCCTTTGCATCGAAGACTTCTTTTCCTTCGTATATAATCTTTAAATTCTTTCTTTCCTTCTTGCTGTTTTTCCAGGTAAATGTTAATAGTTTCGACAAGATATTACAAACATCTCCAAAAACGGTGACACACAGTGCAGATAATGATCTGAATTTTGTCCCAAATAAGAAACCACTGAATAATAGATAAGGTCAAATCTGCAAGTCCTTGTCGAGGTAAAATGGCGTACAATTTCAAGGTAATACTTTTACGGCGTCAATACAGCAAATTAATGCGACTGGGCCAACCTGAAAAGGTTTACGCCAAAATAATAAATTGTGAAATACCGATGTTTGTTGTGGTGGAAAATCGACCCTTAATTAATAAACAACGCTGACTCAACCGAATACACACTATCAGCTTGAAGGAGTGAACCCATCTCACACAATTTATGTAAATTGCCTCTCTCTCTCTCACTCTCTCTCCCCACACACACACCTACACACACTCGCACGCACACACACACACACGAGTTGTTTTATCTGGATTTTCCGGCTTTAGGACAATTCACCACATCTCGAGCGCCGTGAGATTGCCGTTTCCGGTGGTGATGACGTCGTGGTCGTACCGCCGATCACGCGAGGTAGCAGTTGAGCGCGAGAGTTTGTTTGATGGAAGCGCCGTTTTGAGTAATTTGGCAAAGTCGCAGTAAATTGGCGGAATTGATTTCAGTCTGGAGCGGTTTTTAGACGCAAGGACACAAATCGTATGTTTGCGTGCGTAGATCGCGTGTGTTGCGTGCTGTTTGTTTATGTTTGATGTTGAACGTTGATTCTCACTAAACGAAAATGGGGGTCCTGGTTTGGTGTAGCTATATTTCGATGCTAATTTCTTCGAAAACAGTAGAATGAAGACTAATGTTAGAATTGTTTTTTCTCATATCAGATATTGGGTGAAAAAATACAAAGTTTAAAACAGAACATGAACACTAACGATGCAGGGTTGTTTGCTATCAGATATTAGGTAAAGGTAAAAGGTAAAGGTAGTCCCATAGCCTTGTGGCCGTAGGGGAGCGTGATGTTGGAGATCACACTTATCTTGGACCAGCGTAATGAGGGTGATGCCCATCTCTCTCCCTCGTTGCTTTACCCTCCCCACCCTTAAGAGAGTAGGTACTCAGTCACAGTTGAGTCAACTGGGGGCGTTGTTATTTGTCGTTTCACGTTTTGCGGTCACCCATCCAAGTGCTAAACGCACTGGACGGTGCTTAACTTGCAACACAGTAGCGAGTGCTCCAACCACTGCGCTATCCGACATCCGTATCAGATATTAGTTTTTTCTAAATATTGTAACAACGTGTATGTATGCGTGTGGGTCACCCTACCTTTATCACTAGCACTAGGACTATTATTACTGATGTCAGAAGCATTAAAAGTCATTTTATTCACACAACAATTCAGACACAGCATACAATAATTCGCTGATTTCTGGTCGATACTTTTTTTTTATATCGTCACGGTAACCCATTGGAAAATAGATCGAAACAAGGTCAAAACGACGGCCGATAATCCCCATTTGCAAGACATGAATTCATGTTTCTACAAATAAAACATCTGAATTACATTACATTACATTACATGATTATTGCTTTAGGTCCAGCGGACTCTTCCGAGCCAAATCAGGACCGGACAACCCCTGATCCGCATAAAAGATCTGCTGAAACAACACTAGTGTTAAAACTGAAAGCTCTCCACCAGCCAGTCACTTTACAATAAAGACATCCCACGCAGGGGACGCTGAGGCTGTACTCTAATTTATCGAACCCCCCGTTTACAAAAACAAAATAGAATACAAACATCATTATAAATTATCAACAAAACACATACATATAAAATGCCTACACTGCTAAATAATAACATCATAGGAAGCCATAGTGACCACCTGGCAGAAAGCGTCCAACATTCCCAAGCTGATCCAACAGACCTCATACACAAATAAGGAGTCTAGTCCCGGAAGAGTTTTCAAGAAAAAAGGTAGGTGTCTGGTCTAGCGAAGAAGAAGATAGTATAGCAGATTGATAGAACAGAGCAGGAATGAGAAAGAGCAAATGAGAAAGACAGCGACAGTGGGAATTTAAAGCACTAAATTTCCAGAAAGTGGGGATACTATTTATACTGAAACCCCCGGCACCCCAACGGGGGTAAACATCTGAATGATGCCGGTTTCATTTCCAGACAGGAAACCGGGGAGGCTCGTCTCTGACGGCCGACGGATCACCCACAGTGCATCGTCTTTCTAGGCATGGAAATAAGAAGTGAAAGATCAACCCCATCGGTTCGTAATAGTTAAGAGATTTTTCAAAGTTGGCTACCGCAAGTAGCTTCGTCTGTATGAAGTTGCTAATGAGATTGCAAACACCCCTTTCACCCCACCCTACCCCCTCTTCTTCGTTTCTCTGGTCTATTCACCATTTAATACATTTGGAACAATTTTCAACAGAACTGTGTCTAGAATGATAACTACAAGTGGACAGGTTCTTGCACAACGTTTCCGTTTTGTATACAGTAAACTCTGAAAGATCTCATAGTAACATTCACTTCAGTTACATTTGCACTTTTCCATAGATTTTCCCAAGCTGACAAGCGCCAGTGGACAAGAGTATACCAGGGTGCTAAACGGCCCGTGCAATGAAAGGTAAAAGGTAAAGAAAAGGTAAGGCGCGCAGGTAAAACTGCATGTTCCCTTTAGTTAACACGCTGCTGCCTGATATATTCCAGGTGCTGTGCTTTTTAATTGCTAACCTCCGCCTCACCCACCCTTCACACATCCACTCAATTTACATCCCTTGCCCACCTCCCACCCCCACATACTTTCGCTCACCCTTTACCCAAAACATTCTTTACCCTGTCCAATCCTGCCCCCGGCCCCAACCTTTCTCTCTCTCTCCGTCTCTCTCTCTATTTGTCTCTCTCTCTCACACACACACCTACACACACACACACACACACACACAACACTTTGCACACTCTCACTCTATTTTTGATCTCCCTTGCTCGGCAATATGTTTTTAACTTCCACGCAGTGTCTAAGTGCATTAACTGCATTCTAGCTGATAGTCTTATCGTCTGTGCTGTCATTTACCTTTCTGTAATTTCGTTATGTATAATTGCCTCGCAACTATAATCGTAGCCCTAAGGTAAATAACGCAATAATAAGATAAATATTTTACTCTCTCTCTCTCTCTCTCTCTCTCTCTCTCTCTCTCTCTCTCTCTCTCTCTCTCTCTCTCTCTCTCTCTCTCTCTCTCTCTCTCTCTCTCTCTCTCTATCTCTCTCTCTCTCTCTCTCTCTCTCTCTCTCTCTCTCTCTCTCTCTCTCTCTTCGACAACCACAATAAACCGTATATCATACAGACTGCAGTTATATACTATGATCACCCGCTACCACTCACCCCCACCACCAGCATATGGAAAGATTCAAACTGAAAAATTCACACGATTCAAACTTTATAGTGATAACTTTTGTTTTTATTAGCATATGTTGAATTCCATTTTTTTCCAGGTTTCGAAGACTTCATTTATTCGAATGTATGTATTTATTTAGTTATTTATTTATTTAATCGTTCTTATATAGCGCTTTTCCAGCTCAAGAGCTGCTCAAGGCGCTGGCCGATACAGGATCTAACTCGAACAGCCCGAGACGCCCACCCGCAGCCTTTGGGCGCATGGTCTGACGCCCGGACAACTGAGCACAATCCTGGGCAGCCAGGGATGGGGAAGAAGGACCTAGGTGCATGCTGGGTGTGTTCTTGTCACCGGCACTCACCCGTCTAGGACATGAGCGTCAGGATCTTTAAAGTCCGTTATAATGGAATGTATGCGACACAGACTAGACCTCGGTTTATACTCTCATCCGAAGGAGTAGGAAACGGGAGTAAAGTGTCTTTCCCAAGAACACAACACAATGCCCCGGCCTGGGCTCGAACCCGGGACCTTCAGATCCGCAAGCCAAAGCTCTACCATTAGGCCAATCCCTCAACACAGTGCATAGCTTCAAATATTTAGGAGCCATTGTATCAGACAATGGGTCCCGACAGGAAGTCCTCTCCAGGATCGCACAAACAACTGCTGCCCTGACAAGGTTGAAGCCCATTTGGAAAGACAGGACCATCAGTCTACATTCCAAAGTAAGACTGCTGCGCTCCCTTGTCATCTCCATCTTCCTATATGCTCGCGAAGCATGGACCCTCACAGCAGATCTACAACGAAGAATACAATACAAAGCATGGAGATGAGGTGCTACAGAAGACTTCTGTGCATTTCCTATACCCAGCACATCACCAACGACGAAGTCCGACAGACCATCACACAAGCCATTGGACAACACGATGACCTGATCACAGTGGTGAAGAAACGGAAACTCCGATGGTATGGCCACGTCACCAGATCATCAGGCCTTGCAAAGACTATTCGGCAAGGCACAGTGCAAGGAGGTAGAAGAAGAAGGAGACCGAAAAAGAGGTGGGAGGACAACATTCGAGAATGGACTGGTTTGACACTGAGCGAAGCCATCAGGGCTGCTGAGGACAGAGAAAGATGGAGTATGCTGGTTAAAAGATCATCTGTGGTGCCCCTACGACCTCCGGGTTACGGGACAGGATAGTTGCTGTTTTTTGTTTCTGCTAGCGCGCATGCACATACACATTTACATGCATACTCGCCAAAGTACTGTTTCACATTTTGGAATATGTACATTTAGATGTAAGGTAGATGAAACATGTTATTATAAATCTATTTATATATCTATAATACAACATGTTTCTTCCTTAAAATACCGCTACTGCACGCTGCAAGCACGTTGTTGTCAATATGGAGCTAGCGCAAAAACAAGCGAACCATGCATATGACACAAATGGCATTCATTGTAAATATTTTGAAATGGGGGAAAAGTAGAACAAAGAATCTATTCTCCTTGGTCTAACCTTACACGCTTCTTTCCTACAGTCAAATGAACTCGTGCTGATGTTTGTAAACACTGTAACGGCATAGGCCTATGTCGCTACCCAACAGTCCTTATCAACTTGTCCACTTCAAACTCAACCGGAGGGTGCCGATGAATCACCAACACTCATAGCAAAGAGGAGACAGAGAGAGAGGTTCTGGAGACACAAACTCAAGATCAACTATCCCGACGGGCTAAATGTTTGGGATTAATCGATGTCTGAAGCTTCTTGGAGCTAGGGGGCGGGGTTTGGAACAGGGGGGTCCGGAGACACTGCGGCGGAACTATTTAGGACTTACACTTGAGTTATTTTGCTATTTGAGGGAGGCTTTGGGGGGGGGGGGGGGAGGTAAGAGGGGGAAGATGACTCTGTATGGCTGAACGGGCTTTTGTGATTGTGAGGGAGTTGGTATGTGTGGTTATATTACTTTACCCTCCCCCACTTTCCCTACTGAACACTATGTTTTGGTGATGTTGGTGAATACGGTTCAGAGGAAGGGTTTTAAATATAATGATTCTTTATAATTCATATAATTTTCCAAATGGTACACTATTCTTTTTAATGAACTCGATTCGATTTCTTGCCTATATATATATATGCTTAGACTGTTTTGTATTGTACAGTGCTTGGGTCATACCGATGAAGGTTTTAGTGTAATAAACCCAAAATTTTCACGCCTACTACCCAGTTGTTGTTGTTTTTATTATCAAAAACACTCAAATCAACACATTCGTATCACTTCAAACTAAGTCAGCTCCAAATTCACTGCGAATTTGTCTAAAACACAGCCACAAAAAGCTGGTCCGAATTTTGATACCACAGTTCTTGTCATGCCGGATTGCACGCTCTCATTGGTCGCCTAATAATACACGCTATTAGGCCTAATGAAGGGTAGACTACTCTAACGATACCAACAAAAGATAGTCCCAACAACCAGTAACGACCAATCACAACTTTAGAAACTTATTCCATTAAGCGTGTATTACAACCAATGAACGCGTAGGATAAATTTGAAGCAAGCCGATCCACTAACCAGCTTTGTGACTTCGTGTTGGAACAAATTCGCAAAGACATCGTTTGAAGTGATAGAAATGTGTTGACATGAGCGTTTGTAATTCGTCGTTTGAGTTTGAAGTTGACACAAAAGATAGGAAAAGAGTGTTTTAGTTCTTTGTTTTTTGTTTGTTTGTTTTTTGGTTGTTGTTTTTTTTTTTTTTTTTTTTTTTGGGGGGGGGGGGGGGGGGGTGTCAGTCGCTGAAACTGAAGTGGCTGTGTGGTAGAAATTGTATAGACTGTAAATGAGGCCTACGAGTTTACAAAGACGAAAGAAGAGACTTCAGAGCCTGTGAATCTAGTCACCATTACCGGTTTCCATTCATCATTATCATCATCTATTTTTATCTTTTGTTGTAATAATAATGACTATTATTATTGTGATAAAATATCATAATTGTCCATGCACCGACAGCCACTATGGCTTCCCTGAACTACTTAATCCCTGCCATCTTCTCATGAACGTGTTTTTCCTCCGCCTCCATCCTCGCTTTTTATAGACCTACCTCTTGTATACCTACTCTTCGTCCACCCATTTCATGGAATATTTCCTGTTCATGTAGTTTTTATCTCCGACTCCTCCCACCCCATCCCCTGTATTTGTTCCACTTTTTCTGTATGCTGATTTGTTAAAATGCTTTTCATTTTTATAATATATATATTTTACTAACCCCTTATAGAATTTGAAGTATTTAGTAATGACTGTTTTAATGTTTAGTGTGTGAAATGATTAGTGTGTGTATTACCGATTGCTATTTTTGTGATTACATGTTTTGGATCTATGTTTGACCTTTCGTAGTTTTGTATGTTACTTATTAATTTAAACGTTGTAAATCTGCTTCATGTAACGCGCTTGGAGCTTCCCTGTGAGGGACAGGCGTGCTTCTTAAATACATTATTATTATTATTATTATTATTATTATTATTATTATTATTATTATTATTATTATTATTATTATTATTATCAATATTATGGAAATGATGGAAATAAGTGCAGAGAAGACCAAAATGACCAACAACACCAATGGCATCAACACGGACATCAAAGACCAAGGCCAATCCCTCAACACAGTGCATAGCTTCAAATATTTAGGAGGCATTGTATCAGACAATGGGTCCCGACAGGAAGTCCTCTCCAGGATCGCACAAACAACTGCTGCCCTGACAAGGTTGAAGCCCGTTTGGAAAGACAGGATCATCAGTCTACATTTCAAAGTAAGACTGCTGCGCTCCCTTGTCATCTCCATCTTTCTATATGCTTGCGAAGTATGGACCCTCACAGCAGATCTCCAATGAAGAATACAAAGCATAGAGATGAGGTGCTACAGAAGACTTCTGGGCATTTCCTATCCCCAACACATCACCAACGCCATTGGACAACACGATGACCTGCTCACAGTGGTGAAGAAACGGAAACTCCGATGGTATGGCCACGTCACCAGATCTTCAGGCCTTGCAAAGACTATTCTGCAAGGCACAGTGCAAGGAGGTAGAAGAAGAGTGAGACCGAAAAAGAGGTGGGAGGACAATATTCGAGAATGGACTGGTTTGACACTGAGCAAAGCCATCAGGGCTGCTGAGGACAGAGAAAGATGGAGTATGCTGGTTAAGCGATCTTCTGTGGTGCCCCTACGACCTCCGGGTTACGGGACAGGATAGGGATAGGATAGGATAGGATTATTATTATTATTATTATTATTATTATTATTATTATTATTATTATTATTATTATTATTATTATTATTATTATTATTATTATTATTAAATGTAAGATAATAGTTAACAAATTGTTGCCGAGGAAATGTATGACCGGTGACTAGATCTAACACATTGGTCGTTATTATTAAAAATCTTCGTAAAGTTTGGGATTACTTTCCAAGCGCTCATACATATGGTTGCAGATTTTTTACTGGCCAAGATCGTGTCTACATCATATTTTGGCCATCGCTTGGAAGTTTGTCACGATCATCGCTTTAACGACTCCTGTGTTCAATAGACTCAGAGATCATCATCACGTAATAATTGTAACAAAATGCGTATTCACTGACTTATCTTTAAGAACTTTATGCTAATACGTCGAAGGATGATTAACCACTACGTAATACTACACTTTATCAAGCATAAAGGAGCGCATTTATTCATGTTCATCATCTTCAGTCATCATCGTCCATGGAGTAGACCAACACCGCGTTGTGAACCCATGCTGGATTTTTTCAACTAAATCTACGAAGTGACATATCGGTAGTGCCTCTACTCCT
Organism: Oncomelania hupensis; assembly: GCA_036898135.1. Classification (NCBI taxonomy): domain Eukaryota; kingdom Metazoa; phylum Mollusca; class Gastropoda; order Littorinimorpha; family Pomatiopsidae; genus Oncomelania; species Oncomelania hupensis. The sequence continues at coordinate 19,844,777 of CM072522.1, read as the reverse complement.
GTGTCAGATAAGAACATTTATTTATTCACAATCACCTTTGTTGGGAAATCAATCCCATCGTTTTTCTTCTTTCGTATTCATGAAATTTCATGTTCCTCATACGAAAAGTAATGTTCGCTTATAGCTTACAAAAGCAGTGTTTTGGTGTCAGTGATAAGTGTAATTTATAACAACTTATTAGCATGACTATAACATCAACAGCGTTCAGTAATAACGCCTACATTTCACAGTCATCTAGACATAAATCAAAAACGTAACAAACACGTGCACAATCTCAAAATGTGAAAGTGCCAGAGTGTATAATCTTCAAAGACCATTCAGTTCAGAATTCTAATTAAACAAGGCAACTGTTCTTAATCAAGCGAAATTAGTTGTAGCGCATAATGTACTATGTGATCCAATCTCCTCAACGGTTAAGATGGCGCTGATCATTTTTCACAATATTCGTTTTACTAAAGTAACAACATTAAGCCCACTAAATGATGAGATTTAGCAGTTATTTGTTTGTTGTTTTATTTCAAGTAGTCACGTCAAGTTAAAAAAAATGTACTCATAAAAATACAGTAACATTTATTAAGTATTTATTTACTTGTTTTCTTACTGAATGTAGATCTAGGAAAAATGGCTTGAACAGCTCTTTTTAATGCTAAAATGCATCATGAACTTGCTGTGTAACAGAAAGCATCCCATAAGTTCTAATCAAGTGTCACAGCGAGTTGTGTACCTGCACGCGCCACGTGGCAGTTCTGCATGTTAATGACGTCATTAAGCAATAGGAGATAATAAGGAAGTAGATAGCCTAACTAAGAGCACTGGGGGAGGGGGGGGAGAGGTTGGGGAGCTAAGCAGGAACTGCATGGAAAACCACACTAATGAGGCGAAAAAAGGAGTCCCCCGTGTAGTGTTATTGTTACGTACTTTGCAAAAGTAATCAAAGAACCAAGGGAGACAACAGGTAAGAGGAGTGGTAATTAAAACGTTGAAATTTTAATACGGCAATGTTTGGATCTAAACTGAAATCAAGTTGTTTAGTGCACACGGTTTAAGTATATTAGGTCTGAAGTCTAAAGTTTAGATTAAAAAGCACAGTAGATCTGAAATCAGAAATATGGGCGCCATCACACAGGCAACAGATCCACGCTGGTAGTTTTGGTGTGGATAAAAACGAATCGTTGTATCTGTATAAACGTTAAAGTATTGCACTTACTTGTTCTTCATGTGCTACTTATGGCATCAAAGACGCACAGATAAGACATCAACAATACAAGTTTCGTGAACATTTTTCTGTTGTTTTGTAGTCCGATTATGGCAATGAACTAGGACGTTTGTTAACGGTGCCTCTATCAATAAAAGGTAGGCCGAATGCAGAGTTTGTGTCCCTTGAAGCCCGCTAGTCGAGGGGGGTGCCACGACTGTGTATGAGCGACTATCGGTTCCGGCGACTGCAATAATCGGGGCTCATATCCCGCGCACCTTGCCGCGAGACCGAACGTTGCTCGTCGCTGGCCTGAATGTCGCGCTCATAATCCCGGCCCAAGAGCTAGTGAAATGTGGGTGCAACTGCCCGCACTCAATGTTGTATTGGCACTCAATGTTGTATTAATTGTTGATTATGGTGCGGTTGTTCGTGATTTTATAGTATATGGTTTTGGAATGTATTCTGCTTTTAATTGCCGTTGATAATCATTTTTTTCCCTATGAGCATTTTTCTTGAGCTTTAAACTTTTTAGACTTGAATCGTTTTTAGATGTATATTGATTAGTTTTTGTGCAAGGTTCTATTGAATGAACTGCACTAGACAATAAACTGTCGTCTAACTGAATAACTCTTTCGAAAGTATATTTTTAAATGAATACATTCCGAATTTTGTGTGCCTATTTCGTGCAACAGCCGTTGACTAGTTAGCCAAAATTCTGGAGCTAAAAATAGTAGCTACCAAAGCCGGTAAGAGACAGAACCCGTTAAAAAAAACATTGCTCGTAAGGCTTTTCGTTTTGAGGTTGATAAAATAGACACTACCGTACCCCAGACACAAAAAACGCATTCTTCAAGTCGCGTGGTTCACCCAAAAATAGGATCAAATGCCACGTATATCAATGTACATTTACAAACAGGGGAAACCACTCCCTGTCAGAACACAAATAAAAATTCAAACTTTTGCGGTTGGTTTGAGCAACGAAAGCCTACAATGTTTAATGTAATAACAAGGCGAATTTTAGGCTAAACCCGTTTTCGCCAAAAGTAAACCAAGCTTTCGAATTAAGGTCTTTTAAAATGTTTTCTCCTAACACTAAACTCAGAAGAAGGCAGAGGAGGAAGAAGATCCTGGGGATGAAAACAAGAAATGGGGAGACGGAAATAGGCAGAAGACAAAAACAAGGAGGGGGACTCTGGAGAAGAATAAGAAAAGTGGTGGCGGTGGTGGTAGAATTAATAGTAGTAGTTAGTAGTAGTAGTAGCAGCAGCAGCGGCAACAGTAGTAGCAGCAGCAATAGTAGTAGCGGTAGTAGAAGAAGAAAAATTAAAAAGAAAAAAGAAACATTTTTACAAAAAGAATGAAAGGAATAAATAAATAAAAAGTAGCAGCAGAAGAAGGAGGAGTAGTAGCAGCAGCGGGAGAAGAAGTAGCAAGGGCAGCAGCAGATGAAGAAGTAGTAGTATCAGCAAGGGGGAGAAGAAGTGGCAGGAGCAGGAGGAGAAGAAATAGCAGTATTAGCAACAACAGCAGCAGCAGCAACAGGAGAAGGAGAAAGAAAAGAAGAAAACTGTACATAAAACAAGCCTACTGCACTAAACAACCAATGACTGACAAGTCTTCTCCTATCAAGAAGCACCTGTCCGCAACTATCTAGAAAGTGAAATTGCTACTTTAATAGACAGATACATCCACCTTTCCCTCCCTCACCTTCTTCAGTAGCCTTAAATATCCTCCAGGTCGGCGGGACATGTCATTACCAGTGTTAGACTAAAGTAATCTTGAAACGACCCTCTTAAAATACATATTTTTGTTTAGGTATTTAAGTGCCAACCGTTTTTGCCAGACTTTAACGATTATACGGAAAAAAATAAAAACAACGAGCATATTGGTCTCATCGTTCTTATATAGCGCTTTTTTTCAGCTCAAGGGTGTTCAAGGCGCTGGCCGATACAGGTTCTCACTCAAGCAGCCCGAGGCGCCCACTTGCAGCCTTTGGGCGCATAGTATCACGCCCAGACAACTGAGCACAATCCTGAGCGACCGGGTATGGGGGATCGGAGAAGGGACCTAGTGTAGCCGGCACTCACCCGCCCAGGACCTGAGCGTCAGAATCTTTCCAATCCGTGCGATGAAATGCGTACGTGCACAGACTAGGCCTCGGTCTATACTCTCATCCGAAGGATATGGGTTAAGAGCTACGGATTTTTCGATTGATTAAACTCTTCTCTCTTTTTTAATTTTCTTTTTTTTTTTTATTTTCAAAAAAAAAAAAAAAAAACCCGTAGACTGATGATAGGAACAGACACCTGCTTGTCTCTATGAATAGTTATTATATTTATGGAGCTACTATACTGACACAGCAAACATCCATTATAGCTCGATGGAGTTGGTTTCATGGAATGGGAGTGAGTAGTGATCAGTAAGGAAACTTACTAAAGGTCTGTCTTAACTGGAAGGTTCGTGGAAGTTCAGGAACCTTTTTTTTCAGGGTTTTCAGATCCAGAATCTAGACTCCTGAATCTATTTTGTCTAAAATGTTCAGGAATCTAGGTTCGGGATCTGAGAACCTTAAAAAAAAAAGTTCGGGAACCTCCACGAACTTTCCAATGAAGAAAGGCCTTTAGGTCGATTTGCATCATTCCAAAATTCGGGACTGTCCAAAAAAAAATAAAAAAATCATAATACTGTGGCTGGAGGGAGATGTTGGCAGTCATAAACGCACAAAACTCCATATTTTAGGCAACCACATTTCCTATTTCCACAAATTCCCTCAAACCCGAATTTCCGACATTGACGTAAATTTATGTAAAAAGGTATTAAACATTTCATGAAATTAATAATAAACAAAGCAAAATAAAAAAAACAACAACAACAAAAATTAAGCGATTTTAAGGAATCCCCGTGTAAAACTGGTAAAACTGATTTCGTGAAATTCCTATTTTTTTCAAGGAATCTTATTAAATCCCGAATTTCAAGAAACGAATGATTTTAGAACTGAAAGATTTACATTCAAATTGAGCAATTTTCCTTCATGGATTCCGTCGTCCCCGAACACACACGTGCCCATATAAAATCTGAACTTTGTATACATTTAAGCGAAATACATGTCTGTACAGAGATTCTTGTCATCTGGTGTGTTTAAATCTCCTTTGGCTTTTGGCTATGTATCCCGACTTCTTGTATTTCAGATCTCCATTTTGTTTTTAAAGGAAGTTGTACAATTTTGACCTACATCCTTAGATTGAAACTGTCTCCCAAAGCACAAACTGTGCTTAAATACAAACCTTACATAAACCATTTTAGTTGTTTTTGTTTTTACTTTAAAAACTTGCACTTTTAAAAAAGTCTTTGGAAGGTTTCTTTTAAAATTACCTACCTCTAGCTTTTAAAAAGCCATCAACATTTTATCAATGCAACTCCTCAAATATCAAGCTCTCCCGAAAAGACAGCATCCCCCCAAAAAAACTAACAGCTATGTACTTTTCAAACTCCGCAGAACTTTTTTTTTCATTATCGTTATTTTTAATTAAGTCTGGAAGACGTTCAAAAAACGACATACAACAGCAAATAAATCAGCGTTTTGATTGTGGCTATTCAACCCAAGAAGAACAAAGACGGACTATTTTGGTTATTCTATAGAATTTGCAAGGGAAATGAAATTTTTTGCATTCTACATGTACTACATTTAAAGTCCCCAACAGCGTGGCGTATAGGAGACAACGGGAAATGAAATGAGATCATCTGTACATATATAGTGCATGGCGCTGGTCAAATGCATGATCTAAATTCAGCAGTTCAAGCTAATTTGCAGCATCAAGGGCACTGTCAAACGCTCTGACAACTGAGCCACCCTGATCCACCTAAACGTTCGCGCTTTTATTTGATGATGATAATGTCTTGTATAGCGTCGCCACCACGCCACTAGACAGGCTGAATGCACAAAAGGCCATGCGACACTGTATAAACACCGTATAAAGAGTAATTACAGAAAAATCTGCTGTCGCCGTCGAGATGCGAACCAGGTTCGCCCACGCGCCAGCCGAGCGTTCTATACCTCTCAGCCACGTGTGTCCCTGAGCTAATTTGCTACGGTACCCAGAAATGTCTACACTTTGCAGTCTCAAATTTATGGAAGGGGTTTTGACGACATCCTGCTTTCGCCTTTGATCTGTACCTTAACATGAAACCAGTTCTGTTTTCAAAGGAACCGACACTGAGCTTCGTTAAAAGGAAAGAAGCCCTTAAAGTTTGAACATGACAGTTTCATTTTAAAAGTTTACAAACTCTGAAAGCAACTAAAAGAATGAAGAAAGAGCACGGGCGCTCTCGCGCGTGTGCGCATGCAAGCACGCGTGTCCATATATATAATCACACACAAACACACATACAGAGACGTAGACAAACAAACACAAAAAATAAATTGCCGTTTCTTTCCATCTATACGTCACCACCCACCCTCGCCCACCCACCCCCACCTCTCTCTCTCCATTCCGGCATCTTCTCTCCCTCCTTCCCTCTCTCTACCCTCTACCGTCCTGCTTCCTCTGTCCCTCTCTCACCCCCGTTGGGGTGCCGGGGGTTTCAGTATAAATAGTATCCCCACTTTCTGGAAATTTAGTGCTTTAAATTCCCACTGTCGCTGTCTTTCTCATTTGCTCTTTCTCATTCCTGCTCTGTTCTATCAATCTGCTATAGGCTACTATCGTCTTCTTCGCTAGACCAGTCACCTACCTTTTTTCTTGAAAACTCTTCCGGGACAAGACTCCTTATTTGTGTATGAGGTCTGTTGGATCAGCTTGGGAATATTGGACGCTTTCTGTCAGGTGGTCACTAGGGCTTCCTATGATGTTATTATTTAGCAATGTAGGCATTTTATATGTATGTGTTTTGTTGATATTTTATAATGTTTGTATTCTATTTTGTTTTTGTAAACGGGGGTTCGATAAATTAGAGTACAGCCTCAGCGTCCCCTGCGTGGGATGTCTTTATTGTAAAGTGACCGGCTGGTGGAGAGCTTTCAGTTTTACCACTAGGGTTGTTTCAGCAGATCTTTTATGCGGATCAGGGGTTGTCCGGTCCTGATTTGGCTCGGAAGAGTCCGCTGGACCTAAAGCAATAATGATGTAATGTGATGATGTATGTCCCTCTCTCTCTGCACAACGCGTATCCTGTCCTTCACCTCGAACTGACCAGTAACTGGTGTAGGTTGAAACAGGACCACAAACTGCCCAGGGGACTATCCTCTTCCCATCTGGCGTGGTCATTGACTTTGGCGACCGAAAATGACCAGCACGTGAAGCACGCTACTTTTTGTGTCTCTGTAATGAATTGCCCACTGTTAACTGTAAGACAGGCGTGGATAGTGTCATCAATGGCAGGCCTTAACAGGTGAACACAAGAGCTCCGTCTTCAAGATTACTGCCAATCATCGCCGTCATGATCATCATCATCATCATCATCATCATCATCATCATCATCATCATCATCATCAGCATCATCATCATCATTTCTTTCGTCGTATGAAAATAGTCAATGCTATTCGATTTACAGCGCGTGAGATATTTCGTAACAACAAGCCACCTGCTATGGATGTCGAACTTCCCTCTCCCCCCTTCCCCCCTCCCCCCTCAAAAAAAAAAAATCAATGATTAACCAGCACCAGAAAATGGAGACATTCTCACTACCGCATGAGCAGTTTGGGAACACGCTTCATTCAATGGACGACAACAAGCAGCACTATACCAGGTAGGATACAACACAGAACTCTGAATCACAAGCGAATGCCGCGTTCACATAAAATAGAAACCCAACTTTTGGAGCACGCTGCTTGCTATATACTAAGTCGTCGCTACGCTATCCCCGGAGAAAAACGGAAAATTATGCCTCGAGTTGAATACACATACATATTAAATACCACACCAACCTCGGGAAATTCTAAAGCTTAGGTCAATGCCATAATAAGCTGAAAATGAAAACAAACGTTTTCGAGCGCGGCGCTTGCCATCAACGACCAAAAGGCAACAACCGCTATCCAATCTCTGGAGAAACTGGGAAAATAATGCCGCGAATCGCCTGCCAAAGATGACGACAAGAGACACGTTGTCTCCCCTTGCAGGAAATAAAACTGTCTGGACATGGTTTAGTAAGCGGTATGCGTGATGAACGAGCAGCCTCAGTCATGTCCAAGATAAAGACCGAGAAGAGAACGCGGATTTTCATTTCATGTTTAGGCTTAGTTTAAAAATTTACACTTCTGAGGGAAAACAAGATGGCAGCCCATATAAGATGTATTTCCTCACAACCACATGTGTAGATCATTTTCTTCTTCCTCCTCCCATTCTTCCTCCTTCCTCCTCTTTCCTCTTCTACCCTAACCCCACCCCCTCCCCCCACTCCTCTCTTTGGTTGTGTTTATATCCATATATATGGCGAAAGGCCGGTCGCGCGGATCGGTAGAAGATCGAGCCATCGTTAGGATACGAATCCTTATTTTTCATGGTTGCTGTGAGCTCAGTCGTCTAGGCGTCAGACTAACCGCCCACAGGCTGCACGTGGGCTCCTCGGGCGGTTTGAGTTAGATCCTGTATCGGCGAGCGCCTTGAGCATCTCTTGAGCTGGAAAACGTTCTATAAGAATGATTAAACAAACGTAAAATAAATAAAGAAGTAAATACTTGCTAAACAACCCTCACAACGAGAAAATGTATCTATATTACCCTCTACTTGCGCTATGTGTGTGTGGGCCCTATGCGAGCAGTACTTTTCCCCCTCCTCTTCTCCCCCCTCCGACAAAGGCAGGCGATTCAAAAAAAAAAAAAAGGTAAAGGTAGTCCCATAGCCTTGTGGCCGTAGGGGAGCGTGATGTTGGAGATCACACTTATCTTGGGCCAGCGTAATGAGGGTGATGCCCAACTCTCTCCCTCGCTGCTTTACCTTCCCCACCCTCAAGAGAGTAGGTACTCAATCACAGTTGAGTCAACTGGGGGCGTTGTTGTTTGTCGCTTCACACCTTAGCGGTCACCCATCCAAGTGCTAACCGCACCGGACGGTGCTTCACTTTCGACACAGTAGCGAGTGCTCCAACCACTGCACTATCCGACACCCCTCTTCCCGATTCAGCTTCAGTCAAATTTAGCACAGGCAATGCGCAAAGCAAGGTTCGCAGCTGGAGAGCCTCCCAACGGCAGGAGTGGAAACTGACTGTGACGTCCCGTCCCTGGGAACGGGAATTTCTGCTTTGAAGCTCAAACTGCAGACTTATTGCAGTCGTTACTCTGGCCGGTGGGTGGAGCGCTGAAGTTTAGTGGGGGTAGGGGGAAAGAGAGATAATGGGTTGTGTTTGGGGTGTGGGTGGAAGGGTTGGGGTTGGGTAGTGCTGGGGGTGAATGTAAAGCACTAGTCTGTGGTACATTGTAAAAAGGTAGGTTCTGCCCATAAACCCAAAGACTGATTGCAATAGTTAACACAGGTAATTCTTGGTAGTGGGAGTGACAGGTGAGTGTGTGTGGATGGGCGGGAGGGAGGGTGATGGTGGTGGGTAATGTAGAAGACTGTAGTGTGGGAAGATTATGGATGTGTGTGAGGAGGGGGGGGGGGTGTCGAGAGAGCGAGACAGACAGACAGAGCACAAATAAAATGTGTCTTCGCTGGGAAGAGGGTTTCGCTGTGGATTGGTGTATTAAAGAGACGGCCAGACAGAGAGCACAAATAAAATCTCTTCTCGCTGGGAACTGGGTTTCGCTCCGTAAATCGTTTCTTTCAGTCCAGATTGACCAGAGAACACCATCATCGTCTTCGGGTGATAAGCAGCTTTTTTTTTCTCACCCTTTTCCTCCCAACCCCCTGCGCCCTGAGCATGCTGCCAACATGGATATGTGCGCTATACAAGTGATCATCATCATCATCATCATCATCATCATCATCATCATCATCATCATCATCATCATCATCTAATCTATCCATTATCCGAACCAGAACCAGCTATTTAGTAAGTCATTAACCCTAAAGGTCAACAGCGGTCGTACAATGGAGCAGGACAGTGATAGGAAGAATGAATGATTGATGATAATGATGATGTTGATGATGATGATAAGAGAGGACACTGGTAAAGATGGCGTTAGACAGTTATTGGATGAATCTTTGGTGCCTGCGTGTTGGTGGTGGTGGTGGTGGTGACGGTGATGGATGGAGAATAAAAAAAAAGGGGGGGGGGCGGGGAAGGAGGCGGAGTTGTTGGTTGCACGGAATTATGCAACTGTGGCACTTCTAAACTAATAGTCTTTGATAACAAGCGAGAGCGTAATTGCTGCAAAACGCAAAAAATAATTACTGGAAACAAACACGGCGTTGAAATTTTCAAATTTGTTTGAAACGTCGTTCTTTACTTTTATCTTCCTTCATCTTGACATTTGAGTTGGTTTTTTTTTCTTCTACACTACTTGCCAAAATGTTGATCTGATGAGGAGAAGAAGAAAAAAACTAAGAGAAAACTGGCAAAAAACAAGAGATAGAAATAAATACGGGGGAGGGAAGGAAAAACAGAAAGTGAGACAGACAGAAAAAAGGAAGAAAAGAGGAAGAATTGGAGTCGTAGAAATTGTGACAAATCGTATAGTGAGATGAGAAGAAGAAGAAGAAGAAGAAGAAGAAGAAGAAGAAGAAGAAGAAGAAGAAGATAGCACAGTGTCACAGATCGAATTAACCGGAGAATAATACGGATTTTGTGTCAAGGTGAATGTATTACCTCCCTTTCTTATCACTAGCAGTTGCCACCCTTGTGCATTACCGTTGAAAGGGGACAGCACCTACATCCGTTGCTATTAGTGCCAAGCAATTAATGATGATATCGATGATGATAATGAGGAGTATCAACATGAGAAGGAGGAGGAGGAAGAAGAACAACAACAACAATATGATGATGATGATGATGATGATGATGATGATGATGATGAAGATGATAATGATGATGATGACAATGATGATGAAGATGACGATGACTTTAAAGCACATAGTATAGCTGGCGGTGATAACGTCGTTTATTCTCTTCTCAAACAAGCTGTCCCGAAGAACAACATGGCATGTTCCAAACGGTCAGGTCCATAGCCAGATCGACTACATTCTGGAGCCATGCCGTTTCAAGTCGAGCATCAATAAGGCAAAGATCCGGACATACTCAGCAGCGGACATCGGAAGTGATCATGGCCTAGTACTGTCGGTAACGAAGAAGTTACGAAAGAACTTCCAGGAGCCACCCCCAGAAATAGGTTCAACTTGGATAAACTTGCAGACCCTGAAGCGGAAGATCAGCTGCGCGGAAGGTTTGCAGCACTGGACTGCACTGATAGACTATGACATAAACTAGCTAATAGACAGCTTTAGCGAAGCAGTCCGAGAAACTGCAAAAGAAATTCTGGGGCGTCAGAAAAGGAAGATTCAACCCTGGTTCACTGACGAAGTACTTGACCTCTGTGATAAGCGCAGAGCGTTGAAAGAACCCAAGCATTTCAATGCGCAGGAAGCTGAAGAATATCGAAAAGCTAACCGACTGGTAAGGAAGAAGAGGGCAGAGGCAAAAGAAAACTGGGGTCACAATGCAGTGCAAGTCAATCCCGCAAAACATGAAGAGGGGAAACAGCAAAGGCATTCAACACCCTCAAAAATCTGACAAAACCTTTAAAAGAACAGGACTTCTGTGATGGAGAGCCACGATGGGAAACTTCTCACAGAGAGCACAACCGTTCTAAAACGATGGACTGAATACTGCCAGTAGCTCTATAGCTGCCCTCAAAAACCTGACGTGAGCCTGTTGACCACTGGAAATCCGGCATCAACTCCAGAGCAGCTGCCAATATTAAAACAAAAAATAGAGCAGGCAGTCCAAAGTATGAAGATTGGATAATGCCAAAAAATCTGGGAAAAGAAAGAGTGGCCAATCGAATGTTCTTATATACCCTTTTTATGATTATAGTTAACTTTTGCTTATTATGTGAGATATACTGTTTTATTCCCATTGTGATAAAAACAGTATAATGCATGCCTATAGATAAGTGTATGTGATGTTTCTTTTTTGCCTGTTATTTGCATGTCGTCTTTAATGTTGCATATTACATGTATGTTCTTATCGTATTTATAATTGTGATGAGTGAAAGATTTCCTTGACGACATTGTAATTTCCATTTTTTGGATTATTAAAGATTATGACTTATGACTTGTGGCTCGATCACTGATAATTCCACTAGCCAAAAATGGAAACATGAAGCAGTGCAAGAATTACAGAACAATCAGCCTTATTAACCATCCCAGAAAGACCATGCTGAAAGTTATATTGAACAGACTGAAAAACCATGCAGAAGACATACTCGCAGAAGAGCAGGCAGGTTTCAGACCAGGAAGGAGCACAGTTGAACAAATCTGCATTTCCCGTATCATGATCGGAAACACATTCTACACCAAAAGGACATATACCACAACTTCATGGATTAAGAAAAGGCCTTTGACAGAGTCTGGCACAAAGACGTGTGGCACGTCCTGCTGAACTTCAATATTGAAGAAGGTTTGGTCAAACAATCAAAACACTTTACAACAACTCCAGCAGTGCAGTCCTGCTTAACAGAGCGGAGAAACCTTCCAGACCACAGTGAATGTTCGCCAAGGCTGCATACTGTCTCCTCTCCTCTTCAACTTTTCCTTGAAAACATCATGGAACTTCTAAACTACAATCTCCATTTCGCTGATCACATTGCCCAAATGAGAGGCAGCGATCAGGAACTCCAAGACCTGATAGGCTTGTTGACCGGGCAGGTGCTTGTTGCATGGATGTCATTTCAGAAACACCAGTACCAACATCACCACGAACGGGGAGAAGCTGGATGAGGTGGAATCATTCAAGCACCTTGGCTCCATAACAACAAAAAATGGCAGATCGTCCACAGAGGTCAATACCACATTGGCAATGACCATGTTAACTTTGGCAGGCTTGAACCAAATCTGGAAGCATAGAAATACATGTATTCATTTCTGCACCAAGGTAAAATTCTTCAGGCCTCTGGTCTTGGCCGTTCTGATGTACGGCTGCAAAAGCTGGACATAACAGCGGAATTGGAAAAACGCACCCAGGCATTTGAAATGAAATACTATAGCAGGTTCCCGCATATCGCCTGGCATGAACGCAAGACGAATGACCACGTCAAGAACCTGGTCATGTCACTTGCAGGCCCTCAGGAACCACTCCTTGCCATTGTGAAGAGGAGGAAGCTGGCGCGGTTTGGCCATGTCACGAGGCATGAAACCTTTGCAAAAACTATCCTGCAAGGAACAGTGGAAGGAGGCTGCTGCAGAGGTCAACAAAGAAAGAGCTGGACAGATGTCAAAACATGGACGGCGCTAGCCATGCTGCATCTTCTGACAATAGTTGCTGACAGATAGAAGTGGCGAAACTCTCTTCGTCGGCATCCCCCATGTCTCCACAATGGCCTGTCCGTCTGTGGGACTGAACTGAACTACATAACATTACATGGTTATTGCTTTAGGTCCAGTGGACTCTTCCGAGCCAAATCAGGACCAGAGAGGCGTTATCTTAAAATATTATAAAATGGATACAATCTTTAAAAACAAGCCTGTTACTCTTAAATATTCAAACAAACTTTCACACGCAACCTCTTGAAAAATCTTCTTTAAATCTGATATATTAAAAATACGTCCTCTTGCTTCAGGTAAATCGCTAAAATCAGTCTTATCAATACAATCCAACCAACACAAAACAAGACGACATGATTTATATGCGATAAAACAAACCAACATCATGTACAAATTGAAACAGGTGTTGACAATTGCATACTTTAAAAATCTCTTTGAAAGGTGTAGAACCAAAATATGTTTCTCTTGCATCAAACAGATCAGCACATTCAGACATGAAATGGCGAACGGAAAAGGATTTATCACATGCAAAGCACCATTGTGGTTCTTTCTCCTTTTAAATGGAAACTGTGGGTGACATAAGTATGCCGAATATGAAGGCGAGACAAAACTGTTTCTTCTTTGCGAGTGGATGCAAGTTAGGCAAAGAAGCTGACAAATCGTGAAGAATTTGAAATAATTTGTTATTGATATGGTTAGACCAGTCAGTCTGCCACAGCCGTTTACAATAAGATCCAGTCATACAACGCAGGTCAGAGTATGGAACAAACTGGAAAATATCTGAAGGGAAATCGAGATGAAGAGCTTCTTTAGCCGCTTTGTCCACTGCATTATTGCCGCGGATGCCCATGTGACCAGGTATCCACATAAAAATTAAGTTGTGTGTGGAGGTCATGGATCTCTGCCAGAAAAGGGTGTGATATCTTTCTCGTGGAAAGAGCCTGGAGTGCTGACAGTGAATCAGACATGATTAAAAACGAGGTTCGTTTGGATTCATAAACCTGTTTCAGAGCTAAATGAATTGCCTTGGGCTCAGCAGTATAAACAGAACAAAAATCAGGTAGACGCTGTTGCAAAGGCTGGTCTAGGTGTCTCCCAGAGACCGAGGTAGCAGCAACCGAGTCTTCTTTCTTTGACCCGTCTGTAAAAAGTTTTTCATATCCTGGGTATAAAGCACACTGTTCAAAATAAAGTTGGTTATAGATGGTTTCAGATGTATTGTTTTTGAGGAAAGCGGACAATTACCAGTTAATGTTTGGGTAACGTAATTTCCATGGGGGAGCTTCAGTCCGAAGCTCATCATCGTTGATTGAAGCAACATCAATGCCTGCTTTATTCAAATGAGCCTGCATTCTGATGCCAAACGGAGGAATTGTGTTAGGTTTGGCTTCAAATTTCTGAACAAAATCTGGGTTGAAAACACAGTCATAGGCGGGGTTCATAGGATCAGTTTTTAATTTTAAATAGTAATTCAGTGACAATTTTGTACGTCTCAGCTCCAGCGGGGGTTCGTTAGCTTCCACATAAAGGCTTTCACAAGGGGAGGTGCGAAATGCACCCAAAGCAATGCGTAATGCCTGATGAGCAACTGGATCTAACATTTTAAGATAAGATTTTCTAGCAGAACCATAAACAATGCAACCATAATCTAACTTGGATCTAATTAAAGAACGATATAACAGCAATAAAGTTTTCTTGTCAGCTCTCCAGTCTGTACCACTGATAACATTGAGCAAGTTGCAGGCCTGTTGACATTTTGTTTTCAAATTTTTCAGATGAGGAAGGAAGGATAGCCTTTGATAAAAAATAGCACCCAAAAATTTGACTTGTTGGACCGCCTTTATTGGAGTTTTATTGAGGGTAATATTAGGATCTGGAATAATTCCCCGGTGCTTAAAAAAGTGAATACATTCAGTTTTTGCTTCAGAAAATGTAAAACCATTTTGTAAAACCCAGTCTTCAACGCATTGACACATAACTGTAGTTGACGTTCTGCAGATGCCAAGGTTTTACCTTTGGCTACTAATGCAAAATCGTCAACAAACAAAGAATTGTCAATTCCCCGATTCACTGAACGAACAATATTATTTATTTTAATATTAAACCGCAAGGAAGACAAGATACTACACTAAAGAAACCGCCATCTCCTGTTCCCTCATATCTGATAAAGATCCTCCAACCTTAACCTCAAAAATTCTGTCCGTTAGGAAATTGGACATAAACAGAGGTAAATGTTCCTTCAATCCCAATTCTTGCAAATCTGAAAGAATGCCATATTTCCATGTGGTATCGTACGCTTTTTCCAAATCAAACATGATGGCAACGACATGTTCATCCTGGACGAACGCGTTACGGATAAAAGTTTCCAGTTGCACCAGGTGATCAACAGTACTTCGACCACTTCGAAAGCCACACTGAGTGTTGGATAATATATTATTTGTTTCGAGATACCACAGTACACGAGAATAAACCATTCTTTCCAACGTCTTGCATAAGCAGGACGTTAAGGCTATTGGTCTGTAGTTTGTTGGATTAGTATGGTCATTGCCAGGTTTAGGACTGGGTACAATAATGGCCTTTCTCCAAGAGGGAGGAAAGGTGCCAGTGATCCAGATCTGATTGAAGATGTCCAGCAGTTGAGACCGTGAGTACCTTGTTAAATGTCGTAGAAATTGATAATGCACATCATCCGGTCCAACTGCTGAATCTGCACTTTTGTTAATTGCATCATCAAGCTCAACTAATGAGAACAAAATGTTGTAGTCTTCAGAATTATTCGAGGTAAAATTTAACCGTTGTTTTTCTTTACGTGTTTTCATAGTTTGAAAAGAAACAGAATAGTTTTCAGAGGAAGAATTTGCAGCAAAAGAAGAGGACAAAAGATCAGCAACTAGGTTGTTGTTTTTTTTTTGTATCTCCGATTATGTTCCCCTGCACAAGTCTAGGATTTCTATGAACATCTACAGGCTGTCCTTGACCAAGTGCCGAAGAAGGACATAGTCATAGCGCAAGGCGAATGGAATGCCAAGGTTGACCATAACTGGTGAGACACATGTGGACTCCACTGCAACAACGAGACAAATGACAGAGGTCTGAGACTCTTGGAGTTTGCCAGATACAACAATCTCATACTGGCAAACACGCTTGGTCTCCACACACAAATCCAGACGATGGACCTGGCACAGTCCCAGCGGTGAGCATCACAACCAGATTGACTACATAACGGTCAAGACACGCTTAAGATCAAGCATCAACATTGACAGGACACGCACTTTTCCAGGAGCAGAAATCGGAAGTCCTCTTCAGTATCACACAAAAAAATACTGCCCTGGCAAGGTTGAAGCCCTTTTGGAAAGACAGGACCACCAGTCTACATTCCAAGGTAAGGAATTTTGGAATTTATTATACACATTGCTCAAATAAGTCAATTGGATATAAATTTTAAAATAATCATGTGGAAAAAAAATGTAAAAATGCATTACAAAAACAACTTTGACGACAATCTCTATTCATAAGTCTCTCAAAGATGAGAAAGAACACAGCACTATTGACGAACGTCGATAGTCATAAGTCTTTCGCTTAAGGTGTTCAATCTCCTTTTTATCAAGGACACGTTATAAACGCAATCCATTAGGGTTTTACAGCAAAAAAGAATTGATAACGGTGCACGACACCCATATATCGATTACGTTTTATGTCGAGACTAGTGACGTTTTGATCAGCTCTGTCGCCCAACCCAACCAGATTTCTTTCTCGTCGTGTTGTCTCGGCAAACGAGATTTGGAGTGAGAGTCGAGTCTTAGCAAATCCTGCCGGGTTTTGTGTAGAAGAGTTAATCAACAAAACAAAAAAGGCAAATGACGCTTCCACGCTCCCCACACTCACACAAATTTACCTCTTCCCTACCCTCATCCACGGACCCGCCACCACTCCAGCCTGTCTAATGTCTAATGTCCGCTCCTCTATCTTTCTTTCTTTTCCGTCAAGATTGGTCAGTTATGGACGTAGATGGCTGGGTAAATGTGAAAACACCAAACATTGTTCACACACCTCCATCGCTTCCTCATCACCCCAGTTTCACACCCCACCCATCTCACTCTCTTTCTGTTTCCATCCACCCTTTCATCCCTCCTTCCCTCCCCATCCCGCTCTCTCTCTCGCTGTGAATTAACAACAATAATAATAATAATAATAATAATAATAATAATAATAATAATAATAATAATAATAATAATAATAATAATAATAATAATAAATAATTAATAATTTGTCTAAAGTCTTTATCCCTACTAAATAAAAGTGTTTTTTTTAACAGTTTCTCTCTATCACGCGCCCGCATACCCCTTGATCCCTTCCCCTAATGTAAATCACTTGAATTTCTAAAACCCTTTATTTCTGACAGAACAATGTGTATATGTAAATAACCAAAAGCCACAATTCAAATTTGTCACAGCTGCAATACCGTCAGGATCAATTTTACGATGAACACTTGCATCAATGGAGGCAGAGAACCACCCCTCGGGAGTGGGTGTTCCAGTTCGTCTCCGGACAGATAATAATAATAATAATAATAATAATAATAATAATAATAATAATAATAATAATAATAATAATTATTATTATTATTATTATTATTATTATTATTATTATTATTATTATTATTATTATTATTATTATTATTGTCATGTGTAAAATAACAATGTAATATATAATGTAAAAAGTCTGGGAAATAAATTACACTGATATAATAAACACGTGTTTGATTGCTTCGAGTTGCACCAATGAATAATTCTGCTAGGATGGTAACTGTAGAGTACGGCCTAGCATCGCTGCTCGTGGATATTAGTTTTATTCGTGTAATCGTGCAGAGTGCAAGTTTTGAAGAAAGGTGAGCGATAGGTTTTGCAAGCGCAATAACAATCTTTTTTTTTTTTTTTTTAATCAGTTTATAGTCCCCTCTCTTCCCGGTAAGGATTTTCAGAGAGGAGACTTAATAACAATCGTCACTTCTTTGCCATCTACTAGAGTAGAAGGACATAGTAATATGTTGGTGGTTTTCGCCGGAGTAGCGAACATCCATGTCTGTGGAAACTGGCGATTTAAGTTCGTTGTTAAGGCATAAATAACGGAGTGCTGTTGAAAGTGATAATGATATTATTTCTGTGGCAGAAATAGCTTATCAGCACACGCAGTTTTCGGATATCAAAGCAAAGTGTTTTGTGAACCTGTGGACATTATTGGCAGGGTTATGTCAGTGGCTAGTGACAGTTGTGTCAAAATAGAATAGAATAAAGCAGGTCTTGACTTTTGGTAAATATAGTAGGCCTGGACTATCAGCGTCACATGTGTTCATTTGGATACTCTTTTATAATTCAGCATAATCTTTTGAGGTGAGAATTTATTATTTTTCTTTTATCACTATTAGTGCAGATAAGTGTTTGTTTACCCCCAATGTTCTTTGCAGGGCGGGATGAGGCAGCAGTGCTGGACGCAGGGGCGTTTATTACCCGTAATAAACGATGCACTGTATATTTTTTCTGATGGTGTGAACTTTGCCTAGTTGGGTAAAGTGATGGGAGTCGGGATGCTGTATGGTTTTTCAGCATGTTACAGAATTCCCGGATCCATAGCCGTGGAAGGGGAGGACCATACAACCAGCCAACCAACCGACCACGCCACCATCCAACCAGCCATCCAACCGACCACCTAACCCATCAACTAACCAACCATCCATCCATCCATCCGCCGCCAACACCGAAGCAGCCCACTTCCTTCATCAGCATCATCATCCTCTGCAGGGGCGACCACTTCTGCGCGGAACACAGCTAAGTGATCATAAACATTGCTGGAGCCAGAAGTAGTTCCGACATCCCCACCAGATGATGAAAACTATCGTACTGATCGAACCTTAAAGGATTTGGGGGTATCAAACCAGACTGTTATTTTAAGAATATTTCAGGGTTGTTGTACAGATTAATTGAAAACACTTTCGGCAGACTGTGGATCGAGGTACACTGGTGTAAGTAATAACAAAAGGGAAATTTTACTTCATTGTGTGGAGTGTTCTTTATTTTCCAATACTACTTTTCATCTATACTTAACTTGTTCTTGGAACGAGACGTAGGCGAGTCACTTCACAAAAACTCTCCACGTGACAATAATAATAAATTGCATTTATACAACGCATTTCTCATTAGAATAACAACTCAATGCGCTTACACACATCGTTCGTACGCATCATCACAACATTCGCACTACATCATGTACAGATCTACAAGAGTAATGTCTCCTCGCCGAAAACGAAATCTGACAAACAGTTCCACATCATCATTCATTAAATGGGTTGGTTCGATCTCGAAGGATCCGTTGGCGCCTGAAAGTCCTCCTTAGTAGCATACGAAAGAATAATCTGCCCGCCATTTTTCATGTTAAGCAAAGGTTTACGACAGGAGGGGAGCAGTCGTAACTATGCGCTGAAAGTCGCAGCTAAATTTAGCCTACACAAGCGTCATGACCAGCACGTTTCGGAGTTTACGTTGTTCGTAGGCTCTACGCGTGGCGTAAAGATGCTACGTATTTGACAAGACCTCGGCCACTGGAGAGGACTTCCTGTCGGGGACTCGTTGTCAACGAATAGCGTTGCTATTAAAAACAATAACTTGATTTCTATTTTTGAAAATGATTTTATCTAATGATGACCTTGTTTATTTGTTAGTGTTCCATGATGTTAATGTTATAATATTAATTTGTTGTATTTAATATTTATTGTTACAAGCCCCCAGGGTAACATGTTAAAAAAAAGTGCTCCCTTTCAAAATAACATTGTTTTTTCTTTTTTTTTTTTTAATCTTATCATACGTTATCTTATTCTGTTTTGGTTGAAAACATACTGAAACAAAATCAAGACATTGTCATCTCTCTCTGTCTACGTGAAAAGTACATTTTGAGGCACTTCAATGTTGATGTACCACCATTGATGTTTTTCTTATTACAAAGTGATAGTACTATTATTACAAGAGCTGTAGCGATGTTTACGTACTGTGCAATGATAAAACTGAAGAATTGTTGAGTTAAAAGTAACTTAAAATATTTTTACTTTTCTTTGAGACACATTCTGTCAAATGACGCGTGTTTGGCATATTTATTTTTGTAACTTTTCAAATTTTTTGTGATTTGTCTTTTCTTTCTTTTTGTCCATATCTGTTGTGTTACCCCCATGCCTATAGGCTGGTGGCCTCACATTAAAGTTTCCTGAGCTCTCTCTCTCTCTCTCTCTCTCTCTCTTTCTCTCTCTCTCTCTCTCTCTCTCTCTCTCTCTCTCTCTCTCTCTCTCTCTCTCTTTCTCTCTCTCTCTCTCTCTCAAATAGGCGTACAATGTTCAGGTGGTGTTGCGGCGGTATTTGCTTTGACTGTTACTATGTTAGGGTCCACCTCTGACACCATAACTCCTTACCTGAAAATCTCGCTGATTAGACCTAGAAGAGAGAGAGGGAAAAGGAGGGAGAGGGCGGGAGGGTGCGAACGGGAGACAATGATTTGGGAGGACGACCGATGTTTGGAGGGTAATAGTCATAGAGACAATTTAATGATAGTGTGTGTGTCTGTGTGTGGGTGTGTTTGTGTTCTCGATGCATTTGCTTTATGACCTGTGCGTGTTTGTCTGTTCGTGTGTATATCTGTGTGAAAGTGCGTTTCTGTTCCTTTGTATATCTGTGTGTAAGTGTGCGCGTCTGTTCGTGTTTATATCTGTGTGTAAGTGTGCGTTTCTGTTCCTGTGTATATCTGTGTGTAAGTGTGCGTGTCTATTCTTGTTTATATCTGTGTGTAAGTTTGCGTGTCTGTTCCTGTGTATATCTTTTATGCGGATTGGGGGTTGTCCGGTCCTGATTTGGCTCGGAAGAGTCCGCTGGACCTAAAGCAACAATCAATCAATCAATCAATCAATCCTGTGTATATCTGTGTGTGTAAGTGTAACCCCGTTGGAGTGCCGGGGTTTTTCAGTATAAATAGTATCCCCACTTTATGGAAATTTAGTGCTTTAAATTCCCACTGTCGCTGTCTTCCTCATTTACTCTTAACTATTCCTGCTCTGTCCTTCACTCTGCTATACTATCTTCTTCTTCGCTAGATCAATGACCTACCTTTTTTCTTGAAAACTCTTCCTGGACAAGACTCCTTATTTGTGTATGAGGTCTGTTGGATCAGCTTGGGAGTGTTGGACGCTTTCTGCCGGGTGGTCACTAGGGCTTCCTATGATTGTACTATTTAGCACTATAGGCATTTTATATGTATGTGTTTCATTGATGATTTATAATGATGTTTGTATTCTATTTTGTTTTTGTAACCGGGGTGTTCGCGTAGTTGAGGTCAACCCTCAGCCGTCCCCCGCGTGGGATGTCTTTATTGTAAAGTGACTGGCCGGTGGAGGGCATTCAATTTTCCCACTAGGGTTGTTTCGGCAGATCTTTTATGCGGATTGGGGGTTGTCCGGTCCTGATTTGGCTCGGAGGAGTCCGCTGGACCTAAAGCAAGAATCAATCAATCAATCAATCAAACGTGTGTAAGTGTGCGTGTCTGTTCCTGTGGCTATGTAAGTGTGCGTGTATGTTCCTGTGTATATCTGTGTGTGCAAGTGTGCGTGTCTGTTCCTATGTATATCTGTGTGTGCAATGGAGCGTGTTTGTTCCTGTGTGTATATATCTGTGTAAGTGTGCGTGTCTGTTCCTGTAAATATCTGTGTGTAAGCGTGCGTGTCTGTTCCTGTGTATACCTGTGTGAGTAAGTGTGCGTATCTGTTCATGTGTATATCTTTGTGTGCAATGGAGCGTGTTTGTTCCTGTGTGTATACATATCTGTGTAAGTGTGCGTGTCTGTTCCTGCGTATATCTGTGTGTGCAAATGTGCGTGTTTTGTTTGTCCGTGTCTGTACCTGTCTTGTCAGAATACCTGTCCCCTTGCCTATCTCTGTCTATCATAAAACAGAAGGATGATGCTAAAGCTAGCCAGAGTCCAACCAATTGCAATTTGGGAGAATCGAGAACCCGACCAACTGTGCCCAAAGGCGGGATTCTGTCTGAAAGCTGGTCGCATACTACTGCTGCAGAAATACATGCGGATCTTGTTCTCACAATTGACTGGAAGCAGAAGCCGTCAGTTTGTTTGAAAAAAAGTATGTTCCACAATGCAGCTACCGCGCATTGTCATAATAATCATAATAATAATAATAATAATAATAATAATAATAATAATAATAATAATAATAATAATAATAATAATAATAATACGAGAACTGACAACGCGCACATCTCTCACCACAAGGCGACTCAAAGTGCACTCGTACATATTCTTTCGCATGAAAAATTCAAGCACACTGATATACACTTTACTCATACATTACACGGATGAAGAGGCAAGAACACAGACGGAGACAATCCCACACAGTAATCGCATGTCATAAACCTAACGTCAAATAGACGACTGATCCACCCAGCGCGACCCAACTGTATACTATGCGTGTTTACATTTTCCAATTTCTTTTGGAGTTTTACGTCCTCAGTCAATCAATCATTCATTCATTTAATGTCTGTTCACACACATAAGTGATATTAGGCAAATTAAAATTAAACTTTTAAAACAATTAAACTATTTAAAAACAAAATTCCAATCCGTCAATAAAAGCCTACCAACAGGAGATTTAACAATAACTTTTACAACTTCTGTAACATTTGGATGATACAGAACCATGTCTACACAATGTCCATAATTCAGTTATGTTATAACCATTTACTTCAAACATGTCTTTTAAAACTTGGCTTTCAAATAAAAGGTGATATACTGATTTGCATTATGTAATACATTGAAATCTGCGGAGTATTTTCTATTTCACGCCTTAATGTATATATTAATTTAAAAAGTGGTATTGAACAATTTCATAATGAAAGCATTTCATTATGCCGACCTGTGTACTCTCTTCTTGGCTAGTTTTGTCACATACTTCGTTCCAATGAATTCCCCAATGTGATGGAATCCAAGAGAAATCAACATTTATTCCTCTAGATATCATGCACCGTTTCAAAGGTTTAATTTCACGTCATCGAGAGCCCTCCGGTTTAATCTTGTATAAAGACTTCCTGGGTTGCGTTCACGATGGCACTATGTATGACTATGTATTGCTGCGCAGCCGTTCACAGTCACTGCGTATGAACACGTAGTGCTACTTTTTCCTACACCTCTCGAGCGCGCAGTGGATTGTATGAAAGCTCATACAAAAATGGCGGACGCTTGCGGTAGCGAAAGGCATGTGCCACAGGTTTTTTTATTTGTCCATAAATTGTCT
This sequence comes from Oncomelania hupensis, assembly GCA_036898135.1. Classification (NCBI taxonomy): domain Eukaryota; kingdom Metazoa; phylum Mollusca; class Gastropoda; order Littorinimorpha; family Pomatiopsidae; genus Oncomelania; species Oncomelania hupensis. The sequence goes on along the minus strand of CM072522.1, from coordinate 19,821,829 downwards.
TTAACGAGTCCCCTCTACAATCGTCCTCGTCCGAATCGTCAATTAACTCCAACATAATAGTCTGAAGTAAAGCTTTTAGGTTTTCTTCGACACTGACGACAGCCATTCTTTTTCCGGACTCTGTGAGCATGCGCGTAAATTTGCTGCGCTACACACGGTTCACGCGCACACTGTAGCGGCCTCTACATATTGTATGAGGGTAGTGGAGCGTGAACGCAACCCTGCTTTTATCTTCAAGATCAGATAACTGCGACACCCTCACCGTCTTACCCACACAACTTTTTTTTCTTCATTGGATCCCTTCCATTTCTGTCAACCCCTGATCTGTTACAGAACTAATTATAATATAGCACGCGGACCTTAGCAATAAAATGCAATTCATTATCTGTTATGACTCTTCCTTCATGTTAGTTACCAAAAGCCAATCCAAGTGGACAAGAGTGGTAGCCCTTGATGAAGATAGGCATTTGAAACGTTATTCCTCCCCCCCCCCCCCCCACCCCACCCCCCAACACATACTATCCTACCCTATACTATCCCGTAACTCGAAGGTCGTTGGGGCACCACAGATGATTGTTTAATCAGCGTACTCCATCTTTCCCTGTCAAGCCAGTACATTCTCGAATGTTGTCCTCCCATATCTTTTTCTGTCTCCCTCTTCTTCTGCCTCCTTGCACCGTCCCTTGAAGGATGGTCTTTACAAGGCCTGATACTCTGGTGACGTGGCCATACCATAGGAGTTTCCGTTTCTTCACCACTGTGAGCATGTCATCGTGTTGTCCAATGGCTTGGGTGATTGTCTGTCGGACTTCGATGCTGGTGATGTGATGGGTATAGGAAATGCCTAGAAGTCTTCTGTAGCATCTCATCTCTACAACGAAGAATATAAAGCATGGAGATGAGGTGCTACAACATGTACTCCCTGCACCTACTCTCCCCATCCTGCTTTGCCAGATGGTTCCCTTTTCGTCCTCCCGCCATAACTGCACCCCGCCACCCCCATCCGAGTGTGAGTGCGTGTATAGTGTGTGTGGGTGTGTGTGTGTGTGTGTGTCGTGTGTGTGTGTGTAAATGCGCACCTTGTGTGTGTGTGTGTGTAGAGTATGAGTGCGTTCGCGCCGTGCGACCGCGTGCATGAACAAGAATAGATCTAGTAATGTACAACGTGGATCCCAAACCATACAAACTCTTTTACTAGTCACTGTTATTGTAGCAAGTACTTGACGGCATCCGTAATTTGATTTTATCTTACATTAACTTCATACTGCGACTATCAATAAAGGGGGGAAAAAAGTAATTTCCGGTCTAGACGAGTGGACTTGATCCATTCTCAACTTGGAGTTGGTCCCCTTGCCATACTTGATGGTGACAGCATTAGCTTCCCTTTCCCGCCAAAATGAACTTCAGTTCTACAAGATACTGTAGCTAAAATTAGTACATGTGATACCATTTCTTGAAAGTAGCTTGAAAGTATTATTACAAACAGTATTTTTAGCAGCCGGAATTCCTTGAAACCAAAACAAGTATAATCGTACAAATAACAATTAAATGCAGTCAATCTAAAATTAAGGTGCAAATATACAAAACCAGTGTTATTTTCCGATACTAATAGCGATTTCCATGCCTTTACACCACATGTTTGAACGATGGGTGTGGGAAACATTTCAGCGTGTATGATGGGTTACAGATCGCCGCACTTTGAGTCTGATTGTGGAGAAAAGCGCGTGTGTAGCATCCTTTAGTAGTAGTAATAGTAGTAGTAGTAGTAGTAGTAGTAGTAGTAGTAGTAGTAGTAGTTATCCTTCCTTTTCTTCACAATAATGAAAATGAATTAGCGACATTTGGACAGGCAGAGGCAATCCTGTCAAATATATTTTTATGTAGCGAGCGCCACAGAGGTGGAATGTCCACAATGGCGAAGGGACACACCTGCAGCTAGTCGACAAATGCTAATGGATATTAGGACGAAAGATAACTCTATCCAAGTGGGACATGTATATGTAGCTAGCGCCATCGTGTAGACAGCTGAAGCTGAAGTTGACCATTGCGTAACTTGACCGAATGGTTCTCTCACAAACCATGCGATTACTGTGTGGACTGATTCATCCATCATTGGGCTACGGCAGAAACCTTCCTGAAGGAACTGGATGTTTAGGGAAAAAATATACAACGTCAAACGTGAGGTTGAGTGAGTGCTGTATAGAATAAAATCGCTGTTTGACACAGTGGTGCATGGCGTTACACAGTGCCCTAACTCGCAGCAAGTAAGCATTTCGAGCGCTTAGAATTCTCCATCCCGTAAGCCCGGATAATGTACCATCCATTCGTTCTCTTCCACAAAACTCCAATAAAAAAAATCAAACAAAAAAAAAAGTATCATGTGTGACAGCTCGACACCAAAGAGCATTTCCACCAATTAAGTGAGATCTTTTCAAAACTCGGCGACAGCCCCGCAGCAAAACCGGAAGACAAATGGAACCCACTAAAAAAAAAGAAAGCTCCTACTTCCAGCGTGCGATCTCGAGGAGAAAAAAAAAGCGAAAGACACGTGGAATCAATGAAATAAGCCCTTGCTTCTAGCAAACGCTTTAGTGCTCTCTGTCGATAACACAGCTGCCAAAGAAGAAGAAGAGGAGGAGGAGGAAGAAGAAGAAGGAGAAGAATAGGAGGAGGAGGAGGAACAAGAAGAAAAACAGAAGGAGGACGAAAGAAGTAGAAGCAGTAGAAAAATAAGTGAGGAAGATGAAGAGATCGACATAAGTTTAAAGGGTCTTGTCGGCAACTTCCGTCATTTCCCAATTTGCTCTTTCCTCTTGGCAGCTCGAGACAAAGACAACTTAACTTTTCTCCCTAGTATGAGCCTTACGGCATCTATCAGTATCAGTAACCCTTGGTAAGTTCACAGCCCCATATTCTATATATATAATCCCTTAATTTATTTGGACTTTATTTGTGCGTAAGGAACGAGTGTTTAGTTGTATACCATAATTATATATAAGAGTATGCACAATATAGTTAGCCTGTGAGATTGGGTTCACAAACATCGCGCTTTGAGTCTGATTCAGTAGAAACACGCGTAGAAAGTCGCATCCGTGTCCGTGGACGGTAATCTACCCACTGAACTGAACACGCGTAGACCTATACTGCATTCGTGATCCTATTTATTGTTTTGGGTTTTGTCCATCCGTACGGCATCCGGAGGTAATATCTGCGTACTTTTCTCTGAAACTAATAAAGGAGTTTCTTTGAAACTTTGCATTTAGTTAGGAAATAGTGAGCCCTACAATTAAGATGACAAAATATGGCATGCTTATCGAGTGATGTCATCCTAGCGACGTCAGAATTTTTTTTTCTAATCCTATTTTCTCTTAAACTACTGTAGGGATTGGGTTCAAGTTTGTTATATGTTTAGATTTCACCTCTGCCTCAAAGATACCCCCCCCCTCCCCCCCAAAAAAAAGTATGCAAATCGAGTTACGTTATCATCATCCTCATCATCATCATCATCATCATAGTGACGTCATTTTTTCCCCTTTAAACAATAAATTTTAAAATATCCTATCCTATCCCGTAACTCGAAAGTCGTAGGGGCACCACAGATGATCGTTTAATCAGCTTACTCCATCTTTTCTCTGTCCTCAGCAACCCTCATGGCTTCGTTCAGTGTCAAGCCAGTCCATTTTCGAATGTTGTCCTCCCATCTCTTTTTGTCTCCTTCTTCTTCTGCCTCCTTGCACCGTGCCTTTCAGGGTGGTTTTTGCAAGGCCTGATGCTCTGGTTACGTGGCCATATCATCGGAGTTTCCGTTTCTTCAACACTGTGAGCAGGTCATCGTGGTATACAATGGCTTGTGTGATGGTCTGTCGGACTTCGTCGTTCGTGATGTGCTGGGTATAGGAAATGCCCAGAATCCTTCTGTAACACCTTATCTCCATGCTTTGTATTCTTCGTTATAGCTCTGCCGTAAGGGTCCATGTCTCGCACGCGTATAGAAAGATGGAGATCACAAGTGAGCGCAGCAGTCTTACCTTGGAGTGTAGACTTATGGTCATGTCTTTCCAAATGGGCTTCAACCTTGTCAGGGCATCAGTTGTTTGTGCGATCCTGGAGATGACTTCCTGTCGGGATCCATTGTCTGATACAATGGCTCCTAAATACTTGAAATTATGCACTTTATTGAGGGATTTGGACTTTGATGTCCGTGTTGATGCCACTGGTGTTATTGGTCATCATTGGGGTCTTCTCTGCACTTATTTCCATTCCATAAGTTCTGTACCAGCTGTTCAAGTTCTTGTTCCTCTCCAGACAATCCATCAATGTCATCCGCAAAACGGAGGTTGGAGATTGCTCTACCCCCTACGCTGACTGTGCCTTCGTGATCTGCAAGCGCATCTGACATGATGCGCTCTAGAAAGATGTTGAAGAGTGTTGGAAAAAGTAGGCATCCTTGGCGCACGCAGATTGTTGTTCTGAACCAGTTCCCCATTGTGCTGTTCTGGAGGACTGCACTGCTAGCCTTGTCACACAGGCTTTTGATGACTTCAACAATTTTAGGGCTGATGTTGTACACTCTCATGGTTGCCCTCAGAGCTGCATCCCAGACTCGGTCAAACGCTATCTTGAAGTCTACAAACACACAATATAGATGTTGTTTGTGCTATATGTATTTCTCGCAGATTATTCTGAGGTTGAAAATTTGTTCAGTGGTGCTTCGCCCTGCCCTGAATCCTGCTTGTTCTTCAGCTATGATTTGTTCTGCTTGGGGTTTCAACCAGTTGAGTATTACTTTCAGGAGGACCTTGCTGTTATGGCTTATGAGGCTGATAGTGCGGTAATGTTCACACTCCTGAAAGTTACCCTTTTTGGAAACAGTTATGATAAGGGTCTGGGTCCATGGTGTAAGCCATTATCCACTCTGCCAGATCTTGTTACAGATAATGATGAGGGCGTCAGTCATCGCTTCTCCTCGTGCTTGAAGTAATTCTGCGGGTATTTTGCATGTATGCTGTCCACTCCCGCTGACTTCCCTTTCTTCAGCAATTGCTCTGCTGCCTCACCTTTTGGGAGAATTGGGAAGGTTTGTCCCTCTTCTCTGTCCTGGGGACATGCTAGAACTCATGGGTCTCCGTTTGGTGTGTGGTTGTAAAGGTCAGAGCAGTACATCTATCCAAGACTTCTTGGTCTTCTATAAGGCATATGGCAAACTTGCTTTGGATCGTGGAGACTTTGGGCTGTTTAACACTTGTCAGCAGCTTCAAAGTTTGGTAGGCCTTTTGCTACTGTTCTTGTTCATACTGTTCTCTATTTCCTGGCATTAATCTTTTATCAGTTCTACTTTGCTGTGCGCATGCCTTTTCGGATGCCATTGTTGATTTTTCGGTAGGCATCTGTGAGATGTTATTTTTCTTTTTCATCTCTCTTCGTTTGTCACACCTGTCCAAAAGTTCAGGTGTGATCAACGGTCTCTTTTTTGGGCGGTACTTGCCAAAGATCTCAGCGGAGCATCTGTCACAGCTGAATTGAAGGTGGTGGTCATGGTGCTGACAGCTACTTCACCAGCTCCCAAAATGAGCAGAGGTGCAAATTTTCCTCCAATTGTGGCTTGGAATATTTCTGCCTCCTCCGGGTCTTGCAATTTGTCCGGGTCGAACTTCAGTCTGGTGCACTTCAATTGGAGCCGGAAAGACATCATCATGAGATCGTGGTCACTTCCGATATCTCCTCCTGGAAAGGTGCGTGTCCTGCCAATTTTGACGCTTGATCTGAAGCGTGTCGTGTCCATGATGCAGTCAATCTGGTTGTGATGCTCCCCACTGGGATTGTGCCAGGTCCATCGTCTTGATTTTGTGTGGAGACCATGCGTGTTTGCCAGTATCAGATTGTTGTATCTGACAAACTGAAACTCTTGGACCTTTGTTATTTGTCTCATTGGTGCAGTGGGGTCCACATGTGTCTCCCCAGTTGTGGTGCGCAGCTTGGCCAACCTTGGTATTCCAGTCGCCTTACACTATAACTATGTCCTTCTTTGGCACTTGGTCAAGGACAGCCTTCAGATGTTCATAGAAATTCTCAACAGCGAAGTAGTCGTCACAGTCTGATGTTGGGGCATAACTCTGGATGATGGTGATGTTGAATGGGGCTGCTCTCAGACGGATGGTAATGGTAATTTTAAAATATATATTTTTAAACTTCCTATGTTAATTAGAATATACAGATGCCTTGAACCTTAAACGAAACTATGATTATATTGAGTGATGTCATCGTGTAATGTCATTATGGTGAAATCATGATTTTGGTTCAAGTTTGATATGTACTTAGACTTTCCTTATCCCTCCAACGTAAAACCACACTTATACAAATCGAGTGACGTAATCATGGTGACGTCACTTTTGTGTGTGTTTACTTTCCTTTTAAACTTTGTATGTAAAGAGAGTGTACAGATGCGTTGAAGCCTTACTCAAAACTTATGTATATCGGGTGGGCGTCATCGTGGTCGTCCGGAGTCCGACAGGAGGTGACATTTGCGCTTTTCTCTGAAACTAATGGACGAACTTCTTTGTAACTTGGTATTTAGTTAGAAAATAGTAAACTCTACTAGATGATCAAAGCAAGGTGTGCATGTCGAGTGACGTCATCATGGCGACGTCATAATTTGTTTTGTTTAGTTTTTCTTCTTCTAATCCTATTTTCTCCCAAACTTCTGGATGAATTTGGTTCAAGGTTGTTATGTACTTCGACTTTACCTATGATCCAAGGCAAAAACCAAACTTATGCAAATCGAGTGACGTAGTCATCGTGACGTAATTTAAAAAAACAAATTTTATAATATAAAAAAGTAAACTTATGTAATTAGAGTGTAGAGATGCCTTGAACCTTACACGAAACTATGCTATATTGAGTGACGTCATTGTGTGATGTCATCATAGTGACTGAAAAAAACATAGTTTCTGAACGATACCACAAGAGCTTTCTTCGCTTTGCTAGCCAAGTCTCTGTATGCAGCAGAAAAACTAAGCTTAGTTGAAAAATAAATATCCAAATACTTGTATGGTTATGTTAACCACCGCCATAACAGCACCATCAAAAAAACATATTTCCCTTGCAGACAGATAACCTCCTTTTTCTAAAAACAACATTACTTTTTTGTCCATATTAACTTTCAAGTCTAAATCTCTCGCAGTTCTTTGTAAATTATTTAACAGATTTTGAAGACCAGTAATGGTTTCTGACAAGAGTACAACATCATCAGTAAGTAAAAGCACAAATATTTCGAAAGCATCCAATGATAATTTAACCACCACCACGATGTCCGTTTTTAATAACTTCAACAGCAAGATCGTTAATAAAAAATGAGAACATAATTTCACTGCCTATATCCCCTTGTTTAACACCGAGAGAACAAAAAATAGGCAGAGTTAACTTAGCACCACATCTGACACAGGCTTTCACACTAGCATCCATGTTTTTCACACAGCAAAAAGGTTTACCTTAAATTCAATTTTAAAGTAAAATAGGCCACATGCCCAATAGGTTTCTATTAATGGAATCAAAGCATTTTTCAAAATCAATGAATACGACATAAAACTTACGATTTTAATAAACTGTTTCTGAACACAACAGAAAAGTGTGAAAAGAGTATCAATTGTTGAATAGCCACGCTTAAATCCTGCTTGAGATTCACCGGTTAAGTTATTTTCTTCTGCCCTTGTTTGCAAACGCTTATTGATAATAAGACCATACAGTTTACCGCTAACGTTACAAAGACTAATACCTCTATAATAATTAGGATTATTCACATAACATTTCTTGTACAATGGTAAAATAAGAGACTCAGTCCAGCTCTCTTGGTAAAGACCTTTATCAAACAACGCATTGAAAAAAGTAACAAAAATGGTGCTATGTGTTCTGCAAAAAATTTCAAACACTTCCCACTAATACTCTCAGGACCTTGAGCCTTCAAGTTCAAATTTCTCAGTTCTAAATCACCTCTTCCTGCGTAATAAAGTTTATTAAAAACAAATCATTATTGAAAGCATCATCTTCATAAATATAGCCGTTACCATCAAATATATAATTTTCAAGAAGAGGTTTAAAATGTTTAAACCAATCATCGACAGAGATTTGACCTCTACCATATTTTCTTTTAGGAATAATTTGATGTACAGTGTCCCAGAACTCTCTTTGACATTTAACAGATGCAAGCAAAGTTTCATTACATTACATTACATTATTATTGCTTTGGGTCCAGCGGACTCTTCCGAGCCAAATCAGGACCGGACAACCCCCGATCCGCATAAAAGATCTGCTGAAACAACCCTAGTGGTAAAACCGAAAGCTCTCCACCAGCCAGTCACTTTACAATAAAGACATCCCACGCAGGGGACGGCTGAGGCTTCACCCCAACTTATCGAACCCCCGTTTACAAAAACAAAATAGAATACAAACATCATTATAAATTATCAACAAAACACATACATATAAAATGCCTACATTGCTAAATAATAACATCATAGGAAGCCCTAGTGACCACCTGGCAGAAAGCGTCCAATATTCCCAAGCTGATCCAACAGACCTCATACACAAACCAGGAGTCTTGTCCCGGAAGAGTTTTCAAGAAAAAAGGTAGGAGACTGGTCTAGCGAAGAAGACGATAGTATAGCAGATTGATAGAACAGAGCAGGAATGAGAAAGAGCAAATGAGAAAGACAACGACGGTGGGAATTTAAAGCACTAAATTTCCAGAAAGTGGGGATACTATTTATACTGAAACCCCCGGCACCCCAACGGGGATACCAAAGTTTCAATCGTCATGTAATTATATTTTTTTCTTTTTATTGTTTTTACAAAATAAAAAAAACGGTCAGCAACACACAATGTGCGAAGAAACATTTTCAATGAATTTGGTCTTAGCTTCTTGCATTCGTCATCAAACCAATCATGGCTTTTCTTTTTTCCATTTAAGCAAGTATTAAACAAAGACAATGCAGCATTTATGTCTGTGTCAATTGCCTGGACAGTCATTCATCATCATTATCTTGTGCCATAAAAGCCTTATTATACCACATACTTTTTTTTTTTCTGAATTCCAAACATATTTGTCAATAACAATTAACTCATTTTGTTTTGGCGTACACACATTATCAGCTGGAAAAACTACAGATAAAACGACAGCCAAATGTCCAGAGTCAATTATATCACAAACAGTCAAATTACAAATATCAAAAAGGACGGCAAGTAATTCAGCAGACATCAAAAAGTAATCAATAACACTGCAACCATTGTCGCTGATGAACATAAAAGCGGCCTTCTTGGTCGCCATAACACATTCCCTTTAAAATACATAAACCCAGTGCAGTGCACATACTCAACAAAGATTTGCCAAAACTATTTATCGTTGAATCTTGAGAATGTCTCCTAAGAATATCGTCGTCATCACTCAAAGTATCAAAAACGTCTGCGTCAGCGCTTACAGTCTGTGAAATATTGGAGGTACGACTATTCAGGTCACCAAAGATAATGACAAAATAGTCACGATCCAATCTAAAAACAAGTTCTCCAACATATTAATCCCATCACCCTCAATTTCTACAAAAGAGTAATATCTTGAATCTGCAGGCACACACATACAAAAATTGTTACCCAAACCAAATAAAGATTTGCCAATGACAAACAATATGAAAAAAAAACTGTTTACTTTGATTTCTGCGACATAAGGTGAAAACTCATTTTTCACAAAACAAATGAAACCACCAGAGGTTCTTCCTGTATCAGACACTTTTTTTTAAAGAAGGTTGACAAAACGCTTCGTAAGCAAGCAAAAAATCATCCTGTAAAGAAACGCTAAAAGTTCTACCAGGCAGACAAAACTTCAGAAATTAAATTAAAAGAGATCTCGATCACACAACTTCGAAGCCAAACCATTAATATTCCAATTCAAAAAAGAAAAAGACTCATTATGTAAAACAATATCTTTAATATCGGCTACAGAGTTTTGACAAGTCACACATGCGTAAATGGCTACTTACTCGTGTAGCTTTCAGCGACTATCCTGTCGCCTTCATCAGCACAGACTATCTTTAATACTATCCTAATCTGACAGCGCCCCAAACAACGACTCGATATAAACATTGCATGTAGGCCTAAGCCTATGTTCATTGTGAGTAACTACGCTAGAGTGCGTAGCAAACAAGTTTTCACGAGAACTACTATCAACATCTTGCAATCCATTCATAAAACCCATTACACTATCATCATCAGTAGCACGTAAACAATGTTCTGTTGAATACTTGGTTCCACACGGTTTCTGCACACTATCAAAATACACAGTACTGAACATTGAGGTTTAACGTCTACACCCACCATTGGCGATATGCATGGCAGACGGGGATAACCATCCCAGGGAAAGAGGGGTTGGGACCTGAATCAACACTGACCCACCAAAGTAATCATACTGCTAAAATGGACAGTGAAAATGGCCACATTTTATATCGCCCACCACGGGATTCGAACCTGGGTCATCGGTGTGCAAGGCGAACGCTCTACCAATTGAGCTACGGCGGTGGGACAACACAGTACTGGACTGAGAATGAGGAGAAGAACATGCAAGTGTGTCTATTTCAAAATCACAACAGCAACAATTTTGATCAACTGAAGACTCACAAATAACATTAGGCCCATGAACAACACCAGTAGGCCTGTCAACAAAGCCAGAAGGCCCATGAACAACACCAATAGGCCTATGAACAACACCAGTAGGCCTGTCAACAACACCAGTAGGCCTATGAACAACACCAGTAGGCCTGTCAACTATAATTATTACAAAAGCTAGAAGATGTTTTCACAGAAGAGTTATCATGACTATGTACAAAACCACCACACTCGTCACCATCATCCACACCTACGGGGCTGCCGCACCCTTATTGTCCTCCCTCACCTCCCAGTTCTGTCACCCCTGTTTTAATCGGACTATAACCATCCTCTGAAAGAAACCATCGCCTACCTTCCGCTACCAAATGGTCATGTACCACCATCACTCTCTGTCCTGCACTTCGTTTTTCTTTGGCAAACTTGGATAGTTCTTCCTTATCTCTCTCACACCACTAGAAAAATCTTCACCAATGAAAATATGACCTCCTTTACATTTTTGTTTCGCTTTCACAATCTTCATTTTGTCTTTGTACAACACACATTTTGCAATCAGAGGTGAATTGGGTTTGTAACCCACTCGACGCACCCGGTCAAACTGAATATCGTCTACTAAATCAAGTTTATCCGTCAGCAGATCAGGTAACCTTATTTCACATGTCCATCCCCCCCCCATTAAAAAAAGCATTGTTTCGTCTGGATCTATTCTTCTCCATGCTGTTCATTCTGTCCATCAATGTACCGTTCTTCTTTTTCAATTTACAGTTCTCAGAGTTCAGTATTTCCACCCTCTCCTTCAGCTATTTAACTACAATCTGCAACTTCCCCACATTCGCCTTGATAGTTTGTACATCGGCCTTGACATCGTCTAGGTTTCCCATTCATGTTCGTGTCCATTAGGTTTAACTTTTCATGACGTCCGCCAACGTCAACTCTACACCTCCACCACAACCACCACCAACAGCACCGCCACTACCTCTCCTCTCTTTGCTCGAACTCTGCAGTCTCGTCTGCATCATGCCAGAGCCAGAGGCCTGCTTGTCAAGGGGACCAGGATTCAGTTCTACGTCTCCACTTCTCAATAACCGCAGACTTCCCGAGAACAGGTAGGTCAACGCAAATCCCAACAGCACAGCGATCAACTTGCACCTCAAAGTCACACCCCGCATCGCGTGTGTTACTCATTTATTGTCTATTATCCACCTAAGTGATTTAGACTTTGAAAATAACAAAACGAGCATATTATTGAACAAATGTAAATAATTAACTATATCAGTTTTTTTTTCTTTTTTTCTTTAAATTAAAGTACCATTTTCGTGTATAATTCTTTACTCATCTATTTCAGCGTTTAAAAATTCCCTTCATTTGGCTGTGCCCAACAAAGAGTCAGCCTTTAGCTTTGGGGGTCCTAGTTTTTGGAAGTACAAGACATAAAAATGGATAGTGTAAAAGCTTAATTTAAAGCCTATAACTAAAGAGATTTATCGAAGAGAGAGAGGGAGAGAGAGAGAGAGAGAGAGAGAGAGGGGGGGGGGGGGGACAAAAATAACTACAGCTTTATGGCGCTAACAGACTGATTGATGTTCTTACTGACTGAAAGTATATTCAAATATATTTGATATTGGACTTCGAAAACAGAATTGGACATAAGACATAAAACTTTTCTTCGCTTCAAATATTACAAGAATTTGGCTTGCGCGTCGGGAAATAATACAACGATAAAAACAATTTAGACCTATTCAATCACATTCCACAAAACATATTACACGCCACAGGTGTGCCGTCACCAAACAAAAGCAAACACACACACACACACGGAGTTCCAACAAAAGGTAGGTCGAATGCAGAGTTTGTGTACCTTGACGTCTGCTCTTCGAGGGGGGGTGCTACGAATGTGTCACAGCGACTATCGTTTCCGGCGACTGCAGTAATCCCGCGCACCTTGTCGCGAGACCGAAGTTGCTCGTCGCTTGCCTGAAAGTCGCGCTCATAACCCCGGCCCATGGTCTATCGCTCCAGACAATCCTTTGCGCTTGCCTGTGAATCTGTTGTTATTTTTTAAAAGTATTTTATTTAATTTATTTTATTTTTTTTAAATTTTCTTTTTGCACTCCAAGCAGTCAACTTTGAGATTTGGAACAAGTGCTTGCAATATTATCCACTTAACATTTAATGCCCAACACATCACCAACGACGAAGTCCGACAGACCATCACACAAGCCATTGGACAACACGATGACAACACCAGATCATCAGGCCTTGCAAAGACTATTCTGCAAGGCACAGTGCAAGGAGGTAGAAGAAGAGGGAGACCAAAAAAAGAAGTGGGAGGACAACATTCGAAAATGGACTAGTTTGACACTGAGCGAAGCCATCAGGGTTGCTGAGGACAGAGAAAGATGGAGTATGCTGGTTAAACGATCATCTGTGGTGCCCCTACGACTTTCGGGTTACGGGACAGGATAGGATAGGATAGGAACATTTAATGCTTTCATTGTGTTGCCGTCTCTTTCATCCCTGAGCCTACGGCGCCCCTCGCAACAACAATTAATAATCTTTTTATTTTATTTAAGTACGACTACTGCATGTTGCAAGAATCATTACATGAGGAAAGGGTAGGAAAGTAGTGGGGAATTCTCCACAGAAGGACAAAAGATGTGAGACGATGTTGTTGCGATCGATTCATTTGTCGGAAGAAGAAACGGCGAGAAGATCGTTTCCCTTCTGATACTGATGCCTCGTGAACAGCTCTTCCAACGCAGACACGGACTCCTGCACTACAACTGATGATTATGAGCTTCTTTTCCCGTCAGTCTGCCTGTCTCTTCCCTTTTATGTTCGCTCGTCCGCCTGTATAAAAGAGCGTGGTAGATCAGCTGTGAAAACTAAAGGACGCATTAAATGTTAAGCGATAACATTGCAGACGGAGGTTCCACATTTCAAGATGACCGCCTGGAATGCCGAACAATAACATGACACAGGCAAACAACCCCTACTCCTAAAAATAAGAGTATAAACCGAGGTCAAGTCCGTGCATGCACGCATTCTATCGCACGGACTTTAAAAATCCTGACGCTCATGTTCTATACGGGTGAGTGCCAGCTACACAAATACAGGTAGAAAGTTCTAGGTCTCTTATAACCCCAACCCTGCCGCCAAGATTTCGTTCAGTGGTGTGGGGCATCAACCGATGCGCCCAAGACAGCAAAATGGGCGCTTCGGGCGGCTTGAGTTAGATCTTTTTTTGTTGTTGTTGAGCTGGAAAGGCGCTATGTAAGAAAATACTGTTGAAGCGACACCAAAACGGAGGACAAAACAGATGGGAGGTGAAAACAAACGGAAGATAAAGCGAATAGAAAGATGGAGAATAACAGAGACAAACAGACCGGCAGAGTTCAGGCAAAAACACGACAGGACATGACGTGAAAATGATGTGTTTCCGTCAAAGATGGATTTTGATAACCATGTTACAATTACAATCACAAACACACAAACACGCACACACACACAGAGCAAAAACATCAAACAAAAAGCAAATTAAATTAAAGGCGATAACGCACATAATCCCCCCACCCACCCCCCAAAAAAAACACAAAACAAAAAAAAACACACAAAAAAACAACTCTCATCGCTTTCTCCTTCTCCGTCTCTCTCTGACTGTCTGTCTAGTCTGTCTCTCCCTCCCTCTCCGCCTTATTGAGCCACTCTCCCCACTCTGTTGAGATTGAAGCTCAGCCTGCCAGGCCAGGCTACCACAAGCTCAGGCTATAGCCCAGGCTACAGGTGTCGGGGTTATGAAAAACGCTACCAATAGTTGGACGACGTTCAGTTCGGACTCCTATGAAGACAACCGAGATGTGCCGCCTACTGGGTGCGGGGTATGAGCGTCGCTCAACCTGTTCCATCTTTAACACTATTCGTGCTATCAATCCCATCGCCCCGTGGTTTCCTCTTACTTTCGAATTTGATTATGCTGCATAACATGAAAGGAACCATGCATGTGAGTGAATGTGTGTTGTTTTTGGTTAGGTTGATTGCTAATTAATTTTAATAGTTGTTTTTTTTCCTTCTTTACATTAAAGTACTATTTTTGTTTTTAATTCTTTACTCATCTATTACAGTGTTTAAAAATTCACTTCATTTGCCTGTGCCCAAAAAAGAGTCAGCCTTGGGGTCCTAGTTTTTTGGAATACAAAACATAAAAATTGCTAGTGCAAAAGCTCAATAACTAAACAGATTTATTTAGAAGAGAGAGAGAGAGAGAGAATTAAAAAAAATAACGTACAGCTTTATGGCGACAACAGATTGATTGATTTTCTTATTGGAAACTTATTAAATATATTTGATATTAGACTTGGAAAAAAGAAAATGACCTAAGACACAAAACTTTTATTTGCTTGAAATATTACAAGAATTTGCCTCGAGCGTCGCTGAAGAATACAACGATAAAAACATTAAAAACAATTTGTATCTATTCATTCACATTCCACAAAACATAATACATATTACTGGTGCGTGCCGTCAGCAAACAAAAGCACACAAACACACACTCGCACACGGTGTTCCAACAAAAGGTAGGCCTAATGCAGAGTTTGTGTGTCTTGACGCCCGCTAGCCGAAGGGTTTATGATTGATTGATTGATTGTTGCTTTAGGTCCAGCGGACTCCCCCCGAGCCAAATCAGGACCGGACAACCCCCGATCCGCATAAAAGATCTGCTGAAACAACCCTAGTGGGAAAATTGAATGCCCTCCACCGGCCAGTCACTTTACAATAAAGACATCCCACGCAGGGGACGGCTGAGGCTTTACCCCAACTACTCGAACCCCCGGTTACAAAAACAAAATAGAATACAAACATCATTATAAATTAACAACAAAACACATACATATAAAATGCCTATATTGCTAAATAATAACATCATAGGAAGCCCTAGTGACCACCCGGCAGAAAGCGTCCAACACTCCCAAGCTGATCCAACAGACCTCATACACAAACAAGGAGTCTTGTCCAGGAAGAGTTTTCAATAAAAAAAAAAGGTAGGTCATTGATTTAGCGAAGAAGATAGTATAGCAGAGTGATAGGACAGAGCAGGAATGGGAAAGAACAAATGAGGAAGACAGCGACAGTGGGAATTTAAAGCACTAAATTTCCAGAAAGTGGGGATACTATTTATACTGAAACCCCCGGCACTCCAACGGGGGTACTGTTGCCGCAGTGAATCGGTCATTCCTATAAAGGAAAGACAGGTTTTCAACTGGGGCTTTCACTTTTCCCTTTATAGGTTAGAACAATCTACAGTGGCAAGATTGCTTATGACCCCAAGGGGTAGCCGAAGGGTTGCCACGACTGTGTTTGAGCGACTATCGGTTCCGGCGACTGCAGTAATCGGGGCTCATAAACCGCGCATCTTGTCGCAAGACTGAAAGTTGCTCGTCGTCGGCCTGAAAGTCGCGCTCTTAACCCCGGCCATAGTTGCTTGAGATTCAAGCTCGGCCTGCCAGGACAGGTTTCCTGCTTGGAGCTCGACAAAAATTGGCTCTATTCGCTGCTCTCTCTCTCTCTCTCTCTCTCTCTCTCTCTCTCTCTCTCTCTCTCTCTCTCTCTCTCTCTCTCTCTCTCTCTCTCTCTCTCTCTCTCTCTCCAGACACACACACCCATAAATGCATACACATGACACACCCTATCACATCCCCCCCCCACACACTCGCATTGATTGATGCTGTAAATTCACACATATGCACGCATACGCGCACACACGCACTCGCAGTGATTGATGGGATAATCTCCCTGTTTGTGACGCGAATCCAGATTAAGCACAGAGATAATACACACAAAAACACTGTATGAGCCTCCCACGAGTGGATGGGAAAAGAGTGAGACGGACGAGGGACATGGAAGAGAGAGATGGAGAGAGAGGGGGGATGAAGAGAAAGAGATGGAGAGAGCGATATGGAGATAGAGATGGAGAGAGAGACGGAGACAGAGAGAATTCATAAAGAGAAAGAGAAACAGCGATACAACATAAAGAAAGAAAGACAGACAAGAAAGTTTATGTGCAACTGCGCATGTTTACTGCTGTCAACCGAAGTCAACGACTCTTAATTTCACCACGCAATATCGTGACTAGGTTTACCATCCTTGTCTTTCTCCTTCTCATCTTTGTTCTTCTTTCCATTAACTGACGTCGTCTTCTCTTTTTTTCTGCTTCCTTCATGACCTTTCGTCATTGCTGTTTTTTGCGTGTTTATGCTCCCTTAAAAGATTTCTTGATACTTCTAAAACTATATGAGGTAAATGTCATCATCATCGTTATCATCATCAGCAGTTTCCATCCTTATTGCTAATGCTAATTACTATTGGTCAGTAGCCTCCTAAACGTGTCAATGTAGATTAATCTCTTTTCGCAACTAATCATTAAAAAAAAAAACTTCCCAGTTTTCTGAAATTACGGTTCTCAACAGAGGTCTTATTTCAGCCGCCGGAGACCATATTATTGCTGCTGTTATTCCTATTATGAAAGTTATTTGTAATAATATGGAATGTTATGCTATCAAAATGTATAGTAGTCCAAGGATCGAAATCGTTGCTATAACAATTCAATACGACATTCACCCTCTGCATGTTTACGCGCATCGTTACAACTTTCGGATGATGAGAGTATAAACCGAGGTGCAGTCTTTGCTCGCACGCACTGAATTGCATCGCACGGGCTGTAAAGAAAGATCCTGACGCTATGTCCTAGACGATGGAGTGCTTCATAAATACGCTCAGCACGCACTAGGTCTCTTCTACTCCATCCCCGCTCCCCCAGAATTGTGCTCTGTTGTCTGAGGCGTCAGACTACGCATTTAAGGCAGCAAGTTATCTGGTAACATGTCTGAATGTTTCTTAAAGGGACCCGGTACCCACACTGACCACGCCCCCTCTACAGAGCCTTTTAACATTCGCAACCAGTGTAAGCCCACTGACAAAAAAAAAGCGGACCAAAAAAAACCCAACTCTTTTCAAAGTATAGTTGTTTCTTAAATGAATAAATTTCGTAGTTGTGTACCTATTAATAGCAACAGCCGTTGACTAGCCAGCCAACATTCTGGAGCTAAAAATAGCAGCTATTCAAAGCCGGTAAGAGACAACGCAAAAAAACAACAACAATTGTTCGTAAGGTGTTTGGGTTTAGGACGATAAAATAGACCCTACCCTACCCTAGAAACCAAAGACACACTCTTCAACTTCGTTGTTCATTCAGAAATAGGGTCAAAGGTCACATGGCTATAGTATTCGTATTCAATGTGCTGTTAATCAAGGGAAATCACTCCCTGTCAGAGCCAACATGGAAAATTCAAACTTTAGCGGTCAATTTCCGCAATGAAAACCCACTTTATCATTGTGTACTGTGATAACAATGCGAATTTTAGGGTAAACCCGTTTTCGCCAAAGTAAACAAAGTCTTCGAATGGGGGCCTTTTAACTGCCTGTTCTTAAATGAATACGTTCCATTTCATCCGCTAGAGACATTATTTTAGTAATCGATTTTGTTAGTATTATTGTTAATGTTACTAGCAGTCAATATTATGAGTCATTTTAATAAGACGCATCGGCACATTAACACAAGTTTTTTGTTTGTTTGTTTGTTTTTTTCTTCCCTTTTTTTTACAGTAACCTTGACGTAAAAAAACAAA
Source organism: Oncomelania hupensis (assembly GCA_036898135.1). Lineage (NCBI taxonomy): Eukaryota > Metazoa > Mollusca > Gastropoda > Littorinimorpha > Pomatiopsidae > Oncomelania > Oncomelania hupensis. The sequence continues at coordinate 19,803,503 of CM072522.1, read as the reverse complement.
CAAACAAAAGGATTTGACATTTTCTGAACTTTTGGTCCGCAAGGGAGATCATATTTCCGCCGACGGAAACTTCATTAATTTTGTAATAATGCTGTTGTTTATGATAGTGTTATTGCTATTCTTCTTCTTTCTTTCTTTCTTTCTTTCTTTCTTTCTTTCTTTCTTCTTTCTTTCTTTCTTTCTTTCTTTCTCTTCTTCTTCTGATTTTGTTTCTTCTTCTTTCTTCTTATTTTTCCTTCATCTTCCTCCCCCCGTTGGGATGACGGGGGTTTCTGTATAAATAGTATCCCCACTGTCTGGAAATTTAGTGCTTTAAATCTCTACTGTCGCTGTCTTTCTCCTTTGTTCTTTCTCATTCCTACTCTATTCTATCAACCTACTACATGTATCTTTTTCGCTAGACCAGTCACCTACCTTTTTTTCTTGAGAACTCTCCCACAACTCCTCATTTATGTATGGGGTCTGTTGGATCAGCTTGGGGATATCATGATATTGGACGCTTTCTGCCAAATGGTCACTAGGGCTTTTTATGGTATTATTATTTAGCAATGTTGGCATTTTATATGTATGGATTTCGTTAATATTTTATAAGGATGTTTATATTCTATTTTATTTTTGTAAACGGGGATTCGATAAATTAGAGTGAAGCCTCAGCGTCCCCTGCATGGGATGTTTTTATTGTAAAGTAGCCGGGTGTCTTCAGCGTTAGCGTTAGAGTTGTTTCAGCAGATCCTTTATATGGATCAGGGGTGAAGTCCCCTTTCAACCAAGTTATGGTGTAAGTTTGTGGTGCTGGATCAGCTCTTTGCAGTCCGCTGGACCATATAAACAATGAATAACTAACTTCTTCTTCTTCCTTCTTCGTTCTCCTTCTCCTTCATCGCCGTTCTTCTTCTTCTTCTTACTGTGGATACTACATGAACACAACGAATAATATCCATAACGTTCATCTGTCATCTTTCAACGCGGCAGATCATCTGCATGTTTTCAGTAACTTTGCTACAACTCGTGATGTACAAAAAGGAAATACATTTGGTTACATTACCGTTCCCTATAGAGGTTATATTTCAGTCGACTGAAACACATTTGCTATTGATTTCACATAGTTCAAGCTGTTTGGGCGTTGGCCTGTTTGGTATCGGTTACCCTTTGTTTTCAGTTAGAACCCGGGAAAAGCCGTAATATCTTCGTCACATGACGGCGTAGTCAATCAGTAGTCAAAGTCACAAGATGAAGATTTGCACGCAGACATACAGATGCATATATGCGCCTGCACCCACAAGAAATCTTGAATCTCATACACGTACATTGCCCCATCTCCCCCCTCTCCCCCACTCTCTCTCTCTCTCTCTCTCTGAGTCTCACTGTCTCTGTCTTTCTTTCTCTCTCTCTCTCTCTCTCTCTCTCTCTCTCTCTCTCTCTCTCTCTCTCTCTCTCTCTCTCTCGTGTATGGTGACTAGGGAAGACACTCATTAAGATTAAATGGTTATATAAAATCCTTAAAATATTGGTTTAGACTGTTGAGGATGGATGACACTCGGCTCCCAAAGCAAGCGTATCGCATGATGTGTACCATGGACAGTAATGGAAAACATAACTCGCTGGCTGAAATTAGATCTCTTTTGGAAAGAACTGACTTTGCCTTCGTGTGGCTGTCCCAGGGCGTAGGTCATGAGAAGAAGCTTGTTTATCAATTTAAACAGAGACTTATGGACATCAACGAACAAGACTGGAACGCAGCCTTAAATGATAGTAATAGATTTAGTCAGTACAGGCGGATTAAGACCGATTTGAAGACAGAAATATACTTGGACTGTATTAAGCAAAAGTGTTTTAGAGACTCATTTGTACGATTGCGGCCATGTATCAGTAAACTGAAAATACACTAGAATAGATACGCGCGTCACAAAGTGTGTATCAAATGACTGTCCTTTCTGCCCCGGTGCTGAAGAAACGGAGCTACACATGTTGTATGTCTGTCAAATGTATATCAGATTTCGTCCAGACACATTTAAAGAGGTGAATGTGTACAATCAGGACAGACATTTTGTTCAGATGATGGCATGCACGGATGAAAGAATGATCAGGCAGACTGCATGGTTCATTTACAAATGTTTCCAAATAAGAGACAACAGCAAGCATTAGGCAGTAGACTGTTCTCATTACACATTTGGTTGTGTTTTGAAGTCGTCTGTATATCAGTCAATACGTGAGCGTGGGTTTAGCAAACGCGTGAATGCAAATAATTGATAAATGGAATAATAAATATTGAGTTTGGATCTTGGCTTGACACTGAGCGAAGCCATCAGGGTTGCTGAGGACAGAGAAAGATGGAGTATGCTGGTTAAACGATCAACTGTGGTGCCCCAACGACCTCAGAGTTACGGGATAGGATAGGAGTTTGGATCTGCATAGAAATGTGAATGAGATATATATATTTTAATTATCAGTCTTTATGAACAACTATATTCATAATCGGCATGCAAAATATATGGGTTTATTGTTCTTACTGATCTATTTATTCTTGAAATTCCCATTGTAATAATAATAATAATAACGGATTTTCATATATCGGGTACTCCAGCCTATGACCAGACTCACCACGCTTTACATAGTCATTACATGTAAATACATGCACTCGATCAAACATCGCTTTTGCTACAATACACCAAAAGACGGAACAGTAAATGTACAAACTATTTACAACTATGTACACAAATGACAAAAAAACCAGAAATAGACTATTTACAACTATGTACACAAATGACAAAAAAAGACAGAAATAGAATAGCAAAAACCTATTCACAGCTATTTATATGCCTGGTTAGGCCCAGGAAGAAAAACAGTATAAATATTTACAGCCGTGCATACACTTACGGATCAGACAGAGACAAAAGAGGAGAGAATGGCAGCGGGATACAAATCAGTCTGAATAATGCAGTTTGAAGAGGTGGGGTTTGAGGGCCTTTTTGAATGCTTGTGTTGATTGTATGTTGCGGATATGGGAGGGAAGGGAATTCCACTGCTTAGGTGCGGAGTAAGCGAATGCACGTTGGCCGTATGTCTTAGTGCGGGTGATGGGAACCTTGAGTGTGCGAGTGTCAGCAGAAGATCTTAAAGTGCGTGAAGGGGAGTAGACAGACAGTAGATCAGCAAGGTAGGAAGGACAAGAATCTGTGAAGAAGTTGTGACAGAGAACAGAGAGTTTGTACTCTATGCGTGCTTGCACAGGAAGCCAGTGGAGGGAATATAGTAGAGGTGTGATGTGATCGCGTTTCTTAGCTCGGAATACTAGTCTAGCTGCTGAGTTCTGAACCTTTTGTAGTTTGTCAATGATGTGTTTTGGGGAGCCAGCGAGGAGGGAGTTGCAATAGTCAAGACGAGAAAGGACGAGAGCGCAGACTAGGGTTTTAGTGGCAGTGACTGTAAGATAGTGGCGAAAGGAGCTGATTTGGCGTATGGCCGTGTATGCAGAGCAACAGACGTTGGAGATGTGGTTGTTGAGGGACAGGTCATCGGAGAGAATGTAGCCGAGATTTCTCGCTGAGGATGAGAAGTGAATGTTTGTTGTCCCTACTGTAAGTGATGTTGGGAGAGGCGAGAGTGAGGAGGAGGTGTTGTGCTTGTGAATGAGGAGGGCTTCGGTTTTATTGTCATTAAGCTTAAGCTTGTTGAGTGTCATCCATGACTTAATGTCTGTGATGCAGTTCTCCAAAGTCTGAACAGTGGAATTAATGAGAGAGTGGGCAGTGGATTTATAAAGTTGTGTGTCGTCTGCAAATGACTGACTCTCAACAGCATGCTTTCTAAGCAGGAGAAGCAGTGGCTTGGTGTACAGAGTGAATAACACCGGCCCTAAAACGGAACCCTGAGGCACGCCGCACACCAAGTCTGCTGTGCTGGAGAAACAGCCATCGACAGTGAC
>CM072522.1:19762078-19797078 GCA_036898135.1 Oncomelania hupensis | reverse complement strand
CATCGCCCACCTCCATCTCCACCCCCTCTCTCCTAACTCATCCTCACCTCCTCTAGCTCCTCTCACTCCCTTCCCTAAGTACCCCCTCTCCTCCTCTTGCAACCAGCCTCCTCAGCCTGTTAATAGTGTAAGAAAACGCCAATCGATCCTGGCGCTGTTTCCATAGCAACTGGAACATCTTTTGAAAGAACATTCACCCTCGCCTTTGCTCTGTTTTTGATTCCTTTGACAGAAGAGCGGCTGTGATCCCCCCGATTATGACTTGAGACTTTTCAACACAGTCAGCTATTACAATCACAAAATACTCCCTCGTTACTTTAAATATCCGCTTTCCTTTCCACTTTGTGGAATTGGGGGGTTTGGGACTGCCTTCGTCGCCCATGCGGGAAAATGTAAACCCGTAATTCACCCAACATCCTCTGATGTCGATAATGTTTATGATGATGTTGTTCTTGTTCTTCTGAATGTTCTTGTTCTTCTTATATTATTCAAGTTACTATTGACGCCATTATTATTGTTAGTAGTAGTCGTAGTCGTAGCAGTAGTAGTAGTATTCTCTGGATGTATTGTACTACTACCTCTCTTCCCTCTCCTTCCCTCCCTCATCTTCCCCTCCCCTTACCATCCCCCTCCTCCACTATAGGTATTTCTTTTTTCTTTCTCATGGCGCCTCTCTTAGACCACAATAAACTTAGAGACTGATCATGACAACAGCATCGATGACAACTTTGATAATAATAATAATAAGAAGAAGAAGAAGAAGAAGAAGAAGAAGAAGAAGAAGAAGAAGAAGAAGAAGAAGAAGAAGAAGAAGAAGAAGAAGAAGAAGAAGAACAACAACAACAACAACAACAACAAGAACAAGAAGAACAACAAGAAGAACAAGAAGAACAAGAAGAAGAAAAAGATGAAGAAGATGATGATGAAGATGATGATGATTATAATGATGATGCTAATGATGCTGAAGCGGATGATGATGCTGATGATGATGATGAACAGGAGGAGAAGGAAGAGAAGGATGAAGAAGAAGGAGAATGTTGATGACATTACATTACATTACATGGTTATTACTTTAGGTCCAGCGGACTCTTCCGAGCCAAATCAGGACCAGAGAGACGTTAACTTAAAATATAAAATGTTTCATATCTTAAAAAACAAGCCTGTTACTCTTAAATACTCAAACAAACTTTCACATGACACCTCTTTAAATGTTGATGACAGAGGCTGATCAAGACTACTAAGATGGCGATAGTAATGATGACAATGAAGACAATGAAGACAACGTCCACACTAATGACAACGACGACAAAGATAAACAACGACAATGACGGCAATGCAAATGCCGTCAACCAGGATGACGACAGTGTGATAAGTGACTCACCCCAGGCAAGGTCTTCTGTTCGTGCAGAGCTTGCTGAGCAGTCAGAGCGCTATCCCGACTACAATAAGTCAGAAACGCGCACCCTGCAACACAACACCAATAACAATAATAATAATAATAATAATAATAATAATAATAATAATAATAATAATAATAATAATAATAATGGTGGTAGTAACGGTAGACGTAGTATTGCAAAAATGTATTGCTAAGTTTGCAAATAATGTAATTTCAACACGTGCATTGTTTTGTTAGTTTTGCTTCGTCACCCTAAACTGGTCAAGACTGCCGTTATATGCGTATGAGGGCAGGTGTGTATTTTCACGTGCCGTCCAAATTTTTGCAGTGACGGATATGTGCACTCAAATTGAGAGTGCGAGCTCATAAAACTGCTGTACGTAACTAAATAAAATCAAGGAGTCGCAGGAAGAAATTTTGAAAAGACAAGTCCTCTAGTGCCAGCAGTGTTTTTCATGGGGGGGATTGTGCGGTACTCGAAGGTAGTAGGGGCACCACAGATGACCGTTTAACCAGCGTACTCCATCTTTCCCTGTCCTCAGCAACCCTGATGGTTTCGTTGGATTGGTTTGACACGGAGCGAAACCATCAGGGTTGCTGAGGACAGGGAAAGATGGAGTACGCTGGTTAAACGATCATCTGTGGTGCCCCTACGACCTCCGAGTTACGGGATGGGGTAAAATAAGATAGGATTGTGCGGGTCGTGGTTTTGTACTATTTGCCGCCTGTATCAAGCGGTGTATCGTCCTGCTGTGACGGTCCCGCGACGCAGTTCCAGTCGTCCTGGGGCTGATGTTGGAAGAGGAGAGCTGCATGCGCACATCTGTGATCCACTCGGACCTGAGTCGTCTTTGTGGTGTTGTGTTGTGTTGTGTCGTCGTGTCCGAGGAAAACACCGGTAGCCTAAGTACCTGCAGGCAATCCCTAAGGGACGGCCATTTTGCTCGGGTGCAAGCATACTATTTTTCAACCTTCGTGAAGAGAAGTCATTTATGCATGATAAGTTTGGATTCTTTGCTAGCATTGTAAAAAGAAGTCAAATGTAAATGAGAACGATTTTGTTAATAATTAACAAAGAACTATAATTTATAAATAGAATAAGATCAGTTGTTTTCAATGGTGGTAAAAGGGAGATAATTCATAACTTTCAAAAAGTTCCAATTACAATAAAGGGAACAATTTGAAGTTCATCCATTTCACTTATGTTAAAGGAAGGTAATTTATGAATGAGGTGATAATGGATAGACCGGTAGAAGGGTAGTAACGTGCACTGGGATGCAGAAGAGTATGTGCCGGTAATTTTCCTATGTTGGTTGATTAATAATGCAAGAATCTACTCTTGTGTATGTCTTAATGTACTGGTATTAGCATCTCCACCTTGGAGTGTGAGGTGCCTATGAACCGCCCGGCGTTTCAACTGGCCTGAGCACCTATAGGGGAACCACGTTGGTCGCTGACTGCTATCCAGTGAGACTTAGAAGTCCGTAAAAGAACAGGTGTTTATTGTTCCCTCATAACATTGCTAAAAAAATGAACTGTAAAAAATGTCAGTTTCCGGTTGTATAAAGCCAAATGTGTACAAAGATCAAATAAAATAACTTTCTTATTTTTTCAAGAAATTATATATACTTAGTTGTATAATGGCATTGTTTATAGTCCAGTACCTTGTATAATTTGTAGCCACTGAAAAATATTATTACTGTTTAAAATATTATGAAGCCTTTTTGCATAGCTAATACTTCGTACAAATTATTTAAATAAGTTATTAGTCTACAGCCACTTGTGATCTTGTATAGGCTGTAGCAAGAAAGACTCTTACAGAAAACTTATTATCTCAATCATTTCTTATTATTGTTGTTTGGTTACTAGTTTTGTTTTCATTATAGTTAAGTGTTATTATGGGTAGTATGGGTGGGTTATATATGATATAATGAAATAAATATATAGATTAGGTTGTTTTGTGTTAATAAAATTGTTGTTATTGCTCTCTCTGGTGTTTTTTGTGTTAGATATTTGGGGTGGTTGTTTCTCGTGTGGTTAGCACACACTAGCGTACCCACTGTGAAGGCAGTAGATGTGACATACATGTTTATGGGGTGACTGATTGATTGATTGATTTATTGTTGCTTTAGGTCCAGCGGACTCCTCCGAGCCAAATCAGGACCGGACAACCCCCGATCCGCATAAAAGATCTGCTGAAACAACCCTAGTGGGAAAATTGAACGCCCTCCACCGGCCAGTCACTTTACAATAAAGACATCCCACGCGGGGGACGGCTGAGGGTTTACCTCAACTACGCGAACCCCCAGTTACAAAAACAAAATAGAATACAACCATCATTACAAATCATCAACGAAACATATACATATAAAATGCCTATATTGCTAAATAATAACATCATAGGAAGCCCTAGTGACCACCCAGCAGAAAGCGTCCAACACTCCCAAGCTGATCCAACAGACCTCATTGTCATGAATTGGCTAGTTTTACCCTGCCCAGTGACTATTTAGCCTTGTGTAGTCATTGTAACAGTAGAGAGTCAGTATATTACACAGCAGCAACTAAAGTACACACCGTGAGCCGGACCCACACTGCGCAGTGACTCAGCACTTGAACTTTGAATCTGACCGTTTTTAACCAATGAGAGCTCAGGTAAGCGGGTAGAGCAGTTCTGACTGTGTCAGATCTTAACACAGTTAGAATCAGTCGTGTGTGAGACGAGGTAGAGTCAACATCTCCACAGCTAGAGAAATCTCTTCACTCATAGACCAGGAAGCAGGACGTAGGAATCTTAGAATTCTCTCAAGTCATCACGGGCCTGAACTTGTCAAACAGACGAGCAGGTGAGCTATCCTGTGCGTCCCACTCCACAGAAACGACTAGTTGGTTGAGGAGCCTCTAACGCACAAGTCGGAAAGAGCTACCCGGAAAAACACCCTGTCAGACCCCACAGCGTGGCAAGGGAACCCAACTACACAACGACACAGGTGGACCAGAAGCTACCTCACAGAAGGACTTCGCACGCACCATCTAGCAGTTAAGTGCAAAAACGAAGGTGCACTTAAACTGATCGAAACAGGACCACAGTAGTCCAACTCTTCAGAAACTGTAAAACGGACCACAGTAGTCCAAATCTACATGCAATCTAGTAGCAAGTGCCCGATGAAGATATAACAGCTGCCTAGACTATCAGCGATCGAACTATTAGCAGTAACTGAGACTTTTTAAGTTAGATTAGTACTTAGAGAATCTTGTATAGAGTAGAAGAAATAAATGTGTGATTTTAACTGTTATCAAGTGGCTGGACTACATATGATTCATAGCCGTGTGAAAGCTAGTGTGACAGTAATCTTTTACCATTTTATCTATCTATCTCTGTACCCCAACCTTAACACAGAACGAGCTAAACAAATAAATTTATTAAAGTAATTCATAGGGTGACTTACTAGCAGTTCCCACCGAATAAACGTGAGGGTCCATAATTCCATTGTGCAGAGCCCATAAACCCCACGTGACACTTTAATTGGCGAGCCTAGCCAGGATCTGTGGATAATAGGAATTGGGTATAACCGGACCTAAGTACAATAAAATTAGATAACAACAGTAAAAGTAGAATAACTTAGAATAGTGTAAGGGTATCACACTGATCAGTTTTGGTGCACTATTCTTTAGTTAAAAACTTGTTTGCTTCAATTATTTTTGTGTCTGTATGTTGCATGGTTCTTTTGCAGGTTTTGCTTAAATAACTGTTGTATGCCATTTGACTCTTGTTTTATTCTATTATTGATTACGAATTTTATGGTAATTGCATTGTTGTTATTGGTTTGCAATATTGCTAGTGTTTTGGTATTCCACTTGATTCAGAGGTTGTTCATAGACACGTTTGACAATGTCGGACCCAGTGGCCTTGAGATTGCGTTTCAAGGAACTAGGAGAAGCTTTACACTTAGCAGGGGCAGACCTAATTGCGTATATAAATGCAGAGGTAGAGAAACAGGAGGCTAAGGCAGAGAGAGCAGCCGAGAGAGAACAGAAGAAACTCGAAGCAGAACAGAGAAAAGCAGAACTAGAAGCAGAGCAGAAGAAATTAGAAGCAGAGCAAAAGAAACTAGAATTAGAAGCAGCAAGAGAACAGAAGAAACTAGAATTAGAAAGAGAAGCAGAAGTTAGGAAATGGGAGTATGAGCGGGCAGAAAAAGAAAAAGAGAGGGCAGAAAAGGAAAAAGACAGACAGCATGAGTTAGAGCTAAGAAGATTGGGATCAGGAGCTTCAAGTTCTTCCTCAACCCCTCCCCACTCAGATCAGCTAGATGTAGCCCCCAACCCTGTACAAGGAATGTCATTTCCACTGGGAACATTCAATGAGAGAGAAGAAGGTCTAGATCTCTATCTGACTAGGTTTGAGCGTCTAGCAACAGAGTACAAACTAGATCCCACTCATTGGTCTTTTAAGCTTAGTCAAGGGCTTAGAGGAAAGGCTTATGACATCTACAGTAAGCTACCGACTGACAGAGTGACTGACTATCACAACGTAAAAGAGGCACTCCTAACGGGATTCGAACTAACAGGAGAATGCTACCGGCAAAAGTTCCGCACCAATCGGAGAGTGAAAGGAGAGAGCTATGCGCAGTTCGCGGATCGGTTGTCCACAACGCTGGATAAGTGGATTAGCCAGTCAGCCACGGCTAAGACGTATGATGGACTGACAGAACTGTTAGTATGGGAACAGCTACGGGAAACCATGACCCCCGAGCTCAGAACCTTCTCAGTAGAGCAGGGCGCGGAATACTGGAAGATCTGGTCAAGGTCGCAGATAGGTACGTGGCCGCACACGGAGAAGCCAAGAGCTTCAGGCGAGACCTAAAGCCTAACGGGAAAGAGGCACAGAAACGAAGCCCTAACCGGGAGGAGCGCCCCGCGAATAAGCCGAATAACCCCAGACCTGGGCAAAATAAAGGACCCAACACGGAATTCGGGAAAAGAGGTCCCGCAGAACAGAGACGGTATTGTTCGTTCTGCAACAGAACCAATCACTCCACCGCAGAATGTTTCAAGTTGGCCGCACAACGTAGGGAAGAGCGCGAAAGCCGGCCAGCGCACAGAGTTCTAACTCAAAGTAGCGGTAACAAGCCACACACTATCGGAGATCACCCATCGGTGACAGACACGGTCAAGGTCAACGGTAAAGAAGCGAACTGTCTGTATGACACAGGTCTATCATACGACGCGATAGTTAGCGAATCTCTTGTATCGCGCGCGGACTTGACAGACAAGACAGTCGACTTACAAGGAGCAGACTTGACGAAACCGACGACTACTTGCCCAATAGCTTGGATCGAAGTAGAGAGTAGGTACGTCACAGGACGAATCCAAGCAGCTGTTTTACAGAAACCCCTGTATGATCTAGTGCTAGGTTGTAGGTATGTGTTCTTAGGCACGCCCCCTAAAACTGTAGAGATAGCTGCAGTGCAAACCAGGGCCCAAGCTAAAACCCAACCACCCCAGCCCGAGTTCGCTCCGAATCCAGGACTCGAAGAGATCAAAACAGCACAGAAAGAAGACACCTCGATAGCGAAGTGCTTCCAGAAGCTACCCAAGGCGCACACACCCCCGCACAAGGGAGACTTCTACATGGAAGAGGGAGTTCTTCATCGACAAGGAGATGGAGATCACACCCAACTAGTACTACCAGCCACCCTTCGAGCCCAAGTACTAGAACTAGGCCACAGCATGCCACTCAGCGGACACATGGGAATTGGAGCCACAGTGCAGAGAATCAGCGCACACTACTATTGGCCAGGAATCACGGAGGATGTCAAGCGCTACGTGAAATCTTGCCACCAATGTCAACGATATTCCCCGCGACATCACACCGTACCAGTTACCTTAGGACCATCGGTAGTAGTCGGCGTGCCATTCCAGCAAGTCTCAGTAGACATAGTAGGACCACTGCCCATGACCAAGAAGCGGAACAGATTTCTACTCACACTCGTCGACGCATGTACGATGTGGTGCGAAGCAGTCCCGTTGCCAGCGATCGACACCAAGAAGATCGCAGATGCACTCATCGCCATCTTTACCAGAGTCGGATTCCCGGACAGCATTAGAACGGACAACGGATCTCAGTTCACCGGCCGCCTGATGCAAGACGTGTTCGAGTTGATACAAGTTCATCACATTCGCACACCACCATATCACCCAGCCAGCAACGGACAAGTAGAAAGACTGAATGGAACCCTTCTCACCATACTCAGGAAAGTCGCCGACGACAATCCAGAAGCGTGGGACACCTACGTGAATGCGGCACTGTTCGCATACAGAGAAACGCCCCATGCAGCCACAGGCTACACCCCGTCAACATTGCTATTCGGCAGACCTCTAGCAGGACCGCTAGAAGCCCTACGCAGAAGTTGGACGGAGGCCAAGATAGACGACACACCAAGAGGTGCCACCAAGTACGTCGCAGACCTGCAGGAAACCCTCAAAGCAACGTGGAAGAAAGCTGGTGAAGCACTGAAGAAGGCAAGAGACCGTCAGGCGAAGTACTACAACCGCCACGCGAAGGACAGAGAACTGCAAGTCGGCGATCAAGTGCTACTCTTACTTCCAAGTGGAACCAACAAGCTGGACATCGCTTGGAGAGGACCGTACCGGATGACTGCCAAGAAATCCAAGACAGTCTACCAAGTAGAGGTGAACGGGAGAGCCCGATACCACCACATCAATCTCCTCAAGAAATACACGGACCGACCAGCGACCCCCAGCACGCACAACTTGCTAGCCATCGCCATCGCGGAAGAAGGAGAAAGCATGGAGACCAATGCAGTAGAGTACCCCCTGCACTCCAAAGAAACCTACAAAGACGTGATACTCAACGGAGACCTAGCCGCTAAACAGCAACAGCAAGTACTACAGGTCATTCGACAACATCAGACTGTGCTCACAGACCGACCAGGGAGGACAGACCTCGTCGAAGTAACCTTAACGGTGACCGACCCAACACCCGTCCGCCAGAAGCTCTACCCGATGCTACTGTCTCAACAGCGAGCCATAGTGTAAGGGTATCACACTGATCAGTTTTGGTGCACTATTCTTTAGTTAAAAACTTGTTTGCTTCAATTATTTTTGTGTCTGTATGTTGCATGGTTCTTTTGCAGGTTTTGCTTAAATAACTGTTGTATGCCATTTGACTCTTGTTTTATTCTATTATTGATTACGAATTTTATGGTAATTGCATTGTTGTTATTGGTTTGCAATATTGCTAGTGTTTTGGTATTCCACTTGATTCAGAGGTTGTTCATAGACACGTTTGACAATGTCGGACCCAGTGGCCTTGAGATTGCGTTTCAAGGAACTAGGAGAAGCTTTACACTTAGCAGGGGCAGACCTTATTGCGTATATAAATGCAGAGGTAGAGAAACAGGAGGCTAAGGCAGAGAGAGCAGCCGAGAGAGAACAGAAGAAACTCGAAGCAGAACAGAGAAAAGCAGAACTAGAAGCAGAGCAGAAGAAATTAGAAGCAGAGCAAAAGAAACTAGAATTAGAAGCAGCAAGAGAACAGAAGAAACTAGAATTAGAAAGAGAAGCAGAAGTTAGGAAATGGGAGTATGAGCGGGCAGAAAAAGAAAAAGAGAGGGCAGAAAAGGAAAAAGACAGACAGCATGAGTTAGAGCTAAGAAGATTGGGATCAGGAGCTTCAAGTTCTTCCTCAACCCCTCCCCACTCAGATCAGCTAGATGTAGCCCCCAACCCTGTACAAGGAATGTCATTTCCACTGGGAACATTCAATGAGAGAGAAGAAGGTCTAGATCTCTATCTGACTAGGTTTGAGCGTCTAGCAACAGAGTACAAACTAGATCCCACTCATTGGTCTTTTAAGCTTAGTCAAGGGCTTAGAGGAAAGGCTTATGACATCTACAGTAAGCTACCGACTGACAGAGTGACTGACTATCACAACGTAAAAGAGGCACTCCTAACGGGATTCGAACTAACAGGAGAATGCTACCGGCAAAAGTTCCGCACCAATCGGAGAGTGAAAGGAGAGAGCTATGCGCAGTTCGCGGATCGGTTGTCCACAACGCTGGATAAGTGGATTAGCCAGTCAGCCACGGCTAAGACGTATGATGGACTGACAGAACTGTTAGTATGGGAACAGCTACGGGAAACCATGACCCCCGAGCTCAGAACCTTCTCAGTAGAGCAGGGCGCGGAATACTGGAAGATCTGGTCAAGGTCGCAGATAGGTACGTGGCCGCACACGGAGAAGCCAAGAGCTTCAGGCGAGACCTAAAGCCTAACGGGAAAGAGGCACAGAAACGAAGCCCTAACCGGGAGGAGCGCCCCGCGAATAAGCCGAATAACCCCAGACCTGGGCAAAATAAAGGACCCAACACGGAATTCGGGAAAAGAGGTCCCGCAGAACAGAGACGGTATTGTTCGTTCTGCAACAGAACCAATCACTCCACCGCAGAATGTTTCAAGTTGGCCGCACAACGTAGGGAAGAGCGCGAAAGCCGGCCAGCGCACAGAGTTCTAACTCAAAGTAGCGGTAACAAGCCACACACTATCGGAGATCACCCATCGGTGACAGACACGGTCAAGGTCAACGGTAAAGAAGCGAACTGTCTGTATGACACAGGTCTATCATACGACGCGATAGTTAGCGAATCTCTTGTATCGCGCGCGGACTTGACAGACAAGACAGTCGACTTACAAGGAGCAGACTTGACGAAACCGACGACTACTTGCCCAATAGCTTGGATCGAAGTACAGAGTAGGTACGTCACAGGACGAATCCAAGCAGCTGTTTTACAGAAACCCCTGTATGATCTAGTGCTAGGTTGTAGGTATGTGTTCTTAGGCACGCCCCCTAAAACTGTAGAGATAGCTGCAGTGCAAACCAGGGCCCAAGCTAAAACCCAACCACCCCAGCCCGAGTTCGCTCCGAATCCAGGACTCGAAGAGATCAAAACAGCACAGAAAGAAGACACCTCGATAGCGAAGTGCTTCCAGAAGCTACCCAAGGCGCACACACCCCCGCACAAGGGAGACTTCTACATGGAAGAGGGAGTTCTTCATCGACAAGGAGATGGAGATCACACCCAACTAGTACTACCAGCCACCCTTCGAGCCCAAGTACTAGAACTAGGCCACAGCATGCCACTCAGCGGACACATGGGAATTGGAGCCACAGTGCAGAGAATCAGCGCACACTACTATTGGCCAGGAATCACGGAGGATGTCAAGCGCTACGTGAAATCTTGCCACCAATGTCAACGATATTCCCCGCGACATCACACCGTACCAGTTACCTTAGGACCATCGGTAGTAGTCGGCGTGCCATTCCAGCAAGTCTCAGTAGACATAGTAGGACCACTGCCCATGACCAAGAAGCGGAACAGATTTCTACTCACACTCGTCGACGCATGTACGATGTGGTGCGAAGCAGTCCCGTTGCCAGCGATCGACACCAAGAAGATCGCAGATGCACTCATCGCCATCTTTACCAGAGTCGGATTCCCGGACAGCATTAGAACGGACAACGGATCTCAGTTCACCGGCCGCCTGATGCAAGACGTGTTCGAGTTGATACAAGTTCATCACATTCGCACACCACCATATCACCCAGCCAGCAACGGACAAGTAGAAAGACTGAATGGAACCCTTCTCACCATACTCAGGAAAGTCGCCGACGACAATCCAGAAGCGTGGGACACCTACGTGAATGCGGCACTGTTCGCATACAGAGAAACGCCCCATGCAGCCACAGGCTACACCCCGTCAACATTGCTATTCGGCAGACCTCTAGCAGGACCGCTAGAAGCCCTACGCAGAAGTTGGACGGAGGCCAAGATAGACGACACACCAAGAGGTGCCACCAAGTACGTCGCAGACCTGCAGGAAACCCTCAAAGCAACGTGGAAGAAAGCTGGTGAAGCACTGAAGAAGGCAAGAGACCGTCAGGCGAAGTACTACAACCGCCACGCGAAGGACAGAGAACTGCAAGTCGGCGATCAAGTGCTACTCTTACTTCCAAGTGGAACCAACAAGCTGGACATCGCTTGGAGAGGACCGTACCGGATGACTGCCAAGAAATCCAAGACAGTCTACCAAGTAGAGGTGAACGGGAGAGCCCGATACCACCACATCAATCTCCTCAAGAAATACACGGACCGACCAGCGACCCCCAGCACGCACAACTTGCTAGCCATCGCCATCGCGGAAGAAGGAGAAAGCATGGAGACCAATGCAGTAGAGTACCCCCTGCACTCCAAAGAAACCTACAAAGACGTGATACTCAACGGAGACCTAGCCGCTAAACAGCAACAGCAAGTACTACAGGTCATTCGACAACATCAGACTGTGCTCACAGACCGACCAGGGAGGACAGACCTCGTCGAAGTAACCTTAACGGTGACCGACCCAACACCCGTCCGCCAGAAGCTCTACCCGATGCCACTGTCTCAACAGCGAGCCATCAAGGAAGAGATAGACACCTTACTGGCAGCCGGAATCATCTCAGAGTCTACTTCACCCTACAGCGCAGGCACGGTATTGTTGCGA
Organism: Oncomelania hupensis; assembly: GCA_036898135.1. Taxonomy (NCBI): domain Eukaryota; kingdom Metazoa; phylum Mollusca; class Gastropoda; order Littorinimorpha; family Pomatiopsidae; genus Oncomelania; species Oncomelania hupensis. The sequence goes on along the minus strand of CM072522.1, from coordinate 19,785,116 downwards.
AAACCCAACGGAGAGCATCGACTGTGCATCGACTTCAGACTCCTGAATGCGGTAACGCAGTTCCAGCCAGAGCCACTCCCGGACCAGACAGACCTATTTGCCAAGCTACAGCGAGCGAAGTACTTCTCACGCATCGACCTCAGCAAAGGATACTATCAGATACCAGTACAACCACAAGTCCGAAAGTACCTAGCTTTCAGCACTATGGAAGGACACTTCGAATTCAACGTGCTTCCATTCGGACTCCACAACGCACCCAGCATCTTCAGCGCCATGATGCGAAAACTCCTGGCACCCCTGAGCAGCGAGCACCTACATTCGTTTATGGACGACATCCTCATCGCAACACCTACGTGGGAGGAACATGTCACGCTCCTACAACAACTACTCGCCCGCCTCAGAGACACGGGATTGACGGCAAGACCCACCAAATATCAGATTGGATTCACGGAACTAGAATTTCTGGGACACACCATCAGTCAAGGAAGCCTGCGACCGATAGAAAAGACAGTGAAACGCCTACTCGACGCTCCTAGGCCCAAGACCAAGAAGGAAGTACAGTCGTTTCTAGGACTCTGCGGCTTCTACCAGAAGTTCATCCCCAACTACAACAGCATCGCCGTACCACTGACAAATGGAACCCGGAAAATCGCCCCGGACAAAGTAGTATTGACAGCCGAATGCGAGACAGCATTCCAAACACTCAAGGACAGAATGACATCGGCGCCAGTACTCCACCTACCCGATTTGACTCAGCCATTCGTTCTTCGCACCGACGCAAGCGACTTAGGCCTCGGAGCAGTACTGCTACAGCGCAACCCCAAGAATGCAGAGACGCTATTCCCTGTCGCCTACGCCAGCAGGAAATTGAGACCCGCCGAGACCCACTACGCCACGTCGGAGAAAGAATGCCTTGGACTAGTCTGGGCCATACAGAAGTTTCAACTCTACCTGTATGGGACTCACTTCACAGTTCAGGTGGACCACCAACCACTATCGTTCCTGGCAGCCTCCAAATCCTTGAACTCTCGCCTGATGCGATGGGCACTCACCCTTCAGGCATACTCATTCCAAATCGAGTACATCCCCGGCAAGGAAAACCACGGAGCCGACTACCTCAGTCGCCATCTCGTGGAGGACACAGCAGCTGTCGCCCACCCAACACAACTAAGGGCCACAGCACCAGAATTCGTCCCCGCCCAGTAATACCCTGTCACTAGTGTCCTTAGCTACCTGGCACAGCATTGCAGCTCAGGTAGAGCAACTTAATTAGTTTGTAAATAGGACCCTAGGATAGTGCAGTGTTAAACTAGGCTCTGTAGTAGAAAAAGGTCGAATCCAGTAGTCATCGCCTTTTTTCAGTTGAGGGAGCCTGTCATGAATTGGATAGTTTTACCCTGCCCAGTGACTATTTAGCCTTGTGTAGTCATTGTAACAGTAGAGAGTCAGTATATTACACAGCAGCAACTAAAGTACACACCGCGAGCCCGACCCACGCTGCGCAGTGACTCAGCACTTGAACTTTGAATCTGACCGTTTTTAACCAATGAGAGCTCAGGTAAGCGGGTAGAGCAGTTCTGACTGTGTCAGATCTTAACACAGAATCAGTCGTGTGTGAGACGAGGTAGAGTCAACATCTCCACAGCTAGAGAAATCTCTTCACTCATAGACCAGGAAGCAGGACGTAGGAATCTTAGAATTCTCTCAAGTCATCACGGGCCTGAACTTGTCAAACAGACGAGCAGGCGAGCTATCCTGTGCGTCCCACTCCACAGAAACGACTAGTTGGTTGAGGAGCCTCTAACGCACAAGTCGGAAAGAGCTAGCCGGAAAAACACCCTGTCAGACCCCACAGCGTGGCAAGGGAACCCAACTACACAACGACACAGGTGGACCAGAAGCTACCTCACAGAAGGACTTCGCACGCACCATCTAGCAGTTAAGTGCAAAAACGAAGGTGCACTTAAACTGATCGAAACAGGACCACAGTAGTCCAACTCTTCAGAAACTGTAAAACGGACCACAGTAGTCCAAATCTACATGCAATCTAGTAGCAAGTGCCCGATGAAGATATAACAGCTGCCTAGACTATCAGCGATCGAACTATTAGCAGTAACTGAGACTTTTTAAGTTAGATTAGTACTTAGAGAATCTTGTATAGAGTAGAAGAAATAAATGTGTGATTTTAACTGTTATCAAGTGGCTGGACTACATATGATTCATAGCCGTGTGAAAGCTAGTGTGACAGTAATCTTTTACCATTTTATCTATCTATCTCTGTACCCCAACCTTAACACAGAACGAGCTAAACAAATAAATTTATTAAAGTAATTCATAGGGTGACTTACTAGCAGTTCCCACCGAATAAACGTGAGGGTCCATAATTCCATTGTGCAGAGCCCATAAACCCCACGTGACACTCATACACAAACAAGGAGTCTTGTCCAGGAAGAGTTTTCAAGAAAAAAGGTAGGTCATTGATCTAGCGAAGAAGAAGATAGTATAGCAGAGTGATAGGACAGAGCAGGAATGGGAAAGAGTATATGAGGAAGATAGCAACAGTGGGAATTTAAAGCACTTATGGGGTGACTGCTGGTCTCCAATGCCGAACCTTTAGTGCCATACGAACGGGCGTGGTTTCCATCCAGGCTTGGGGGGGTGACCTAAAATGTAACTTGGGCAAGAAAGGGGCTTGAGAGCATAGACCTAGCTAAGTCTGGGTACACATGATTTCCACAGGTCGGAATTTCAAGATCCTGACGCTCATGCCCTAGACGGGTGGGTGCCAGAGTGACACCAATACTCCCAGCAAGCGCTTAGGTCTGTTTCTCCCCTCCAGCCCCCGTCGCCCAGGATAGTGGTCCTGCAGTTGTCCAGTGCGCTGGACCATGCGCTTAAATCAGCAAGTGGGTGCCCCGACCGCCATGAGTTAGTAGCTGTATCGGCCAGCGCCTTGAGCAGCTCTTGAGCTGGAAAAGTGCTTCATCAGAACAATAAATATGGGACTCGCCACCAAACACCATCGTTGTAAAACATCCATTCAACCCCCAGACTTATCCCCGTTTCCCCTCCCCCCCCCCCCCGGTCCTTATCCCCCCCCCCCCGCCCTTATCCCCCCCCACCAACTCCACTCTCCCCACCTTCACATCAAACTCACTCCTTTTCCTCTCTGTCTTCCACTCCCATTCACCTTAAGCACCCGAATCTTTTCATCTGGCTTACAGCAATTCCTCTAACGCAAAATACTAAAGCTTCAATGTCCTATTTGTGGTCTGTCTATCTGTCTGCCTCTCTCTGTCCGTGTCTCTCTTTCCTCCCCCCCCTCCCTCATCTACCGCCACTCCCTCTTTCTGCGAAGCAGTTTCGTCTTTGTTTCCAATGCCTTTAATGCCATATCATAAAAATACATGGATCCGTTAGCTGCCGGCACGCATTCAGAGCTGCTGCGCTCTCTCTCTCTTTCATATACACACACCCACACACACGTCTTTTGTGCTCCAAATTCCAATACCATTATATAGTGCCAGAACATAAAGATGGAGCCTCTCTTTGCTGTCACAACACTTCTTCTAGGGTTGTCATAAAACAATAGATTCCACCCACCCACCCCACCCTATCCTCCAAACCTTTCCCTCCTTTTCTTCTTAATGTATTCCTATCTTTTCAACCTGCTGTTGTCCATACCCTTAATGCAAAACCGTAAACCAACGGATCTCTTTCTCGCTGCCAGATAGCTTTCAGACTCCCACCCCCTCTCTTCCCCCCATCTTCCTTTAATAGTCATGTTATAACGCGATGGAAATGAAATATGTTTTCAATACTTTATAATTACTACACCACGAAGATCCCGAGGATTACGAGCGACACGGCAACTGTCACAATAGGCTATTTAGGCCTTGCACTAAGGCTTCTCGCCTTAAATAGTTCAGCCTGTTGTTGCCTTTGTAAATTAAAGTAGCTGCCTAGCAGACGACACAAGTCAGTTGTGTGCTAAGCATAAGTAGGCAGTGACCTCATCCTGCTGACGTATAGCCACCCCCGCTAGAGTGCGCCACAGGTATCGGACGCAATTTTCGCGGGCTTTAGGCCACATGGCTAAATAGTCATTCTGTACCTAACACTCACACAAGAAGGAGCAACGCTCTGAAAGATCTCTCTAGCTGAAGACTAAGCAGGTGACGGATGAAATTCATTCATCGCAGTATAGCCACAGCCTGACTTTGTCGAAAAGGTAAATGATCAATCTTTTGTTTCATCGCGATTTATTAATAATATTGTTGTATTATGCTTGTGAAGTCTTGCCATGTTTTATCATTGTGAATGTTAGTCAAACTTAGCGTGACCACGTGGCGGACACACGACCGGTTTCGGCACCACGAGGTAGCCTCTACGGACCCACTGTTGTTTCTCCTATGTGTATTATTGCAGACCAGTACAGTGGCTGTACCGGAGAATGTGTATGTTGTTAAGTATTTCTCCATGTGTTTAATTTAGCCACGATGTATGTATATGTATAGGAATTATGTTGGAGATTCCCGTGGACCACGGACTTAGGAGAATGATCGTCCCTTGTATTGTATGCGTGGAGCAATCTCAACTGAGGGCTGTTTCTGCTATCAGTGAGACGCTCTGCACACCCGTTTTAAACAAGGTGTTGCAGAAACTTGTCTTATGTTTTGCAGACGAGCAGGCTAGTTGGTCCGAGGCAGGGATAGACCACGTAGAGTCAACCCTGACATTCGGCCTGCAGCAGAACATCGAGCACTGAGCTCCGATAGCCCAATAGTCAACAACCAAGGAGGAGACACCATCACCACACCTCAACTAATCAGCTAAGTGCAAGAAAAAACGCACTAACGCTGATCTAGAAGGACTGTGCGGTAGTCGACTCTCCTGAAAAAGAACATTAGGCCATCCAGAACGAATAGCCCAATGATGAGACAGTAGCAAATATCAAGAACAGTAGCAGCATAGACCCATCAAGGAGTGAACTATTCGAAGTGAATTTGGACATTTAAGTTAATAGAGTGTTTAGAGAATTAAGTATAGAGTAGAGGAAGTAAATGTGTGATATTTACTGTTAGCAAGTGGCTGGACTACCTATGTTTCATAGCCGTGTGAGAGCTAGTGTGACAGTGAATCTTTTACCATTTTCTCCCTATCTCTATAACCCTATCTGCACACAGACCAAGCTAAACATATAAATGTATTAAGATTAGTCATATGGTGATTAAAGTAGCCGATCTCCGCAGACAGAGACGAGTAGGTAATAGCATTCCATTGTGCAGAGCCCAGTAACAATAGACTAACCGTCACAGCAACAGAGGGGTTGTTTATTTACCGTATTTATTATTTGTTAAAGGTTGCCGATGATGATCTGGGGAAACGGGATCCAAATGTTTTATCAGGGAAGTGACGAGTTTTGAAGATGGACCGGAAAGTAGGGATGCTTGTAGCTGCTCTTCCACTGCTTCTGTAAAGCAACAAATCTCTTGCTTCTTTCCATCCATTCTATTCATCTCCTTCCTTCTCTCACCCTCTCTCTACACACCGCCCATATATTTTCATCGTCATTTTGTCAATACCTTTAATGCTACCCCATAAAGAATGGGTGTGCTATTTGCCGTCGCCATTCTACAGCTATGTTAGCAACAGGCTAAAAAATATACAAACAGCTTAGCCAAAGAGGGCAGACGTTGGGAAAATTCAATATAGTCTATCAACTCGTTAGGGTCGCCTTAAACGCAGAAACTCATAGTTTTCGGCCTGTTTCTGTCTATAAACCTCAGCTCGGGAACCTTCTTACTTTTCACACCAGGCATTGTTGATCTTTCAACTCCAACCTCAAAACTTACCTCTTTCTGCCAGTACTACCAGTATTCAGCGCAAAGTACATGGTGTAACAGCGTGTGTGTGTGTGTGTGGGCATGTAGAAACGACGTTAGAGTGACACACTCATGGAACTCCACATGGTTTCTTTTGACTTTTTTGGAAGGGCGCCCTATTTTGACGTCAAAATAGTTCCCTGCTGAGTTAGAGCTGTTTTAGGCATAGGGTTAGGTTAAGGGTTAGGGTTAGGGTTTGGGTTAGGGGTTAGGGTTAGGGTTAGGGTTAGGGTTAGGGATAGGTTCAAAAATTTGAAAATGTCAAAATAATGTTACGAAAATGAAAAGTGTGTCAAAATAATCCCTGTTTTTTTCACAACAGTCATCATAATGTCGTTTTTACAAAAATGTGTGTGTGTGTGTTTGTTGTTATTATTATTGTTGTTGTTATTATTATTATTATTATTATTATTATTATTATTATTATTATTATTATTATTATTATTATTATAACTTCTGAAGCAGACAAAATCATCGTTTTCATCCTCCGCCTAGCCTCAACCCTCTCTCTCTCCCCCCCCTCTCTCTCTCTCCCTTTCTCTCTCTCTCTCTCTCTCTCTCTCTCTCTCTCTCTCTCTCTCTCTCTCTCTCAAAATCCTTAGTTTGTGGTTATTTCCTCTCAGACTTGTCACATAGCGACAACATTAAGCTCCTTGTTCCCGCGTTCTACTAGCAAAAGATTTATTCTTTAATCCCAGCCATGTCAATAGAAAGAACGCTATGCTAACGCCCCTTGTAGATCTGTAATTTGCAAGTTTAACACCAATACTTACAAACACGCACGCGAGAACGCACAAAAATCACGGCCGCAAAACGTCTTCGCACTTAATTATATTGTACGTGAGTTGTATACATTGGGCGTGGCATTTAGAAAACAGCTACATCAAGATCGGACAGCTTTCACGATCGCGCTTACGCCTGTACTCATCTATTTCATTTTTCTCCTCTTTCTCTTCTTCCATCTCCTTCCTTCATTTCGGAACAAATCTACCAGCACACAGACACAAGCCCAATCATTGAAAAGCGATGCGATAGGAATGAGCCAATCAGCGGAGACGTTAAAAGAAGTATTAACAACGACCGGCCAATCAATGGCGAGCTTTCATCCTGTACCTTCCACGTGACCCGGGGTCCCGCGTGCCAATCTGTCTGTGTCGGGGTAACCAACAACCAATTAGGATGAAGGACTCTCGTCGTCAATTCTTTCCTCCGATCGGGGACTGGGGGTTGGTAAGTTTGCCCTCGCTTCGTTACAGAAGTAAGCACTGCCGCGTATTGAACAAAGTCCAAATAGGAAAAGTGCTTTGCATAGGCTGTCAGCACTTCATATGCAGGGTTTGACCACAATATTCAATTGCCCCGTAACGCTCATACCACTGAACCTTAAACCTTTTTCATCGTCGAACACGAACTTCGTTGGCTACCAAGATACAATATACAAGATGATTTATACAAGATACCAGATGATTTATTGTCTTAATCTACTAAATGAAATGTGAGCGTCTCATTGACCAATGTGTTATCAGTTAATTATTAAGGACACGGAGTTCATACTGTACTTATTTAGGTTTCATTGTCAAAATGAACAAGACTGCAACCTTTTTATTTTTATAATTGAGTTTTCCAGTCTTTTTCGAAAAGATTGAATTTTTTTCCAAATTCCGCTGCCAGCCAGGAAACATGTATAGTGAATGGAGACGTGGTGGAGAAAGAGGTTAGGGGGGGGGTATAATCTTCATTTTGAGATCCTAGAATAAAAGAACATTGAAATCATACTTCCATGTTCGTCATGTCTACAGCTTAGGATATACATCTTGAATCACTCCCAAATGTCTAAATGAAAGTACATCACATTCACAATTCTAGGCAGCGTCGGGGACCGGATAGCACAGTGGTTCAGGGCGCAAGCCTTGTGTAGTTGCGCACTGAGTACGTGCACCGTGGACGACGTGGGTTCAAATCCTGATATCAGAAAACTATTTTGTGCATGCTGGATATTGGTGGTCCGCACCCTGAGAAGCTCTATGAGCTTGCAAGTGCGCTAAATACGAACAATCCCTTCTTTTTCTGAGACATTCGCAAAATCAATTCGCCAACACAAGATCGTGACCAGCATGGAAGTCATTTGGTTTAGAGACAAGAGGGAGGATTTTGAGGACTAAACTATTTCAGTATCATAAAAAACCATCTCTCTAGACGTCCATTCCTGCTGCGATTATCGCAGGGGCCGAACTTAGGTAACTTACATGTAGGTACGAGACTTTAGAGGTCAATGAGGTTTTTTTAAAAATTTAATGTCATCGTTCCTATATAGTGCCTTTCCAGCTCAAGAGCTGCTCAAGGCGCTGGCCGATACAGTATCTAACTCAAGCCGCCCGAGGCGCCCAACTGCAACCTTTGGGCGCATAGTCTGACGCCCAATCCTGGACGACTGGGGTGGGGAGAAGGAACCAAGCGCGCGCTGCGTGTATTTGTGTAACCGGCACCCATGTGCGCCACAATCTTCAAAGTCCATGCGATGGAATGCATGCGAGCAGAGACTATCTCTCGGTTTATACTCTCATCCGAAGGAGTAGGGGCGCAGTGTCTGAGAGTAATTTCTTGTTGTTTTCTGTTGTTATTGTATTTTTTTCTTCTTCTGAAGGCCGCCAATGGGCTTTGAACCACTCACTGCCTATACAGGCTGCAAAGCTATCGCCTGAATCTTCGCTCCCCAGATATTCTGGTTTCTTCCCTACCTTCAATAATGGTATTAGATGCAGTCTGTCTAACACTTCAAACATTAAATTCGAGTTCAAGTTCCGTCTTCTAATTGCGTCTTGCCTTTACACCTCATGTTTTGAGTAATGAATAGGTGGTTGCTGTGCATGTAGCAGTGTCTGTAACATGTGAGTGGGTATTTTGATTACAGATCGCCGCGCTTTGAGTCTGATTTAGGAATGTGGCGCGTATAGAGCATCCATTAGTAATAGTAGTAGTAGTATCCAGCGATCAGCGCATCGCAGTATACTGGGATGTCGGCACTGGTGAGATCTGGCGGTCACGTCACTGAGCAGTCCAATGTTGGGAAGATCCTGGGTTCCAATCCTGTGAGCTTCTGAAACAACGATCTCGACCGACTGACGTATTCATCTATAGCGCACTTCTCACTTCAAAGAGATGCTCAGGGTTCTGGACAAATTTCTGCCATACTGGGTGACAACAACGAGGTTTTGAAATCAAACCGAAGGCAGACAAACAAGAAGACTTTACTGTAGGGGCTAAGTGAGTTTTAAGCTCCCCCGCAAGTTGGATTTTCAAAATCCTTCCCCGGGGAAAGAGGTCCTCGAGATAGTTAAAACCACAACGTCTTTTGTCTCTCTTGCCCAGGGGAAAAACAACAGGGTTTAACTGTAGCCGGGGAAAGTTGGGCCACACTGAAGAGCAAATTGGTGGTTTAGTTTGTTGTTCCCGGGACGAAGCTCTAAGCGAAATACGTGACCAGAGAATCTTTTCACCTGCTTGTGTTTAATCTCCTTCAATTTTCTCAACCCGCCTTCATATTTATACAACCATATAAATTAAACAACAATACCGAGTACTCTGTTATCATACTAAGATATCCTTATTAGAGCCACGGTCAAAAAGATTTTCAGAGGATTTGTCGTTATTGTTGTTTTGTTTGTTTGTTTTATTAAAAGGGGTTGTAGTCTAACCCGTCAGAAAGGCCTTTTGTGGGTTCAAGTGTAAACCCAAACTACAGTCTAAAGGTGTACCCATTTTTTTTAGAACTGCACTCGGGCCACAGTACACCCAACGCAAAGTTCATGTTCCCGGAGATTGCCGAGTGTAACGGAAATAAATAAAAAAAAACACACAGAATTTCCACTTCTACGTCACAAACCCTGAAGGTCACTGTGGTCTTCATAGAAATTGACCCATTGCCCTTTGTAGTAGAGATATCTAGTGACTGGATGAAAGTCCACACCCACAGACAGCGCATATTCGCCCCATCTTGATTCCCTTCACAAATGGGAAAGCCCGTTTTGTCGTTTGACTTTCGATTTAGCGTTTTACCACAGGCGCTTTTGTGAGACCCGTACGATAGTTCCCTACATTTTGTTTTGTAAAGCATGCGATGATAGCGTGTATTTACTTTGATTTGATTCTGCGCTGTTGCTAGAAAAAGCTTTGTAACTATAATGATAATTTTCATCGGTCGATATTGTTGTAGTATCGTTCATAATTTTCTGGTATTACTTGTTTGTTATCGATCGAATGTTCTAGATCTTTCTGGCGATAGCTACTCGAATCCTGTCAATTCGTAAACATTCTATGACGTAAGACAGCGGTAGTTCCGGTGACGAGTGTTATTTTGATTGGGTGTTATTGCGTCATTCCAGAATGTTCGAAGCTTCTCCAGTTTATTGAGAAACTATTTATGTAATGCATTGCCTGTTTGCGAGAAGTTTTTTTTTTTTCTTTTTTTTTTTTTTTTAGTGATTTTCGGAAAGTGATCTCGTATGCAGTTGGTGGTGTTTGCTGAATACAGTTAGAAAACTATACGATGACTCCTGCCTTGTTGCTGAATGAACAGGCTGCGTGGATAAACGAACTTGAGTTACACATATCAAGATTCAAGCATCGGAGCTGAATCAGCTATTGATAAATAACGTGTAACACACATACATTTGGGTCTCGCTAACGGCATTATAGAGACGGTTGTCGGCTGTCATGCGCTTAAAATTACTTTCCCTGACTACGGTTAAATTTGCTTTAAAAATATAGGTGAGGTAAACTTTTTAAAAGTCCGTTTATCGATTCAATGATTTTAGAAGAAGGAGGAATGGAGTTGTTGTTGTATCAAATTTTATTCATCAGATTAACATAAGTTGTACTGATGTAACATAAACAAATTACGAAATCTACCATGCGCACATCATAGATATTTTCCACATTATCAAACCATAAAAATTATCAAACTACTGACATACACATACATTTTTAACAACATACATTCCCTTATAACAATTAGTTCATATTAAGAAACATATTTTTAAAAAATAAATAAATAAACAGTGGAAACTTTCAACTTCACCTGTGAAGAACGAAGTATTTATAAATGTCATTTTACGTCTTACAGAAAGTTGAAGTTTGGCCTCCAAGCCCCTACCCCTCCACACCCCATTAAAAAAAGTAATTAATAAATAATAATAATAATAATAATAATAATAATAATAATAATAATAATAATAATAATAATAATAATAATAAACTAAAAAGATTAAATAATAATAATAATTATTATTTATTTAAAATAACTAAAAAACACACACACACACACACACAAAAACCACACCCAAAAACAACAAAAAAAAAACCACTCAAAATTAAAACAAAGTAATAAATAACTCCCTTCCCTTCCGTCCCCTCCCATACCAAAATAAATAAGTAATAAATATTTATTGAAACTAATACTGCTTAATTAAATAAAATAGGTACAAAAAATTTAATTTAAAAGAAATTGCTGGACTAATTGTAAAAATTTAAACAAACAAACAAAACATTAGAAGAAATTGAATAATTCATGACTTAATTAAATCTATCAGCAAACAAACAAAACATTAGAAGAAATTGAATAATTCATGACTTCTAATTAAATCTATGAGCATTAAGCTCAATGACCAATCAGAATGTTCTTCTGGATATACAATACTTGAGATTGAGATAGGTAGTTTTAATTTATTTAATCTAATGAGTAAAGGCTGAAAATGGTTATAATTTTGTTGACATTTAAATAGAAAGTGATTTACATTCTATATGCTGCCACAATTACAAAGTACTGGATGATTTATGAAACGAGCACGCCAAGCATTTAGCCTTATTCTGTGAAATAAACTGTTAATATGAAAAGATTTTGAAATAGATATAACATTTTGTGATACTGGTGAATTATCCAAGTAATGTTTTTCAATGACCTCTTGCTTGTATTTCTCATACCACTGATTCCAAGCACATCGTTTTATTTGATTGTTAATTTCATTTGTTGTCAAGTTGAAAAATAATTTAATGGATTCATCTGAAGATGCAGCACTCTTTGCTAAGTGGTCAACAATTTCATTTCCTAATATATGTAAATGACTAGGTATCCAAATTAATGAAATATCCGATCCCCTGGTAATGACTTGATGACACAACATCTTTATTTCTGTTAGCACTTCCTGTCTCTCTTTACTAACCCAAGAAGACAAAGCCGATAATTTGCCTTTTTAATATGATAGAAAATGCTTTTATCTCGCTCAGTAAGTTCTGGTTCAACAAAACAATCAATTAAAATAGGTAAACGATCACTGCCCAATGGATCGTCATGTACTACCCAAATACACGACAAAAGTATGTTAGAAGAAACGAGTGATAGATCTATCGCAGACCACTTATGATTTTCTCGATCTGGAATTCTTGTAAAAGAGCCATCATTTAATAAAGAAAGATCAGAATTTGTTATAATGTCTGCTAGATACTCATTATTTCTAGTGTTATCGCAACCTTTCACCCAAAGGTTATGTTGTGCATTAAAATCGCCTAGCACTATCCAATTATCACTAGAATTTAAAGTAAGAATCCAGTCAGCATCCCCTTTAGAAACACCGTCAGGATAATAACAGTTTATAATATTAACATAACTATTTTTAACATTAATTTCAACGCAACATGTAAAGATCCTATTATTAAGATTGGGTCCTGGTGATTGTTTTGTTTTATAAGAAATTGACGTCTCACTTCTCATTTGCCTCTCACTCTTCATATTTATGTAGGTATTTAGAAATCAGAGTTACCCACATAAGGAATGAAGAAGAATGAGATGACAGAGAAGAAGAATATGTAGGCGGAAGCGGTGAAGAAGACGAAAAATAGGGATTGGAAGAGGGTGTGGGCCAGGCGAGAGAGAGAGTGCCGTTGTGGGAGGGGGGAGGGGGGAAGAGAGAGAAACGGGTGAGAGAGGGTGGGGCAGAGGAGGAGGGAAGTGGGGGTAACAGTAAGAGGAAAGGAGAGAGACCGACAGATATAAATCATTGGAAATAAAAAAAAAACAACAACTAAATTACAAGATCTTGAAATATAGAATTCCTTCGGGAACAAAATCCGATATGGACGGTAAGCTAATTATTACGACCCAACGCTACCTCAAAGCTTTAATACCACACACAATTACAATTTATACGCTGTTCTGCAACTGCCCCCCCCCCCTACCTACCCTCCCCAATCCCCCCCCAAAAAAAAAACAACAACAACAACAACAACCAAGGCTTCGAATTTTTTTCACGATAATAACCCTATCAATTGGAGGAGTCTCAATTTTGTGCACAAACGACCCTTTCAGCGCTGCCCCTACGCCACTATTGTCCAATCAGAGCGCCGCGCGTGTCGAGGCGGGAAGAGAGAAGAAAGAAAACAGCGTTATAAATCAACCCAAAAAGGGGAGGCAACATCGCAGATCTGGCTTCTTTACGGCAGCACAGAGAATTCTCACCCTCACATGAGCGGAACTCCATTCACACTAACTTTCTCTGAGAAGGAAAGCAGGAATTGACTTCATTCTCAGGTCCGACAAAGGTGCTGGGCTCCTCTTCCAAGGTGGCGTTCAAAGCTCACAGAAAGAAGAATATCGCAACAGGCATTCAATCTCTGTGAAGGTGAAAGGAAAAGCCTTCATCCTGAGGTCCGACATAGGTGCTCATCCTCCAAAGCGGCATTTAGAACACCGCAAACATGAACAATGCTACGTTCATTCTCACATAATTATGTGGTAAAGCGTGATGTAAGCGTTAGATTAGCAAAGGCTTTGATTGATTCTCCTGTGGCTTGGTTTATTTGAACAGAATGAAGGGGGAGGCGGAGGAGGGTGTGTGTGTGTGCGTGCGCGTGTGTATGCGTGCATCTTATCATCTCGATGAAGAGGAAGTCAACAGAACAACCAACCATCTCATATATGGATTGAGAGAGAGAGAGAGAGAGAGAGAGAGAGAGAGAGAGAGAGAGAGAGAGAGAGAGAGAGAGACACAGAGAGAGAGAGACACAGAGAGAGAGACAGAGACAGTCAGAGACAGAGACAGGCAGACAGACAGATATGTAGATAAATAGACAGACATAGAAATGAGACTTGCGTAATTTTACGTCATTGCAAGCAGAATTATTGGAAGAGGTGTAACGATGACATAATGTATGACTTTATTTCCAAATTCCGTTTGTGTACTCTATTAAGTCAAAAGTCCGTATACAACACTCCGATGTGTTACACCGTTGAGGTATACACCCATTATAATGGAGAATGTACAATACAAAATGCTTCGCGTAATGTGTATATGTACCGTGCTACCGTATGGGGGAAAAAGGAATGGTTTTGGACGTAGAGTTTACAAATGCTTGTGGTCCTACATTTTGACGCGCATGTTTAGATGCAAAGTGGCGTGCAGAGGTCTGCAATAGGTCACATGGCTTTCACGTGCCATGCAACGCGCATGATCCGCGCGCAGCCGTAAACATTGGGAAGCAGCAGGCACGCTACTTTCGCTTCTGCTCTTCTTCTTCTTCCTCCTCCTCATCTGTACTGTGCCATTATGACGTCAATTTGTCTACTTTTCGCCCTTGTGGATAACACATTACTATTCCGATAAAATGTTGGCATAGAGCAGCCATTGGATAGGGTAAGTGAGGATTGATTGATTGATTGATTGTTGCTTTAGGTCCAGCGGACTCTTCCGAGCCAAATCAGGACCGGACAACCCCCGATCCGCATAAAGATCTGCTAAAACAACCCTTAGTGGGAAAACTGAATGCCCTCCACCGGCCAGTCAAAATCAGGACCGGACAACCCCCGATCCGCATAATAGATCTGCTAAAACAACCCTAGTGGGAAAACTGAATGCCCTCCACCGGCCAGTCACTTTACAATAAAGACATCCCACGCAGGGGACGGCTGAGGCTTTACCCCAACTACTCGAACCCCCGGTTACAAAAACAAAATAGAATACAAACATCATTATAAATTATCAACAAAACACATACATATAAAATGCCCACATTGCTAAATAATAACATCATAGGAAGCCCTAGTGACCACCCAGCAGAAAGCGTCCAATACTCCCAAGCTGATCCAACAGACCTCATACACAAACAAGGAGTCTTGTCCAGGAAGAGTTTTCAAGAAAAAAGGTAGGTCATTGATCTAGCGAAGAAGAGCAAATGAGGAAGACAGCGACAGTGGGAATTTAAAGCACTAAATTTCCAGAAAGTGGGGATACTATTTATACTGAAACCCCCGGCACTCCAACGGGGGTACTGTTGCCGCAGTGAATCGGTCTTGCCTATAAAGGAAAGACAGGTTTTCAACTGGGGCTTTCACTTTTCCCTTTATAGGTTAGAACAATCTACAGTGGCAAGATTGCTCATGACCCCAAGGGGTAATAAGTGAGGATACAACAGGATAAGGTTCAATTGGATGACGCTATTTCGTAGCAGGGGTAGTGCCTTGACCATATCTTTGAACGTGTAAGGGCGCTATAAAAGAACTATTCTCTCTTTTTCTTAATAGCTCTTTAGCTGCCACAATCGATCTACATTAAAAAAAAAAAAAACAAGTTTCCGTGTAAATGTCAAGGTTCAAAACCATTACAGTAGGAATAGAAACGGATCCATTTTCTTCGTCTAAATATTATTAATGGAAACGTTCCTCTATTACAAAAAAAATGTAACATCAAAAAATTAATGTGTTGGGTAATGTTATTTAAATTAAAAAAATATTTGGTTTGTACAAGAAAGAAACAGAAAAAGATCTGGATTGGTAAATTCATCATTAGCTTTTAAAAAAAAAGTTGTATGGGTGGATTAATAAAGTCAATGGTTCATAGTTTATTTGCAAACAATTTCTTCAGAGAAAGAACTAATAAAATGTAGCACAAAAGAAAGGATTTTTAAAAAAAATTTACTTTACCACAAAATGTGCATTGTTTTTACAATAATTAAGAAACAAATCAAAAATCACCAAATAATGTTAGGTAGGTTGGGTTTGGGCGCGCCACAGGCTTCGACTACGCCTTCCCCAGGGGAAGCGGCCCAGAGTTTCCCGATAGAAAGGGATAATAAACTGCACCAAAAAAAAAAAATTAAAATTAATAATAAAGACTTGTTGAGGTGGAGGCGGCTCATTGCTCAAATCGACCGCTAAAGGTGTGAATTTTCGATTTCAGTGCCGTCATATGTAGACACTGTCTCTATTTACAAAGCACCAAGGCAAAGCCAGCTACTGTAGTGACTTAGCTATTGTTTCGAGGCTGAATAGCGCACGTTCCTCCAACAAGTGTCCTCGCTTACATTCCAACGTTGGTTTGAAACGGTGTCCTTTCTGACGTACGTTTTGTAACGTTACCAAGCGCCCCAAGTCCACACTGCTGGTTTCTTTGAGAAGGCTTTACAACATAGAAAAGAGCACAATGACTCTCTTGTCTGTTTCCCTCTTTTTCTCCGCTTAGCTGTCATTGCTTAGCCGTCGGTTCCACACACACGGCTATCGCGGTCCCTCATGCTGGGGTCCTTGGAAAATCTATGATGTAATGACTTTACATTCGCTCTGCAGTGTGATGTTGAATCTTTTTCTTTTAAAATCCCTTTGCTCTTCATCAAGCATTATTTTGAATATTCTTACCACGCAGATACTGTAACTACTATTCAGAATTAGAAAATGTTAGGTGGAGTGTGGATATGTGTATGGGAGTGCTTACCAACATGGGGGCAATTTCTATATGCAATGTATGTTGTCATTTGGCTAAATAAATTCTGTATTCTAATTTTCGAGTCATTCTTATGTGCTTTTTTTTTTCCACTTAAAGATCAAGGTCGCTAGGGTCAATAATTGTATGAACACGTTTTCGCTCTTTAACTCAAAACTGGTTGAACTGATTTTGATTATTTTTTAGCTGGAAGGTAGGTAAAAAGAAAACTGGGACCTCGTTGTGCATGCGACTAAAGCAAAACGGAATACAATTTATTATTTAAAAAAAGAAAAAAATTATATCTTATAAGTGTGCACGAGTCCTTTTCTCTGAGTATATATTTGAATGGGCTCGCCATCTTGTTGACCTTTTTGTCAGCTGAGTTATTGCAAAACACGAAATATGGTCTACAGAAACCTCACATTATTTGTAACTGTTCTGCTTCCTTTATTCTTACCTCCTCCTCCTCCTCCTCCTCCTCCTCATCTTCTCTTCCATCTTCTTTCCTTTCTCTTCAGGTCACATGACGTGTATCGAAAAACGAAACTCGATCCACAGAGTGGGCAAGGCACGACATTTATTTTCAGACAAGATCAATATTTGTCTTCCATTCTTCTCAACACGTTTCTTAATGCGACAAGTTTTAGCGTGTTAACATATGACTTTCCATTTTCTGCGGTAATTTATATTTTAGGGTAGGGTAGGGATCCTTCCTCCACTGCTCTTTGCGATCAGTTTTCCGTACCTCGTAGTTTAATAATACTGATAATAATAATAATGTTCGTCATTTGTAAGGCGCCTTAACCTAAAGATCAAGGCGCTGGCAGATACAGGATCTAACTCAAACCGCCCGAGACGCCCACCCGCAGCCTTTGGGCGCATGGTCTGACGCCCGGACAACTGAGCACAATCCTGGGCAGCCAAGGTTGGGGGAGAAGGACCAAGCGCATGCTGGGTGTGTTCTTGTTACCGGCACTCACCCGTCTAGGACATGAGCATCAGGATCTTTAAAGTCCGTTATGATGGAATGTATGCGAAACACAGACTAGACCTCGGTTTATACTCTCATCCGAAGGAGTAGGAAAACAGGAGTAAAGTGTCTTTCCCAGGGACACAACACAATGGCCCGGCCAGGGCTCGAACCCGGGACCTTCAGATCCTCAAGCCGAAGCACTACCATTAGGCCACAGTGCCTCCCAAAGTTTCAAGTTTCAGTCGCAACTGCCCACATCACCGAAGATTTTGTATCTTGTCACCCCTCAGACATTTTTCTGAGTGTGTCGTGTATGCGAGGTTTGTTGACATGGAAAAACAGACTTTTACAACCCGACATTTTCTCCTTCTCGTCCTCCTCCTCTTCTACCCTTCCAGCTTTATCATCATCATCATCATCATCATCATCATCATCATCATCATCATCATCATCATCATCATCATCATCATCATCATCATCATCATCATCATCATCATCATCATGGATGCTATACGCGCCGTTTTCCTAAACCAGACTCAAAGAGCGACGATCTGTAACTAATATAATTACACGTTCGCATGTTACACTTTTACCAACACACACAGGCATCACTCAAACATGTGGTGTACAGCCCAAGTCACTATTAGAAGACGGAAAGGAAAAAAAATCCAATTTCTGTGTGTGAAGATTTTAGATAGACTGCATCCAGTACCATTATTGAAGAGGGGGGGGGGGGGGAGGGAAGAAAAGAAACCCGGAGAAAACCTTCCTATCCTATCCCGTAACTCGAAGGTCGTCGGGGCACCACAGATGATCGTTTAACCAGCGTACTCCATCTTTCTCTGTCCCCAGCAATCCTCATGGCTTCGCTCAGTGTCAAGCCAGTCCATTCTCGAATATTGTCCTCGCACTTCTTTTTCTCCCTCCCTCTTCTTCTGCCTCCTTGCACCGTGTCTTGCAGGATGGTTTTTGCAAAACCCGATTCTTTGGCGACGTGGCCATACCCTCGGAGTTTCCGTTTCTTAACTACCGTGAGCATGTCATCGTGTTGTCCAATGGCTTGTGTGATGGTCTGTCGGACTTCGTTGTTGTTGATGTGCTGGGTATAGAAAATACCCAGAAGTCTTCTGTAGCCCCTCATCTCCATGCCTATCCATTCTTCGTTGTAGTTCTGCTGTGTGAGGGTTTATGTTTCGCAAGCGTATAGGAAGATGGAGATGAAAAGGGAGCGCATCAGCCTTACCTTCGAATGTAGACTGATGGTCCTGTCTTTCCAAATGGAAAATGGAGAAAACCCTCATTATCCTTAAAAATCTCGTACCAGAATAACATAAGTTCGTCCCTTGAGGAAATTGAACCCGCGACTTTCGGCATTAAAAAAACCCGGGGAATTAACCCACTGTGTCACCAGAACACACCTCCTCCTCCTACTCCATGTCTTTTTGTCATTGTTACATGAACTTGTACAAAGCTCGTAAGGCGACGCTAAGAAGGCTGACACCCTTGTGGGTACCGGGGGTTTCAGTATAAATAGTATCCCCCCTTTCTGGAAATTTAGTGCTTTAAATTCCCACTGTCGCTGTCTTTTTCCTTTGTTCTTTCTCATTCCTGCTCAGTTCTATCAATCTACTATACTATCTTCTTCTTTGCTAGACAAGCCACCTACTTTTTTTTTGAAAACTCTTCCGGGACAAAATTCCTCATTTGTGTGTGAGGTCCGTTGTATCACCTTGGGAATATTGGACGCTTTCTGCCAAATGGTCAGTAGGGCCTCCTATGATGTTATTATTTATCAATGTAGGCATTTTATATGTATGTGTTTTGTTGATATTTTATAATGATGTTTGCATTCTATTTTGTTTTTATAAACGGGAGTTCGATAAATTAGAGTACAGCCTCAGTGTCCCCTGCGTGAGATGCCTTTATTGTACAGTGACCGGCTGGTGGAGTGGCTTCAGTGTTACCACTGGGGTTGTTTCAGCAGATCTTTTATGCGGATCAGGGGTGAGTCCTCTTTCAACCAAGTTGTGGTCTTGATTTTGTGGTCCTGATTCGGCTCTCTGCAGTCCGCTGGATCCTGTAAGCAATGAATAACTAACTAACTAACTAACAGTTTCCTCCTTCTCATTTTAGTCCGTCTCCTTGTTGTACTCTATGACTGAGAACACTTTGATTTAGTCGGGAATCGGACCCTAGCCAAGTGTCGGTCGGTCGATTAGTTGTACGCCATATGTAAAGAACCACAAAAATGATTTTGTCCCATTATTATTATTATTATTATTATTATTATTATTATTATTATTATTATTATTATTATTATTATTATTATTATTATGTGTGTGCGTGTGTTTGCTAGACTCGCGCCGGAAACGTAGTGAAGGACCCCAATGTCGTTTTCCGCTGCTTTCACACCAACCGTAGAGCTTCTAACGCAATTTTTGCGGATGATTAGATTCTGCTATAATTTAACAAATGTAATGTAGTGTAATCTAATGTAAAAGTACTGTAAAAATGTTACATGTACGGTTAGGGTACGTTCATGCTAAACCCGGCAATTTGACGTCGGCTGCCGCCGGCCACTGGTTTGAATCTGTGGTAATGCCCCTTTCTTCTTTCCCACCATGAAAGCCGGCGATGCACGTTCACGCTGCCAGCCAGTTGCCGTCGGCTGCCGTCAGCCAGCAAAATGCTTTGTCGCTTGTCACAAAAAAAACGGCTGGCTGGTCAAAGCGTCATCTTTGTATACAAAGTAAAGTGTGGCAGCAATTCGCCGGACAGCAACTTCGGGCTCTACCGTGAACACTGGAGACGGCAACTGGCTGACGGCAACTTGCCGGGCTTAGCATGAACGTAGCCTTAGGCTGAGCTGACAGCACGTCGGCACGGGGGAGCAGGGCTGGGTTGCACAGTAGCCAGGCGAAATGGGAGCCAATTTTCACCCCATGGAATGCGTCTATTAGCACTCTCTATACTACAATCTGGTCCTGTTCGCTCACCTTGTACCAGATAGCTTTTCCCTAACAAACCACTAAACACTATGTTGAAAGATAGACCACAATATATGAGTGAGAGAGAGAGAGAGAGAGAGAGAGAGAGAGAGAGAGAGAGAGAGAGAGAGAGAGAGAGAGAGAGAGAGAGAGATGTAGAAGGAGAGAAAAAGATGAGAGAGAGAAGGAGAAGGAGGAGGAAGAAGAAGAAGAAAAAGGAATGAAGAAGAAAAGAAACAGAGAGAGGAAGAAGGAGTGAGAGAGAAAAAGAGAGAGAAAGAGAGACGGCGACATGGAGAGAGAGAGAGAGAGAGAGAGAGAGAGAGAGAGAGAGAGAGAGAGAGAGAGAGAGAGAGAGAGACAGACAGACAGACAGACAGACAAACAGACAAACAGACATATAGACAGAGAGACATAATTACAACGATGAAGGGTTAACACAAAACCGTATTGTTACCGTTTACTGCCTGTAGGTCCAAGACTATAGACTAAAGGCCCATTTTGTTGCACGCTGAATATACCAAATTCCTGCAGAGAGTGTCGTGGCACTAATAGCCGGCAAACCGGTTAGTTATTATTAACACGCTTCCCCGCCTTGCAAGGCAACAATTTTTATGTATGTATTACGAGGGATAAATGACTAAAACAGTTCGGATCGGGCCGTGTTCTCAAGATGGTGGTCGAGAGTTGGGAGTCCAATACTCCACTCTGCTACAGTTACTTTATTTTATGTTATTTGAGTGATGGATGTGTGTTTGATTTTGTAAAACGTATATATGTTGGTACAGATTGCTGCTCTTGGAGTCTGATTGGTGATTTTGTGGGAAACGCGCGCACATAACATCCAATATTATTATCAGTATTAGTCATTTATTTATATATAATCTGAACATAATTAATTTTGGTTGGAGGGGAAGGGCTGGTTTTTTTTGTGTGCGAATGGCTGTCTGTGGGACTGTTTTATTTTGTGCGCGTGGCTGTCTGAGGGACTATTTTATTTTGTGCGCGTGGCTGTCTAGAAATACATTTAAATACATTTAAATGACCATCTTCTTTGGGTATGTTTTTTTTTTTCTTGAAAAAGACAATGCAGTTTTGTTTGTGTCATGTTTGGAGGGTGTTTGAGAGTCAGCGTAAACAATAACACAACCTATTGATCTGTGTGTGGAGGCGCTGTTTTATCAGTCAGCAGATACCATGTTGACTGTGATCGGCCACTACCTGAAAATACTGAAAGGTTTTACTCTGTAGTAGACTCGCTAAATACCACGTTTAGCCTCCGCCAGGGCTGCCTGATGGATTGATAGCGGACATTTCACCAAATACCATGTTTAGCATGAACACGGGTTGCCCGATACGGATAACTTTACTCTAGGAGGGGCAGATCCAGTGTTCCTTCAGGTCTTTGTTCCCTCAACTCTAGGTCCATGTTTCCCCCAGGTCTAGGTTTTCTCAAGGCATTTCGGGTCTATTCCCATCCCGAGTCTATATTCTCAGGGTCTCTATGCTTTCAGTTCTATATTCCCTCGGTTTATATCCATATGCATTATGTTTCTACAGGCCTATTATTCCCCCAAGTCAATGATCCCCCCTCATCCCTCCCTTATATGGGTGATATACCTGGAGGGGTGGGGGTCGGTGGTGTAGTAGGTGTCAAGGAACATAGACATGCTCCCCATCTAGAAGACGTTTGCTTTACTATGGATGACAGAACGGCAGGTTTGTTCCAACAACACGATTGGGCAGTTCCTGATAACAATAATTGGCGCTTTTCACGTGGCGACATCAACAGCGGGGTCCACAGCTATTTCACTGTCATCTCTTATTGGATGCTAGACGCGCCTTACTTCTTCCATCAGACATTACATTACATTACATTATTGTTGCTTTAGGTCCAGCGGACTCTTCCGAGCCAAATCAGGACCGGACAACCCCCAATCCGCATAAAAGATCTGCCGAAACAACCCTAGTGGGAAAACTGAATGCCCTCCACCAGCCAGTCACTTTACAATAAAGACATCCCACGCAGGGGACGGCTGAGGCTTCACCCCAACTTATCGAACCCCCGTTTACAAAAACAAAATAGAATATAAACATCATTATAAAAATTATCAACAAAACACATACATATAAAATGCCTACATTGCTAAATAATAACATCATAGGAAGCCCTAGTGACCACCTGGCAGAAAGCGTCCAATATTCCCAAGCTGATCCAACAGACCCCATACACAAACAAGGACTCTTGTCCCGGAAAAGTTTTCAAGAAAAAAGGTATGAGATTGGTCTAGCGAAGAAGACGATAGTATAGCAGATTGATAGAAAAGAGCAGGAATGAGAAAGAGCAAATGAGAAAGACAGCGACAGTGGGAATTTAAAGCACTAAATTTCCAGAAAGGGGGGATACTATTTATACTGAAACCCCCGGCACCCCAACGGGGGTTT
>CM072522.1:19347078-19757078 GCA_036898135.1 Oncomelania hupensis | reverse complement strand
GAAATAATTTTCTTTTAAAAAAAAACAACAACAACAACAAAACCCCACCAACATTGTATTAACATTGTCTTAACATGAACAGACTTTTGATAATAAGAGAATGTTCTCACGGGACTGTACTTTTTGTAATGACTTTATACAGTATTTCACATCCTCCCGTGTCACAACAGTGGCGCGTTGAAGAACCGGTCGTATCGTGAAGGACAACAGGAGGAAGAGGAAAAAACCGGATCGAAAAAAAAAACAAAAAACAAAGATGGAAAAAGAAGAAGAGGACTGCGGAGGAAAAGAAGAAAATAGAGGGCATAGAAGAAGGAGATTGCCTTGTTGCACAGTTGATATGTATGTGCTGGTTACCTATGCCGAAGATCACGGGTTCGAACCCCACATGACACGAACGTACGAGACTTTTCAGGACACCGAGGGTTTTCTCTGAGTGCTCTGGTTTCCTCCCTCCCCTCAATAGTGGTATTAGATGCAGTCTATCGAAAAATTTCGAAACTGAAATTCGATTTCCGTTTTCTAATTTCGACTTGCATTTACACCACATGTTTGAGTGATGAATGTGTGTTTGTCGTGTATGTAAGAGTGCCTGCAACATGTGAGCGTGTATTTTGGTTACAGATCGCCGCGCTATGAGTCTCATTAAGGAATAAGGCGCGTATAGTATGCATATGATGATGATGATAGAAGAAGAATGAATGAATGAATGAATGAACATTGAAGATGAGGACATTACATTACATGATTATTGCTTTAGGTCCAGCGGACTCTTCCGAGCCAAATCAGGACCGGACAACCCCCGATCCGCATAAAAGATCTGCTGAAACAACCCTAGTGGTAAAACTGAATGCTCTCCACCAGCCAGTCACTTTACAATAAAGACATCCCACGCAGGGGACGCTGAGGCTATATTCTAATTTATCAAACCTCTGTTTACAAAAACAAAATAAAATACAAACACCATTATATATTATCAACAAAACACATACATATAAAATGCCTACATTGCTAAATAATAACATCATGGGAAGCTTTAGTGACCACCTGGCAGAAAGCGTCCAATATTCCCAAGATGATCCAACAGACCTCACACACACACATAAGGAGTCTTGTCCAGGAAGAGTTTTCAAGAAAAAAGGTAGGTGACTGGTCTAGCGAAGAAGAAGATAGTATAGCAGATTGATAGAACAGAGCAGGAATGAGAAAGAACAAATGAAAAAGACAGCGACAGTGGGAATTTAAAGCACTAAATTTCCAGAAAGTGGGGATACTATTTATACTGAAACCCCCGGCACCCCAACGGGGGAAAAGAAGATGAGGAAGAAGAAGAAGAAGAAGAAGAAGAAGAAGAAGAAGAAGAAGAAGAAGAAGAAGAAGAAGAAGAAGAAGAAGAAAAATGCAGGGGAGGGAGAGAGAGTAATCAGGGGAGAGAGAGAGAGAGAGAGAGAGAGAGAGAGAGAGAGAGAGAGAGAGAGAGAGAGAGAGAGAGAGAGAGAGAGAGAGAGAGAGAGAGAGTAGAAGAAAACGAAGAAAAGGAAGACAGCAGGAGGAGGAGGAGGAGGATAAGAAGAAGAAAACGCCTTCCTCTCAAGAAAATGGTGGGGCTTTAATTAATTAAATTTACACCGCATGTCTGTGCGCTGCGTAAAAAACACATAAAGTACAGAACATGCACAACCCAGGATTGAAGCACCAGAAATGGAACTGGAGAGAAAAGGGAGTGTAATGGGGGAGGGTGGAGGGGAGGGAGAAAGACATGGTGGCAGAGAAAGAGAAAAAGAGAGACAGACAGACAGACAGACGGAGTACAAAACAGGACGAACAATATGGATGGAGTATGTGCTCAAGGGAATGACTGCCCTGGATCTCGTTTTGTATACCCAAAGCACAAATCCACAGAAACTACTATGGCCATGATGCTGGATCCCCGGTCTGCCTGTTTTAAAACAACAAAATGCGGAAGGTGCTGCATATTTTGCAATTCTATCAGCCATATAAAGCGAAGGTTATATAAGGTAGAGACTTGTGTCAAAGTTGGTCATTGTGAGCATTATTTTAAGTGTACGAAAGCTAGTTCTGTAGCTTCTATTACATAAGCAATTCAATGAGCCCTTATTCGGGGCAATGGTAGCATATATACAATGTATACACCCTCTCGTGAAAAAATTGAATTAGGCACGTATAGTAGTATAAAATAGTTGCACGCGGAATTTCGTATGAAAGACTCTCTGTATGTCGAACTTCGTACATGTCGTTCTATCAGAAATACATGTGAATATAGTTGCAGCAACTATTGATATCCCAGTGTGGTTGCGGTAGAGTTTCGTCACTCACTGAATTCAAGTCGCTCTCGATCTCAAGGGGTGTCGGATAGCGCAGTGGCTGGAGCACTCGCTACTGTGTCGCAAGTTAAGCACCGTCCAGTGCGGTTAGCACTTGGATGGGTGACCGCAAAACGTGAAGCGACAAATAACAACGCCCCCAGTTGACTCAACTGTGACTGAGTACCTACTCTCTTAAGGGTGGGGAAGGTAAAGCAGCGAGGGAGAGAGATGGGCATCACTCTCATTACGCTGGCCCAAGATAAGTGTGTTCTCTCCAACATCACGCTCCCCTACGGCCACAAGGCTATGGGGCTACCTTTACCTTTTTTTCTTTTTTTTTTACCTCGATCTCAAATAAATATGTTTAATAAACTATGGTAGTGAGTGGTGTTAATGAAATATGTTTTAATAATAATAATAATAATAATAATAATAATAATAATAATAATAATAATAATAATAATAATAATAATAATGTTACATTTCACATGTAAACATTATTCTGAACATATTGTCACAATATTTCCCATGTAACATTTTGTGAACACATTCTAAAGCAGCAGGAGAAAGCCATTTTGTTACAGCACAGTCAGAACTTAAACCAAAACTTTGGGTTAAAGGCATCACGTGGTGATATGTACAAGTCTAAAACTTCCCCCGTGAAATATTTGCCTAGATCGAACTTTGTTTTTTTCCAAATAGTTCCAGCGCACTTCGACAACATTTTACAGCAGACCACCTTTGGTGTAACGGCTGCATATTTGCAGGATCCTGTGCTATATTTGCGCAGCTATCTCTAAACAAAATGCCGGCAATAAACAGAAAATAACAGTCTGCAGGAATGTCTGTTATGGAAATTGGATTGACCGTTCTCTACCCTTATAGATTTCTTTCTTGATGAAGTGTTTTTTTTTTCTTCTCAATTTGTTCTTTAATCTTAATATTTTTTCAACTTCTCCTTCTTCTTCTGTGTTCTTCTTCCTCCTCTTCTTCTACTTAGTTCTTCCTCCTCTTCTTCTTCTTTGTTCTTCCTCATCATCTTTGTTCTTCGTCATTCTCTTCTTCTTTGTCTGTGTTCTTCTTCCTCCTTCTCCTCTTCCTACTTTGTCCTCTTCCTTCTTCCACCTCCCCTTTGTTCTTCTTCTTCTCCTCCTCTTTCTTCTTCTTTTTCGTTCTTCGCCTCCACTTCTCCTTTCTTTGCCTCCTCTCCTTTCTTTCTTTGTTCTTTTTACTTCATAGTCTTCTTCATCGGATGTGTCTGCGAAAGCGTTCAGATTTGTAATGAAATGCATTGATTTGCCTTCTTTCTATATCCTCCTCCCCCTCCTCATCCTTTTCTTCTTCCTCTTCTTCTCCCCTTCCTCCTCTCATCCTTCTCTTCCTCCTCTTTACATCTCCTTTCTCGTCATCCACTCCTCCAGGAAGATTTTTTTACCACTAGGGTTGTTTCAGCAGATCTTTTATGCGGATCAGGGTTTGTCCGGTCCTGATTTGGCTCGGAAGAGTCCGCTGGACCTAAAGCAATAATCATGTAATGTCATGTAATGTAATGCAATGTAATGTAATGGAAGATGTATGCTTAACCAAGTTATTTTGTTAGGTTGTCTTTGATTAGTAGTAGAATTCCCGCTAACTTCACTTCCTTAATTGACGTCACAACGTACAGATATGCGGTTTAGGGGTGGAAGAAGAAATGGTCGAGGAGGGGGGGAGGAGGGGTAGTGGGGGAAGGGAAGAGAAAGTAGATGAAGTTGAGCTGGGGTTGAGGGGGTTAAGGGAGCGAGTAGATGTAATAGCGTCTTAATTTACCATTTCATCCCCAGAATGTAAAGATCCTGACGCTCATGTCCTAGAAAGGGGCAAGCCAGCTGGACATATTGCAAGCATTATATCTCTTTCTTCCTCCCTGTGCTGCAGTTGTTGTTGTTCTTTGTGTGTGTGTGTGTTAGTTAGCTGTTCTCATTGTATGTCGCCATCTCTATCTATCAGTGTTCATGACGAATCGCTTCATGAATTTGCTCCCACCCCCACCCCCACGAACCCTTTCTACCCAAACAATCCCCCTCTCCTCTCCAACCTAAAGCTCTACTTCACATCTAGTTAAACAAGTTAACTATCATGTGTTCCTGCACTGTAAGGCATGTGAAAGGGTGAAGTAGGGAGCCCCCCGTGTAACAAAGTATTAACCTATTTTCGTTCACCGCCAAAGTGTACCTTCAAACTGAGGAAGTTGCTTTTTTCTTCTTCCTCTTTTTGCTCGTCTTTTTTCATCCATTGCATCATTCTCCTACTCTTGTTCTTCACATCCTACTCGTGTTTTTCTTTCTTGTGTTGTTCTTGCTGATGATGATGATGATGCTATTGTTGCCATGTTCCCCCCCCCCCCCCACCGCCCTCCCCCCTCTACTGCTTCTTCTCACACACACACCCTTCTCCTCATCCACTTCTCTTCTTCTTCTGTCCTTCCCCCCCTCACCCCTTTTTACCTTCTCATCCTTTACTTTATCTGCTTCCTCTGTCCTTCGCTCCAAATTCGATTTTCTCGTTTCCGTTCTGCCTTCACTTTTAAAACACTTAAACGTATCGCGTGAACATATAGCTTTCTGCTTTCGTAGAGGCAACTAAAACTTATTTTCGTTTAAGCTAAATATGTTTGCGAATATTTCAAAATATTCGTAGTCGCTTCTTCTTCCCCGCCCCCTTCTTCCGCTCCAAATTAACTTTTCGCGCTTCCGTTTCAGACTGCGCTTGTAAAACTTAAAATTATGGTGGGGAGAGCTTGTGCCTTCTGATGTTGTAAAAGCAACGGATCAATTTCCAATCAAAAATAAACGTATGCCAAAACCCACAATATATGAGTCTTGCTTCTTTTTCTTCTTCTTCTTCTTTTTCTTCTTCTTCTTCTTCTGTCTTCGTTTATTTATTTTTTTTATTCTCTTCTTCCTCCTCTTTGTTTTCCTCCTATCTCCATCTTCTTCGGCTACTCTTCGTATTCATTTTCTTCTTCATACCCCTTAGACCATATTCATCCTCATCTTCACCGTCATCATCTTCACCCAGTAGTAGTAATTGTTATAGTGTGATTCACGTACTATTTACAAAGCTGTCTTTAAAACATGTTTTTTATTTGCTGAAATGCAACGTGCTGTATGAATTCTCCATTTTGGATAATGAAGATTTGTTGACTTGACTTCTTGTTCTTCCCTTCTTTTTCCTTCCTCCTATTCCTCCTCTTCTTTTTCTTCTCGTCCTCCTCCCTCCAATCTCTTCCTCCTCTTTTTCTTCTTCCAGTCCTCTGCTCTATGGCTTTGGCTTTTTTTTTCTTTTTTTTTTTTTTAACGTGAAGAGCACTTACGATGAAGCACGAGACCTAATCAAGGGAGACAAGAGCGCAACCAACACCTGAGTCCTCCAACATTACCGTTCCTGAAAACATCCCACACTTTCCACACACCTATCCATAACAGACTTTTATAGAGGGACACATGCCATACCACACGCAAATAACAAGCTAATCTCTCTCTCTCTCTCTCTCTCTCTCTCTCTCTCTCTCTCTCTCCCCTCTCTCTCTCTCTCTCTCTCTCTCTCTCTCTCTCTCTCTCTCTCTCAGTTGCATGCATAAATTGTACATTCATATTTATATTATTTTGTTTCTAAGTAACATAACTTGCGGTTTGACCGAGTCTGTCGTGAAGCTCTGTGGGCAACCATGAGAGTGTGCAACATCAGCCCTAAAATTATTGAAGTCATCAAAAGCCTCTATGACAAGGCTACCAGGGCAGTCCTCCACGACAGCGCCATGGGGATCTGGTTCAGAACAACAATGGGCGTGCGTCAAGTATGCCTACTCTCTCTAACACTCTTCAACATCTTCCTAGAGCGCATCATGTCAGATGCCCTTGCAGATCAAGAAGGCCAGTCAGCATAGGGGGTGGAGCAATCTCCAACCTTCGTTTTGGGGATGACACTGATGGATTTGCTGGAGAGGAACAAGAACTTGAACAGCTGATACAGAGGCTTGACACCATTTCCACAGCCTATGGAATGGAAATAAGTGCAGAAAGACAAAAATGATGATCAACAACACCAATGGCATCAACATGGACACCAAAGTCTAATGGCAATCCCTCAACACAGTTCATAGCTTCAAATATTTATCAGACAATGGGTCCCGACTGGAAGTCCTCTCCAGGATCCTACAAACAACTGCTGCCCTGACAAGGTTGAAGCCCATTTGAAAAGACAGGACCATCAGTCTACATTCCAAGGTAAGGCTGCAGCGCTCCCTTGTCAACTCCATCTTCCTATACGCTTGCTAAACATGGACCCTCATGGCAGACCTACAACGAAGAATACAAAGCATGGAGATTAGGTGCTACAGAAAACTTCTGGGCATTTTCTATATCCAGCATATCACCAACGACGAAGTCTGACAGACACAAGCCATTGGACAACACGATGACATGCTCACAGTGGTGAAGAAACAGAAACTCCGATGGTATGGCCACGTCGCCAGAGCATAAGGCCTTGCAAAGACCCTTGTGCAAAGCACGGTGCAAGGAGGCAAAAGAAGAGAAGAAGAGTGAAACAGAAAAGAGGTAGGAGGACAACATGGCTTGACACCGAGCGAATAAATGAGGGTTGCTGAGGACAGAGAAAGATGGAGTACGCTGGTTAAACGATCATCCGTGGTGCCCCTACGACTTTCGAGTTACGGGATAGGATGGGATAGGATAGGAAGTAGCAATAGCTAATTATTATAAATGTTGAAATGGTTTTAAAATGTTTAGTAAATTCTGTTAAACCCTGTCTGCGGGCTGTGCTGCTATAGACATTAAAGATTCAAATCGCGCCCCCACCCTCTCCCCCCCCTCTCTCTCTCACGCACACACACACACACACACACTCTCTCTCTCTCTCTCTCTCTCTCTCAATGCTGAAAGTGTAATAAGTGGTCTAAACCAATCTAAAGCTTCACGGCGTAGCAAAATCATATTGCTAACAAGAAGTGTGGCCATCCATCCTTACAAAACACAACACAACCTAACATTTCAAATGGGATTTTTTTTTACAACACTAGATAGTTTGGTCATACAAGAGTTTAACAATCCTCGTTTATTACTGTTAACGCTCACCAATAAGTGTATAAGAAGTTTTAAAAGGCATTCGGTTTTTCGATAAGTCACCTCTCGAGTCTAGCAAAGGGATCCTTGATACAGTCGTTACCCGTCACTCAATACCACAGGCACACAAACACACTAACTTGGTTAATTCGCAACAACGTGTTGAAAGCATGTTGATGTATTTGGCACATGTGGCTCTGTTCAAATGGAGATAAGCTCGGACACGAAGTTTAGAATCAATTGTCGCCAATTATTGTCAAACACAAAAATATATAAATATATATAAGCAAATATTCATCTATTAGCGTGAATCAGACAATTGCATACGTTTTACCCCATTGTTAATTTTGACCACAACTGGGGAGACACATGTGGACCCCACTGCAACAAAGAGACAAATGACAGGGGTCTGAGACTCTTGGAGTTTGCCAGATACAACAATCTTATCCTGGCAAACACGCTTGGTCTCCAAATGAAATCCAGACGATGGACATGGCACAGTCCAGGCGGGGAGCATCACAACCAGATCGACTACATCGTGGTCAAAAAACGCTTCAGATCAAGCATCAACATTCGCAGGACACGCACTTTTCCAGGAGTAGACATCGGAAGTGACCACGATCTCGTGATTATGTCTTTCCGGCTCCACTTGAAGAGGGTAAACACAGCAAAGTGCACTAGACTGAAGTTCGACCTGGACAAACTGCAAGACCCGGAGGTGGCAGAAATATTTTAGGACACAAATGGAGGGAAATTTGCATACCACTGCTCATTTTGGGAGCTGGTGAAGCAGATATCAATACCAGGACCACCAACTTCAACTCAGCTGTGACAGATGCAGCCACGGAGATCATTGGCAAGCACCGGCCAAAAAAGAAGCCGTGGCTCACATCTAAAAATAACACCTCACAGGGAGCTGATGCCTACCGAAAAATAAACAATGACATCCGAAAAGGCATGCGCACAACAAAGGAGAAACGGAAAGAAGATCAATGCCACGAAATAGAGAACAGCCTGAACAAGAACAACAGCAAGAAGGCCTAACAAACTGTGAAGCGGCTGACAAGTGTTAAACAGCCCAAGGTCTCCAAGATCCAAAGCAAGTCTGCCTTACAGAAGAACAAGAAGTCTTGGACAGATGGACAGAGCACTGCTCTGACTTTACAACCACACACCAAACGGAGACCCATCAGTTTTAGCATGTCCTGAGAACAGAGAATAAGAAGAAATCCTCCCAATTCTCCGAGAAGAAGTTGAGGCAGTAGTGCACTCGTTGAAGAAAGAGAAGTTAGCGGGAGTGGACAACATTCCAGCAGAACTGATTCAAGCAGGAGGAGAAGCGGTGACCGACGCCCTCACCATTGTATGCAACAAGATCTGGCCGAGTAGGGAGTGGCCTACACCATGGACCCAGTCGCTTGTCATCACTATTCCAAAAAAAGGTTAACATTCAGGAGTGTGAAAATTACCGCACCATCAGCCTCATCAGCCATCCCAGCAAGGTCCTCCTGAAAAAATATACTCAACAGGATGAAACCCCAAGCTGAACACATCATAGCTGAAGAACAAGCAGGATTCAGGGCAAGGCGAAGTACCACTGAACCTGCGAAAAATACCTACAGCACCACCAAACATCTATATCATGTGTTCGTAGACTTCAAGAAAGCGTTTGACCGAGTCTGGCATGCAGCTCTGTGGGCAACCATGAGAGTGTACAACATCAGCCATAAAATTATTGAATTCATCAAAAGCCTTTAAGACAAGTTTACCAGTGCAGTCCTCCACAACAGCCCCATCGTAAACTGGTTCAGAACAAAAATTGGTGTGCGTCAAGGAAGCCTGCTCTCTCCAGCACTCTTCAATATCTTCCTAGAGCGCATCATGTCAGATGCCCTTGCAGATAACGAATGCACAGTCAGCAAAGGGAGTAGAGCAATCTCCAACCTTCGTTTTGCGGATGACATTGATGGATTAGTTGGAGAGGAACAAGAACGTGAACAGCTGGTACAGAGGCATGACACCACCTCCAGAGCCTAAGGAATGGAAATAAGTGCAGAGAAGACCAAAAGCATGACCAACAACATCATTGGCATTAACACGGACATAAATGTCCAAGGCCAATCCCAACACTACGCGTAGCTTCAAATATTTAGGGGCCATTGTATCAGACAATGGGTCCCGACAGGAAGTCCTCTCCAGGATCGCACAAGCAACTGCTGCACTGGCAAGGTTGAAGCCCATTTCGAAATACAAGACCATCAGTCAACATTTCCAAGATAAGGCTGCTGCGCACCCTTGTCATCACCATCTTCCTATATGCTTGCGAAACATGGACCCTCACAGCAGATCTACAACCAAGAATACAAAGCATGGAGATGAGGTTCTACAGAAGACTTCTGGGAATTTCCTATACCAGCACATTACCAACGACGAAGCCCGACAGACCATCACACAAGCCATATGATAACACGATGACCTCCTCACAGTGGTGAAGAAACGGAAACTCCGATGGTACGGCTACGTCACCAGATCATCAGGCCTTGCAAAGATCATCCTGCAAGGCACAGTGCAATGTGGTAGAAGAAGAGGGAGACCGAAAAAGAGGTGGGAGGATAGCATTCGAGAATGGACTGGCTTGACACTGAGCGAAAGGACAGAGAAAGTTGGAGTACGCTGATCATCTGATTTACGAGATATGATGGGATAGGATAGTTAATACTGACTTATGATACATTTGAATAATTATCTTCACAAAATAACGAAACAACGTACCTGCTCGTAGGTTGGCAGCAAACATGAAACAGAAAAACAGAACAAACATTGGTTAAATTTGTTTGTTAAAGGACAATGAGTCAACAGATCAATTAAATAAATCAATTTCTTTAACAAGCAGATAAGATTAGAAGAAACAAATCTTGCTGACATTAAAATTGCTTTGTTGTTGTTGTTGTTGCATCAATTTTTATTTATCAGATTAACATAAGTTGTACTGATGTAACATAAACAATTTACAAAATCTAACATGCGCACATTATAGATATTTTCCAAATTAAGTAATTAATTAATCAAACTATAGAAATCATCATACTACTAACATACACATAAACTTTTAACAACATACATTAATTCCCTTGTAACAATTAGTTGATTAAGAAACACACAAAAGAAAAAACAAAAAAACTTTCAACTTCACCTGTGAAGAACGAATTACTTATAAATGTCATTTTGCGTCTTACAGAAGGTTGAAGTTAGGCCTACAGGCCCTTACTCCCCTCCCCCTCTGCCCCCCCAGCACTTACCATAAACAAACTAAAAGAAAAATGATAAAATAATCAATCAAAATTAAAACAAAATAAAAAATAAACTTTCATAAAGAATCCAATACATACACGTACAAGCATAATCTCACACCCAGACACATCACAAACCACATTACATACCAATAACCACACAACACACATACTCTCTCTCCACCCCCCACCCCCCTCTCTCTCTCTCTAACACACAGAATCACCACCGCCCCCCACACACACATATGCACACACACAGTGTCAGTTAAAACGATTAACAAACTCAAGCGGAACTGTGAAAGGGTGAAATATGACCATTCCAGAAAGCAAGATAGCAAACAGTTTAAAAAAAAATGGCGAAGGAAAGATTTTGGAGCCAGAAGAGTAAGCTGGTACATTATGTACGCTGACTAACCAACACCTGACATAATCTATCAGTCATTATTTTAATATGCTGACGTAATCTTTCAGTCATTATCTTAAAATGCTGACTCAACATGCTGGCATATGTCAGTCTTTATCTCAGCATGCAAACACATACAACATGAAGAAAGGAAAAGTGTTAGTGGTTGTTGTTGTTTCTTTTTTATTATCAAAATAAACCAATAGATTACTTAATGAATAAAACAACCACCCGAGAGTAACTATAATAGCAACGGACACTACCAAACTGACCGACACATGACATTCGCAAACGAACAACAATGTAAATACGTTGTGAGCAAACACATTCAAAATGGCGGAAGAAAGATGCGGGGTTTGTTTGGGACAACAACAAAAAAAGATTAATGACATTTTCCCTCCAGGGCCAATCTAACAGCAGGTCCGCTTTCCACGACCTTGAAATATTATTACATTACATGGTTATTGTTTAAGGACCAGCGGGACTCTTTTGATCCAAATCAGGACCACAAATATTATTGATGATGACAATCAACATTCAACAAGGAAGGAAGGAAGACCGAAACGTAGGCCTAGGACGAGGGGAAGGAACGACCGAAGTGAAAGCAATCGAGAGAGAAAGAGAGAGAGAGAGAGAGAGAGAGAGAGAGAAAGAGAGAGAGAGAAAGAGAGAGAGAGAGAGAGAGAGAGAGAGAGAGAGAGAGAGAGAGAGAGAGAGAGAGAGAGAGAGTGAAGAAGGAGGAGAAGAAGAAGAAAGGGGCATAAAGTTAAAATGGAAAACGGAAAACAAAACAATCTCCGACCGCTGGCAACTGCTTGATTCACGACTCTTTTGACATTGCGGGGCCATTTCCAAAAAAGGATTATAACAATATTTTTATTTTTATTAATTCTGTTTTCATTTTTACTTTAAATTTCTGTATTGTTTTAACTTCCGGACTTATCTGGAAATACTTTATATATAAAAAAAATCGGGAATCTGAACGAGCTAAATGTTGGTCGGTCGGTCCTTCAGCCTGTGTGTCCGTTCTACGTTCTCAAACTAGCAAGAATACAGAACACTTAATTCACACCACGATAATATTACAATATCAAATAAATCGTGGTTTTTTTTAAAAACACATGCTTTAATTTCATAAGAATCTCAATTGACAGTTCAGTTCTATTTCCAAATAAACTATTTGTTTTTGTTATTTGTTTTACAATGATTTCTAGGAAACCCAGTGAGCAAACAAACTGCTCTCAATTTACATTCCAAATTCAGTTTTGTTTGAACAATAAATTATTATTTGCAGTTTTTTTGCAAAAGCAGCGAGCTTTAATGGAAAACTCTCAATTCCAAACCCATATTATTTTTTTCAAGCCTGTCATATTCCTGCCCTGAAGATGGCAAACAAGAGCTCTCAATTCCAGGCCAGTAATTATTCATCTGTCAGAATCCGTTTTCCAAACCACCATATTCCAAACCACGAAATTCATGATGGTTTGGGGCACGCGGTGCGATGAAGGATCAGTGTGATGCAACTAGACAGAGAAATTAAACATATCCGTAATAACAAACCTCCTCGGAGCATGCTCTAGCAGCACGCAGAAAACTTGGAGAGGTGCACAAGATCCCAATCAGTTTCACTCGGGGTTAATCGGTAGCATAAATGGTTAAATCGTTCGTTTCCAATACGGAAGGTCGCGAGTTCGATCCCCGAGGGACGAAATATACCAGATGCTCCGGTTTGTCCTTTCCCTTAATCCTGGTATTGTTACATAGACTTAGCTGTAGTATGTCCCTTTGACATTGTGGGCATCCCAACCCAGGCGCTCCCTACACAAAAGTCCAACTTTGACATGATTATGTTCACTCCAAATGCCGCCGATTTCTGATGGTGTTGTTGTCGCCGCCGTCGTTGTTGTATGCCACCATCATCCTAACATAAATAATAATCATTTCCCTCATTTCCTTACCTCCTCTTCCTCTTCTCCACTCTCATCATTCTTTCTTGCTTGGTTTTTTCTTCTCTCACTTTCCTTCCCCATCTTGACTTCCTTGTAAGCTGTGATGGAACCGAAAAGACGAGATAGGCCGATTATTTTTTTTAATTACTTAGCAGGTGCGTCTTCTTCTTCCTCTTTCTCCTCCTCCTCCTCATCATCACCAACATAGAATCATCATTCTTCTCCCATCTTCTTTTCTTTTTCTTCTTCTCTTCTCTTCTGTTCATCTTCTCCATTCTCCATTTATTCCTCTTTTCCTTTTTCCTGCTCCTTTTCCTGTTGTCCAGCTATCCGCCATGATGCGAAAGAACAGACGAGACAGATCGAGAAGATGTTTTAGTTTGTGACAGGTGTTTAAAAACAACCTCTGTTTCTACTTTTGCTTTCTCTACTTCCGGTTATCGCCTTGTCTTATGGGTAAACCTTCATTCCGCCAGAGGGGAGGAAAAAAAAAGTGTCAACACCAGTGAAGAAGCCAATGACAAATTGTTGCGATTCCATATCCTAACGATTATGCAACCCGATTTTTCAAAATCACCCCCATTTACACATTTCAGATATTTATATCGTCGGAAACGAGAGACTGTGAACAACATTTGGACAGGAGGATAAGCATGTTAAAATGTCGCAGCAATGTAGCCAGCGCCACTTTGTGGGGGCGGAGATATGGAGGGAGGGAGAGAGAGGGAGGGAGGGGAGAGAGAGAGAGAGAGAGAGAGAGAGAGAGAAAGAGAGAGAGAGAGAGAGCGAGGGGACATAACTACAACTCTGGATGCCCCCACCAATTCTGAGCCCACCCCCTGGGCTCCCCGGAGAAAAAGGGCATTTTTAGCATGCTTGTTTGCTTTACCTTATTCCCAATAACCCTCAATAACCCTAGTCCAAACAGCAAGTACTAGAAAGAACAGTAAGCTGTGTACGGACCGCAAGATTAACGGTATATCGGGGCACTGCTGTTTAAGGGCTAGACCGATATATCGGTCTTTCGGGTTCAAAGGGTTAAAAGGCCCCAATTCGAACGCTTTTTTTAGGTTTTGGCAAAAATGGGTTTCCCTACAATTCGCATTGTTATTGCGTTAAACAATGCCAAAGTGGGCTTTCCTTGCTCAGATCAACCACTGAAGTTTCAATTTTCAATTAATTTCAGTTGTGACAGGAATTTATCCTGCCCGTGGTGTTATTACCTGCAGTAGAAATCGTAATAATAGTAATAATATTAGTGTTAATGCTGATTTTTGTAGTTGCATAAGTTATGAGGTTAATAACAAAGATGATGTCCGAGGTTATGATTGTGTAAATGTTTATGATGTGAATTTGTGTGCGAAGTGTAATAATAACCGCTACAACCGCTCTATAAATTGGGTATTCCTATTGAAATGTCACTAGTGCTGTCCAAAACTGTATGGAAGTCACTTTTCTTGCAAATGGTAATGCAGAAGTCTTTAGTGAAGCAAATGGAAAAAGCAATCACGAAGTAATTAATTATTATCCTTCGCCCAGTCTGCGTGTGAACTCCAACCTCTGTAATATTAATGGTTCTGATGTCAATCACAACAGCAATGATGTTGATAATAATACTGATAATAATGAAAATCATAATGCTACAGAAAACAAAAATGATTATAATAGTGCTAAATATGACGGTGATAATGATAATAGTGATAATGATGATTTAAATATATTAAGAGTTTATAGGTTCCAGCGCACTGCCAAGAGCCGAATCAGGACCACACAAAATTAAGCAAAATCAGACTAAACTGCTAACATTTAAATATGATAAAAGATATAAATAAAACCACTCTTACTAATACAATTCTACCAAGAATATAAACAAGACGATATGACCTAAATGCGACAAAACAAACCAACATCATGTAAAAATTGAAACAAGTGTTTACTATTGCAAACTTTAAAAATTTCATTAAAAGGTATAGAACCAAAATATGTTTCTCTTTCATCAACCAGATCTACACATCCAGACATAAAATGGCGGACGGAAAAGGATTTGTCACATGCAAGGCACCACGGACGTTCTTCTCCTTTTAAAAGGAAACAATGGGCGAAATAAGTATGTCCAATATTAAGGCCAGCCAAAACAATTTCTTCTTTGTGGGTGGACGCAAAGTTAGGCAAAGAAGCAGACAAATCTGGAAGAATTTGAAATAATTAGTTGATTTGATTAGACCATACGTCTGCCAGAGCCGTTTACAATAAGAGCCAGTCATACAACGCAGGTCAGAGTATGGAACAAATTGGAAAATCTCTTAAAGGAAATTAGATGCAGAGCTTCTTTAGCCGCTTTGTCCACTGCAATGTTGACGCGGATTGCCAATGTGATTAGGTACCCACATAAAAACTATCCTTTAATTGTCAGAAACAAATTGTGTGTGGAGGTCATGGATATTGCCAGAAAAGGGTGCGATATCTTTCTCGTGGAAAGAGTCTGAAGTGCTGACAGTGAATCAGACATGATTAAAAATGAGGATATTTTGGATTGAGAAACCTATTTTAGAGCTAAATGAATTCGTGCCCCGTATTTCGGAGCGTGCCCCGTTTTCGGAGCTTGACATAATAACTTAATTATTAGGAGGGTGGCGTAGGTGGTGGTGAAGGTGGTGGTGGGGATGTGTGTGGGATGGTGTGTGAAGGTGATAAGGGGATGGTGGGTGGGGGTGGTGATAGTGGGGGATAGCTTAATAATTGTAGATTATAGTAACACCACCCCATGGCGTACTGGTCACATTATTCTGACACCAGAGAACCGGTAGATGGCAAGTAGAAAAATTTGGTCAATCTGGGATTCGAACCAGGAACCTTTACTAGTAAGCCGCTCTACCAACTGTGCTACCCGACCCCTTTGAGTGGGTAGTTTAAGATGTTTATTACAACTTCATGCATAATTATGCAGGCTAAGCTGGCGATACAATACCAATGACTGGACTCTTGCCAAGCTATGTGTTTAAAAGCGTCTCTGTGTTTACATAGCCGATAATAGAACACCTAAGTATTGAAATGATTTTTATTTAAGGAAAAGGTTAGCGGGGTTGATCTAGGGGATAGAAATTAGTAATTGGTAAAAATAGACTATATTTAAGAAAGAGGGTTTAATTCAAAACAGGATTTAAGCCGCATGAAAATAGCATATATTTTAAAAGAAATAGGGTAAGGGAGAGAGTGAAAGTGGGAGTGGGATACTCAAAAAGGGCATATTTTAGGGGGTAAGTAAGTAAAGCGGGTAAGTGGTAAGTTCTACCTCTCCCCTCTCCCCCCCCCTCCCGGGCTAGGAGCCTTATTTAATACTTTTAATTACATTACATTATTATTGCTTTAGGTCCAGAGGACTCTTCCGAGCCAAATCAGGACCGGACAACCCCCTATCCGCATAAAAGGTTTGCCGAAACAACCCTAGTGGTGAAACTGAAAGCTCTCCAACGGCCAGTCACTTTACAATAAAGACATCCCACGCAGGGGACGCTGAGGCTGTACTCTAATTTATCGAACCCCCGTTTACAAAAACAAAATAGAATACAAACATCATTATACATTATCAACAAAACTTATACATATAAAATGCCTACATTGCTAAATAATAACATCATAGGAAGCCTTAGTGACCACCTGGCAGAAAGCGTCCAATATTCCCAAGCTGATCCAACAGACCTCATACACAAATAAGGAGTCTTGTCCCGGAAGAGTTTTCAAGAAAAAAAAAGGTAGGTGACTGGTCTAGCGAAGAAGAAGATAGTATAGCAGATTGATAGAACAGAGCAGGAATGAGAAAGAGCAAATGAGAAAGACAGTGACAGTGGGAATGTAAAGCACTAAATTTCCAGAAAGTGGGGATACTATTTATACTGAAACCCCCGGCACCCCCACGGGAGTAATACTTTTAATGGAGTTGTATGAAATAAAAGGACAAAGTTCCAAAGTTCTCTGCGTCCCTGCCAGTGCGGATGAGATTTTATTGAGAAAATGGACAATGTGATCAAAATACTGATAGCATGGCCGTCATATGGACGGCTTCTTCTCACTCACAGCGTCCTGATTATTCCTCTGTTGTTGCGCTTGTTATTGGTGGTGGTGGTGTTCTAGATGGTGGTGGCAGAAATTTTCCTCAGATCATGCCTCGTGTGTCCTTGTTGTCGGTGATGGTGGTGTCATGACAGATGAGATCTTCCTTTCCCGAATATTCTTGCGTTGCTGATGTGGTTGTTAGTGGCGGTGGGGGTTTCAATTTTCTTCGAGACTATCCTAGATTATGCCTTTGTTCTTGGTGTGACTGTTGGTGGTAGTGATGTGGATGATGGTCGTAGTCGTCGTTGCCATCGTGGTCGATGTGGTTTGATTCCAAGGCTTAATTTCTTGTGCTTATACCTCGGCAATATTTCATTTGACTTGATGATTACAACTTTCCCAGATAATCCCACTGTTGTTGATGTTGATGTTGTTATTGTTGTTGCTGCTGCTGTTGCTCTGCTAATGATTGATGCTGCAACGGGCATGAAAAGTTTCATCATTCTGACAAAGACGTTTGCACTCTTGAGAGCTTCGTTCTCACCATATTGTTACGGCGACTCTAAAATGATTAACTTTGCATCCCTTGATCTTTAAAAAAAAAAAAAAAAAAGCAGCTTAATGTGTTTGTACTATGGACAGGGTGAGCTTGTTCTGCGCTGTTTCGGTCCCTTGTAGGATCGCCGGTTGACGTTCGACGTTCGCGTATCTTAAAAAAAAAAGTTTTAATCATTGACGGTCTTTTTGTTTTCTTTTGCTCATTATCGATCTTCATCTTCCTTGCAGCTGCTCTTATCTGTGTTTCGTGGAGAAGATTTAGAGGACGGAGATTGAAGACAGAGCGATGCCGGTCATTCTTCCTCCTAGGAAAAAAACACCTGCCATGCATTCTTAATGCAGATGTTTGTTAAATAATCAGTGGAAGGGGGGGGGGGTGGAGAGGGAGAGAGAGAGAGAGAGAGAGAGAGAGAGAGAGAGAGAGAGAGAGAGACAGACAAACAGACAGACAGGCACAATCAAACACGGACGAGGAGAAGGAAGGTGGGGTGGGGTGGAGAATTACTGAGAAAGACAGAGAAAAACAGATAGACCTTAAAAATAAACAAAGAAAGAAAATTTGAATAAATGTATCATCTCCTTACAAAATGCAGAGTTAGGGGGGGAAAGGTGGAATTAAAAACGAAGAGATCACAAAAGTTCGTTTTTATCCAACAGTGCAGTCTTTTGGAATCACCTCAAATTTACAACTTTTTTTCTGTAACTTAACAAATCTAAGTAAGGTCATCATCTATATCTGTGCCACCCATGCCGTCTGGTCCTATAATAGAAGATCCCTTACATGGCTTCTAGAAGTGTAGGAACCTGCTAAGAAATTTTTTTTAATTCTTTTTTTTCAACAGGCGGTGAAACAGAATGAGATAATTCTGTACAGGATAGGTGAGATGAAGCAGCAAAAGAAAACAATTATAATATTTAAAATAACCTATATTAGTTACCAGCAGAACCATTAAAACAAATCTATGTTGGAAAATAAAACAAGAATTGAATCAGAAGTTCATCATGTTAGTTAGTAATTCATTGCTTACAGGGTCCATCGGACTGCGAAGAGCCGAAACAGGACCACAAAATCAAGACCACAACTTGGTTGAAAGAGGACTCACTCCTAATCCGTATAAAAGATCTGCTGAAACAACCCTAATGGTAACACTGAAGGCATTCCACCAGCCGGTCACTTTACAATAAAGGCGTTCCACGCAGGGGACACTGATGCACTCTAATTTATCGAACCCCCGTTTACAAAAACACAATAGAATATAAAATCATTAAAAAAGATATGAACAAAACACATAAATATAAAATGCCTACATTGCTAAATAATAATATCATGACAAGTACACACTATATCACAAGCACATCAAATATATCATTATATAAAAGCCATTTCTGACAAAACTGGTGGTATCGTAGTTCAATTTTGTTGATATATCCATCCACTTGAAATTGAT
Organism: Oncomelania hupensis; assembly: GCA_036898135.1. Taxonomy (NCBI): domain Eukaryota; kingdom Metazoa; phylum Mollusca; class Gastropoda; order Littorinimorpha; family Pomatiopsidae; genus Oncomelania; species Oncomelania hupensis. The sequence goes on along the minus strand of CM072522.1, from coordinate 19,737,927 downwards.
ATTGTAGGTAACTCAAGAAGGCATTCAAGTGAGGTTTTGACCCACTATATAATATTTGGCATTTTTTAATATAAAATTAAAACATTCATCCGTTTGAAAGTTATTTTTACAACCAAATAGGACAATCCATTTCGAAAATCTCAGTCTTGTTACATGATCACATTTACCCTTCAAATGTCGTTCTAAATCATTCCAAAACTTATATAAGTGTGGACGAGATCACAAATAATGACGCATTGTGTCTTTATTGCCGCGGCAAAAAGAACATTGAGTATTTTCCTTAATACCAATTTCTTTAAGAATTGAATTTTTATCTGAAACCATCGTAGTCTACTTTCTTTCGGTTCATAAATTGCCAGAAAGACCTTGTCCCAATTTATTTCTTCCTCAATAATGTCTTGCCATTTCTTACATGGATTAGAAATATTAATTGTCGAAACAAATATATCATTAAAAAAATCCGGAACCTTTAGGTGAGTTAATCATCAATGAATATGCCTTGGTTGCTTCGTTGAAGGTGTTATCTTCAATTTTTATTTTTGCAGTTTTAAGATATTCCTTAACTGAACCAAGGCCACTGTGAAATTCTAAAAAATGTTTTTTTATATCGTACTTTTGTTTGAACTGTGAATGTGAATACATTTCTCCATTATTAATTATTCAATAAATCTTTAATAATCTCCAATAATTTCTTCATCTCCCCTAACTTTACAGACTAAAATTTCTGCACATAAAATAAATAAACATGGGGAAGTCGGATCTCCCTGACGATTAATACGAAACTGACTCGAAGTTTTACCATTAACAGATACAGAAGATCTTTTATTGCTATAAAAAGCTAATATCCATTTGCATATATATTTTCCAAAGCCAAAGTGTTTCAAAATTGTATACATATAATTCAAATTCACTGAGTCAAATGCCTTTTCGAAGTCAATTGAAACAAACAGGAGAAAGACAGCGACAGTGGGAATTTAAAGCACCAAACTTCCAGAAAGTGGGGATACTATTTATACAAAAACCCCCGGCACCCCTACGAAGAGACCAGTTTATGTTAGTTAATTAGTTATTCATTGCTTACATGATCCAGCGGAATGTATAGAGCCGAATCGGGACCACAAAATCAAGACCACAACTTGGCTGAAACAGGACTCACCTCTGATCCGCATAAAAGATCTGCTGAAACAACCCCAGTGGTAACACTGAAGGCATTCCATCAGCCGGCCACTTTACAATAAAGGCATCATACGCAGGCGACGCTGAGGCTATACTCTAATGTATCGAACTCCCGTTTACAAAAACAAAATAGAATTCAAACATCATTATAAAATATCAACAAACACATAAATATAAAATGCCTACATTGCTAAATAATAATATTATAGGAAGCCCCAATGACCATTTGGCAGAAAGCGTCCAATATTCCCAAGCTGATCCAACAGACCTCACAAATAAATGAGGAGTTTTGACCAGGAAGAGTTTTCAATAAAAAAAGGTAGGTGACTGGTCTAGTGAAGAACAAGATAATATAGTAGATTGATAGAACAGAGTAGGAATAAGAAAGAACAAAGGAGAAAGTCAGTGACAGTGGGAGTTTAAAGAACTAAATTTCCAGAAAGTGGGGATACTATTTATACTGAAAACCCCGGCACCTACATGGGGTGAGTTTATGTATTATGTTTTAGAAAATATAGTTTTTCTGTATATAAACTACTAAAGCTGCATATCACAAACCCTTATGTACTAACAAATCTAATTTTAATGCCTGTTTTTAAAAACATACAAAAAGAGCATTCTGTGAAACCTACACAGATTAAAATAAAACCAAATAACAAACAAAAAGGATACACAATAGTCAACTAAAAACAAACACTTATTAATCTATACGATTCATGAGTGGTACTAATGTTGTCATATCCTCCCTAAAAATTGCATTCGCAGTTTGTCATTATCAAGAGGAACATATAATAAACATATTTTCAACATTAACACTGCCAAATACCAACAGTTAATAACCACATGTACTTTAAATTAAGTAAACAAAACAGAAAATTTTACATAGTCGATTGAGTTTTATATCTTTTCATATGTAACTTCTTTTGTGTGAAATAATCAGTCAGTATCAGGCACATAAAAGATAGTAAGCACTCCTAAACAGATAAAAAAAAAACAAAAAAACAATTACACTCAATAAACCAAATCTCCATTCCAAACAAAACAATAGTAGATTTCAAAGATTCTGTTTCTTCCATATACTTTTTTTAAAATCTAGAGCAAACAAAGAATGATACAAGTTTATCAATATTAATGTTTTAGAACATTATAAATCTGACAGTGATAAATATAGAAAAATGCAATTTACATTTAAACTTGTATTACAACAAATCAATGCATGCATACATACACTATACATAATACATACATACATACATATATAATAAAACTAAAGAGTGTAAACTATTCTCAAATTAGTATTAAAAAACACACATATACACACACAAACTAACAACTACTCCCATTCTCAACATGCCCTAAAAATAAACCACAAATTAAGGAGTTCTACTTCAAACAAAACCTGTATAAAACAATACAGCAATCATATTGCATCAAAAAACATAACAATGATAACGCCTCTGCAACATACAAGGCATAAGTTTTTCTAAATGAAAAATATCATAATTACAAACTAATAAAGTTTACACAAAATCAAACCACGATTGTTTAAATCATAAACAATCAAATTATATAACTGAGGCAAAGGTTCACGTTAACATTATGTCAATAACAAAAATCTTTAATAAAATTCTTGTATCTTGCTAAACACATTGTATAAATGTTATTTCCCCCTCTTTCTCATATTTTTTTAATTATTATTATCATTATTATTACTAAAGTTACCACTGTTATTGTGGCGGAAAGGGGGCCGAGTGGATAAAGCTTGGAGAGAGGTTGTCTATCTTGCATTTCTTGGTAAGATTAGCCTTGAGTGGTGTTACGTTTGAGACGGGCACGATAGATCCGATCGTTTTGTTTAAAAGTTTTCAAGAAAAAAGGTAGGTGACTGGTCTAGCGAAGAAGAAGATAGTATAGTAGATTGATAGAACAGAGTAGGAATGAGAAAGAACAAAGGAGAAAGACAGCGACAGTGGGAATTTAAAGCACTAAATTTCCAAAAAGTGCGGATACTATTTATACTGAAACCCCCGGCACCCCAACGGGGGTGGTTGTCTACCTTGCATTTCTTGGTTAGAGTAGCCTTGGGTGACTCCTGTTGTGCAGAATCCTTTGGTGTGACCATTGAGTTATGCGGGACAAGGCGACACAACATTTGTTCTCCCCGGCTGACCAATCGTCTTCTGCTTTTGGTGGTGAGCAGTACTACATTGTCGGCAGGCATTTTATGCAAGTCGGTGGCAGTCACTTGTTTGGATTGTCGTGGCAATAGTAGCCGGCAACCCGCTTTACTAGCAATCAGAAGTCTCCTCTCTGAAAATCCTTTCGGGAAGAGAGGGGACTATAAACTGATACACACACACACACACTAGCAACAAAGAATATCGTCCCCTATACGCTTAATGTGTCCGGGGACGTTAATTTACTCCAAAAAAAAAACAACAAAAAAAAAAAAAAAAAAAAAACTAGCAACACGCGTTCCCGCCTTGAAAGAGGAAATATTTTTGTCCATCTTATGATGGATACTAGAAAATAACAGCTCGGGTTGGGACGTATTCTCAAGGTGGTGTCCGAGAGACGGGGGTCAAATACTCCGCTCGGCTACATTATTATTGTTATTATTAATAGATCAAACCAGGAAAAGGATACTCTTCCTTTTCAAGAATCAAAATTAAAATGAACACCCACAAAAATATTTATATGTACACATAATCATAAATTTATAATAACAAAAATCCAATTTAAAAAAAAAGAAGCATTTTAACTAAATAATCTTGTTAAACAATACTTGTAATACTTCAGTGAGAACCAGTTCTCAGCACACAACATTTTGGATAGTTCAACAGCTAGTATGAGTTCCTTCCCTTGTGTTTACGTTTGCAACAGGGTAAGTAACAGAGTACTTTCCCCTGTGCGCCCAAGCAACGTCGTTGTAACGTTAGGCCTACTGATCTATTTGCAAAGGTTCCAACGACAATAAAATATACAATACTGAAGCTTACATTCCAAGAATACATTCCAAGAATATTTATTTATGTTCATTTCTATTGATATACGTTTCCAGCGCTCGCATTCTTTTTCTTCCCCAAACACATTATTTTCCCTATCTCCAGAGCTGTTCACTCCTCCGGTTTGACCGAATTTTCTCCGTTTTGACTGTAAAAATCCGCTTATCCGTTTTGAAAACAAAAACTCCGGTTTCAAACGCGAGCGATGAAAAAAAATTGTAGTTTTTTCGGTAGTAAGACGCTCTTTCTTCCGTTTCGTAAGTTTTCCGTAATAAGACAAAAACTGGAATTTCCTGTACAAGTTTCGATTTCCGGCTCTCGCACTTTCTTTCGTGTGTGATCGAGCATTTGTGCATGTTTTCGAAGTGACTAGTCTTGTTCGCGATGCCGAAAATAAAAAAAAACGCAGAAGATGGTGGACAAACACCACCCAAAAAGAAGATGCTTTACACGCAGAAGTGGAATGCTTCTTATTCAGAACTGCATAAGTGCTTAACGAGCTCCGAAAGGTCTGAAAACTATGCTTACTGCAAAATTTGCAAACTTGACTTCAGCGTTGCGGCATTGAAAGGCACGTGAACTGTGGTAGACACAAGCAGTTGCAACAAGAGCAGGCTAACCAATGCACAATAAGCTCGTTTATTGCTAAAGCAATAAATAAGTGAATGCTTTTTCAAATTTACTTTTTAATGTGTTTTGTAGTAAATTTAACTGTCTTTTTGTTTTGTTTTCTCAATCTCTCAAAAAATGTATTCCATTACTGTACTCCTGACAGACAGATGAAACTCCTGACAGATAGTCTGCTTACTCCTGACTGGCATTGGTAGGGGTGAACAGGTCTGTATCTCTCACACGCACAATTCGCCCTTCTTTCTTCATCAACGCTGTTTTTGCAAATCACTACGCTGTTTGCGTAAATTTAAGGGTAGGTCGGTTTTTATTGATAATTTCTTTCCCTTCAGTTTTGTGGAAGATTTCAGTATCTTTCAAACGGACGAATTGCACAATGCATGTATCGCCACGCAACAGGTGACACGCGCCATTTCGATCTGCTCTGCATCTTCCAAACCCAGCGCGTCCTGAAAAAATGTACGGACCTTCACTTCACAGTTCACATAATTAGTTTGCATACCCCACAACAGCAAATTGTACTTTCTAGAGTTGAATTCCAGGTCTCCAATTCGTTCTTCTAGTACTTCTCTGGTTTCCTTTACCCTCTTGTCAACTTCACAAATCTTGCTCTCAATGATGTCCGTCAGTCCCGAAATCTGTTCTCTCACCTCTTGAAACTCGCTGGAAAGTTTCTGCCCCCAAACAGATGGGTCATGGTCGACCGCAGCAATGGATGTGTATCGGTTCATGGTGTTGGTTTGGCTTAGTGGCTTCTTGGGAGTCATTTTTTCACTGGAGGGTTCGACACCAAGTGGTTATTCCGCCACTAACCAAACCGGAAGTTCCAACTTTTATTTCTTTGTAATATATAAGACTAAGAAGGATTCGAGATGTTCAAATATGTGCAGAGAAAATCATGATTACTTCTCTAGATCTGCAATATACGAACAACACCTATTCTAGAAATCCACAATATACGAACACAATGACATCTAGATCTATTGCAAAGTGCAAACAGTTTCATCATCATCATCATCTTTATCATCATCATTATCATCATTTTCGTCGCCGTCATTGTTGTCGCCATACCATCGTTATGTGTTTCATCATCGTAATTGTAGGCATCATCATGATGATCGTTATATGTATCATCATCATCGTTATATGCATCATCACCGTCATTCTAATCATCGTCATCATCATCAACGTCATCATTGTCACCGCATTTTTAGCATCAGCATTATTTTATTGTGTTCATATTTATTACTGTTGTGTGGCATGGCCGGAAACAACGTTTACAATGTAAACCTTTGGATGAATAATTGTCTTATGTCTGAAATCATCTCTCAATGATCTTGAAAGTTCCTTGAGCAAGCGCGTTTCTTTGGTGGAGACGGCTGTCATTGTCTCCAGAGAATGGATTGGTAAAGCCGTTTTCGGATTCGATTTTTCGTTGGATCGACCAACAAGTTCGTGCCTGGTGGATTATGGAAAGGATCGACCATCTTAAGACAGGAGTGTTTATCCGGTTTAGTGAAGATGCGATCTGTCTTGTAAAGGATCATCTAATCCCTCCCTCTTCCTCTTCTGCCCCCTCCCCTCTCCCTCATCTCCTCTACCCATTCACTCCTCTCTCTCTCTCTCTCTCTCTCTCTCTCTCTCTCTCTCTCTCTCTCTCTCTCTGTTACAGAAACGCCGTCTGTAAAAGTATATCTCTTTCCTCCCTCTCACCACCCCTTCTCTCTCTCCACCCTCTCTGTCCCTCTCCCAGTCTCTTTCACCCTAATCCCTTTGTTGTTGTTGTTGTTGTTTTTGTTGTTCTTCTTCTTCCTTCTCTCCCCCCTCCCCCCCCCCCCGTTCTCTCTCACTCTCTCTCCACCCCGTCCACACCCACAATCTCTCCAATCTCTTTCCTGCCGTAATCTCTCCCCCATCACCCACTCCACCCCTTTTTTTCCCTATTTTTTTTTGTCCCAGGGAAAGAACGTGATGCAATTTGTAATGGACCTTTCGACAAAATTGTTCTCCAAAGACTACGACTGCAGGGGCATGGCACGAGTTGGGTGCCTGCGTTGTGTACAGCGCATCGTCTATAGCACAGAGTTACATTAGCACACAGTTAACAGCTGGATTGAACTCGAAAGCTACTGCCATTCAAACAAACAAAACACACAACAGCAAAAAAAACAACAACAACAAAAACAGTATTGTCATAATAGTTATAGAAGAATATTGCTGTCTTAACCCACAATGTCAGTGGACTTTTGCGGATGACTTCAGTTCAGTTTATTTAATGCCCGGTATTTTGTTTTTACAATGATAATTACACGCTTGACGTTCAACCGCGTGCACACAGTTGACGTGTAAAACTGTTCAGCACACTTAGAAATTTTTTTATATTTAGTTAATCGTTCTTATATGGCGCTTTTCCAGGTCAACAGCTGCTCAAGGCGCTGGCCGGCTGGCAGGATCTAATTCAAGCCACCCTAATAAATTCATAGTTATAAAGTTGTTTGCGGTTGTTTGTTTTTTTCTTCTGATTTTTTTGTTTTTATTTTGTCCTGTTGATACATCTAATATGTATTTCAATTATCTAAATGTGTATTGAGTAGACAAGTAAAAAAAAAAAAAGGCTGAATGAGGAAAAATACAGCATATTAAAAGATTGTCCATGCATGTCTTTCGCTAAAACACTTCGTCAACTGTTACAATCCAAATGAGGAATAAAATCCATTTCGTAAATATTTTATAAGCGTATTTGTATATTATTTCATTAACTTTTCTTTTCCAGTGCTATGATCATGATTCTTGTGTAGAAATATTAAAACGCTTCATACATTTTTTTTGTCATTTTACGACGACGTTAGAAAAAAAAAGTCACTTGCAGAAATCGAACCAAGGGCAGGAGATACACACGACTTGCCACAGAGCCAAGGCGGCACCCCAGTACAAATACAGTCGAATAGAAAGACGACGTTCATTGTCCATTGTAAACTCGTTCGGTCTGCCAGTCTAGAAAGTCACGAAGGCGTGGCATCAAGTACATTTTATCGTGAAATACTGTTTTACTAGCAATACTTAAAGTGAAATTCTGCCGACAGCATGAAGTTAAAAAGGTGTTGTTATCAAATATGTTGAGTGAAATACTGTAGCCCTGGCAATATTTAACGTGATATTTTGTTGAAAGCATGAAAGTTATAGTTTAGATGTGGTGAAAGTCTGGGATTATGTTTCGAATTAAAAAAACAACAACAACAACAGTATTTAAAGTTCTTATTGTTATTAATGACCAAACACCTGCAAACTACCATGTTTTGCAAGAGTCTCCGGTGAAATATGACCACGCAATTGAGATCGTCTCTTATGAAATTGATAAAGTTGTGAAATAATCATGTAGTGATATAAACAATCTCAGAGTTAACAGACACCACCCAGTTAACAGACATCACCCAATAAAATGATATGGGCATCATGCCCTCACTTCGCGGAAGATAATTATTGCAGCCTTCCGTAAGATAGTTGGGTGGTATGAATATTCTCAAAAGTATTAGATGGGGACATGTACATCCTTCCACACTCCACTTCTCTATATAAATACAAAATCTTGTTTAAATTGGATGTATTACAAATTAGTTCACTTTCAATTAACAGGGTGGGGAACAACTCATTGAGAAAAACTCTGAACAGGCCGGGGTCCAGAGGCCGCCTAGGCCCCGGCGGGGTCAAGGTGCAGGGCCCTTGTTTTAACACCATTTCGCCTGCTCTAAGCAAGAAGAATCAACAAGAGCGGGCGGGGAGATGTTGCACGCATTCAGTTCTAGCGGGCCCGTTCTAGCAATGACAAAGTAAAAGGTGGACACGGATGGGTACTTGTAATAATAGGTCTACTGGATTCGGAAACGGACAAATTTTTTTTCCTCTGAACTCTTTTTTTTCTCCTCTGAAATGGCTGCCGATTTCCTCTGAAATCAGCGGATCCGAGGAGAGTTCCCCACCCTGAATTAAATTAGAGCACTCCGTGACAAATAAAGCCTTACTGAAAATTACAGCCAAAACACCTAGGTGGTTCAACTTCTCTGAGAAGAAAACCTGGAGTCAAGAACGTGTGTCCAATATGAAATCGTTTTATCACTGTTTCTCCTTTATGCGTGGAAGCTAATTAATTAGGCAACGGATCAGAAAGATCTGATAAGCTTTGAAAAAGTTTGTTGTTAGCCTTCTTCCTGTCAGAGCATTTTTTTTCACAGTAAGAGCTAGCCAAGCCTGGCAATTTATAATGGTACGACAAGAATTAACATATTTATAGGAACTTCGATTGAATGTGAAGTCTGAGCGCTGCTGCTGTGAAGAAATTTCACAGGGAAAGTATTTTATACAACAGAGTAGTCCACAGACCGTTCAGAAGCGAATAAAGAGGGAACCCGAAAAAGGTACGTCCAATCAATCCAACCGAGACAGAAATCTCTCCTTTCTCCTCCAATAGCCGCTTTCGACACAAACCGAAACTGGATTCCGGTCTGACCAATCGAAAAAGGCAAAATCGAAACCGAAAAACGGTTGTCCAATCAATGGTGTCGAGACAAAAAAGCGATCGAAGAGATCTCGAGCTTGAAAGATGGCATTGAGTGGCTGCTTCAGGAGAGGGTCAACAGGTCACAAAAGGAAAGGGAGAGCACCTAGTCTGACCCTGATGATGCACGGGAATTGATCCCCGGGATCCTCTTGTCCCTTCCCACCCAAAACTGAAATAGGCTGTACAGGAGAGAGACACTCATGTTCCTCTGCGTCCCTCGCCCCACCCCTCCCCTCCTCTCTCTCTCTCTCTCTCTCCCCCTCACTCTCTTTCAAAATCTTATTCAATCCAATCCCAACCACCCCTCAGTATACAACATGCCAAATCTTCTCCTGACATACCCGAATAACATGGGGCAAATCATCTGAACAAGCCTCCGGTACTTATACTTGCCAAACCAACCCAACCTCCAGTAAACCCAGGCCAAGCCACATTTCCTCAAATCACGCTTGGTTAGTTAGTTATTCATTGTTTACAGGGTCCAGCGGACTGCAAAGAGCCGAATCAGGATCACAAAATCAAGACCATAACTTGGCTGAAAGAGGATTCACCCCCGATCCGCATAAAAGATCTGCCAAAACAATCCTACTGGTAACACTGAAGGCACTCCACCAGCCGGTCACTTTACAATAAAGACATCCTACGCAGGGGACGCTGAGGCTATACACTAATTTATCGAACCCCCGTTTACAAAAACAATATAGAATACAAACATCATTATAAAATATCAACAAAACACTTACATATAAAAATGCCTACATTGCCAAATAATAACATCATAGAAGCCCCAGTGACCATTTGGCAGAAAGCGTCCAATATTCCCAAGCTGATCCAACAGACCCCACACACAAATCAGGAGTTTTGTCCCAGAAGAGTTTTCAAAAAAAAAGTTTTTTTGATTGATTGATTGATTGTTGCTTTAGGTCCAGCGGACTCTTCCGAGCCAAATCAGGACCGGACAACCCCCGATCCGCATAAAAGATCTGCTGAAACAACCCTAGTGGGAAAATTGAACGCCCTCCACCGGCCAGTCACTTTACAATAAAGACATCCCACGCAGGGGAAGGCTGAGGCTTTACCCCAAATACTCGAACCCCCGGTTACAAAACCAAAATAGAATACAAACATTATTATAAATTATCAACAAAACATATACATATAAAATGCCTATATTGCTAAATAATAACATTATAGGAAGCCCTAGTGACCACCCGGCAGAAAGCGTCCAAAAACTCCCAAGCTGATCCAAAAGACCTCATACACAAACAAGGAGTCTTGTCCAGGAAGAGTTTTCAAGAAAAAAGGTAGGCCAATGATCCAGCGAAGAAAAAGATAGTATAGCAGAGTGAGAGGACAGAGCAGGAATGGGAAAGAGTAAATGAGGAAGACAGCGACAGTGGGAATTTAAAGCACTAAATTTCCATAAAGTGGGGATACTATTTATACTGAAACCCCCGGCACTCCAACGGGAATACTGTTGCCGCAGTGAATCGGTCTTGCCTACAAAGGAAAGACAGGTTTTCAACTGGGGCTTTCACTTTTCCCTTTATAGGTTAGAACAATCTACAGTGGCAAGATTGCTCAAGACCCCAAGGGGTAAAAAAAAAAAAAAAAAAAAAAAAGGTAGGTGACTGGTCGACCGGTCTAGCGAAGAAGAAGATAGTATAGTAGATTGATAGAACAGAGTAGGGATGAGAAAGAACAAATGAGAAAGACAGTGACAGTGGGAATTTAAAGCACTAAATATCCAGAAAGTGGCGATACTATTTATACTGAAACCCCCGGCACCCTCACGGGGGTAAATCAAGCTTGGAATACCTCATTTTAATTGAGAGATGGAGTCCATTAAATATCTCGCCTCCGTTATTACCAAAGATGGCAGTCGTCTGCGGAGGTCAAGACCAGGCTGGCAGCGAAGGTCAAGACCAGGCTGGCAGTGGTTATGTCAATAATGGCAGATCTGGAAGACCAGATACATATGTTTCTGTACCAAGGTGAAATTCTTCAAGTGCATAGTGCTGTCCCGTGCGGTTGTTAAAGCTGGACCTTGACAACAGATTTGGGGGGAAAAACGAAGTGAAACCACAGAATTCTGCAAATCACCTAGGACGAACACAAGACCAACGAGTACGTCCAGAACCTGACCACGTCACTTGTGCACACTTTGAAGTAAAAAAGGTAAAATGGTAGTCCCATAGCCTTGTGGACGTGATATTGGAGATCACACTTATCTTGGGCCAGCGTAATGAGGGCGATGCCCATCTCTCTCCCTCACTGCTTTTACCTTCCCCGCCCTTAAGAGAGAGTAGGTACTCAGTTACAGTTGAGTCAACTGGGGGGCGTTGTTATTTGTCGCTTCACGTTTTGCGGTCACCCATCCAAGTGCTAACCGCACCGGACGGTGCTTAACTTGCGACACAGTAGCGAGTGCTCCAACCGCTGCGCTATCCGACACTTCATCGTGAAGAGGAGAAAGTTGGCATGGTTTGCTCAAGTCACGCGGCATGACACACTTGCGAATCCCATTGTGCAAGTTAAGTCACAGTGGAAGTAGGCAGACGCAGAGGAAGGCCAACAAAACTAAAGAGTAGGGCAGATGATGTCAAAATGGACGGCGCTGGACATGTCACGCCTCTTGAAAACGGCAACAAACTGATCGAAGTCCCGAAAACTCTCCCCGACAGCAATCCCTCATGTCTCCCCAAGTGCCCAACAGGCTGGGGGATTAGACAGATTGCAAGGGAGCTCAGCCACGTACTATTTATAACAGACACTCCACAGAATGCTCGGACACGACATTTAGATGATAATTTCGCAAATACTAGACACAAAATGTATAAATATATAAGCAAATAGTCATCTCTCTTAGTCTGCACTAGACGTTTTATTAGTATTTCTTTTTAATCGCATTATGTTCTAAGGATGAAAAAACTAAACCCGAAATATAAAGACACATACAAACGAGTTTTAAATGTTAATTTCCTGCTTTAATGATGAATTTCTTTTTTTAAACCGCAAGCCGCTCCAACCCCATTATGCAAAGGCCCCAACAAGGTTTTGATAAATATCTAAAATAATAAACGAAAACCAATTAACCAACTACAAAAAGCGTACATTGCATCGCCTCAGCATCCGGAAGTCCGAATCAGACACACACCTATTCTATCCTATCCTCTCCTCTCCTATCATATCCTATCCCGTAACTCGGAAGTCGCTGGGACACCACAGATGATAGTTTAACCATCTTTCTCTGTCCTCAGCAACCCTCATGGCTTCGCTCAGTTTCAAGCCAGTCCATTCTCGAATGTTGTTCTCCCACCTCCTTTTATGTCTCCCTCTACTTCTGCCTCCTTGCACTGTACCTTGCAGGATCTTCGTTGCAAGGCCTGATGTACTGGTGACGTGGCCATGTCATCGGAGTTTCCGTTTCTTCACCGCTGTGACCATGTCATCGTGTTGTCCAATGGCTTGTGTGATGGTCTATCGGACTTCGTCGTTGGTGATGTGATGGAAATAGAAATGCCCAGAAGTCTTCTGTAGCACCTCATCTTCATGCTTTGTATTCTTCGTTGTAGATCTGCTGTGAGGGTCCATGTTTCGCAAGCGTATAAGAAGACGGAGATGACAAGGTAGTGCAGCAGCCTTACTTACCTTGGAATGTAGACTGATGGTCTTGTGTTTTCCAAATGGGCTTCAACCTTGTCAGGGCAGCAGTTGTTTGTGCGATCCTGGAGAGTACTTCCTGTCAGGACCCATTGTCTGATACAATGACTCTTAAATTTTTGAAGATATGCACTGTGTTGAGGGATTGGCCTTGGTGTTCGTCTTGATGCGATTGTGTTGTTGGTCATCATTTTGGTCTTCTCTGCATTTATTTCCATTCCAAATGCTCTGGAGGCGGTGTCAAGCATCTGTACTAGCGGTTCAAGTTCTTGTTCCTCTCCAACAAATCCATCAATGTCATCCGCAAAACATGAGCATGGAGATTGCTCTACCCCCTATGCTGACTGTGCTTTCGTGACCTGCAAGGGCATCTGACATGATGCGCTCAAGGAAGATGTTAAAGAGTTTTGGAGAGAGTAGGCATCCTTGACGCACACCAATTTTTGTTCTGAACCAGTTCCCGATGGCGCTGTTGTGGAGGACTGTACTGGTAGCCTTGTCATACAGGCTTTTGATGACTTCAATAATTTTAGAGCTGATGTTGTGCACTCTCATGGTTGCCCACAGAGCTGCATGCCAGACTCGGTCAAACAGCTTTCATGAAGGCTACAAACACATGGTATGGATGATTTGGTGCTCTAGGTATTTATCGCAGATTATTCTGAGGTTGAACATCTGTTTAGTGGTACTTCGCCCTGCCCTGAATCCTGCTTGTTCTTCAGCTATGATTTGCTTAGCTTGGGGTTTCAACCTGTAATTATTCTTAAGAGGACCTTGTTGGGATGGCTGATGAGGCTGATGGTGCAGTAATTTTCACACTCCTGAAGGTTACCTTTTTTGGGAAGAGTGATGACATGCGAATGGCCCCATTAGGTCACTCCCTACTCTGCCAGATCTTGTTACAGAAAATGGTGAGGGCGTCAGTCATCGTTTCTCTTTCTGCTTGAAGCAATTCCGCGGGTATGATGTCCACTCCCCCTGACATCCCTTTCCTCAGCGATTGCACTGCTGCCTCAACTTCTTCTCGGAGAATTGGAGGATTTCTTCTTCTACTCTAATATTTGGACATGCTAGAACTGATGGGTCTCCGTTTGGTGTGTGGTTATAAAGGTCAGAGCAGTACTCGGTCCATCTATTAAAAAACAACAACTTGTTCTTCTGTAAGGCAGACTTGCTTTATATCGTGGAGACCTTGGGTGGTTTAACACTTGTCAGCCGCTTCACAGTCTGGTAAGCCTTCTAGCTGTTGTTCTTGTTCAGCCTGTTCTCTATTTCATGGCATTGATCTTCTATCCAGTTCTCCTTTGCTGTGTGCATGCCTTTTCGGATCGCATTGCTGAGTTTTCAGTATGCATCAGCTCCCTGTGCGGTGTTCTATTTTCTTTTCATCCACACACAATGACACTCGAAGCACTACCGCGGACATACACATCTGTCTATCTGTCTCTCCCTCTCACTCTGTCTCTGTCTCTCTGTCTTTGAACACAAAAAAATAAAAGTCAGAGAAACAAAATGCATATGTAATCTTTGTCTCTCTAGATTCTATAGTCTACATGTGAAATCCCGATTAACGTTCAAAATCTCTCTCTCTCTCTCTCTCTCTCTCTCTCTCTCTCTCTCTCTCTCTCTCTCTCTCTCTCTCTCTTCTCTCTCTCTCTCTCTCCCTTCCTTTTATCTCTCATTGAATGAAGAACTATACGACGAAAAACTAAATGTATCTCTACTCCCTCTCTCAACCCCATCACCCCCCCCCCCCCATCTGTTTCTCTCACTTCTCTCTCTCTCTCTCTGCCCCCCTCCCCTTTATCTCTCATTGAATGAAAAAACTAAAAGGGTGAAAAACCAAACAATGTATATCTAGCCTTCGGTGGCAGCGTTGTTTTTTTCAATCCACCAGCACTTAACGAAACCTCTCACACGTTTCCAAGGTAACCTTGAATTAGACCTAAAATTACCCAGGGCTGCCAATGTGTAACTCTCTGCCCTCTCTCTTCCTCAACCCACCCACTCCGAACGTCTCTCACCCCCCCCTCCCCCATTACACACACACACACTTACCATACTCCTAGATCTTACTTGGTGTAGCCGTTGGGTAATTTTGGTTAATTTACTCTCTCTCTCTCTCTCTCTCTCTCTCTCTCTCTCTCTCTCTCTCTCTCTCTCTCTCTCTATTATATATATATATATATATATATATATATATATATATATATATATATATATATATATATATATATATATATATATATTTTGGTTAATTTACTCTCTCTCTCTCTCTCTCTCTCTCTCTCTCTCTCTCTCTCTCTCTCTCTCTCTCTCTCTCTCTCGGTGGTAAATTTAATCTTTGAATCTTAAGATCTCCCTTACATCTTCTTCTTCTTCTTCTCTCCTTCCTTCCCTGCTTCTCTCTATAGCTATCTCGCCTGTTTTGTTGCTTCTTCTTCTTCTTCTTCTGCTGCTGCTGCTGCTGCTGCTTTTTCTCCTTCTACTTCTCCTCTTTTTTTCTTCTTCCTCCCCACCTCCTTCTCCTTCAATATTTTGATTTTATCTTTTTCGGTTTCGTTCTACTTACTTTCTGTATGTAACCGCCCTCCCCCCCCCATTCCCCACCTCTCTCTCTCTCTCTCTCTCCCCTCATCTAGGCTGCTCTCCCACTGTCTTACCTTCATCCCCCCCTTCCCCCACCTCTCTCTTCGCTCTCTGTCTGTCTGTCTGTCTCTCTCTCCCGCCCTCCTTCTCTCCTCCCTTTGATCTTCTTCCACTTCACATTGTTCAGTTAACGGCGCCCTCCCACGTGCTTTCGAGTACGAGGTAAAATGCAACAGACAGTAAGTTGAAGACAAGCGGAAAGCGAGTTCGCCCTTACTACACAGTGGGGAGAAAGGACCTAGTGCGTGCTGGGTGTACTTGTGTAGCCGGCACTCACCTGTCTAGGACATGAGCGTCAGGATCTTTAAAGTCCATGCGATGGAATGCGTGCGGGAACAGACTAGACCTCAGTTTATACTCTCATCCGAAGTAGTAGGGGCTTAGGATTGGATTGGATCATAGATTATAGTCCCCAACACATCAGCGTAAAGGGTATAGGGGCTTAGTAAAATTTTCATTTTATTTATACCCCATTACAGGGTATACCCTGTACAGGGTGCAATGTTATGGCCTGACATTCGAGTACACTGCGTACACCACTGAACCAACTGCGCTCTCCAGTACTACTACTACTACTACTACTACTACTACTACTACTACTACTACTACTACTACTACTACTACTACTACTACTACTACTACTACTACTACTACTACTACTAATGTACTCCTCCTCCTTCTCCTCCTCCTCTTCCTCATCATCGTCATCATCATAATGGATGCTTTCACACTACTACTAGTACTAAGAAGCAGAAGAAGAAGAAGAAGAGTAGGCTTAAATAATGGATGCCATTACGCGCTTTTTCTTCACTTGAACTCAAGCGCGGCGATCTGAACAGATCGCTAAAATAAAAGACGGATAAAGAGTTAATTTGTATGATTTGAAATTTAGATTGACTCTATCCAAAACCATTATAAAGAGAGGGAGGAGAAAACTGGAGTATCACCCCACCCCCCACCCCCACCCCCCCAAAAAAAAAAAAAAAAAAATAAAATAAAATAAATAAATTTGTAAAAAATAAATAATAAATAAATAAAAATAAAGCCTTCGGTGACCTAATAGGCATCATGCCTAATAGTTTGTTCCAATTACTGCAAGGGAGAGTGAGGAAACAAAATATTAGCAGATAGGCTTAAACAAAAGTAAATTTTAATTTTAAAAACACAACTAACCATAATGAATAAATAAAGAAATAAAATTTACAATATAATAAATAAATACAATTTTCATGATGTGCGTTGTTATCGTTGCAGCTAAAGCTGCCCTATATCACTGCAATCATTAAGTGTGACGCAAAAGCGACTGACATCAAATCAGTTGAAGTCACCAGGAGCGAGTTATGCGTGACGTGTTTGTCACTTTTCGAACGCCATTTCTCGCGTCACAGATCATCTCGCTGCTCACGCGAGATCGCGCAATGCTAACATGGAGCCGGATTAACTAACTCTCACAACAAACAATACTCACACTCACTCAATCAGCCTCCCCGTCTTTCTTTCTTTCTTTCTTTCTTTCTTAGTTTTGCAAACGCAAGGAATACTTTTTTCAAAAGGTATTATTATATTCGTCCTAACTCTATAAGTTTAATAAACTGCTGAAACCAGTTGTCACAATTCATATTAAATATCTTCCTAGACATACGTGTATTGTGTAGAAGTTCGAAGCTCAGACAGTCGCGTGCATTTATGATGACGTTATTTGTGTATGACGTAAAGGATTAGTTTTGCCGTAGATTGTGTAAAATATAGAATTCCTATCCTATCCAATAACTCGAAGGTCGTTGGGGCACCGCAGATGATCGTTTAACCAGCGTATTCCAGCTTTCTCTGTCATCAGCAACCCTCATGGCTTCGCTCAGTGTCAAGCCAGTCCATTCTCGAATTTTGTCCTCCAACCTCTTTTTCTGTCTCTCTCTTCTTCTGTCTCCTTGCATCGTGCCTTGCAGGGTGGTCTTTGCAAGGCCTGATGCTCTGGTGATGTGGCCATACCATCGGAGTTTCCGTTTCTTCACCACTGTGAGTATGTCATCGTGTTGTCCATTGGCTTGTATGATGGTCTGTCAAACTTCGTCGATGGTATGTGCTGGGTATAGGAAATGCCCAGCAGTCTTCTGTAGCACCTCATCTCCATGGCTTATATTCATCGTCGTAGATCTGCTGTGATAGTCCATGTTTCGCAAGCATAAAGAAAGATAGAGATGACACTGGAGCGCAGCAGCCTTACCTTGGAATGCTGACTGATGGTCCTGTCTTTCCAAATGGGCTTTAATCTTGCCTGGGCAGCAGTTGTTTGTGCGATCCTGGAGAGGACTTCCTGTCGGAACCCATTGTATGATACAATGGCTCCTAAATATTTGAAGCTATGCACTGTGTTGAGGGATTGGCCTTGGACTTTGATGTCCATGTTGATGCCATTGGTTTTGTTGGTCATCAATTTGGTCTTCTCTGCACTTATTTTCATTCCAAAGGCTCTGGAGATGGTGTCAAGTTCTTGTTCTTCTCCAGCCAATCAATCAATGTAACCCGTAAAACGGAGGTTGGAGATTGCTCTACCCCCTGTGCTAACTGTGCCTTCATGATCCGCAAGGGCATCTGACATAATGCGCTCTATGAAGATGTTACAAGAGTATTGGAGAGAGTAGGTATTCTTTTACGCACACCAATTGTTCTGAACCATGTCCTTCCAAACACCCATTTTATTAATATGTTTTACTTGATACAATTGCATGAATACTGAAAGTGTAACAGCTGGACGTAATTTCTCTCCCTGAAAGTGTTGTGCATATATTTATATTTATTAACATCTATACATAATTGTAAGTTTTATAAATCTATGTTCAACTGATGTTTTTTTTTAGTTTGCTTTCTTGTTTGTTAGTTTTTCCTTCAGTATTTTCTGGAATATACACTCTAGACTCTGGTTACCTGCCCTTTAAAACACGGCAAGGGAATGAACATGGCTGCCGCAGACCAGTCACAACGTCTGAATCTGCAGAGGTGTAGGCCGTACTTTGTGCCTACTAATTGTACTAGTGTAGGAAGTATGCCTCAGCAGTCATAGCAACGGTGTGTGCGCCGATCACACACCTGAAAACAGAATACCGGTAGACTTTCACTCAAGCACATGCAATAGCTACTAGATTCCAATGTCCGTAACTGTCGCTAGCAACAGTTGTTTCAAGCACGGCAAACAGACTTTTCAATTCCGTTCTCATTTAACGCTTGGAAGACTCGCAAAACGGTTGAGTGGTGTGGCCTAGTTGACAAAAATCGAACTGAAATGCAAACCGTTGAAAGTGTGTTCCAAATCACTGTGAGTTGTTGTGGCTCTCACCTTATTTATTTTCTTTTTAATGCGCGATTTTCTTAATTAAACTATCGGGTTGGGTTTATTAAATAAATAAAATTAATGAATAAACTTTGTTACACCAATATATACACCTTTCTGGAACATTGGAACAAGAAACAAAATCGGGACAACCTCTCTTCTTTTTATTGTATATAGCGTCCATTATTATTATTATTATTATTATTATTATTATTATTGTTGTTGTTGTTGTTGTTGTTGTTGTTGTTGTTGTTGTTGTTGTTGTTGTTGTTGTTGTTGTTGTTGTTGTTGTTGTTGTTGTTGTTGTTGTTGTTATTATTATTATTATTATTATTATTATTATTATTATTATTATTATTATTATTATTATATCACTTTGACTTTCAATGTTTTTTCTTACCTGCTTGCCTGCCTACATCGTTCAAAGTTTAAGCCTATCTCTTTCATCTCTTATTTTTCATCTTCCGCTCTCGGAAAGGTACTCTCTCTCTCTCTCTCTCTCTCTCTCTCTCTCTCTCTCTCTCTGTCTGTCTGTCTGTCTGTCTCTCTCTCTGTGCGTGCGCGAAGGTGTATGTATGTGTGTGTTCCCTCCTTGATTCTCGCAGTGTATCTACTCTAACGAAGGCTGCGTAAGTTGTTCGTTAACGTGCGTATATGTCCGATTATTGGCTTCAGGGTTTGACTACTTGCCTGTGTATTTACTAATGCGTTTGGCAGCTTATTTCCTTGTACATTTACCTGTTTATACGATAGCCTGGATGCCTACCTGTTGCTTTATTATTATCTTATTTGTTTATGCATTTGAAACTTGTGAATTTGTGTACTTGGTTGTTTATTTGCACAGAGCAAGACCTTTCACCATATTTTCCAAACACAATCCTGTCAGCATCTCTTCAGTGTCTGTGTGTGTGTGTGTGTGAGAGAGAGAGAGAGAGAGAGAGTGAGGAACAGAGAGACGAATGGAGGGAGAGTTGTGCGTGTGTGTGTGTGTGTGTGTGTGTGTGTGTGTGTGTGTGTGTGTGTGTGAGAGAGAGAGTGTGTGAGAATATGTGGGTGTGGAAAACTGAGATTGCCGCATTCTTTGCTTGAATGCGTCTTAATTTTTATGTTAGTGGTACCTGTAGTACGTACGAGTCTACTTCTGTCTACTTAACTGATTTGTATCGGTCACTAACATAATAAAGACAGACAGAGAAACAAATAGATACCTTATTTTACTGGCTTATATTGTTTTTTGCATCCGCTCTGATGTGGAAGTCAACTTTTAGTAGTGAGAACAATTGTTTATGTTTTCCAAGTTATTTGTTTGCAAAGGCAAGACCTTTAAGCATGTTTACCAAACACAACTCTGTCAGAATCTCTTCTCTTCTCTGTGTGTGTGTGTGTAGGTGTGTGTGTGTGTTTGTATGTGTGTGACAGAGCAAGAGAGAGCGACAGGCAGACAGAGAGAAAGACACAGAAAGAGAGGCTATTTTGCTTGGGTCTTTGTTTTAGTGCTTGCATGCGTCATTTGCAAGCTAAAGTTTAGTAGATCGGAAGGTTGGCTTCAGTTTTCGTGTTTTTATCTGTTTTGCCAATTGACATAATTTAGCGAAACAGACGAGACAACAAGACAAAGACAGACAGAGAAAACTCTAGACTTTTGAGTGCCAGTTTTTCTCTCTCTCTCTCTCAAAATAGTCTGTCTGTTTATTTTAGTATTTATTGGAAAGTATTTAACATTATTGCAGAAAAAATGCGAAATTTGGGTTGCTTTTTAATCCAATGCGGCCGAAGAGCAACGCCAACCCGGACTACGGGGAAACCTGCTTGCTGACAGTGTATGGCGTTGCTCTTCTTTTTGGATCAAAAAGCAGCCCACATGTCGCATTTCTTCTGCAATAATGTTAAATACTTTCCAAGAAATACAAATAAACAGACAGGCAGATTATTTTGCAAGCTTCTGTGCTTCAGTGCCTCAACGTGTGTCCTAATTTTCAAGCTAACCTTGGTACAATAAGATATTCGCTTCTGTTTTCCTTGTCCACTGACACAATAAGAGGCGGGAGGGAGAGAAAGAACGAGAAAGTGAGATAGACAGCCAGAGTTGTGTGCTTGTTAGCATCGTTATTTTCCAAATAACTTTGGTAGAAGGCGAAAGAAATTTCTTCGGTTATTTATTTATTTAATTTTTTTTGTGTATACCTGATTCGTAACTTGACATAAATGCTTAGTTTGAGAGAGAGAGAGAGAGGGGGGGAAGGGTTAAGAGAGAGAGATAGGGAGAGAGAGAGGGGGGGGGGGAGAGACAGACAGACATATATTAGCGGTACTTTTTGTGTGTGTTTGCAAGCGCGGTAATTTTGAAACTAACTACAGTAGATGGGAAGCTAGCTCCTGTTTTCCTTGTTTATCTGTTTTGCCAATTGACATAATAAGGAGAGGGCCACACATAGCACAGAGCGTAGACATTTCAACACCCGTGTTTTTACCTTATCAAGGAACCATCGTTATACCTGTTCTGAGACTTACATGAAGCTTATCTGTAAGACAGCGAAGGGGGTAGGAGAACGTGAGAGAGATGGAGACGGAGAGAGAGAGAAAGAGAGAGAGAGAGAGAGAGAGAGAGAGAGAGAGAGAGAGAGAGAGAAAGGGTAGAGAGAGGGGGGGGGAAGAGAGAGCTAAACAGAGAGAGACAGAGCGGGAATGGCAAGCGGAGTAGAGAGAGGGAGTGGGGGGGGGGAAGGAAGTGAGGAAGGGAGAGGGAGATTGGCAAGCTGAAAGACAGAGACCGAGAGAGGGAAACAGAAAGAGAGCGAGATTGGCAAGCGATTTGTTGAAGTGTGTTAACAGCTGCATAATTGAAACATGTAAACTTTACCGAACGCAACATAGCACACACATACACACACAAACACACACACACCACCACCACCACCATCCTTCCATTTTACCCTCGACTCCCCCCTCTCTCCCCCATCCGCCCACCACCCTTATCCAGGCTCTTCCCAAACTTCCCCGTCTTCTAGTTCTAAACGGCAGCGTAAACCCGATTCTTAAAGTGAAATAAGAAATGTCAAGCAGGTTGATCTGCTAACTGCCGCAGGCAACCATCTGATGATTCAGCTTACGCAAAGGTGTTGAAGGCAGGTGAAAACGGAGGACAGAAAGATAGAGTAGAATTTCCATTGCATATGTGAAGTTGAAACTGAAGTTGAAGCTTTTATCGTATGCAGGTTTTAGTTATGGCTTAATATTACATGTCCCTTAAGTTATGAACGTTAACAATAACAGATCTTTAAAGTCATGAACATTAACAAAACCAGTTCTTTAAAGTTATGAACATTAACAATACAGACTTTTAAAGTTATGAACATTAACAGTCCTTTACACTTAAAGATATGAAAATGAACAATAACAGTTCTATAATGTTATGAACATCAACAATTACAGACCTTTAAAGTTATGAACATTAACAATAACAGTCCTTTGAAGTCATCAACCTTAACAATAATAATACCTATTATGTAATGTATACTTGTTTAAATGTTAATGAAATAAAACACTATGTGGGGAGAGAGCTGAGTGGGAGAGAGACTGGGGGTGGAATGGACGGAGAGAGGAAGGGGGAGGTGAAGATAGATAACAGAAAAGTAGAGAGAGGGTGAGAGACAGAGACAGACAGAGAAAGAGAGTGACATAAAGACAGATAGGCAGACAGATAGACGATATAGCAACACAAATGTTTAAGCCACTAGGTTTGCAACAGTTGCCAAAGATAGCATCACTGCTATTTTATGCCTCTTTCAATCTCTGCTGTTGCGATATCCAACCAACCCTATGCCGCAGTTAAGTGTGACAATGACACTGCGAAATTTCACAGTTGTTTATATGATTGATTGATTGATTGTTGCTTTAGGTCCAGCGGACTCTTCCGAGCCAAATCAGGACCGGACAACCCCCGATCCGCATAAAAGATCTGCTGAAACAACCCTAGTGGGAAAATTGAATGCCCTCCACCGGCCAGTCACTTTACAATAAAGACATCCCACGCAGGGGACGGCTGAGGCTTTACCCCAACTACTCGAACCCCCGGTTACAAAAACAAAATAGAATACAAACATCATTATAAATTATTAACAAAACACATACATATAAAATGCCTACATTGCTAAATAATACAATCATAGAAAGCCCTAGTGACCACCCAGCAGAAAGCGTCCAACACTCCCAAGCTGATCCAACAGACCTCCTACACAAACAAGGAGTCTTGTCCAGGAAGAGTTTTCAAGAAAAAATGTAGGTCATTGATCTAGCGAAGAAGAGCAAATGAGGAAGACAGCGACAGTGGGAATTTAAAGCACTAAATTTCCAGAAAGTGGGGATACTATTTATACTGAAACCCCCGGCACTCCAACGGTGGGAACTATTGCCGCAGTGAATCGGTCTTGCCTATAAAGGAAAGACAGGTTTTCAACTGGGGCAGAGGGGCCGGGTAGCTCAGTTGGTAAGAGCGTCTTGCTAGTAACCGAAAGGTCGCTGGTTCGAATCCCGGATTGGTCAACGTGTGATCATATTATTTTCCCCTTTACCAACAACTGGCCCGCTGGTGTCAGTATAAATCGGTCCAGTAGTCACCTATATGCGAAAGTGTCGTGTGACTATAATCTACAAACAACAACTGGGGCTTTCACTGTTCCCTTTATAGGTTAGAACAATCTACAGTGGCAAGATTGCTCATGACCCGAAGGGGTAGTTGTTTATATGAATGAATTGAAACATGATGATGATGATGATGACGATGATGATGATGATGATGATGATGATGATGATGATGATGATGATGATGATGATGATGATGATGATGATGATGATGATGAAATGCTCCAAACAAAATCCTTTGAGGATATGCGCTCTGTGCCTCGGACCCCCAACAATTATAACAAGAAAAGCAATACACTTGGGAACGGTTTTCAATGATAGGGGTTTACTATACAGCGAATATCGTTAGTAAAGCATTCTTAATGGGACGAATGGCACAGTGAAATAACAACGAGAATTAATACGCAAAGCAGTTGGAGACACTTTAAATGGAGTCTGTAGTCTCCCCACACAATACACGGGATCATCAAATAGCAGCAAAGTAAACACAAAAATAATAGTTAGGATGGCTCTGAAGCTCATAGCAAACACCATTAACACTATCAAACCAAAAAAACACCGGTGATCATGGCTTTGGATCAAACTACCGGGTACCCACACAACACCCGCATTAGTTCACCCGTTTCAGTCCAGGGCTCATCTCTCGGGTACAAATCCGGCCTGGTTTTTCTCATGATGGTCAAACTCCACAGGGAGCACCCGTAAGCTTATCAAACTCACCGGAACTCAAACACCCGTGTTTAGTCTATCCCTGCTTCATTATAGGGTGAATCTCTAGGGACGCCAAGGTGCCCTTGTTTTATTACTGGTTTTATTCCAAATTGAAAATAAATTCAAACGAAAAGAAAACTTGCAGGTTTGGATTTTGGAGTTCGGATTGTTCTATCTTCGTCCGACCGACAGAATCGACGGACCAGCATTTGGCTCGTTCTGCATGATTGCAGTTAATATCTGGAAATATAACATACCAATGAAAACCTTAACTTAGTTTTTACAATGTGCCTCGAATCACTCTTTTTTTCTGCTAGGTATATGCATTATTATTATTATTATTATTATTATTATTAGTAGTAGTAGTAGTAGTAGTAGTAGTAGTAGTAGTAGTAGTAGTAGTAGTAGTAGTAGTAGTAGTAGTAGTAGTAGTAGTAGCAATAGTAGCAATAGTAGGAGTATTCTCGTTGTTTTATTGTTGTTATTATTATTATTTATTAACATTAAATAGTTCCCCGAATATTTTAAAGTATTTTCCGTCTGGAAGGACAAAAGAAAAATCCAACCATTTTTCAGATAATCCAAGAAACATAATAATATTACTATTTATTTGCAAGCCGTTTGTAGAGGTGGTGCCAATGTGGACTGATTTGACCAAGTTGTCCGGGTGGAAGCGGACTATGCATATTTATTACTCGTGACCCACCCTTCCCTGTTACTGGTCGTCCTGCTGTTCCTAAGCACCCGCTTTTAGCAGAAGTACAACCGTGGACTGTGTTCGATTACAGCCACCCGGACTACTTTTAACCGATTCCGCGAATTCTGGTTTGACAGCCTACCAAATATCCACACATACCACAGACTGTGTTCCCATTAACCGTAGCTTATATTCCAATTAGTATGATATTATAGTAAAAATAATTAGTATTGGATGCGGTCAATCTAAATTTAAAAAAGAAATTTGATTTCTCTTCCGCCCTTTGTAATAGCGATCTCATCAGATCACCGCCAACTTAATGCCATAGGCGCATTCCCTGGCCTGACAACATAGCACACTCCTGGGTGACCAGGGATGGGGGAAGAATGGATCTAGTGCTTGCTGGATGTGTCTGTACAGTCCGTGCGATGGAATGCGTCCGTGCACAGACCGGACCTCGGTTTATGCTGTCCTCCGAAGAAGTAAGATTTATACGGACTTCATTATTTTTACATCCAGGCTAAAGCGGCGAAGACTCTCCGCTACAGTATCCCTCATGACTCCCCAACGGCCCGAAAGGGTGAGGATTAGATAGATACATACTACTTGTTAGCAGTCATTTGGACCACCATGCGCCCCGATACGTCCATCCGTATTCATTTTAGTTAGTTCTTCATTGCTTACAGGGTCCAGCGGACTGCAAAGAGCCGAGCCAGGACCACAAAATCAGGACCACAACTTGGTTGAAAGAGGACTCACCCCTGATCTGTATAAAAGATCTGCTGAAACAACCCTAGTGGTAACACTGAAAGCACTCCACTATCCGGTCACTTTACAATAAAGGCATCCCACGCAAGGGACGCTGAGGCTATACTCCAATTTATTGAACCCCAGATTACAAAAACAAAACAACATAATGAACATCAGTATAAAATATCAACAAAACACACATATAAAATGCCTACATTGCTAAATAATACTATCATAGGACGTCCCAGTGGCCATTTGGCAGAAAACGTCCAATATCCCAAGCTGACCTAACAGACCTCATACACAAATGAGGAGTTTTAGAAGAGTTTTCAAGAAAAAAGGTAGGTTACTGGTCTAGTGAAGAAAATACATAGTAGGTAGATAGAACACAGCTAGAATAAAGGAGAACAAAGGAGAAAGAAAGCGACAGTAGGAATTTAAAGGACTACATTTCCTGAAAGTGGGGATACTTTTTATACTGAAACCCCCGGCATCCCGACGGGGGACCGTATTCATTTGGCCGATTCCGTCCTGACAGCGTACTGATAAAGTATATACTGCAGACTGGGTTCCGACTACATGCAAGAACACTGAATAATTCCTTTCAATAGGTAATACAGGTTTATTGAATTGAATAATAGTTTCCGTAGATGGTGTTCTGCGTGTTTTTTTTCACTCAACAGATTTGTGTGCCGTTCAGCTGTATGATTGGAAATGGTAGATTCTGGAACAACAGTACTTACCCAGATTACCAGATTACAAATGACCAGATTATTCCTTATAAAAGTGTTCCCATATGGAGAATGGATAATAATAATAATAATAATAATAATAATAATAATAATAATAATAATAATAATAATAATAATAATAATAATAATAATAAGGGTATTTATATAGCGCTTCTTTTCCTATTGACGTAACTTGAAAGCGCAGTTCTCACGCATTTATACTTAATGTTAACATCGAAATACATACGAACAGAAGTGAAACAAAAAGAGGATACTAATAAATTATGCAAAGACATAATATAAACATAAAAAAATAATATTTACAAGTAAAATATAAAAGAGGAGGAAGGGAGGGGGAGGAGGAGAGCAGCTAAGGTTGAGGGGGCTGGGAGTGTGCGGTGTGACGGCGGTGGTCTGAATTAGAAAAGAAGGAATGATGATGGTGATGGCAGACGAAATCACATATTTTTAAGAACGTGATTAGTTTTCAAGTTGGCCTTGAAAGTGGCTGCGAAAAAGAGAGAGGAAGAGAGTTCCAAGCTGAAGGATCAAGCACGGAGAAGGATCGACAGTCTGCAACGGAGAGTTTGTAGCGGGGTATCTGTATTTTGAGGTTGTCAGAGGAAGAACGAAGATTTCTAGATAGCTTGTAGAAGTGAATGTTCTGTGTGAGGTAAGAAGGGGCTATTCCACGGACGCACTTGTAACAGAAAGTACAGATTTTGTAGGTAATCCTCTAGAATACAGAAAGCCAGTAGAGAGAATGTAGGAGGGGTGTGATATGATCAGATTTTTGTTTGAAGAACCAAACGAGCCTTTGAGTTCTGAATACCCTGGAGCAGATGAACAGAAGAGGAAGGAAGTCCAGCCAAAAAGATATAGTATAGTCTAAACGTGACAGAACAAAAGAGGAAATGAGTTTGGCTGTAGCGTCAGTGGTCAGATGTTTGCTGATAAGGCCTAATCTACGTTAGCTTCAGTGGTCAGATGTTTGCGGACAGGTCTATTCTACGGAGCTTTAAAAA
Source organism: Oncomelania hupensis (assembly GCA_036898135.1). NCBI lineage: Eukaryota > Metazoa > Mollusca > Gastropoda > Littorinimorpha > Pomatiopsidae > Oncomelania > Oncomelania hupensis. The sequence continues at coordinate 19,710,366 of CM072522.1, read as the reverse complement.
AAAAAGATGCATCCTTACAGGTTTTGCGGACGAATTCTGACACGAAGAGGGTGTTGTCAAGGATGACTCCCAAGTTTTTAACAGAATATGACAAAGGAATAGTGGTTTGGCCAAGAGTAGCAGTGTCTTCAGGGGAAAAAGACAGGTTGTATTTGGTACCATTGAACATAACTTCAGGTTTGTTAGCATTGAGCTGTAGCTTGCTGACAGTCATCCAGTTAGAAATGTTTTCAAAGCAGTCGGAAGTTTTGGTCAGGATAGATAGAAGGTCTTGAGGGGTGTGAGTGTTTTTGAGCTGTGTATCGTCTGCTTAGAAATGGTGGAAAATTTTTTATGGTTTTGGATGATATGAGACAGGAGATGCATAAAAGGTGAATAGAACAGAGTCTAAAACTGATCTATCATCTCTAAATACAACAAGTTTGGACTTTATATCTCTCATAGTTTAGGGTCAAGGTCACTTCAACGTACCTATATTAACCGACTTTATACAGCTCCTGTGACCCTGACCTGGGGGTGAGGTTGACATGTGTGTCTCATTGATATCTATCATGCATCAAAGGATCTAAGTTCAATAGTAATAACTTTGTGAACATTTGTTGTTTGGTTTTTTAACTAACATTGTTGACTCTGTGACCTTGACCTTAGAAATAAGATGAAACTAACTTTTCTTATATAGTGCACTTACCAACTCAGAGAGTCTGCCCAAAACAAGATCTAACTCAAGAAAACCAAGACGCCAACTTGCAATACAAAGAGCACGGTCAAATACCCGGGACAACTGAGCAGCCTCAATGTATGCGCGTTTATGTAAACCAACCACCTGCCCTTGTGACAGTATGAAAAAACAGGGAAATTAATAATAATAATAATAATAATAATAATAATAATAATAATAATAATAATAATAATAATAATAATAATAATAATGTTTATTTCGCGCAGACATCTCATACAAATAAGAGTGACTCAAGGTGCAACAACGATGTTTGTTTGATTTTCTGACAATGAGGTTATACTTGAGAAATGGCCTTGTTGTCACATTACGAGATATATAATGGGTCATCGTGGCTGGCTCAAACCGATCGCTACACTTGAGATATTAGGCGTCTCTTCCTTGTTGTGTAAGCAAACAATTGTGCCTACTATACACACTTTCACACCGGTGCTATTTTTAAATTCAATCATGGTGAAATAATTATTGTCTACGACGAGTGTGATGTGTAGCAAAGGGGATCGTTTTGTAGTCTTGGTAGCCCAGTTGCAAATGAGCTGGTTTCCTACGCCGAAGGTAGCGGGTTCGAACCCCGCGTGAGACGAACTTGTGTGACTTACGTGTTGATGCCATTGGTGTTGTTGGTCATCATTTTGGTTTCCTGTGCACTTATTTCCATTCCAAAGGCTCTGGAGGTGGTGTCAAGCCTCTGTACCAGCTGTTCAAGTTCTTGTTCCTCTCCAGCCAATCCATCAATGCCATCCGCAAAACGGAGCTTGGAGATTGCTCTACCCCCTATGCTGACGGTGCCATCGTGATCTGCAAAGGCATCCGACACGATGCGCTCCAGGAAGATGTTGTAGAATGTTGGAGTGAGTAGGCATCCTTGACGCACGCCGATTGATGTTCGGAACCAGTTCCTGATGGCGCTGTTGTGGAGGACTGCACTGGTAGCCTTGTCATACAGGCTTTTCATAATTTCAATAATGTTAGGGCTGATGTTGTACACTCTTAATAATGGTATTGGAGGCAGTCAGTCTAACATTTCAAATTTAAAACTCATTTCTATTCCGACTTCTGTAATGGCGATTTCATCAGCCCCCCCCGCGCTTTGAGTTCGACTTCAGAACAACGGCGTGATAGCATCCTGCATTATTATTATTATTATTATTATTATTATTATTATTATTATTATTATTATTATTATTATTATTATTATTATTATTATTATTATTATTACTATTATTATTATTATTATTATTATTATTATTATTATTATTATTATTATTATTATTATTATTATTATGGAATGGAAATAAGTGCAGAGAAGACCAAATTGATGACCAATAACACCAATGGGATCAACACGGACATCAAAGACCAAGGCCAATCCCTCAACACAGTGCATAGCTTCAAATATTTAGGAGCCATTGAATCAGACAGTGGGTCCCGACAGGAAGTCCTCTCAGGATCGCACAAACAACTGCTGCCCTGTCAAAGTTGAAGCCCATTTGGAAAGACAGGACCATCAGCCTACATTTTAAGGTAAGACTGCTGCGCTCCCTTGTCATCTCCATCTTCCTATACGCTTGCGAAACATGGACCCTCACAGCAGATCTACAACGAAGAATACAAAGCATGGAGATAAGGTGCTACAAAAGACTTCTGGGCATTTCCTATACCCATTACATCACCAACGACGAAGTCCGACAGACCATCATACAAGCCATTGGACAACACGATGACCTGCTCACAGTGGTGAAAAAACGGAAACTCCGATGGTATGACCACGTCACCAGATCATCAAGCATTGCAAAGACCATCGTGCAAGGCACAGTGCAAGGAGATAGAAGAAGAGGGCGACCGAAAAAGAGGTGGGAGGACAACATTTGAGAATGGACTGGTTTGACATTGAGCGAAAACCATCAGGGTTGTTGAGGACAGAGAAAGATGGAGTACGTTGTTGAACGATCATCTGTGGTGCACCTACGATCTCTGAGTTACGGGATAGGATAGGATTATTATTATTATTATTATTATTATTATTATTATTATTATTATTATTATTATTATTATTATTATTATTGAATGCTTGTTCTTTTTTGTCGTCAATCACAGAACTAGTATGATTGATCTTCAATGTTCATCCGCTTCACTCCGATTACCATACCCCTCTCTTCTTTTTAATCAGCAATGCTCGTCCAGTTAATATTATGTTCATAATGCTCTCCAGACAATCCTACGCTTTTGATCGTTGAATGTTCGCTCGCTTTACTATCTTCCTATACCGCTCTTGAGGCGCAGTGGGAGGGGGGAGGAGAGAGAGAGAGAGAGAGAGAGAGAGAGAGAGAGAGAGTGTGTGTATGTGTGTGTGTGTGTGTGTGTGTGTGTGTGTGTGTGTGTCAAGATGGAGGATACTTCTTAATGTTAGATACTAAACAGCGAGTGACAGTGCACCTGCTGGATTGATTTTGACGTGGTTTCAGTCTGGTAATGGTGCCGTGCGGCATCGACGGCACCGAAAGGCTTAACTACATTTAACCTATACTGCTCGATTCTTGATCTTCAATGCTCGTCCATTTAAATGTTACGTTCATTCCGCTCTCGCTGGGCAATCTCTGTGTAATTGTTCATGTTATCAAGGGAGGCAAGCGAGGATTAAAAAATAAAAACAGGAAAAAACAACAACCCATTACTGTGCGACGCTTCGATAAGCTTCTTTCATCCGCCAACCTCTCGCTTCATGTGCGTTTGCTTTCCTGTGTGTTTTTAAGAAGGCAGTTTTCATCATCAAAACTCTCTTTTTAATCATTTGTTGCCCATCCTGTCTCTTTAACGTATCCCATTCCGTCCTAGGCTGTAGAAACTTACCGCTGCCACGCGAAGATTGTTTAAATCTGCTGGGTGCCCTTGGTTCGGATCCATCCGATAGTATACTTTGAAGAAAAGAAATGTTGTCACATAATTCGTCTTTCTATGATGGACTCTTTGAACGATGTTCGCCTTTTTTCCCCCACGGTGTCACCTTAGCGGCACGTTAACAAAACCGACCATAACGTGCAGGTGATCGGCTCAAATTAAAAAAAAAAGCAATCAAAGTAGTAGTAGTAGTAGTAGTAGTAGTAGTAGTAGTAGTAGTCGTAGTCGTAGTCGTAGTAGTAGTAGTAGTAGTAGTAGTAGTAGTTTATTTTATTTTTTTAAGAGAGTGGCGAAAGGTTGGGGGAGTGGTAGACGAGGAGAGGGGCATAAAAACAGGGTAGAAGAGCAGGAGCTGCCTGTCAATTCGGAAACTTTGGGAACCTGCACTGAATGTGCTAAAAAGAAGGAAACAATTTGCATATAATCAATCATCCATAACCAATCAACCAATTACTTCTCTCAACGTCCAGCCATATCTTCTACTTCTTCCCGAAACCCTGTCTTCAGTTTTCTTGAAAATATAGCGCCATCTCTAAAATCACTTCCCAATAAAATTCTTGAATTCACCGATGATAACTATGCCTACTCTCTCCAACACTCCCTAACAACTTCCTAGAGCGTATCAAGTCAGATGCCCTCGCAGATCACAAAGACACAGTCAGCATAGGAGGTAGAAAAATATCCAATCTCAGTTTTGCGGATGACGTTGATGGAGTGGCTGAAAAGGAACAAGAATTTGAACAGCTGGTAAAGAGGCTTTACACCACCTCCAGAGCCTTTGGAATAGAAATAAATGCAAAGAAGACCAACACCACCAATAGCATCAACATGGACATCAAAGTCCAAGGGCAATCCCTCAACACAGTGCACCGTTTCAAATATTTAGGAGCCACTGTATCAGACAATAGGTCCCGACAGGAAGTCCTCCCCAGGATCGCACAAACAACTGCTGCCCTTACAAGGTTCAAGCCCATTTGGAAAGACAGGACCATCAGTTTACAGTCTACAGTAAGGCTGCTGCGCTCCCTTGTCATCTCCATCTTCCTATATGCTTGCGAAACGTGGGCCCTCACAGGATCTACAACGAAGAATACAAAGCATGGAGATGAGGTGCTACGGAAGACTTCTGGGCATTTCCTATAATCAGCACATCACCAATGACGAAATCCGGTAGACCATCATACAAGCCATTGGACAACACGATTACATGCTCACAGTGGTGAAGAAACGGAAACTCCGATGGTATGGCCACGTCACCAGAGCATCAGGCCTTACAAAGGATAGGAACTCTGTACAAGGCGCGGTGCAATGAGGCAGAAGGAGAGGGAGACAGAAAAAGAGGTGGGAGGACAACATTCGAGAATGGACTGGCTTGACACTGAGCGAAGTCATGAGGGTTTCTGAGGACAGAGAAGGATGGAGTACGCTGGTTAAACGATCCGCTGTGGTGCCCCAGCGACCTTCGAGCTACGAGATAGGATAGGATAGGATAGGAACTCTGTACTCTTGGGTTTTTTTCCCCACTCTCGAAAAGTTTTTGAGAACTGTTCAGCAGCTCTTCAATTCATTCCCATAGTTCCCATATTTACCACGGTCTTAACTCACTGTGGCCCAAGGCCTAGAAATTCAGTCAAATCTCTTAACATATCCTGCACCAGGATTTTAAGTCTTCACTCACACGCCAATAGCTCCGCTCAGCGGTTGTGGCGGTCGATTTACGAGCGCTGCTACGGATGGGGTAAGCCCGTTGTGACGCGGTATAGTAAATATGCGTATTTTACGGACAAAGGAGCCTATACTATTTCTCCCGTTATAGAGGGAACAGAAAACGCCACAGGCACCATACAGCATTCACAGTCGGTCAAATGTAAAATTACAACAACACACACGAAAACAACAAGTTGCTTAAAACAAAGTGGCTTGTGGAATGTGACTGCGACCGTTGTCAAAATAATAGAAAAACAAACTCATATCAGAAAAATGATGTCATGTGTTAAAACGGTTTGCATGCAAAATGTAAACATCTTAGGTTTGACCTACGGTCTTCAAGCATTTTAATAATCTCCTCACAACCATTTTCAGGTACCAGCTGTGTTCATCTTGTTTAAGACGTGAATATATCGGCTTTAAAATAATCCCGGTACAAAAAAGATCTGATGTTATCAGACAAGCAGATAGGCAAACGCACAGAAACTCTTTATTTACCCAGGGCTCTACAAATAACAACGAATACTTGCACCAATATAAAAGGGCATCATAACCGTGCACAGGAAATGAAAAACATTCTTCAGCAAATCGTTGTGGCCTCGACCAAACCCACCTCATCCACACCCATACCCCCCAAACGTTTATTTATTTCTTAGCCAACCGCGGTACCAGGCCACCCTGATGTGTCGAAACGTTTCGGAACAACCTTCGATGCGTTTTTTCTTCCGACCCACTGAAAACGACATACGAGTCCTTGACCGATACAAATCTGAGCGCTATCTAAAGGAATCAAAGCAAGGTAGATAAAAAGTGAGTGTACAACAAAACAAGTAGATGTCTCGCCTACAGAAATGGGACTGGAGTGTATTGATAGCATCCTGGGTATAATTCTTATTAGGTTATATCCTCCGGTGAATGAGGGAATTATACAAAAGATCTATTTCACCTTCTCTATAACTGGGAAGACACCGATATAGGTCTATTTTATTATATGCGGAACTATCACCTTTCATAGGCCTATATGGTTTCGATTTCAAGGAAGATTACACTTTCGTTCTTACGCGGTTTGAGAATAAACCGCTTGAGCGACCCAATCTTTTCGCCAAAGGCGCAGGCTGATCCCACCCTTCCTATTGATAATGCCAATGGCTGTGTGTTGTCTACCTCTGCGCGATCGAGGATCCACTTTCTGTATGCTGTTCCTAAAGCAATACAAATAAGTATTGCCTGATACTTGGTTTTCATTACCATCTTTTTTTCACAGGGCGTGCCATGTTCAACGCCATGCAAGAGCACGAAACTATCGATTTAGTTGGGAAAATAAACGTGCGGGCGACAAGCAGATTAAACGATGCCAGAGATTTTTTTCCCCTCTCTCTTAGCTTACTGCTGCAAAGGCGCCAGAGCGTTTTGCATGGTGTCAGAGGGTAGCGTGTATACATCAATACAGATGTTTTGATAGAGTACAGATTGCTAGTTAGGTTTGTACACTGAACAGAGAGCTCCTTATGTTTGCACATTTACAGATATCTCCTTATGTTTGCACATTTACAGATATCTCCTTATGTTTGCACATTTACAGATATCTCCTTATGTTTGCACATTTACAGATATCCTTATGTTTGCACATTTACAGATATCTCCTTATGTTTGCACATTTACAGATATCCTTATGTTTGCACATTTACAGATATCTCCTTATGTTTGCAAATTGAACAGAGAGCTCTTTATGTCTGCACATTGTACAGATAGCTCCTTAGTGTTTGCACATTGTACAGATAGCTCCTTAGTGTCTGCACATTGTACAGATAGCTCCTTAGTGTTTGCACATTGTACAGATATCACCTAGTGTTTGCACATTGTACAGATAACTCCTTATGTTTGCACCTTGAACAGATAGCTCCTAATGTGTGTACATTGTACAAAGCAGCACAGTGGATCTGTGGCTACTGGTTTGCAGGACAGCCTGCAGGTTCGCATCTCGACGGTCACTGGACTGTTGTGCGTTGGGTTCTTTTTCTCGATAGGAGATGAATTTTTGCAATTACTCTTTATACGGTGATTCAGCTGCTCTGTGTCGCTGCAGTGGCACGTTAGAGAGCCCAATCATTCTCAAAACCAAAAAAAGTGGAATTGACGGTCTCCATGAACCAATACATACAGGTAGATCGCGGTGGCTCAAAGAGTTTAACAGTGCGCTTGATATCGATCTTGTGAGGTAAGGTCTGAGTTAGAGCCTGAGTTCGCGCAGCTCTTTGAACTCGTCATTTTGCACCATTTATATACGAACAATCAGTTTACCATTATTTGTTTATACGAGTTAATTTCCCTTTACTGAACTCAGGCTTTTGAAGCCAGTTCCATTATACGTGATTGTAATATGTCGTGGTAGCCGTGGGCTCAAATTCAGGAGAATTTAATAACAAAATGGATTCAGCAAAAGGCCGACGTATTAAAATGTCTAGGTCTCTCCCGTCTATTGCCAAAATAAACACGCCCATTTCAATCGTCGCAGAGTAATGTTCGAGTGAGCTCGCTAGGTGCTCATGAGCTAGAGGATTTCCCCGATCATGACATTGACTGGAGCAAGACCAGTGTTCCCCAGCTCTGTTCCCCCAAATCTAGGTCTATGTATGCTCTTCACGTCTAGCTAGGTTCTCCGTAGGCGTTTCAGATCTAATGGAACAAAGACCTGGGGGAACAAAGCCTTGGAGGAATATAGAGCTGGGAGAACATAAACATGCCCCTCGTTGATTTCTTCGAGTTCTTCAGACCTATCTAGACGCTCACATTGAACCAAGTATCACTTACAATGCATGTGAATAAATGTCGCTACCCTTTGTCTCATCTTTCTGTGGCAGGGAAAGGGTTACCGTAGCCATGGTCTCATATTCAGCAGACCTTCAATAATCAAATGGATTCTACCAAACACTGACCAAGATCAGCTCTTCTGTCCATTTATAAAATAGACTTAGCTCTTTTCCACATTGACATTGGTGATAAAGATGATAGCGGGGGAGAGCAAGAAGAGGGGGAGAGTAGTAGTAAAAGAAGAAAAAAAGATGAATGACTACGACGAAGATGACTGTGATGAAGACGATGATGACGATGATAATGACAATAACGATGATGATTATGATGAAATGTTGATGACTAAAATGGAGATGACGATGACCATGGTGATAATGATGATTTAGAAATGTGGTCGTCTTAATATGGCCCGTAGAGCAGCTGGTAAGAGCTATATAGTTTCCAATGCCGTCGATGGTCGTGAGGTCGTCATCCGTGACTCCCTATGTTAATTAGGTAAGGAGAATGAAGAGAAGGAGCTACAGGAGGAAAAAGAAGAAGAAATGTGACGTTAAGAAAAGGTAGGAGGAATGATTAAGCAAACCGGTTAACGATATGGCTTTTTGTCCACTCTGGAGAGCAGGAGTATAACCTTTCTTAAAATGGTGGGCTATTTGTGTGTGTGCGTGTGTGTGCGTGTATGTGCGTGTGTTCGCGCGCGTGGTTAGCTGGTAACGAGTACATGTCTCTCTTGAGAGCCGGGAAATGTTACAGAATAATTAAAGCAAAGAACACTGATACCTTCATTAAGCTGGCCTTGACAGAAGGGAAAAAACCGTCACGCTCCTCTCTCTCTCCCCATGGACTAACAGGTTATAGAAATTAATTTGTCTTTAGCCAACAACATACAAATTATCACTTATAAACGTCACATACCCTCACACATGTGTCAGTGAGTGGTCATTGTTTTTGGCTTTCGCCGAAACCTTTGAAGTTAAAGGAGCGATGAAAAAGAAGAAGAAATATGTTAGCGCCTTTAAAGCTGGCCTTGAGAGAAACCGAAACCTTTACAATCCCCATAAACGAGAGGGTTACGGGGAAAACCATTATTATTTCAAAGAAACGATCGATCTATAAAAAAAATATATTTAAATCTGTGTTCTTGATCTCACGGCGAAAACAGGACAGAGGCTACACCGCCCTCATAAAGCTAGCCCGGAGAAAAAGGCCATGGATTAAAAGGTTAGGAAAACTACCAATACCGATTGACGGCGTTATGATTTAAAAAAATCCGATCCCCTCAGATGTTGAAATATCTCCTCCTCGTTCATTTTTTTAAAATGGACACCAGTCGTACGAATTTTAAGAATTAATTTTGTTCAGTTGGCTTGGAAATTAGACAATGATCTTTATCCCCATATGACTCACGTGCTCCTTATGGAACGTGCAATATTTAACATGAAAATTAGTGCCCAGAAAAAGCTAAATGAAACGGTGGCATTAAAATGCAAAGTATTACCAACCTTGATCTCTCTATACTCTTGACCTTGGCCTCCGGCTCCAAATATATTCACGTACTATGAAATAAACTACAGCAAAAGTTGTATTATGCCCCTCCCCAAACCTTACCTTAGGATGACGATCATCAGTGACCTTGACCTTGGGATGATCTTGACATTCACGTGACTTCTCATGCTCATGTTTGATCAAATAACCCAATGATCTGCATACTATGGTTAAATATACAGCCATTCCACTGTCCGATGACCTATGCTTTTAATGTTTTTGCAAGGCCTAAAATGACCTTGACCTTCAAGATCAACGCAAAAACGGATTACATATGAAAGATCAATCTATCATCTCTAAATAAAACAAGTTTGGACTTTATATCTTTCATAGTTTAAGGTCAAAGTCACTTCAAAGTACTTATACTAACCGACTTTCGACAGCTCTAGTGACCTTGACCTTTGATCATGGAGTGAGGTTAACCAAATTCTTAAAGTATGTGTGTCTCATTGATATCTATCATGCATAAAAAAATCACAAGTTCGATATTAATAACTTTTTTAAAAAAGTTAAATTTTGTGAAAAACTGTAATTTCTTGTCTAAAATTTGTTGACTTTGTGACCTTGACCTTAAAGTGAAGTCATTCATTTACAGACCTTTTACGAGGTCTTATGGATATAAACCATGCTTTTTACCTGTTACAATGCACACGAGGTTGTCGTCGACGTGACACGGAAACTAAGTCACTAGCACGAGAAGTTATAGGCATTAATGAAATCCTAGGCGAACGACAATTATTACTTTTTCATACAGTGACTGAAACGCAAAAGTCTATTTTGTCAAACGAGAAATTGTCAAATGGCAGTTGGCAGAAAATCAAGTTGGGTCATCAGCATGGAGTTGTTTGTCTGGTGGTGCCGAAGTTCTCAGATGGTACATGTCACGTCGATCAGTTTGGCGTTCTGTTGCTTTACGAACTAGTGATGAACCTGGCGGCTGCTCCTGTTGTACATCACCTCGATGTCGTCGGTTTCACAGAGAAGATCAGCATGTGTGGAATCATTGAAAGCCTTTTTAAATACATTATTACGACCTTTGCCTTTCAGTCGTCTTAAAAATGGCTTGTTGTTGATGGTGCTGAGATATTGCTTAGTGCCGGGAGGTCAGCGCTGTCAAAACTTTCAACACTCTTGTGGTCATCGTCGTCGTTGCTGATGCTGTCGATTTCTTTAGGCGCCTGTTGTTTTGATGCACTGTCAATCAGCTGTTCAATAGATTCAAGCCTAACTGTGTTGTTTATAGATGATTGTATTTCTGCTTCATGCGCTGCACGTGCTAAGCTGGCTGCTGCGTTGCGTTGGAATGTGCGACCTTTTTTGTGGACAGGCAGGCCTATTTCTTTAGTTATATTACACCGTTTATTTTCATGGTAGAAATTATCTTTTTCTGTCATATGTGTTTCTAAAAATAAAAGCATCGGAGAAGTAGAAATCGCAGCTGAACTAACCTGTTATTTTTTTCATATCAGAACGTCTTTTATCAAGGCCTAGTTGAGAGGGGGGCTTGGTACGATACCATTGTGTCGCCATAGTGTTGTTGTGCCAAGTACCTACAACAGCGAAGCGCAGTACGACGGTGCTGTCGCCTCTGCCGTCTACTTAGAAGGAAGTTAAGGCACTGTATTTAATAATGTTCAGTATGCTGTCCACAGCTGGAGCGAGTCTTTCAACTGGCATCGTGGCCGATCCCAAAAGAATACCAGTCTTGTCGGAAGATTCAAGAAAGTCAGTCCTGCTGGTTCTCGCGTAATTCCCCCCTCCTCTGTGGTGGTTAAAATAGGTACTAAGATGTTAATCCATTTGCAAGTTTTGCACAAACAGACGGCGGACAGAAAGGCGGACAGACCTCAACAAAAAAAACGTTAATGTTGTGACGAGATTACTAGTTTTACCCTGCCTATTTACTATTTAGCCTTGTTTAGTCATTGTAACCTTGTAAGGGTATTACACAGCAGCCGATTACAGTATAGGAGGTACACACACTGCGAGCTTGACGCAGGCAGTTAGTCACGTCAGCACTGTGTGCTTTGAATCTGAAAGTTTTAACCAATGGGACGCAGGCAGAGCGGTTAGAGCCGGTTCTGACTGGTTCAAAACCTAGCATAGCTTAAGTCAGTGCTACGAAAGACACCGAAGTCTACACAGCTAGACCAGAGCAGAGAACTATCTTCACTCATAGACCAGGAAACAGGACTTTAGAATCTTAGAATTCTATCAAGTAGCCACGAGGCCTGACTTTGTCAAACAGGTAAATGAACATACTTCTGTTTCATCACGATATATTTATATTATTGTTGAAATTATGTTTGTAGAATTTGCTATGCATAAATGTGGATTGTCCGTCCAACGTTGCGTGACCACGTGGCGAAACACGACCGGTTGCGCCGCCATGTTGTATACCTGACGGAACCACTGTTGTTGAACCTATATGTATGTTTGCAGACCAGTGGCTGTACCAGTGAATGTTTATATTATTATTAATTCTGTATGTGTGTAGTTAGCCACGATTGATATTTATGTATGTATAAAAACTTAGAGTTGAGATTCCAGTGGACCACGGACGTAGCAGAATGTTCGTCGCTTATGTATAGAGATGTGGAGCTATCACTGAGGGCTACTTTGGCTTTCAGTGAGACGCTCTGCACAAACCGATTGTTCAGGGTTGTGCAAAATTTTTGTCTCTTATATTACAGACGAGCAGGCGAGCTATCCCGTGCGCCCAACTCCACAGGAAAACCAAGTTGGCTGTTTAGCCCCTACAGCACAAGACTGAGGGAGCAGCCCTGGAAAACCCCCTGCAAGACCCCACAGCGTGGCAAGGGACCAAACTACACGACGACACCGCATGTACCAGAAGCTACCTCAACGAAGGACTTCAAACACACCACACTGCAGTTAAGTGACACGGAAGAAGTGCACCCAAACTGATAGCAAAAGGACCACAGTAGTCCACTCTTCAGAACTGTAGTAAAACGGACCACAGTAGTCCAATCTTCATGAAATCTAGCAGCCAGTGCCCGATGAAGACATAACAGCTGCATAGACTATAAGCGATCGAATTATTTGCATTGACTTATGACAGTTTAAGGTAGATTAGCACATCGAAGATCTTGTATAGAGTAGAAGAAATAAATGTGTGATTTTTAACTGTTATCAAGTGGCTGGACTACATATGATTCATAGCCGTGTGAAAGCTAGTGTGACAGTGATCTTTTACCATTTTTCTATCTATCTCTGAACCCCAGCCTTAACACAGACCGAGCTAAATAAATAAATTTATTAAAGTAATTCAGCGGGTGACTAACTAGCAGTTCCCATAAAATAAAGCGTGAGGGTTACAGCATCCATTGTGCAGAGCCCAGTAACCCATAAACCCCACGTGACAAATGTCAATTTCGGACTATTTAGGAATCATCTCGCACATAGTTGCAAAAGCCTAAACTTTTTTTCCTTTTTTTTTGGGTGGGGGGGTGGGGTGGGGTAGGGAGGTAGGGTGTGGGTGGTGATTACATAGACACTCGCCTATCTTATCCTGTCCTATCTCGTAACTTGAAGGTCGTTGGGGCAAAACAGATGATCGTTTAACCAGCGTACGCCATCTTTCTCAGTCCTCAGCAACACTCATGGCTTCGCTCAGTGTCAAGCCAGTCCATTCTCGAAAGTTGTCATCCCACCTCTTTTTCTGTCTTCCTTTTCTTCTGCTTCTTTTCAGGATGGTCTTTGCAAGGCCTAATGCTCTGGTAACGTGGCCAAACCATCGGAGTTTCCTTTTCTTCACCACTGGGAGCATGTCACCGTGTTGTCCAATGGCTTGTGTGGTGGTCTGTCGGACATCGTTTTCGGTGATGTGCTGGGTATAGGAAATGCCCAGAAGTCTTCTGTAGAACATTATCTCCATGCTTTGTATTCTTCGTTGTAGATCTGCTGTGAGGGTCCACGTTTCGCAAGCGAATAGGGAGATGGAGATGACAAGGGGGCGCAGCAGTCTTACCTTGCATGGAATGTAGACTGACGGTCCTGTCTTTCCAAATGAGCATCAAACTTGTCAGGACAGCAATTGTTTCTGCGATCCTAGAGAGGACTTCCTGTCAGGACCCATTGTCTGATACAATGGCTCTTAAATATTTAAAGCTATGCACTGTGTTGAGGGATTGGTCTTGGACTTTGATGTCCATGTTGATTCCATTGGTGTTGTTGGCCATCATTTTGGTCGTCTCTGTACTTATTTCCATAGTTTCTGGAGGTCGTGTCAAGCCTCTGTACCAGCTGTTTAAGTTCTTGTTCCTCTCCAGCCAATCCATCAATCCATCAAAACGGAGGTTGGAGATTGCTCTACCCCTATGCTGACTGTGCCTTTGTGATCTGCAAGGGCATCTGACATGATGCCCTCTATAGGAAGAGGTTGAAAAGTATTGTTTTGAACCAGTTCCCGATGGCGCTCTTGTGAATGACGGTACTGCTGGCCTTATCATACAGGCTTTTGATGACTTCAATAATTCTAGGGCTGATGTTGTACACTCTCAGAGAGCTGCATGCAAGACTCGGTCAAAGGCTTTCTTGAAGTCTACAAAATGCTATAGATACGAGTCAACAATCTGTTTTGTCTAAATCTCTGATAGTTGTCCGCAATGTAAACAATATTGGCGCTTCTTTAGAAAATGATCTTGATCCTCTTCTAAAAAGAAGAAGTAGGATGGGAGAGATGGGATGGATATAGAAGAAGAAAGAGGTGGAGCAGAAAGATTAAAATAAAGGTACAAATACTGAAATATGTCTTTCGTCCATTAACAAAAGTAGACATTTGGTGTCACAATATTAAGAATAGTTGAGGTCGTTTAGAAGTTGATATTCACTTTTTCAAAGAAGAATGAGGAGGATGAGAAGTAGGAGGAGGAGGAGGAGGAGGAGGAGCATACATTTGAAAATAAAAGGTAAGGTACATAAAATATGCTCTCGTCCATTAGCAAAGTGGACAGACGCCGTCCGCAATTTTAAAAATTAGTGGTTCATTTACAAATATCCATCCTCTTAAAGGGCAAAGAGGATGAGAAGGAGGAAGAGAATAAGGTGGAGGAGAAGCAAAAATGTTAAAGGATACAATGCTAAAATCTATGTGTCGGTCATTATGAAAATGCACAGATTTGTTTACTCCCGTGACAATGAGTTTACCTGTGAATCTGCATTACTGTCACATTAAAAGATGGTATAGTGGGCACTCGTTGCTCAAATCGACCAAAACCCCTTGGGGTCATGAGCAATCTTGCCACTGTAGATTGTTCTAACCTATAAAGGGAAAAGTGAAAGCCCCAGTTGAAAACCTGTCTTGCCTTTGTAGGCATGACTGACTCACTGCGGCAACAGTTCCCCCCCCCCTCGTTGGAGTGCCGGGGGTTTCAGTATAAATAGTATCCCCACTTTCTGGAAATGTAGTGCTTTAAATTTCCACTGTCGCTGTCTTCCTCATTTGCTCTTTCCCATTCCTGATCTGTCCTATCACTCTGCTATACTATCTTCTTCTTCGCTAGATCAATAACCTACCTTTTTTCTTGAAAACTCTTCCTGGACAAGACTCCTTGTTTGTGTATGAGGTCTGTTGGATCAGCTTGGGAGTGTTGGACGCTTTGTGCCGGGTGGTCACTAGGGCTTCCTATGATTGTATTATTTAGCACTATAGGCATTTTATATGTATGTGTTTTGTTGATGATTTATAAGGATGTTTGTATTCTATTTTGTTTTTGTAACCGGGGGTTCGAGTAGTTGGGGTAAAGCCTCAGCCGTCCCCTGCGTGGGATGTCTTTATTGTAAAGTGACTGGCCGGTGGAGGGCATTCAATTTTCCCACTAGGGTTGTTTCGGCAGATCTTTTATGCGGATTGGGGGTTATCCGGTCCTGATTTGGCTCGGAAGAGTCCGCTGGACCTAAAGCAACAATCAATCAATCAATCAATCAAATCGACCAAAGCTTTGATTTGGGCTTTCTTTCCTTGATATGTAAACAAGCAACTGTGCTGTTCTATACTCAGTGCTCTACAGTGAGTTTTTTTAAGCTGTTCATAGGCACATCAACAAACGATTGTATCCATTACTAATACCAAAACCGCACTTCTCCAAGAGGTTAGTCTTTGGGTTAATTTTTTTCTTTCCTTTATAATGGGGAACACTCACTGTGAAAATAAAATGGACCCGTGACGCTGAAATTTTTGGAAGTTAGTCCCTTTAACAAAAGTTGAACTGGTTACAAAGTGTTAGAGAGAGAGGGAATGAAAGAAGAGAGCGTTATATACTAAACAACGAATACCTCAAGGCACACAGACTTTAAGAGGCTCGCATAGGGAGCGGCGTGTGGACGGAAGTGGGGTGAACGGTTAAGGTAGATTAGACGTAGTTATTCATTGCTTACAGGGTCCAGCGGACTGCAAAGGGCTGAAACAGGACCACGAAATCAAAACCACAACTTGGCTGAAAGATGACTCACAGGCTACTGTCTGAAATATTTACAAGCCCACAATTATTAAAATCGGATCAGCCAATTTTTAGATACAGGAAAATGGTGAAGCGCAACGAACTTGACTTTTGCGAAAGTACAAATACGAATAATCTAACATGCTTAGCAGTAGATAAAAGTATCCCCAAAGTACAAACAATGAATCTTGGTTCAGTTATTCTTGAGATAAGGCAAAAAAGTGTGTTTGGAACAAAAAAGTGAAAATCGGAGAGACAGATCGAACGACTGACCGAGAACCGGACTGCTACTGAAGGATGGCCCGTGATTTGAAATACCTGTATACTAAAACTCAACACAATCGCTTTAGCCATTTCGTAGCTATAGAGCAAAATGTGTTTAACCATAAAATGACTCCAATGACCTTGAACTTTGCGAAAGAGGAAAAATGATGGCAGGGGAGGGATTCCTCTAACCTCGGTAATTTTCCTATGAAGTGTGGTCAAAATCCGTTCAGTGGTCCTTGAGATAGGGCGTCCAACGGACCGACAAACAGGGTCGTTCTGATTGACCCCATTTATTTCAAAGTATTTCCAGGTAAGTCTGGAAATACAAAAAGGATATGACAACTCCTGAATCCAAAGTTCTGCTTAGCGTCCCTTGAGGGACCCTGTACAGCAAAGCTGCTGGAATACAGTAGTACTGTGCGTCCAAAGTTCTGCTTAGCGTCCCTTGAGGGACCCTGTACAGCAAAGCTGCTGGAATACAGTAGTACTGTGCGTTGTCTGACGTTTGCCTTGCAAGATAACGATGCCTTGTGCTAGGAAAGAAGAAAGATGGTCATGGCATTTCTATGAGGCCCAAATCTGTGCATCTACAAAGAAACCCCAGTTTTCAATTTCTACACACACACACACGCACGCACGCACGCACGCGCACACACAAATACACACATACACACACAAGTAATCGTTACGCAACGTTCGTGCCTAGCGTACCTATTCAGCTTTTAGTTTAGACAAAGGACTTCAAACCTGTTGTCGTCTGCTATTCCAAAGACCCTCACTTTGTTTCCTTTTTCCCTTGATTGGCTCGTAACGGAATCACAAGAAATACCTCAGGTTATCCAGATAAGATTCTAAAAACGGCCGGTCCAAGGAATAAGAAGAAGCCATAAAAAAGATGAAGAAGATGTGATGATGACGATGAGGCGGAGATGAAAAAAAAATGAGGAGAAGGCGAACAATACAATACAAGGTTATTGCTTTAGGTCCAGCGGACTCTTCCGAGCCAAATCAGGACCAGAGAGACGTTATCTTAAAATATTATAAAATGATTCAAGTCTTAAAAAACAAGCCTGTTACTCTTAAATACACAAACAAACTTTCACATGACACCTCTTTAAGAGACTTCTTTAAAACTGATGTATTAAAAATATATTCTCTTTCTTCAATCAAATCACTAAATTCAGTCCTAATAAAATCCAAACTAAACAAAACATGTCGATACAATTTATATGCGATAGAACAAACCAACATCATGTAAAAATTGAAAAAGATGTTGACCATTACATACTTTAAAAATCTCTTTGAAAGGTATGGAACCAAAATATGTTTCCCTTTCCTCAATCAAATCAGCACATTCAGACATAAAATGGCGAACAGAAAAAGATTGATCACATGCAAAGCACCATGGTGGTTCTTCTCCTTTTAAAAGGAAACTGTGGGTGACATAAGTATGCCCAATATGAAGGCGAGATAACACTGTTTCCTCTCTGCGAGTGGACGCAAAGTTAGGCAAAGAAGTGGACAAATCGGGAAGAATTTGAAATAATTTGTTGTTGACATGGTTAGACCAGTCAGTCTGCCACAGTCGTTTACAATAAGATCCAGTCATACAACGTAGGTCAGAGTAGGGCACAAACTGGAAAATCTCTGGAGGGAAATCGAGATGTAGAGCATCTTTAGCCGCCCTGTCTACTGCAATATTGCCGCGGATGCCCATGTGACCAGGGACCCACATAAAAACTATCTTTTTACCCTCAGAAACAAGTTGTGTATGGAGGTCATGGATCTCTGCCAGAAAAGGGTGTGATATCTTTCTCGTGGAAAGAGCCTGAAGTGCTGACAATGAATCGGACATGATTAAAAATGAGGTTCTTTTGGATTGATAAACTTGTTTCAGAGCTAAATGAATTGCCTTGAGCTCAGCTGTATAAACAGAACAAAAATCAGGTAAACGCTGTTGCAAAGGCTGGTCTAAGTGTCTCTCGGAGACAGACGCAGCAGCAACTGAATCTCCTTTCTTTGACCCGTCTGTAAAAAGTTGTTCATATCCTGGGTATAAAGCACACTGTTCTAAATAAAGTTGGTTATATACGGTTTCGGATGTATTGTTTTTAAGGAAAGCGGACAACTGCCAATTAATGATTGGGATACATAATTTCCATGGGGGAGCTTCAGTCCTAAGTTCATCGTCGTTGATGGAAGAAACATCAATGCCTGCTTTTTCCAGATGAGCTTGCATTCTGATGCCAAACGGAGGAATTGTGTTAGGTTTGGCTTCAAATTTCTGAACAAAATCTGGGTTGAAAACACAGTCATAAGCAGGGTTCATAGGATCAGTTTTTAATTTTAAATAGTAATTCATTGACAGTTTTGTACGTCTCAGCTCCAGCGGGGGTTCGTTAGCTTCCACGTAAAGGCTTTCACAAGGGGAAGTGCGAAACGCACCCAAAGCAATGCGTAGTGCCTGATGGGCAACTGGATCTAACATCTTAAGATAAGATTTTCTAGCAGAACCATAAACAATGCAACCATAGTCTAACTTGGATCTAATTAAAGAACGATATAACAGCAATAAAGTTTTCTTGTCAGCACCCCAGTCTGTACCACTGATAACCTTGAGCAAATTGCAGGCCTGTTGATATTTAGTTTTCAAAATTTTCAGATGAGGAATGAAAGATAGCTTTTGATCAAAAATAACACCCAAAAATTTGACTTGTTTGACCGCCTTTATTGGAGTTTTATTGAGGAGAATAGTAGGGTCTTGAATAATTCCCCGGTGCTGGGAAAAGTGAATACATTCAGTTTTTGCTTCAGAAAATTTAAAACCATTTTGTAAAACCCAGTCTTCAACGGCCTTGACACATAACTGTAGCTGACGTTCTGCAGATGCCAAAGTTTTACCTTTGGCTACCAATGCAAAATCGTCGACAAATAAAGAATTGTCAATTCCCCGTTTAACGGAACGAACAATGTTATTTATTTTAATATTAAACAGCAAGGGAGACAAGATGCTACCCTGAGGCACTCCCATCTCCTGTTCTCTCGTATCTGACAAAGATCCCCCAACCTTAACCTGAAAAATTCTGTCTGTTAGAAAATTGGATATAAACAGAGGTAAATGTCCCTTCAAACCCATTTCTTGTAAATCTGAAAGAATGCCATATTTCCATGTGGTATCATAAGCTTTTTCCAAATCAAACATGATGGCAACGACATGTTCACCCTGGACGAACGCGTTACGGATAAAAGTTTCCAGTCGCACCAGGTGGTCAACAGTACTTCGACCACTTCGAAAGCCACACTGAGTGTTGAATAAAATATTATTTGTTTCTAGATACCACAGTAAGCGAGAATAAACCATTCTTTCTAACGTCTTGCATAAGCAAGATGTTAAGGCTATTGGTCTATAGTTTGTCGGGTTAGTATGGTCTTTGCCAGGTTTAGGGATGGGTACAATAATGGCCTTTCTCCAGGAGGGAGGAAAGGTGCCAGTGATCCAGAGCTGATTGAAGATGTCCAGCAGTTGAGACCGTGAGTACCTTGTTAAATGTCTGAGAAATTGATAATGTACATCATCCGGTCCAACTGCTGAATCTGCACTTTTGTTAATTGCATCATCAAGCTCGACTAATAAAAATGGAATGTTGTAATCTTCAGAATTATCGGAGGTAAAATTTAACTGTTGTTTTTCTTTACGGGTTTTAACTGTTTGAAAAGGGACAGAATAATGTTCAGAGGAAGAATTTGCAGCAAAAGAAGAAGCCAAAAGATCAGCTACTAATTTTTTATCTCCGATTATGTCACCCTGCACAGTAAGGCATGGGCTCACCTGTTTGTTACTTTTATTTTTAAGTTTGCGGACTACTTTCCACACCTTCGACAGTTTCGCTTTCGAGTTAAGCGTGGAGCAGAAACCTCTCCACGATTCTCTTCTCTTTCGTTTGAAGAGCTGTCGGCAGTGCGCTCGCAAACGTTGGTGGTTTTGTTTATTTTCAGTGCTTGGGTGTAAAAACATAGTTCTTAAAGCTTTTTTACGAGCTTGCTGAAGTTTTCGACATTCATCGTCAAACCAGGGTTTTTTAAGTGTGTGAGGGTTTGACGAAGTTTGCGGAATGGACTCCTTGGCACTGTTAATAACTATGTCAGTATAAAGCTGTATTGGATCTAAGGCATTTGAAAATTCCTGGTTCTTAGCACGTAGCTGGGCCTCAGACAGGTTAGAAAACAGACTCCAGTTAGCTTGTTTCAGTTTCCACCTGCCATGAGTTTGCTCAAGGTTATCTGAATCATGTTTTAATAAAACCGGGAAATGGTCGCTGCCATGGAGATCTTCTAAAACTGTCCATTTAAAATCCAAAAGTAAGGAGGGATCACAGATCGATATATCAATGTGGGACAAAGAAGCAGTTCTAGAACAGGAAAAAGTTGGAGCACCCTCGTTCAAAGTTACTAGGTTTAACGAGTCTAAAATGTCTTCAATTATTTTACCCTGAGAATCGGTACGATCACTACCCCACAGGGGAGAGCGTCCATTAAAATCTCCCAACAACAAAAAAGGGGGAGGTAACTGTTGGACCAAATTCTCAAGTTCACTTTTAGTTACATTTATTGATGGTGTCAAATATAGAGAACAAACTGTGAGGGATTTAAAAAGAGATACTCTAGCTGCAACTGCTGGTAAACTTGTATTAAGTAAAATTGGATTAAATGGGACATTTCTATGGATAAAGAGTGAAACGCCTCTAGAGGATAAACAATCTAGAGAGGAATAACCAGTAATATCTATAGGATGTTTTTCTGACAGGAGAGTTTCCTGAAGGGCCAATACTTCAGGTCGATGCTCTGTCAGCAGACAGCATAGCTCCTCATAATTTGCCCTTATCCCTCGGATGTTCCATTGTAAAATGGACATAAAAATTAAGTAAAAGAATGCTAAAAGTTTCATCTCCGAGAGCACAATTATGTCTCTGTATCTTTTGGACCCTCGTCCATCTCTTCATGTTCCATCAACCCCCCGAAACGGTTCTCCGTTTCGAGAGGCTGCTGGGGCTTGGAAGAAAGGGGTCCGGGCCTTTGATTCTTTGTCAAAGACCCGGAACCCGAGCTGCCAGCGGACTTCCTCCCCCTCTCCCCAGCACCAGATTTTATATCTTCCCTCTCCCCTTCACCCCTGCCAATCTTTCCCTCTCCTCCTCTGACGCTCTTCTGCTGGGTAACTAGGATTTTAGTCGCCCCAGCAACTACCCGGTCGCTAAAACCGGTCGTTGCTGGTGCGGTGGCATGAGGCCTAGCCTCCTTCGTGGCAGGAGTGACGGCTATTGGCGCGGCCGTCTGCGCGCTTGGAGTGACGGTTTTTGACGTGCCCGTCGGCACGTTCTCCAGTGGATTCGGTGGGGCTGGAGAAACCCCCTTCTGGGCAAACAAAGCAAGCATCTTTTCGAGAGTATCCATCCGTTTGCACAACGTTTCCAAAATCTGTGTTATTTTACTCATGGCAGTGTCCATTGTCGGGTGTGCGCTAGGTTCCACATGAGATGTGAAACCCGCCACAGCCGCAAAGGACCTCTCTTTAAGCACCGGCCTACTTGCAAGAACTTTTTTCCTTGCGTCGCCAAAGGAGCAACTCTCAGTGGCCCGCACCTTTTGGATTTCCAGCTCCAACTGCCACTGAGGACAGTCTTTGGAGCTGGACGAATGATTCCCGGCGCAATTCACACAGCAAATCGGATTTTTGCATTCGTTTTCGTGTTTCTCTTTACCACAATCACGACATATTTCCTTGCTTTTACAGTTCTTGCTACCGTGACCAAATCTTTGGCACCGGTAGCATCGCAACGGTGATGGTACAAACGGCGTCACCTTCACCCTAAGGTACCCCACCTTGAGTGACTCCGGCAATTTGGCCATAGCGAAGGTCACAAAAAGTGTGTTGGTGGGGATACGTTGGGATCCCTTGGTGACGAAGACCCGCTGGACTGCTGTGACCCCCTGGCTGGAGAGCTCACCACGGATTTCCAATTCTGACATGTCGATCAAATCCTGACATCGGATGACTCCCTTGGAGGAATTCAACCGTCCATGCACAGAAACTTTGATTTGTCTATCAACGAAGACAGTCGAATCCCTCTTTAGAAGACTATCCGATGCCCTTTTGGTTGAGCACTCCACCAGGTAGGCCCCAGATCTCAGTTTTTTCACATCTTTGAACCCGATTGTGCAAACGGATTGAAAACCCTTCTGTATTGCGAACGGAGACAGCTTGCCTAGTGGCATAGCCGGATCCGCCCCCTCTACAACCAAAAAACGAGGCCAGGCCCCTTCTACCCCCGATGCACAAGCTTTCTGTCTCGTGTCCATGTCGCTGTCCGTGTCCGAGTCCGGTCCGTCATCACGCAGTCGTCGTTTATTTGTGGAAGCCATGTTATTAATTTATGAATTCATCCCCCCTGCTCCCCACCCACCACGGAGTCCAACAAGGGGATGCGTCCAAGCGGAAAATCCAGCAAGGGAGCGCACCAGGGCTACAGGGGGGATATACACCCAGACAATCCCGCACTGCCACTACGGTTTTGTTCAAGTTTGACCCATGAGCCGCAGCCTTCTAGCAGAGCTAGGGCAATACACGACCAGCCGCTTGACTGACGCGGGCCACGCCAGCCTCCCGTCTAGGAGAAGTCCGGGCCAAAGAGGTGTGTTAGTGTGAGGGACCGCAGTCCCTCAGGGACCTCAACCTCCAGGATCCCATTCTCCCCCGACACGGGTTGCCCTGCACGGCAAACGCAGGGGGCCAAGAGAAGGCCACAGAGAAAAGGAGGGTAGAAAAAGAAGGAATGATGGGGAAAAAGAAGACAGGGAAAGTCCGGTAAGGCAGAAGAAAGGGAGTCAAAACTGTATAGTATACTGGGAGAATTTAAGGGTGAAGAGAATATAGGTGAAAGGACCAATAAGACAGAAACAAGACAAAAGAAAAGAAAAAGGGGTAGGCAACTTGGTCACCCAGCCAGAGAGAGGCATGGGGTCCACCCCCGGCGCGCGGAGCCGAGCCCGTGGGGGCAGAAGGCGAACAGGAAGACGAAGAGAGACAAAAAAGCATTTCAAAAGGTAGTGTAATGAATTTGGAATTGAAAATGGCTTTAGACAAAAACTTGACCACAATCACGGAATGGGAACTTTATATAGATACGCTGTGAGTGAGTTAGTTATCCATTGCTTACAGGGTCCAGTGGACTGCAAAGAGCTGAGTCAGGACCACAACTGGGCTAAAAGAGGACTCACCCCTGATCCGTATAAAAGACCTGCCGAAACAACCCCAGTGGTAACACTGAAGGCACTCCACCAGCCAGTCACTTTACAATAAAAGCATCCCACGCAGGGATCGCTGAGGGTATACTCTAATTTATCAAACCCCCATTTACATTACGTTACATTAAATGGTTGTTGCTTTAGGTCCAGCGGACTCTTCCGAGCCAAATCAGGACCAGACAGACGTTATCTTAAAATATTATAAAATGATTCAAATCTTAAAAAACAAGCCTGTTATTCTTAAATATTCAAACAAACTTTCACACATAACCTCTTGAAAAATCTTTAAATCTGATGTATTAAAAATACGTTCTCTTTCTGCAATCAAATCACTAAAATCAGTCTTATCAATAAAATCCTACCAACAACACAAAACAAGACGACATGATTTATATGCGATAAAACAAACCAACATCATCTAGAAATTGAAACAGATGTTGACCATTGCATACTTTAAAAATCTCTTTGAAAGGTATTGAACCAAAATATGTTTCTCTTTTATCAAGCCCCATTTACAAGAACAAAATAGAATACAAACATCTATATATATAAATTGCTTAGCCGGAAGTCCTTCCTCGCCTCTACTGTAAAGTTTGTCCGGTATGGACGCTGATCTGGGCAGGTGCTGGGCGCTGCGGATCGGCCTGCTGTGCGCTCAAAACCCGCGAAATCGTTATAGCCGACATTTCCTTACCCACCGTTTAACCGTTTCCGAGATAAATAAATAAACAAAATGTCCACAAACTGCAATAGCCTCATTCCGCGCGCGGCTTCGATTCAACCCGTGTCAAGAACGTGCCGTTCCGTAATACCGCAAATTTTGTTTTATTTCCATTCAAAACACTTTTGCACTCATGTCACCAATCTTACAAAATTTTGTGTTTAACTAATTAAATTTGATTAATTAAAAATCGAATCGAGGTTTCAGCATGTTTTCCCATATAGACCAAAAAATTGATGATCTTTATACGAAACCTTGGTAGCTCACTTAGTAAGACATTCGCCTACCGTGCAGGCGACCCAAGTTCAAATCTCCCGCGGGCCATATTTTTTTTGGTTATTTTTTTTAAACACTACAATATGGATATTTTTCTTTTTAATTTAGGCTTTTTACTTTTAACTTATTATTATTTTTATTATTATTATTATCCTATCCTATCCTATCCTGTCCCGTAACCCGAAGGTCGTAGGGGCACCACAGATGATCGTTTAACCAGCATACTCCATCTTTCTCTGTCCTCAGCCGCCCTGATGGCTTCGCTCAGTGTCAAACCAGTCCATTCTCGAATGTTGTCCTCCCACCTCTTTTTCAATCTCCCTCTTCTTCTACTTCCTTGCACTGTGCCTTGCAGAATAGTCTTTGCAAGGCCTGATGATCTGGTGACGTGGCCATACCATCGGAGTTTCCGTTTCTTCACCACTGTTAGCAGGTCATCTGTTGTTATTATTATTATTATTATTATTATTATTATTAATAAACTAATAATAATAATTATTATTATTATAATTATAATATCTTATATCAAATTTTATTTTAAAACCTTGGTGTTTTTTATGATTTCTATTTGTATTATTCATTATTATTATTATTATTATTATTATTATTATTATTACCAAGGATCGGGATGGGGTAGTACGTGTAGGTAAAAGGGGGCTACGGGTAGGTTTAAAGGGGCATGGGTAGGCATAACGGGGATACGGGTATATATAAGGGGGTATGGTGATGGTCGATTCCTTTCATCCATACCTGCGAAACGATCAACGGGGAAGTATCAAGGATGGTACAGGTAGGTTACAAGGGGGGTACGGAAGGTATCAAGGGAAATGGGGAGGTATCAAGTGGGTTCGGGGAGGTATCAAGGGGGTATGGTGAGGCATCATGGGGGAGGGGGACGGGGACATATCAGGGGGGGGGGGTAATGGTGAGGTATCAAGGGGGATATGGGGAGGTATCATCGTCCAAATGAAACTCACAGACAACAGTTGTCTCTCTGTCTACATTTTAAACAGCAACCTGTGTACCCTGGCTTGCCAGGGTACAAAAACCACTAGTCATTATTAAATATCAACAAAACACATACCTATAAAATGCCTACATTGCTAAATAATAATACCATAGGCAGCCCCAGTGCACATTTGGCAGAAAGCGTCCAATATTCCCAAGCTGATCCAACAGACCTCACACAAATGAGGAGTTTTGTCCCAGAAGAGTTTTCAAGAAAAAAGGTAGGTGACTGGTCTAGCGAAGAAGATAGCATAGTAGATTGATAAAACAGAGTAGCAATGAGAAAGAACAAAGGAGAAAAACTGCAACAGTGGGAATTTAAAGCACTAAATTTGCAGAAAGAGTGGATACTATTTATACAGAAACCTCTGGCAACCCCACGGGGGATACGCTGTGAGTAATTTATACACAGGACTTCACATACCAGGATTTCGTCATTTCGTCACAATAGCCAAATTAGATTACTTTATATCAAACAAAAACATGCAAACACATACAGTACATTCATCTTAGACACTTCAAGCCGATTTACACAAAGTGGTGTGGAACGGCTAAATGAATCTATTCGGACTTACTCATGGTGCGTTCTTGAGCCACAGTCACAAACTCGTAGTATTATTATAGGAGGAGGGACAGGCTTTCATTTTCAGAAAAAGTTTTCAAATGCCGAAGATTCTAATAATTAAGCACTTGATTTCCCAGCGAGTATCAAGAGATAACAAGACATGCTAAAGTACGCCAGATCAAAAGTAGATTATGTAATTGGTTTAGGATTGTATATGTTGCCCCCAGATCTTCAGCTTAGGATAGGAACATTATCAAACTACAATAGCAATATTGTTATCGCCGACCCCCAATTTTATATAGGTTACAACTCTACTGTGAACGCTAAATGAACTTGGTATAAGTTCACCACCACTACCTCCGTTACTATTACCTCCACCACAATTACCTCCATTACAATTACAAACTGAACCAACAGTTATTGATCATGGAGTTTCACGTCCAGCACTCACAGGAGGTTTGCTGTTAGCAGGGTTATTTATGATTGATTGATTGATTGTTGCTTTAGGTCCAGCGGACTCTTCCGAGCCAAATCAGGACCGGACAACCCCCAATCCGCATAAAAGATCTGCCGAAACAACCCTAGTGGGAAAATTGAATGCCCTCCACCGGCCAGTCACTTTACAATAAAGACATCCCACGCAGGGGACGGCTGAGGTTTTACCCCAACTACTCGAACCCCCGGTTACAAAAACAAAATAGAATACAAACATCATTATAAATCATCAACAAAACACATACATATAAAATGTCTATAGTGCTAAATAATAACATCATAGGAAGCCCTAGTGACCACCCGGCAGAAAGCGTCCAACACTCCCAAGCTGATCCAACAGACCTCATACACAAACAAGGAGTCTTGTCCAGGAAGAGTTTTCAAGAAAAAAAGGTAGGTCATTGATCTAGCGAAGAAGAAGATAGTATAGCAGAGTGATAGGACAAATCAGGAATGGGAAAGAGCAAATGAGAAAGACAGCGACAGAGGAATTTAAAGCACTAAATTTCCAGAAAGTGGGGGTACTATTTATACTAAAACCCCCGGCACTCCAACGGGGGTACTGTTGCCGCAGTGAATCAGTCATGCCTACAAAGGCAAGACAGGTTTTCAACTGGGGCTTTCACTTTTCCCTTTATAGGTTAGAACAATCTACAGTGGCAAGATTGCTCATGACCCCAAGGGGTGCAGGGTTATTTGAATTTATTATTGTCAGTAACGATACCAATAATATTATAAACAATGACCACAGATGCACAAACGCCCAAACCACAACTTTAGAAGCTGTCATAAATCCAGGAAGAGCTTCTACAAATTTGGCACCCATGCGTTTCAATAAATTAGCTGTTTTGTAATGTTTTCTTAATCCAGTCTTTAACTGGTGTTTTATCTCCAGCTAATGGCTACGGTTCTGGTCACAGGTAAAACTAGTGTACTTATAGAGTATAGCCATCCCAACTGCTGTAAGAATGCTAAATATCGTAACCCCCAGTTCTAAAAAGTGTTTGAATTCTTCTTGCGAGTGTGGTGTCTTCATGTAGCATCCTTTGAATTGTTTCTTTAATTCTAGTAAAGTTAGTTATTAATTTATCTCTGTTTATGGATCTATGGATAAGGTTTCTACAGTAATCTTCCTGAGCGTTCAGTATTTAAGACTGGCAAGCCTATTTTGAAGCATCTGTTTTACATCCAAGTTTAAGTTCAATTCAACTGCTGTTGCTAATTTATGTTTCTGTTTCTCTATTTCTTTGCCTACCTTGCCAAGCTTGGCCGGGTTCAACATCGTTTCCCCTCTCACAGATTGTAACGCTTGATCCAAACCTTGAAGTTCATGCAGATTTAAAGGAGAATGGTTTATAGTTTATATATCTTGATCTACATTAGTTTCTAATAAAGTTTTTACTTCTGAATTTACTTGTAATGCAGAGTCTGACATGTCCTGAAGACTTATTTGAGTTGATTGTGGAAGAACTGATTCTATTTGATGTAAGGAAGCAATTTCTTGCCTACATAAGTTAGATTCAGGAAGCCCTGATAATCTTACAACAGCCACTAGAAGTCTAGTTTTGAAAGTAGACCATGCATACAATTTATCTGGATTCTTGGGTACGGATAATTGTATTAAAATGTTTTTGCCTGTGGACGGCTCTTTAGTGTTTATAAACAAGTGATTACTTTTGTCTAGCTCAAAGTAGCTCGGCGACACATAATCCGGTAATTGCCGTCTTATTTGATTGTAAAACTTGTTTATTTGTGATCGTGTTACATGACGTAATTCTTCTCCGATGCTTAGTCGATTGTGATGACTCATGTTGTCTGCTAACATTCAAAGGTGTCTGCTAGTTGTGTTAAGGTCTTCAACTTCTTAAGGTTTAAACACTTCAGGGAGTTCATTAATTTTTTACTACTTATTTAAACATGCAGAACTATGGTAGCTTGTTAGACCCTGCAGGAGGCTGAGAATACCTTTAGGCATTAAAGGAGATAGGAGTACTGTTACATTACATGGTTATTGCTTTAGATCCAGCAGACTCTTCCGAGCCAAATCAGGACCAGATACATGAAGGAGTACTGTAATTAGTACAGTCCAGTTAGCATACAGCTTAATCAATAATTATTATTGACTGCTAGATTTCCTAATCTCAGCCCTGATGACGTAATTGTTCCAGGAAGCCATAAATTGTCTTTTAAACTTAGTTTGAATTCTATCACTGACCCTAACAGAACTTTAGTTAACAATCTCGGCAGAGCTATAGTTAAAAGAATGGTTATTAAACTTGATTGTCAGGAAATCCAGAGTATTAATGATGCTGGTGTTTTGTTTTGTTACACAGACCTGAGGTTGAGTAAAAACACAGTGGTGAAGAAACATTACATTACATGATTATTGCTTTAGGTCCAGCAGACTCTTCTGAGACAAATCAGGACCAGGTGAAGAAACGGAAATTCCGATGGGATGGCCACATCACCATTACATTACATTACATGATTATTGCTTTAGGTCCAGCGGACTATTCCGAGCCAAATCAGGACCAGAGAGACGTTATCTTAAAATGTTATAAAGTGGTTCAAATCTTAAAAAATAGACCTGTTACTCTTAAATACTCAAACAAACTTTCACCTGACACCTCTTGAAAAATCTTTAAAACTGATTTTGTTAAAAATACGTTCTCCTTCCTTAATCAAATCGCTAAATTCGGTCTTACCAATACAATCCAAAACAAAACGACATGGTTTATATGCGATAAAACAAAACAGCATCATGTAAAAATTTAAACAAGTGTTGACCATTGCATACTTTAAAAATCTCTTTGAAAGGTATTGAACCAAAATATGTTTCTCTTTTATCAAGCAGGTCAGCACATTCAGACATGAAATGGCGAACAGAAAAGGATTCATCACATGCAAAGCACCATGGTGGTTCTTCTCCTTTTTAAGACAAAACTGTTTCTTCTTTGCGAGTGGATGCAAAGTTAGGCAAAGAAGCTGACAAATCGGGAAGAATTTGAAATAATTTGTTGTTGATATGGTTAGACCAGTCAATCTGCCACAGTCGTTTACAATACGATCCAGTCATACAACGTAGGTCAGAGTAGGGCACAAACTGGAAAATCTCTGGAGGGAAATCGAGATGCAGAGCATCTTTAGCCGCTTTGTCCACTGCAATATTGCCGCGGATGCCCTTGTGACCAGGGACCCACATAAAAACTATCTTTTTACCATCAGAAACAAGTTGTGTATGGAGGTCACGGATCCCTGCCAGAAAAGGGTGTGATATCTTTCTCGTGGAAGGAGCTGGAGTGCTGACAGTGAATCAGACATGATTAAAAATGAGGTTCTTTTGGACTGATAAACCTGATTTAGAGCTAGATGAATTGCCTTGAGCTCAGCTGTATAAACAGAACAAAAATCAGGTAGACGCTGTTGCAAAGGCTGGTCTAGATGTCTCCCAGAGACGGACGCAGCAGCAAATGTGTCGCCTTTCTTTGACCCATCTGTAAAAGGTTTTTCATATCCTGTATATAAAGCACACTGTTCTAAATAGACCTGGTTATAGACGGTTTCAGATGTATTGTTTTTGAGGAAAGCGGACAATTGCCAATTAATGTTTGGGATACATAATTTCCATGGAGGAACTTCAGTCCGAAGCTCATCATCGTTGATGGAAGCAACATTGATGCCTGCTTTTTCCAAATGAGCCTGCATTCTGATGACAAACGGAGGGATTGTGTTGGGTTTGGCTTCAAATTTCTTAACAAAATCTGGGTTGAAAACACAGTTCATGGGATCAGTTTTTAATTTTAAATAGTAATTCAGGGACAATTTTGTACGTCTCAGCTCCAGCGGGGGTTCGTTAGCTTCCACGTAAAGGCTTTCACAAGGGGAGGTGCGAAAATCACACAAAGCAATGCGTAATGCCTGATGAGCAACTGAATCTAACATTTTAAAATAAGATTTTCTAGCAGAACCATAAACAATGCAACCATAATAAAACTTGGATCTAATTAAAGAACGATATAACAGCAATAGAGTTTTCTTGTCAGCTCCCCAGTCTTTACCACTGATAACCTTGAGCAAGTTGCAGGCCTGTTGACATTTAGTTTTCAAATCTTTCAGATGAGGAAGGAAGGATAGCCTTTGATAAAAAATAACTCCCAAAAATCTTACTTGCTGGACCGTCTTTATTGGAGGGGAAAAGAAAATTGACCCAGAGGGAGAAGAAGAGTAGGAAAATAATGTAAATTGTTTTACCTGAGCACAGCAAGAATCAATTCGATGAATCGCCACATGAAACAGAAAAGCAACATGTAAATTTTTAGCATTAACAAACAACATAATTATCATTAGAAGTAGTAAAACGTAAATGTGTATGAGGTGAAAAAATTAATCTTTATCATCTAGTATTTGTCTGTAAATAATGGTACCAATGCTTCCTCAAAATGTAAGGGAGAAAAATATGAAGACACTTTTTGAAGATCATTGGATTGTTGTTGCTGTGGCAAAATGTATATTAACATCACCGATAGCGACTGTATTATGAAAACTAGCAAATGCGTTAACAAGTGTTGTGAATGCAAGTTAGGTGTGGGATCTCTCTCTCTCGCTATCTATCTATCTATCTATCTATCTATCTATCTATCTATCTATCTATCTATCTATCTATCTATCTATCTATCTATCTATCTATCTATCTATCTATCTATAACATTACATGATTATTGCTTTAGGTCCAGCGGACTCTTCCGAGCCAAATCAGGACCAGACAACCCCTGATCTGCATAAAAGATCTGCTGAAACAACCCTAGTGGTAAAACTGAAGGCACTCCACCAGCCAGTCACTTTACAATAAAGACATCCCACGCAGGGGACGCTGAGGCTATACTCTTAGTTATCGAACCCCCGTTTACAAAAACAAAATAGAATACAAACATCATTATAAAATATCAACAAAACACATACATATAAAATGCATACATTGCTAAATAATAACATCATAGGAAGCCCTAGTGACCACCTGGCAGAAAGCATCCAATATTTCCAAGCTGATCCAACAGACCTCACACACAAATAAGGAGTCTTGTCCCGGAAGAATTTTCAAGAAAAAAGGTAGGTGACTGGTCTAGCGAAGAAGAAGATAGTATAGCAGATTGATAGAACAGAGCAAGAATGAGACAGAACAAATGAGAAAGACAGCGACAGTGGGAATTTAAAACACTAAATTTCCATAAAGTGGGGATACTATTTATACTGAAACCCCCGGCACCTCAACGGAGGTTATCTCTATATATTTATATAGCTATCCATATAGATATATCTAAATATTTATCTATCTATCTATCTATCTATCTATCTGTCTGTCTGTCTGTCTATCTATTTATATATATAAAACACTTTAAAAATGACTAAATGTTATCCACTCAATTTGACTTGCCAAATTTTCGATTTTTAATAACCTTGTTCAGGGCATTACAATGACAGTATCTATCTCATCTCATCTCTCTCTCATCTATCTAATCTAATCTATCTATTCTAATCTAAATGTAATCTATCTATCTATCTATCTATCAGTCTATATATACACACACATATATATAATTTATTAATGTAGTAGTAGTAGTAGTAGTAGTAGTAGTAGTAGTAGTAGTAGTAGTAGTATATTTGAGTTAGTCATTGTTCGGTGTTGTGTCATGGGGATAGAATGGGATGTTGTAGTTTTTGTGGGGGAGGGGTGAGGAGTAGGGGATGGAGGACGGGGTGATGGGGGATGTCTAATATCGCTATAGAGAACACAATACATTTTTCAGAAACATGAATAGTAGTAGTAGTAGTAGTAGTAGTAGTAGTAGTAGTAGTAGTAGTAGTAGTAGTAGTAATAGTAGTAGCAGCGGCAGTAGCAGTAGTAGTAGTCTGAAAAAAATAAGACGCAAAAAGAGAAGAAGAGGAAGAAATGTCGAAGAATAAGTACAATACTGTGTGTGCTATCTGTGTGTTTGTGTTTTCTCTCTTTCTCTGTCTCTCTCCATCTGTTTGTGTGTGTGTCTGTGTGTACTATTAATAATAACAATGGATGAAATACGCGCCTTATTTCTTCTATATCAGACTCAAGGCGCGGCCATCTGTGTGTGATGTTTGTGACGGTGAGAGGGAGGGGGGGGGAGAGTGGGAGGGATTGTATATGTGTATATGTCTGCCTGTGTCTGTTGTCCGTCTAACCTACATGCCCGTGAGCGCTGTGCTACTGTCCTCCTGCACCTTCATGAGAGGCCGGGTGTAAGTGTGCTGTTGCCCTGTTCCACCAACTCCACAAGACGCTCAAACACAAATTGAAAGAGGCAGATCCTGGTGGCCCCAGACCCTGGCACCAGTATCAATAATACCCACAACCCTTCCCCACTTGCTGTTCCATCCCCTGCTCCTTCTCCTTAGGCCCACTTCGTCGTGGAAGGATGAGCGCAAAAGAAGGGAAAGTGTGTATAAAATGACAACTCCCGGACTCCTCGAGTTTCTTTTTTTCTCCACCCGTCTTCTTTCAGCATCGACACATTTTATCCAAGCCCTATAAGACAGTCTTCAGTGAGAGCGCAAAAGAGGGAAAAATGTGTGCATAAACGACGTAGGCCCGTCCCCCCTCTCTCTCTCTCTCTCACACACACACTACCAGACCCCAATCTCATCTTCATTGCCTCTTACTTTTTTCTTCAGAGGATGAGCGTAAAAGAAGGAATAGTGGGTCCTCCGGCTTCATCTTTCCCAGCTCCCGCTACCCTTTTTAGTACACTTTATATTTCTCTTGGATCCTCTCCGTCCATCCTTTGGTACCTTATCAATATAGTGTGACCCTATCTCGCGGCATATTTTGTCTTTCATGGATGAGCGCAAAGGAAAGGAAAGCATTTACGAAATGACGCAGACTGTTTCTGCCCCCCCTCCCCCCTAACCCCACTCCTTAGCCTCCTCCCCACCATCACCCTTCCACCAACAAAAGGGATACACAGATATAAACGTTAGGCTCCTCGCCTCTCCAACATTATTTTGTCGTACTTTCTTCAACTTCATGCTACTTTTACTTCTGCCACTTCGTTTTTGGCCGAAGGAAGAACAACAGCTCTAATTCTCAACGTCTTCTTCTTCTTTGTTTACGCCTCCATTTTAAATAATAAACACAGCAACATCAAAGTTAAGGGATGTTAAAGTATGCAGGAGAGAGACGACATGTTTAAGCCATCGCTTCAATTTGTTTTTCGTTATTTCTTCTGTTTCTGTCTGTCTGTCTGTGTCTCTCTTCCCTTTCTTCTTGAGAGGATGAACGCATTAGAAAGGAAAGTGTGTACAGAGTGAGTTTTTTTGTTGTTGTCGTATACCACTTTTAAACGCGCTGAGCATCATCTCCAAAAGACCTTTTTTTTAAATTTTTCTTCTCTCTGTTCTATTTTTCTTCCTCCTGTACTCCTTTCTTTGCCACAATCATCTTCATCTTCTTCTTCTCCTCCTCCTCTTGTCCAGACCACCTCTTTTAAGATTTTGCTGGTACCTTTAATAATTTTCTTGTTCTTCTTCTCCTGTTCTTTTTGATTTTATTCCTTCTTCTTCATCATGTTCCTCAAATGAAGTTCTCGCTCTCTCACAAATGTTTAGTTTTTCTCTTGCTCTCCTTCATTCATATTGTTCTCATTTTCCTCTTTCTCCGGACCTTGCTGCCCGCTTACTTTTTAATTTCTTTTTTCTTATTCTTCATTTTCCTTGTAATGCGTTACGTAGTGAAGTTGGGAGCAAAGAACTCGACGAATGCTGCACAGTAAACAAAAAACAAGATGGCAAGCCATTCAGATATATTTCCAGACACTCGCACACATAGTCGAAAAATAAGCATTTTTAAAAGTGTTACTGTTCTTAGAGGCGTTGTGACACTACTTTAGCATAACGAAGCAAAATAAATGAAAGGTTACGACATGAACTGTCCGCATGCAAAAAATTATTTAAATCGGATCAACCAATTGTTAGATACAGTGCAAAGCGTGTTTAGAAAATGAAGCACAAGGACCTTGACGTTTTGAGAAAGTAAAAATATGAATGGTTTAACATTCTTAGCAGTAAGTAAAGTATCCGCAAAGTCAAAATGACGAATCTCGGTTCGGTTCTTTTTGAGATAAGAGAAAAAGTGTGTTTTGAACACACAAAAAGTTAATTTCGGAGCGATGGACCAACCCACTGACCGACTGCTACTGGAGGATGGCACATGTCATGATCTGAAGTACCTTTTACAATATATACCAAACTCAAGAAAATTGCTTAAGCAGTTTTTGAGATATTGAGCAAAACGTGTTAAGTAACAAATAGACGCCAGTAAACTTTGACCATCGCGGTAGATCAAATCTGATGGGACGGGAGAAAGCCACTAACCCAACTAGTTTGGTCAAAATCCGTTTAGAAGTGCTTAAGATATGTCTTCCCACGGACCGACGGATAGACCGACTGACAGATCGACATTTGGCTAATTCTGATTCCCGACTATTTCAAAGCATTTCCAGACAAGTCTTGAAAAACAAAATCGAACATAAAATAAGTCTTCCTTATTCGCATCACGATGCTCTCTGACCGTCTCACAAATGATGTTTTTGTTCTTTTTCTAAACATTGCAAGACAAAAAATTACCTCTCCACATTGAAGTTGTTCCATTTGTTACTACTGTTGCTCTCTGTTCTTCTTCTTCTTCTTGTTGTTTCTTCTTCTTCTTCTTTTAAACACTGCAGGCAAAAATATTACTTTTATCAAAGTCAAGTTGTTCTGTTTGTTATTGCTGCTCTTGAAAATGCTGCTCGTCCTTGTTCCTTATTCTCTTTCTCGTTATTTTCGTTTTTCTTCTCTTTTTTTCCCCGTCTCCTCTTTAAGGTTTCCGTCCTTCCTTCCTTCCTTTTATATTTTTTAGTACTGTTATTTTCCCTTCTTCTGTTTCCTACTTCTCTTAAAATTGATTCTTCGTCTTCTTCTCCTTTTTCCTCTATTATTATGCTATTACTGTTGTTTTTGTTGCTATTATTATTATTATTATTACTATTATTATTATTATTATTATTATTATTATTATTATTATTATTATTATTATTATTATTATTATCATCATCATCATGATGATGATGATGATGATGATGATCATCATCATCATCATCATCATCGTCTTCATCATCATAACCACCACCACCACCGTGTCTTTGTTCAATTCCTCTTTTAAAGTAGTTTTTCGTCTTTGTACTCTCAAATGAGGGATTGGCTGCAAAGTAAAATGCCTTACTCAAAGAAAAGAACATAGAAAACAGATTCCTCTTATTCATATCACGGACCTCCTTATTTTTCTGTCGTTCCCCAACATCAACCACACCTCACAAAAAACCCACACCCCCACACATTCTAACATCTCCGTTAACCTACCTCTAACCTAATAGTTCCTCCGTTCTTTTCATTCTACACTACTTTTTCTCCTTCTTTATTCCTCCTCTTTATCCCCATTCTTCTTTTCTTCTTCTCCTATTTGTTCTGTTTTATTCCTCTTCTTTTTCTTCCTTTTTTTTCTCATTTTTATTCTTCTTCTCCTCCTTCTTCTTCCTCCCCTTTCTTCTTCTACACAATTTCCTTCTGCCAGAAATGCATTTGGGTGTTTCGTTCGGTTAGACGAAGAAGAAGCGGAAGAAGAAGAAGGAGCAGAAGAAGAAGAAGCAAAAGAAGAAGAAGAAGAAGAAGAAGAAGAAGAAGAAGAAAAAGAAGAAGAAGAAGAAGAAGAAGAAGAAGAAGAAGAAGAAGAAGAAGAAGAAGAAGAAGAAGAAGAAGAAGCGGGGTATGGAGAATGGAGGTAGCAGAAAAGAAAGTCAAACTGGAGCCAGAAAGACAGAGAGAGACAGAGACAGACAGACAAAGAGAGTCTAATGGCCTGTCTTAATTGGAAGGTTCGTGGAGGTTCAAAACCAGTTTTTTGAGGTTCTCGGATCCCGAACCTAGGTTCCTGAACCTTTTTTTTTGTCCAAAAGTTACAGCAACCTAGATTCGGGACCTGAGAATCTCGACAAAAAATTTTTGATCCTCCACGAACATTCCACGAAATTTCCAATTAAGACAGACCATTAGCTGGCCTTTTATCAGAGGATGAGCGGGATGGGAGTAATGGGTTGTATGTTTGAAAAAGAGGTAAATTAGAAGAAACGAAAAAGAGACAGTGACAGAATTAATGAACCACACACAGCTAGACAGATGAAGAACCCGTCGGCGGAGCAGACCAGAAGGGCTGCTCTTTGTGAGAGGAAGATCGGGTTGGGGGTAATGGTGTGTACGACATTACTTCCCTTCAACTCCGCAACCTCGACAAGCAACCTCCTGCAGACCCGCTAAATGGACTTTTATCCTCGCCGTATTGGCCGTCTTCAAATCTGAAATAAAATTACGATATCTGTCTGTATGTCTGTTTTCCGTCCAAAAGAGACAGATCCCCGTTAATTTAACATCTTGATATTCTCGCAGCATTGGGATTAAATTATCTGTCCACATGTCTAGATTTGTCTTTCTGTCTGTTGATTGCTTGTCTGTATTGTATGTCTCACTGTTCCTTAAGATTCAGAATATCTAAATGAAATTTCTTATTCTTTCTGCCGTATTGGCACCGCCGCCTGCCGCACCGCCGACCCCTGCAACGTCCAGATCAAGTTTGCGGACGACACTTCCCTCACTGGCCTCATCAAGTCCGATGAAGTGTCGTACCGCGCCGCTGTGACTGAGCTGGTCGCCTGGTGTGACAGGCATTACCTACAACTCAACATCTCCAAGACAGAGGAGATGGTCATCGACTTCCGCAGGCAGCCCCAGACCCTCGGACCCCTCGTCATCAAGGGGGAGGATGTGCGCACAGTCAGCACCTACAAGTACCTGGGCACAGTCATCGATGACAAGCTGGATTGGTCCCCTAACATCGATGTCTGCACCAAGAAGGTTAACCAGCGCCTCTTCTTCCTACGCAAGCTCCGACAATTCAAGGTCAGCAGCACCATCCTGAAAATGTTCTACCAGTCTGTGGTAGAAAGCACACTGCTCTACAACCAGCTGTGCTACTACAATGGGGCCAACGAAACCGACACAGAGAGGCTGGACCGCATCATCTCCACCGCTGAGCGGCTGCTTGGCAACGAGGTACGACCCCTGCGCCAGGCCTACGACACCGCGGCTGTGAAGAAGATCCGCCGGATCCTGCAGGACGAGACCCATCCGCTCCATGCAGTGGTCTCAGCTGCTGAGTCCAAGCGCCGCCCTGGCCGCTTCCTGTCCATGCGCTGCCGCACCAGCCGCTACCTGAACTCCTTCCTACCGTCCGCCATCCGCCTCGTCACCAAAGCCAGCCCCGAATGCTGACCAGAAGAGACTTTGGAGAGAGAGAGAGAGAGAGAGAGAGAGAGAGAGAGAGAGAGAGAGAGAGAGAGTGCACTAAGTCATGTGCCACAGAAAAACAGTATTATGTCTGTGTGGTGTGGTGTGGTGTGTGTTTGTTTGTGTGTGTGTGTGTGTGTGTGTGTGTGTGTGTGTGTGTGTGTGCGCGCGCAGTGTAGCAGAGATATGCAGACTGACCCGGAAACCTATAGTCATAGAGCCATGGATACTACATCAGTGCATAGAGCAGTTGATTGACTACGTATTCCTGTGACATTGTGCGTGCATGTGTGTGTGGGCGTGTGTCTGTGTGTCTGTGTGTGTGGGTGTGTGAGTGTGTGTACGCAAATGTGATGCACACATAGTAATGTGTATGTGAGTGGCTGTTTCTTAACTAAGTGGTTCATAATCATACGTGACCCTGATCCGTGATTTTATTAGCAATGTTAAATCTAGTCATATGTTTTTGAAGTAACAACAGTTTACTGATGTATTCGTTGCGGAATGTCTCTATTTGTAACTAGTCATGTGTATCCTATCCTATCCTATCCTATCCTGTCCCATAACCCGAAGGTCGTAGGGGCACCACAGATGATCGCTTAACCAGCATACTCCATCCCTCTCTGTCCTCAGCAGCCCTCATGGCTTCGCTCAGTGTCAAACCAGTCCATTCTCGAATGTTGTCCTCCCACCTCTTTTTCGGTCTCCCCCTTCTTCTACCTCCTTGCACTGTGCCTTGCAGAATGGTCTTTGCAAGGCCTGATGATCTGGTGACGTGGCCATACCATCGGAGTTTCCGTTTCTTCACCACTGTGAGCAGGTCATCGTGTTGTCCAATGGCTTGTGTGATGGTCTGTCGGACTTCAACGTTGGTGATGTGTTGGGTATAGGAAATGCACAGAAGTCTTCTGTAGCACCTCATCTCCATGCTTTGTATTCTTCGTTGGAGATCTGCTGTGAGGGTCCATGCTTCGCAAGCATATAGGAAGATGGAGATGACCAGAGAGCGCAGCAGTCTTACTTTGGAATGTAGACTGATGGTTCTGTCTTTCCAAATGGGCTTCAACCTTGTCAGGGCAGCAGTTGTTTGTGCGATCCTGGAGAGGACTTCCTGTCGAGACCCATTGTCTGACACAATGGCTCCTAAATATTTGAAGCTGTGCACTGTGTTGAGGGATTGGCCTTGTACTTTGATGTCCGTGTTGATGCCATTGGTGTTGTTGGTCATCATTTTGGTCTTCTCTGCACTTATTTCCATTCCATAAGCTCTGGAGGTGGTGTCAAGCCTCTGTACAAGCTGTTCAAGTTCTTGTTCCTCTCCAGCCAATCCATCAATATCATCCGCAAAACGAAGATTGGAGATTGCTCTGCCCCCTATGCTGACTGTGCCTTCGTGATCTGCAAGAGCATCTGACATGATGCGCTCTAGGAAGATGTTGAAGAGTGTTGGAGAGAGTAGGCATCCTTGACGCACA
Source organism: Oncomelania hupensis (assembly GCA_036898135.1). Taxonomy (NCBI): domain Eukaryota; kingdom Metazoa; phylum Mollusca; class Gastropoda; order Littorinimorpha; family Pomatiopsidae; genus Oncomelania; species Oncomelania hupensis. The sequence continues at coordinate 19,670,696 of CM072522.1, read as the reverse complement.
CCGATTGTTGTTCTGAACCAGTTCCCGATGACGCTGTTATGGAGGACTGCACTGGTAGCCTTGTCATACAGGCTTTTGATGACTTCTATAATTTTAGGGCTGATGTTGTACACTTTCATGGTTGCCCATAGAGCTGCATGCCATACTCGGTCAAATGCCTTCTTGAAGTCTATGAACACATGATATAGATGTTGTTGGTGCTGTAGGTATTTCTCACAGATTATTCTGAGGTTGAAAATCTGTTCAGTGGTACTTCGCCCTGCCATGAATCCTGCTTGTTCTTCAGCTATGATTTGTTCAGCTTGTGGTTTCAACCTGTTGAGTATTATTTTCAGGAGGACCTTGCTGGGATGGCTGATGAGGCTGATGGTGCGGTAATTTTCACACTCCTGAAGGTTACCTTTTTTGGGAAGAGTGATGACAAGCGACTGGGTCCACGGTGTAGGCCATTCCCCACTCTGCCAGATCTTGTTACAGATAATGGTGAGAGCATCAATCATCGCTTCTCCTCCTGCTTGTAGCAGTTCCGCTGGTATGTTGTCCACTCCCGCTGACTTCCCTTTCTTCAGCGATTGCACTGCTGCCTCAACTTCTTCCCGGAGAATTGGGAGGATTTCTTCTTCTTCTCTGCTCTCGGGACATGCTAGAACTGATGGGTCTCCATTTGGTGTATACACCATTTAATTTGCTCAGCAGCCTATTGTTGTTAGGCCTACTTATTTTCTTATAATGTATGTAAAACCTCCACTCCCCTGTAGTTAGTGAAGGGAAACAACAATGTTGACATAGCGTTGACAGTGGAAGTGTGTAATGTGTAACCCTAGAACGACTAGTGTAACTACAGTGAGCCCCGTAAATGTATTAAGGGTGTGTGTGGGATGAGTTTGTGTGTGGATAAGAATGAATGTGCAAGGATTAGCATGGTCATGAGAAAGCGTGAATGATTGAGAAAATGGCAGTAACAGTCTTGAGATTTTTTCGTATTCTTATGCATTAAGGTGTTCTAATATCCGCTACCGTTTCTTTATTGTATACATGTACGCTAACCTTTGTGTTGTCTTCTTAATATGTCAACAGTTACTGTGCATCACACACAAATATCCTTGTGCAAATGGGGACAATAAAGATTCGTTATTCGTTATTCGTTATTCGTTATTCGTTATTCGTTATTCGTATTGGCCATTCTCACCATCGAAAGGAGATTGATCCTCTCTCTCTCTCTCTCTCTCTCTCTCTCTCTCTCTCAATCGGAAACTAACAAAGAAATTATTGCACCGAAGAAAGAAAACAAGTTGGCAAGCCATTCAAATGTATTTCCAGATACTCACACACACACACACACACACACACACACACACACACACACACACACGAACTTGCGAAGACGCCGTTGTAATGACTCGCAAGAAACGTTAAATACGTTGTTTTGACATTTTGTTTCCCCCTTTTTAAAGTACTTTTAAGTGTTCTAACGCTAATCCTAACTCTTATCCTAATCCTAACGCTAACGGAACACTCTTTTTTCGTCTACATTACACAGTGCCGAATATTAAGCATTATATAAGACTAGTGTTAAGTTTCTTGTGTTGTGAATCTTGCTTTAGCCTAGCGAGGCAAAAGGAAAACATGGAATGATAGGCCACTATTTGAACTATATGAAAATAAAACAATATTATCAGTATTACACGGTAATTTATGAGTAGTGGATTCAGCCCCGATGCTTGAATCTTGATATGTGTAACTTAAAATCGTTTATCCACGCAGCCTGTTCACTCAGCAACAAGACAGGAGTCGTTGTATAAAGTTTCCCAACTTTATTCAGCAAACATCAACCACTGCATACAAGATTGCTTTCCAAAATCAGTACAAAGATCATCCCTGCAAGCAGACAGCGCATTACTTATATAGCCTCTATGCAATCCAAAACAAATTCGAACATTCCAGCATGACGCAACAACACCCAATCAAAATAAAACTCGTCACCGGGACAATGCACTGTCTTACGTCATATAATGTTTACGAATCCACATTATTCGATCAGCTTTTACCCCAAATATCTGGAAGCTTCGAACGATAATAAACAAGTAATTCCAGAAAATTATTAACAATGTCGACCGACAAAAATTACCAACATTATATAAAGCTTCTTCTAGTAACAATGCAAAGTCAAACCAAAGGTATTTACCTTTTATTGCAGGCTTTGCAAAACACGTTGATCGGATCTATCGTGCGCGTCTCAATCGTAACAATCAGATCACTCAATTGTTAGATTGTTAAGCGCATTGACTTTGACCTTTGAGAAAGTACAATGACGAATGATCCAACATGTTGAGCAGTAAAGTATCGGCCAAAAAATGGTGAATTTCGGTTTATTTATGCTTTGGATAAGGCAAAAAGTGTGCTTTCAACAAAAAACTTACATTCGATCGACTTACAACCGGCCTGTTACTGAAGGATGGTCCACGATTTTTAAGTACCTGTATAGCAAAACTCTACAAAATCGTTTAGCCGTTTTTGAGATATTGCGCAAGCCGTGTTTAGCAACAAAATGACTCCAGTGACCTTGATTTTTGCGCTATAGCAGACATGATGGTAATGTTCCTATGAAGGTTGGCCAAAATCCTTTCAATGGTTCTTGACATATGCCTTTCAACGGTTCGACAGACTGACTTCTTGGCTCGTTCCGACTCCCGACTATTGCAAAGTATTTCTAGAAAAAATCTGGAAATACGACAACTAACCGCGTCAAAAAGTAATACCCTGAAATGATTTCCACTGCAGGTGTGAACAGAATAAACCCGTACACTGATCCAACCGCCCTGCCCCGCCCCGCACCGCCCCGCCCCACCTCCTCCCTTTCTCCAGCCACCCGCCCATTTCATCCAGAAAACCAATCAGCAAGCTCATGCTGAAAACAGTCAAATATGCGAGGCGGTGTATGCGTCTTACACAGGGGTACGTCCAGGAAATTCTGAATGACAACTGAAAACCATTTGAGGCGGCATGCTCCGTTATTCTGTCACGCAGATAGCCAGAAAAAGAGTGAACCACACTAAATATAGCCTAACACGTGACGCACTGTGTACACAACTACTCTTTTATCTACTTAAATTTAGTTTTAACGAGCTAAACGTCAGCTTAAGCAGCTAAAAACTAGCGGAACACGTCCATTTTGTTATCCAAGTGAGGAGGAGTCATGTTACCTGGACCGGTGGTGTTTGTTCATCCGAGCGGTGTAATGTTCACGCCAATTACTCAGGAAATAAATATACCTTCCGGTTAGAAAATTAAACGACCCGTCATTTGCCCTCTCACGGACTGAATTAGTATCGGAGGTGAATCGCAATTCCCATAATCACGTTTGATGTAACAATGTTCGTGTGATTAGTTCTGACACGTGGGAATGGTATACAATCACACTGTGTACATATCTTAAATGACAGGTGTCAGTGTTATGAACGGGTGTAAGGATGGAATGAGAGAATCACACTTCTAAGTAATCTAATGTAAGTCTACTACTGTTCGTTCCGCTCATAGAAGTTCCCCCATGGAGTATCAGTTTCCACTCCAGTCTGTGGAGTGCTGGCCTTAGGTTTCTGATATCGTAGATCCAATGGGCTCTATGCACAAGTCGGCGGCATGGTCACGTGGCGCGGGAATAACAAAGCGGTCATGGTTTCTTTTAGATCGCTCGCGTGTACTCCAATGCTGCTTAAAAAAAATTAAATTTACCGACAGTTTGGGATATTGTGATGTTTTGAACATAGCACACTCGTGCAATAATTATTACAGAGCGATTTGTCACTGATATTCAGTTTATAGTTCATCCGAACGCAGCACAATACTTCACCATTTTCAAACTCGATCACGCTGTGTTATTCCCGCAGCATGTGACCGCCACGCCTTTGCGCATAGCGCCCATTCAAAAGCCATATTTGTGTAATCTAATGAGGGTCCCTAACAAACTGACTGAAATTCTCATCTCTCATTCTTATCACTCTTCACTTGGTAAATACAACTTATTGAACACATCTTCCTAGTTTAATACGACTCACTAAACGCTACTCTCACCCGTGCACACTACTTCTGCTCACTTCTCACCAGGTCAATACTATTCACCGAACTTACTTACCAGCTGCTCCCTGAATACAACTCACCGCGTGAAAACCAATCACTTAACACTCCGTACTCAGTAGATGAATATTAGTTACTGAATACTCACTAGAGGAACACTAATATTCACTGAACGTTACTCACCAGCTGAATATTCACTGAATGCTACTCACCATGGTGAAAACTATTTTCTGGTAAACCCTACCTTACAAAAGATGAGGAAGAGGAGAGGTAAGTGAGGATACAAGATGGGAAGGACGAGGTGGAAGTTGGGGAGGAGAAGGCCTAGGACAACAACATGGAATGGGAAAAGGGGGAGGAGAAGAGTCGAGAGATGGAGGAGACAGTCAACAACTCTTCCAGCTAGAAAATAAAACAAACATCGCTTTCGTTGGGAGGTGGCAGAAATATTTCAGGCCACAATTGGAGGGAAATTTGCACCACTGCTCATTTTGGGAGCTGGTGAAGTAGATGTCGACACCATGACCACCACCTTCAATTCAGCTGTGACAGATGCCGCCACTGATCCCTGGAAAGCACCGGTCAAAGAAGAAGCTGTGGATCACACCTGAACTTTTGGATCTGTGTGATAAACGAAGAGAGATGAAAAAGAAAAAGAACACCTCACAGGGAGCTGATGTCTACCGAAAAATCAACAATGACATCCAAAAAGGCATGTGAACAGCAAAGAATAACTGGATAGAAGATCAATGCCAGGAAATAAAGAACAGTCTGAACAAGAACAACAGCATGAAGGCGTACCAGACTGTGAAGCGGCTGACAAGTGTTAAACAGCCCAAGGTCTCCACGATCCAAAGCAAGTCTGGCATATGACTTACAGAAAAACAAGAAGTCTTGGACAGAGTACTGCTCTGACCTTTACAACCACACACCAAATAAAGTTCTAGCATGTCCTGAGAACAGAGAAGAAGAAGAAATCCTTCCAATTCTCCGATAAAAAGTTGAGGCAGCAGTGCAATCGCTGAAGAAAGGGAAGTCAGCGGGAGTGGACAACATACCCGCGGAACTGCTTCAAGCAGGAGGAGAAGCGATGATTGACGCACTTACTATTAACTGTAACAAGATCTGGCAGAGTGGGGAGTGGCCTACACCATGGACCCAGTCGCTTGTCAGCACTCTTCCCAAAAAAGGTAACCTTCAGGAATGTGAAAATTACCGCACCATCAGCCTCATCAGCCATCCCAGCAAGGTCCTCCTGAAAATAATACTCAAAAGGTTGAAACCCCAAGCTGAACAAATCATAGCTGAAAAAAAAGCAGGATTCAGCCCAGGGCGAAAATACCAATGAACATATTTTCAACCTCAGAATAATCTGCGATAAATACCTACAGCACCAACAACATCTATAACATGTGTTCGTAGACTTCAAGAAGGGTTTTGACCGAGTCTGGCATGCAGCTCTGTGGGCAACCATGAGAGTGTACAAGATCAGCCCTAAAATTATTGAAGTAATCACAATCCTGTATGACAAGGCTACCAGTGCAGTCCTCCACAACATCGCCATCGGAAATAGGTTCAGAACAACAATCGGTGTGCGTCAGGGATGTCTACTCTCTCCAACACTCTTCAACATCTTCCTAGAGCGCATGATGTCAGATGCCCTTGCAGATCACGAAAGTACAGTCAGCATAGGGGGTAGAGCAATCTCCAACCTTCGTTTTGCGGATGACATTGATGGATTGGCTGGAGAGGAACAAGAACTTGAACAGCTGGTACAGATGCTTGACACCACCTCCAGAGCCTATGGAATGGAAATAATTGCAGAGAAGACCAAAATGATTACCAACAACACCAATGTCCAATGCCAATCCCTAAAAACAGTGCATAGCTTCAAATATTTAGGAGCCATTGTATCAGACAATGGGTCCCGACAGGAAGTCCTCTCCAGGATCGCACAAACAACTGCGGCTCAGGCAAGGTTGAAGTCAATTTGTAATAACAGGACCATCAGCCTACATTCCAAGGTAAGGCTACTGCGCTCCCTTGTCATCTCCATCTCCCTATACGCTTGCGAAACATGGACTCTCACAGCAGATCTACAACGAAGAATACAAGGCATGGAGATGAGGTGCTACAGAAGACTTATGGGTATTTCCTATACCCAGCACATCACCAACGACGAAATCCGACAGACCATCACTCAAGCCATTGGACAACACGATGACCTGCTCACAGTGGTGAAGAAACGGAAACTCTGATGGTATGGCCACATCACCAGATCATCAGGTCTTGCAAAGACCATGTTGCAAGGCACAGTGCAAGAAGGTAGAAGAAGAGGGAGATCGAAAAAAAGGTGGGAGGACAACATTTGAGAATGGACTGGTTTGACACTGAGCGAAACCATCAGGGTGGCTGAGGACAGAGAAAGATGGAGTACGCTGGTTAAACGATCATCTGTGGTGCCCCTACGACCTCCGATAGGATAGAGGAGCAATAGTAAATGGCGTATATTTCACGGCTATAGAAACACTTTGTAATAATGTAATTTCCACCATATTTACGGAAAACACGTATGACTTACGCCAGAAGATGTAATATAATTCCGGCAAGGATTATTTGTAAAAAGCGCCATCTTGGACAATAAGCTGTTGCAAAATGTATCAATCTGGAACTCTCTCCCTCTGGAGTGTAAAGATAAGATAAGTTAAGATAAAATAAGATATTACTTTATTAATCCAAAAGCATGGAAATTACATTGTCTGTCAATTAAACATGTCCATTCATTCTTCTTTTACACACACATAAAGACGCATGTTTCTCACAAGTGATAAATAAAAAGAAAAGTATTAAAACAAAGGAATTAAAATATGTATACACATTCCTTCAAACACATGGACATATTTTCATAATGCAGATATTTTAAATAAGCAGTAAAACGGGTTAACGTAAGAACAGATAAATACGAGTATTTAAAACTTATTAGTGTGTAAACATATAAGCTATAATTTATAAAAGGACAGTAAAAACAATAATTAAACTAAGTTGCATTAGAGTTCTAAGGTGTGTCTTTTACACACATATAAAGACGCATGTTTCTCACAACTGATAAATAAAAAGAAAAGTATTGAAACAAAAGGAATTAAAATATTTATACATTATTAATGATCTATAAACACATGGACATATTTTCATAATGCAGATATTTCAATTAAGCAGTAAAACGGGTTAACGTAAGAACAGATAAATACGAGTATTTAAAACTTATTAGTGTGTAAACATATAAACTATTTATACAAAGACAGTAAAAACAATAATTAAACTAACTAAGCTGCATGAGAGTTGTAGAGTGTGTTTAGTAAGACCTACCAACTTGTTTGTTATGTGCTTGAATGGCAATTGGTATGAATTAGTTCCTGTACCTATTTGATGTTCCCGCTGGTGCCCTAAAACGTCCACTCCTGTCTATCCATCGAGAGTCAAATTCCAAGAAAAGTGGATGGTTGTTGTCAGCCAAAATTGCAGTCAGCTTTTTTGTCACTTGTCTGCTATGTATCGTCGCTAATGTCATCCTGTTCCCTCCCCACCACCCCACTAGCCCTTTTTATCTCTTTGTCCAATCTTCGTTTTTCTGTTTGTGATACGTTTCCTCCCCAACATGAGATTCCAAAAGAAATGATGCTTCCTATTACAGCTGTATAAAACATTTGTAAAATTTCCTGTTTTACATTAAAAGATCTCAGTTTTCTTAAACAAAACATCCTACTTTGCAGCCGCTTGTAAATGTATTTTGTGTTATCTTTCCAAGTGAATCTATAATCGATAACCACACCTAAATACTTATATGCATGCACTCTCTCTACTTCTTCTCCTTTGATAAAGATAGAATTAAAATCAAACTTGTTTCCCTTCCTAAAAATCAATTATAATTTCTTTTGTTTTGCTTACATTAAGATCTAGAAAATTTGAATCACACCAGTTGACAAAACTATCTATTTCATCTCTGTACATGTTGTCCATGTTGTTGGTAATAAGACCAGAGAGTGCTGTGTCGTCTGCAAATTTTATCAGGGGACAGGATTCATGCATTTGTCTATGGTCTGCGGTGTACAAAGAAAACAAAAAAGGTGCTAGAACATTTCCTTGAGGGGCTCCTGTATTAGTCAACACAATATTAGAATTGTGTACAATAGAATTAGAATTGTTTTGAACTCTGACAAACTGAGGTCTATTTGTAAGATAGTCAAAAATCCATAGAATAGTTCTAATATCAACATTCATGCCTGATATTTTTTGAACAAGTGAATGGCATTGCATAGTATTAAAAGCACTACTAAAATCAAAGAACATAAGCCTGACAAAAGAATTTGCATTTTCTAAATGTGAGTACATTTTGTTGAGGACAAAAAGAACAGTGTCTTCAACATTTCTCTTACTTCTATAGGCAAACTGCAGTGGGTCAATAAAATCTTATACTAAAACATATAACTTATTAAGAACAAATTTTTCTAAAACTTTTATCGTTAAAGCAACAGGGCGAAGATCATTAAAAACTTTGACTGGATTCTTTTTAGGAACAGGTACTATGCATGACATCTTCCAAAGAGTAGGTACAACAGACTGAGAAAAAGACATGTTAAACAGTATAGTAAAAATACCAGCAAGTTGGTTAGCACATGTTTTTAGTAACTTAGGGGTAACATTGTCAGGACCAGCAGCCTTTCGAGTGTTTTTTTATTTTTTTTTTTTTTTATTTTTTTTTTTTTTTTTTTTTTTTTTTTTTTTTTTTTTCTTTTTTTTTTTTTTTTTTTTTTTTTTTTTTTTTTTTATTTTTTTTGTTTTTTTTTTTTTTTTTTTTGTTATATATAGAACACAGTCATTTATGTAATTATTTATTTATTTATTCACGAAGGCACGGTCAGCATAGGGGATAGAGCAATCTCCAACCTTCGTTTTGCGGCTGACATTGATGGATTGGCTGGAGAGGAACAAGAACTTAAACAGCTGGTACAGAGGTTTGACACCCACCTCCAGAGCTTATGGAATGGAAATAAGTGCAGAGAAGATCAAAATGATGGCCAACAACACCAATGGCAACAACACGGACATCAAAGTACAAGGCCAATCCCTCAACACAGTGCATAGCTTCAAATATTAAGAAGCCATAGAGCGAAGCGGGGAGGGGAAGGAGGAGTTGTTGCATAAAATTGTTTAAAGATAATGATGAAGATGTTGGTGTGATTGTGAGTGCATGTGTGTGTGTGAGTTTTATAATTTCCAACTTAAAGTTAAAGGTTCTTTACTATGTTAATTTGTTAAGGGACAGATTGGAAGATTAGACTGTATCATTGGTCTAAAATCTTTATCCATAATTAAAAAAAATATTAAAAGTTTCACAAAGTTTCATTATGAGATCCTTCGGAGCAGCTGCCTTGTTTACAATTTCTCGAAGTCAATTGGTCTGCTTCGCTAGTGCGTTTCCCAGCGTGTCGTAAGAGGCGACTAACAGGGGTGATGTCAGCATGGCATCATTGGGCGAAAGTCTTCTACACACAAGTCACCGGCCAAAAAATCAACACAAATATCTGAAAAGGCATGCGCACAGCAAAGGAGAACTGAATAGAAGATCAATGCCAGGAAAAAGAGAACAATCTGAACAAGAACAACAGCAAGAAGGCCTACCAGACTGAAGCGGGTGACAAGGTGTTAAACAGCCCAAGGTTTCCACGATCCAAAGCAAGTCTGGCATATGACTTATAGAAGAACAAGAAGTCTTGGATAAATGGACAGAGTTTACGTTTTTTCACCACTGTGAGCAGGTCATCATGTTGTCCAATTGCTTGTGTGATGGTCTGTCGGACTTCGTCGTTGGTGATGTGCTGGGTATAGGAAATGCCCAGAAGTCTTCTGTAGCACCTCATCTTCATGCTTTGTATTCTTCGTTGGAGATCTGCCGTTTGATGTTTTGCAAGCATATAGGAAGATGGAGATGACAAGGGAGCGCAGCAGCCTTACCTTGGAATGTAGACTGATGGTCCTGTCTTTCCAAATTGGCTTCAACCTCGCCAGGGCAGCAGTTGTTTGTTCGATCCTGGAGAGGACTTCCTGTCGGGACCCATTGTCTGATACAATGGCTCCTAAATATTTGAAGCTATGCACTGTTTGAGGGATTGGCATTGGACTTTGATGTCCGTGTTGATGCCATTGGTGTTGTTGGTCATTTTCATTTATTTAATTTAAGGTCTGTACACATAGTGATTTTAGACCAACAACATTAAAAAGAAAAAAAAATTAATTAAAAAGATTTAAAATTAACATTGTAACAATTTCACCAGCTTGAACTCCTACTATTAAAAAATTTACAACATTCTTGACATCAAACATTTTCTTTCTTACATGTGAAAGTACTACCAAAATGTATGACAAGCTAGCGGTATGGCAAACTCGATTTCCTCACATTCATCCCATATGCACTCGACAAACATCATCTTGATCGCAACCCACCACCAACCATGCAGAATCTGCCAAAACACCTTTATACCTTTCAGTTATTGCAAAATAACATTATAAAAAAAAAACAAAAAAACACGCACACACCTTGTCATTTGTCAGTCTCTTACTTGATTTTCAACCCATATCAGCACACATTAACATTCTAGTTGTCAATGTCGGTCTTCATCAATGTTGTCTGCACATAGCCATTTGCTCTCTCTCTCTCTCTCTCTCTCTCTCTCTCTCTCTCTCTCTCTCTCTCTCTCTCTCTCTCTCTTTCTCTCTCACATATCCTCTCGCTCACACACACACGCACATACTAATATTACAAGTTAAAGTATCCCATAATGCACAAATTATACTATTTTATAAGTTTCAAAGAAACTGTCCGATCTGACTATATATCAAAACCTTTGATATTTTATAATAGTCAGTAACATCTAAAGTTTTTATGCTTATTATATTTTGATATTCAATAGGTAAAAGATCACGAATTTCAGTACATTTTGTCAGGATATGATCTACACTAATTTTATTTCCGTTGTGCATCAGATCCATGTTGTTGGTCATCATTTTGGTCTTCTCTGCACTTATTTCCATTCCATAGACTCTGGAGGTGATGTCAAGTCTCTGTACCAGATGTTCAAGTTCTTGTTCCTCTCCAGCCAATCCATCAATGACATCCGCAAAACGGAAGTTGGAGATTGTTCTTCCCCCTATGCTGACTGTGCCTTCGTGGTCTGCAAGGGCATCTGACATGATGCGCTCTAGGAAGATGTTGAAGAGTGTTGGAGAAAGTAGGCATCCCTGACGCACATCGATTGTTGTTCTGAACCAGTTTCCGATGGTGCTGTTGTGGAGGACTGCACTGGTAGCCTTGTCATACAGGCTTTTGATTACTTCAATAATTTTCGGGCTGACGTTGTACACTCTCATGGTTGCCCACAGAGCTCCAATTATTATTCTTATTCTTATTCTTATTATTATTATTATTATTATTATTATTATTATTATTATTATTATTATTATTATTATTAAAATCCTGTATGACAAGGCTACCAGTGCAGTCCTCCACAACAGCGCCTTCTGAACCATCGGTGTGCGTCAAGGATGCCTGCTCTCTCCAACACTCTTCTACAAACAGAATTCTAACGTAGGATATGTTCCGTCACCGTCGACAAGCGAACATAAGTTCTCCCTTCAAGTCATTATAATGGCCAATCTTAATTGGAAGGTTCATGGAGGTTCAAACACTTTCGAGGTTCTTAGATCCCGAACCTAGGTTACTGAACTCTTTTTTGTTTGTTTTTTGTCCTTCCACGAACATTCGAATTAAGAAAGGCCATAATGGTTCACCACTGAACCGCTCTGGTATGTCACTTTTCTCTATACTTCATCACATCTCCTTGCTTTCCAGCCTTTTTGTGTGTTCATTTGTTTGTGCACCAGCAACAAAAAAAAGAAGAAAAGGTTTTTTAGTTGTATTAGTGAACTCATAACTGCAGACGGGGAGTCTGAGAAAGAAGTCTGCATGCTACTTCTGATTACTTTCATTAAGATAAGGTAAATAGCACATGCAAGTGGCGTTCCCCATCTCTGAACGTTCACCAATTTGGTTTTTGTTTGCGATACTTACAGTTTGCGCAAACGTTAACAAAAAAAAACTAACGACTATTAACACAAACGAATATATACAAATGTGCGTAGATATAGACTTTGTGAACACTCCAGTTATCGGTGTCCAAAATTATCTTTCCAATACAATAATTACGCAACGTCCAAACAAGACAGAAACGCGTGCACGCAGTAAATTTGTCCCGCACTGAAAGCGCCACAATTTTTCCTGGTTCAAACTAGCACATTTGCCATCATTTTGTTTGTCTCGCGGGGACCATTAGTTTCACGCGGCGACCGCTAGCTCTTTTTGGCCTGCCTGCGCTCTCAGCGTTCAACAGTGCGAACGTTGTGGACGTTTCATGAAGCTGAAAACTATATGCACAGGTGCTTTTTTTCCAACTGCCTAACTTATTACTTGCTTTCTTCAAGCAGCAATTTCCTTGAACTATACAGGACTCATTACGTGCCACAAGGTTCTACCATTTTGGCGAAATTATTTCGCAAAAGAGTAAAAGACTATTGTGAAGGTTCCTTGCAATGTAACAAGACTGACAAACCTGCCACAGATGAGCGACATGTCGGTGGGAGGTAACACTAATGTAGGTGTGTACCACTGTGTGTGTGCGCGTGCGTGTTTGGAGAGAGAGAGAGAGAGAGAGAGAGAGAGAGAGAGACAGACAGACAGACAGACAGACAGACAGAGATGGTGGAAAAAGGACATAAAATGAGCCTACTTTGAACAATATGGAGCTAAATCTGGACGAGATTATTCTGTAAAAGTTTGACCCTGAAACACCAGAGCAATCATACTGCAAAGTTGGACATTTAAAAAAGAGACAACTTCCATGTTGCCCAACACTGGATTGGAATCTGGGTCTTCGGTGTGCCAAGCGAACACTCTACCGCGGAGCTACGACGGTGGATTTCAGACAAATTATGGTTTTTCTCTATCGCAAAATATTCGTATGAACACCTCAATCTGGTATCTAATATCTAAGTTACTGCATTCCTCGTTAGTTAGTTATTTATTGCTTACAGGGTCCAGCGGACTGCAAGGAGCCGAATCAGGACCACAAAATCAGGATAGGACCACAGCTTGGTGGAAAGAGAATTCACTCCTGATCCGTATAAACAAATAAGATGAAACAACCATAGTGGCAAAACTGAAGGCACTCCACCAGCCGGTCACTTTATAATAAAGACATCCGACGCAGGGGACGCCGAGGCTATACTCTAATTTATCGAGCCCCTTTTACAAAAACAAAATAGAATATATACAGCATTATAAAATATAAAAAAACACATACATATAAAACACCTACATTGCTAAATAATAATAATATCATAGGAAGCCCTAGTGACCATTTGGCAGAAAGCGTCCAATATACCCAAGCTAAATGAGGAAGAGTTTTCAAGAAAAAAGGTAGGTGACTAGTCTAGTGAAGAAGAAGATAGTATAGTATATTGATAGAACAGAATATGAATGAGAAAGAACAACGGAGAAAGGCAGTGACAGTGGAAATTTAAAACACTAAATTTACATGTAAATTGTCTGTCCATTTATATCTGAGTATCTAATTATTTTTATATAATTATTTTTGCATTAGTTTCTACATTATGTTATTGATAATATTTTATTTCTGAAATAGTGAGGAGGCGGGTCTTGTCTTTTTTTATCCGATCATTGTATTAATTAACCATTGTTAGATGTAACAAATTTTCAGTTATATTTTAAATTTGTATGGTGAATCTTATTATTATCTAATATGCCTGTATTAATATTTTTTTTCTTTTTTGTTTTATTATGCATGTGTAGTGTATTGCATATGTTGTTGTTCCCTTGTATGCCTTTGAAAGTACGGTTGGTGTGAATGCTTGCATACCTTGTTTTATTGTTTATGTTTGTTCTAAAGATATATCCTATGTTAAGAGCGATGAGCCCAGCCCTGAGCTGGGGTATCGCGCTATATAAGCCTACTTTATTATTATTATTATTATTATTATTATTATTATTATTATTTATACTATTTATACAGAAACCCCCGGCACCCCTACGGAGGGATGGATTCCTCGTGTCATAGGCCTACTATTTGGGTTGAAGATTACAAACCGTTCGTCTATATTGAGATAATTTTGGGTTGAAGATTACAAACATATACTGAGATAATACAGTTCTTATATCTCCTTTTTTTCTTTTTTTTCTTTTTTTGTTTAATGCAAGGTGTCAGAGCCGTCTGACAACTGCGTCTCGAAGTGTCCCGTATGACAGACAATCTGACATAGGACATGCCCTGGCAATTATGAGAGAAAGAGAGAAAGAGAGAGAGAGAGAGAGAGAGAGAGAGAGAGAGAGAGAGAGAGAGAGAGAGAGAGAGAGAGAGAGCTGGGGTAAAGAAAATTAATGAGGGAAGAGGGATGGAGGGCGAGAAATGGAGGAAGGGAAAGAGAAGGGGGAGGAAACAGAGACATGAAAGAAGGAAAGTGAGGGTGGGGTGGGGGGGGGGAGATTCAGACATTTTATTCGCGAGAGAATGAGAGAGGAGACGGAGAGACAGGGAAAGGGAGAGAAACAGACACAAACAGAAACACGAACACACAGACAACATCAGAGGGGGTGCGGGGGAAGGGGGGTGAAGGGGATAGAAAGATGGGAGGGTCAGGTCAGTGGAAGTGACGGGAAGAAAAATGGAAAAAGGGAGGAAAATGAGACAGAAGTAAAGAGGACAAAGAGAAAGAAAGAAAGAAATAGAGAAAGAGAGAGAGAGAGAGAGAGAGAGAGAGAGAGAGAGAGAGAGAGAGAGAGAGAGAGAGAGAGAGAGAGAGAGAGAGAGAGAGAGAGAGAGAGAGGAAATGCACCCTTCAGAAAACATACAGACCAACAGGGAAGGGCTGGATGTAGTTCCCAACCTCCACCACCTTATCTCGTAACTCGTAGGTCGTTGGGGCACCACAGATGATCGTTTAACCTGCACACTCCATCTTTCTCTGTCCTCAGCAGTTCTCATGGCTTCGCTCGGTGTCAAACCAGTCCATTCTCGAATGTTGTCCTCCCACCTCTTTTTCTGCCTCTTTGCACCGTGCCTTGCAGGATAGTCTTTACAAGGCCCGATGCTCAGGTGACGTGGTCATACCATCGGAGTTTCCGTTTCTTCACCACTGTGAGCATGTCATCGTATGTGGATGTAGTTATGAACAATAAGATTTTGGGGAGGAGGGGGGTTGAGGGTAACAACAAAACTACGAATACATGAATATTACTATGTTGACGTCCATGGCCCCCTGCAAGGTGTAAGGCCCAAATATCATTCATACGCACCTAAATAAAAATGCTGACAACTGCGTGCCCACACAGGTCCCCAGGTGTTTATGACGACTTACAAGGGACATAATTCAGACAGGGAGACAATTACATTTCTTTTATTTTCCTGACACGCGCGTTGAGCTGAATGTTTCCTCTTCCGGTGTCAAAATTGAAGCCAGAAACTGGTTTTTAGTTTAGGATTGCCTTCTAATGTTTCAGGTGATAAGATAAGAGAATATATGAAGATAAGATAAGATATCCGACAAGTTATCCAAATGTATGAAAACGTATTCATGAGTAAACCGTAAGCTATAATCGCGCAGCTTACATCTTCCCAAGGCCCCCTCAGGAAGGGGATGGGAGGGAAGGGAGATAGGGAGGGTGGGAGGAGAAATAGAGATGGAGGGGCGAGAGAGGGGGGGGGGAGAGGTAGGGAGGAGGAAAAGAGTGGCGGGGTCAGGAAGGAGGGGGGAAAGGGGAATTGAGAGAGACCGAGACAGTTAAAATAAACAAGATGTCTTACTACTTTTAAAACAGTTAACGTCGACCGGATTGAACTCCCAAGGCAACCAAATCGAATTGTGACATTTCGTTTTCGTTGTGTCTTCTTTCAATTTTTTTCCAATCCTTGTTTGTTTTGTTTTTAAAAACTCCATTTCGATAAACGATAACCCCACCCCACCCCACTGTTCCTTTTATAGTCCTTTCATTTCGCATACTTCTGGATGTTTTCCCACTGTTTTTATTTCCATTTGTCTAATCCGTTCTGGATATTCCTGATTTTATTCCCACTTCCAACTTTTCTTTTCTAGATGCTGTCTGACTGTTTCTATTTTGGTCTATTCCTATTAATTTCTGGATGATTTCTGATCGTTTTTTCACTTTCGTCTTAAGCTTATAGGTGTATTTTGACTGTTTTTCCACTTTCGTTCATTTATGTCTCGATGTTTTTGACTTTATATTTTTTTCAACATTCGTCTTTAGCATAAAGAGAATACCACAGTGGAAAACAGAATACCCATCCTATCTATCCTATCCCGTAACTCGGAGGTCGTAGGGGCACCACAGATGATCGTTTAACCAGCGTACTCCATCTTTCCTTGTCCTCAGCAACCCTGATGGTTTCGCTCAGTGTCAATCCAGTCCATTCTCGAATGTTGTCCTCCCACCTCTTTTTCGGTCTCCCTCTTCTCCTACCTCCTTGCATTGTGCCTTGCAGGATGGTCTTTGCAAGACCTGATGATCTGGTGACGTGGCCATACCATCGGAGTTTCCGTTTTATCACCAGTGAATACTGAACAGAATAGTACCATAAGCAAAAGACAATGATGATTTATTTCCATATTTATACTGTAAGGCTCTTGGCTTATGGTAGTATTCTGACCATTTTCCAATATCGTATTTTGTTATGGAGGTTTATTTTTGCTTATGGCGGTAGTCTCACTGTTTTTCCACTTTTGTCTTTGGCTTATGGAAGTATTATGTTTATCCACTTTCGTGTTTTCTTCTGGCTTATGGTGGTATTCTCACGATTTTTCACTGTCGTATTTTGCTTACGGAGGTATTGTTTTGCTAATGCGTTTATTCTGACCGTTTTTCCACTTTCGTCTTTTGCTTATGGGGTAATTTTAAGCTTATGGAAGTATTCTGACTGTTTTTCTCACTTTCGTCCAAATGTTACTGTTTGGTACGTATTGTGTAACTGGAACATCTATGTTGAGTGCCGAATAATCTATTTTGTATACCACATGGCAGTTACTATTAGTCATTGGCATGTATGTCTGAATGTCGGAGAATGTGTGAAAGAAACGAGGAACGATTGTAGGATTAGCTACCGCCTAAAATCTGTATCCTTGTTGTGAATAATCTCTCTCTTTCTTTTCCCCTCTCTCTCCCAAACTGTTTTTGTTAATGCCCTCCCACCACCCACCCCAATGTGTACATATAGGCCTACATGTAAATATTCCCCCTCCACTCCCGTTTCTCTTTTAACTCCCCCATCCCTTGTGACAACTGTTACGCAGTTATCGTCCTTCTTTGTCCTTTTTTTTCTTTCTTCCTCCCGCACGACGGCGCTGTGGGCGCCAAGAGAAAACAATCCATCACAAGCTTTGGCGTTGGAGTAACGTCCCTAGGGGAAGTTGAACAGTTAACAGAAAAGAACGGTGCATAGAGTTTCTGTTAACAAACGCTTGTTGCACACGCCAGGTTCTCGCGAGTGGCGAGGGAAAGTAGCTGTCTAAGGGCTTCTTAAAGTTAGGAGGATGAGAGGATTGTAATATCACTCTAGCCTAATACGGTTCTGTCTGTAGAGAAGGAAAACAACATACAAATAAAAGGTTTATTTTACACTAGTGGTTTTTGTACCCTGGCAAGACAGGGTACACAGGTTGCTGTTTAAAATGTAGACAGAGACAACTGTTGTCTGCGAGTTTCATTTGGACGACGATACCTACCCATATCCCCCTTGATACCTCCCCATATCCCCCTTGATACCTCACCATACCCCCCCCCCCTGATATCTCCCCGTCCCACCCCCATGATGACTCACCATACCCCCTTGATACCTCCCCGAACCCACTTGATACCTCCCCATAGCCCCTTGATACCTTCCGTACCCCCCTTGTAACCTACCTGTACCCTCCTTGATACTTCCCAGTTGATCGTTTCGCAGGTATGGATGAAAGGAATCGACCATCACCATACCCCCTTATATATACCCGTATCCCCGTTATGCCTACCCATGCCCCTTTAAACCTACCCGTAACCCCCTTTTACCAACACGTACCACCCCATCCCGATCCTTGGTAATAAGTAATAATAATAGTAATAATAATAATAATAATAATAATAATAATAATAATAATGAATATAGAATAATACAAAAAGAAATCATAAAAAACACCAGGGTTTTAAAATAAAATTTGATATAAGATATTATAATTATAATAATAATTATTATTATTATTAGTTTATAAATAATAATAATAATAATAATAATAATAATAATAATAATAATAATAATAATAATAATAATAAATAAGTTAAAAGCAAAAAGCCTAAATTAAAAAGCAAAATATCCATATTGTAGTGTAAAAAAAAACATTAAAAAAAAAATATGGCCCACCGGAGATTTGAACTCGGGTCCCCCTGCACGGCAGGCAAATGTCTTACCAAGTGAGCTACCAAGCTTTCGTATACAGACCATCAATTTTTTGGTCTATATGAGAAAACATGCTGAAACCTGGATTCGATTTTTAATTAATCAAATTAGTTAAACACAAAATTTTGTAAGATTGGTGACATGAGTGCAAAAGTGTTTTGAATGGAAATAAAACAAAATTTGCGGTATTACGGAACGGCAAGTTCTTGACACGGGTTGAATCGAAACCGCGCGCGGAATGAGGCTATTGCAGTTTGTGGACATTGTGTTTATTTATTTATCTCAGAAACGGTTAAAAGTTCGGTAAGGAAATGTCGGCTATAACGATTTCGCAGGTTTTGAGCGCACAACAGGCCGAAACCCAGCACCCAGCACCTGGCCAGATCAGCGTCCATACCGGACAAACTTTACAGTAGTGTCGAAGAAGGACTTCCGGCTAAGCAATTTATATATATAGATGCAACACCTTACCATAGCTTACTGAAGGAAAGTTTGTTTGCCCGGTTTGATCTACAGGGTGGTTGAAAAGTAACTCCTTATTTTCCATAGAATTTTAAATAGTACTTGGCATTTTTCCATGTCAGGGTTGGCCAAGATGCGTACCACAACTGGGGAGACACATGTGGACCCCACTGCACAAATGAGAAAAATGACAGGGGTCTGAGACTGTTGGAGTTTGCCAGATGCAACAATCTGATACTGGCAAACACGCTTAGTATCCACACAAAATCCAGACGATGGACATGGCACAGTCCCCGCGGGGAGCATCACAACCAGATTGACTACATCAAGGTCAAGACACGCTTCTGATCAAGCATCAACATTGACAGGAGAAGCACTTTTCCAGGAGCAGACATAGGTAGTGACCACGATCTCGTGATGATGTCTTTCTGGCTCCATTTGAAGAGAGTAAACACAGCAAAGTACACTAGCCTAAAGTTCGACCTGGAAAAACTGCTAGACCCGAAGGTGGCAGAAATATTCCAAGCCACAATTGGAAAAAATTTGCCCCACTGCTCATTCTGGGAGCTGATGAAGTAGATTTCAACACCATGACCACCACTTTCAACTCAGCTGTAACAGATGCCGCCACTTAGATCCTTGGCAAGCACCGACCAACGAAAAAACCGTGGATCACACCTGAACTTTTGAACCTGTGTGATAAACGAAGAGAGATGAAAAAGAAAAAGAACACCTCACAGGGAGCTGATGCCTACCGAAAAATCAACAATGACATTGGGTATTTGTATAGCGCACATATTTCGCCGTTCTTGGCGACTCAAGGCGCTGGCCGATACAGGATCTAACTCAAACTGCCCGAGGCGCCAACTCGTGTTGTGGGTGTCTGTAACCTCACAGGCCGAGGAACTGAAGGTGAGTGGGTGCCCAGTATTCTAGTTCTTTAGTGGCTATACGCTCTGAGCATGCGTACGTGAATGAATGATGAAGGATGAGGGGGAAAGGGATATATTTTGATAAATTGTATTTTGTTATATGATTTTCTTGTTTGAATATGTAAAATGGACTAATGTTATAAAATTGTTGAAGTTGTTGCAAAACCGAGGTCAATGGTGGCGACGTGTTATATATTATAATATGTGAGAAGAGGGATGAATATGTGACATGTATTATAGTATGCTAGAGGGGTGATGAATGTGAGAGAGGGTGATGAAGATAAGAGAGAGGATGAATCAAGATTGTTGACTAGAAATAGAATTATAATATGCATTTGTATTTGTATAAATAATCATGTTCATGAGAAGTCAATATAAATGACCTAATTATGAATTGCTGTAATGCATAAATAAACAGGTCAAGATGGTGGACGGAGAAAGGAGTTATTTCCCATGTATTGTTTACATTGTAGAGGGTAAGATGGTTTATTTTGTTGACCAGATTGGGCCTACTGCTACTATTGTTCTTCTTGTACTGTTGCTGTCTGGTGATTGGCTGCTGTTGCCCCATGCTAGTGTCGGTGGTGCCGAGTTAAGACATCGCGCGACCATCGCCACCTGGGCGCTGCAAGACCCCTACGTCCAGGAACCTACCACTTGGTTTCTCCAGTCACAGGATTACAAACCTTCACAGTCAAACATACATACATTATACGCAAATAAAACATACTAAATATCCAGTGAATTTTCAAGCATTGTCTATTATATTTTGTGATAGTAATATCAGCTTGGTGACTTTCTACAGATCAGTGTGATGAGACAATGAACACTTGAAGTATCAATTTCAGACAATTTAATCAAGTTCGTATTGAAGAACATACTGTTATACTGTGTATAGAGAGTCTGCTAATAATTAAATACATTTCTTAAGGTCTTGGTGACTATACACTTAAGCCATTAGTTGTATCACTTCAGCTTTATTTTCATATTGTTATATCTTGTTTGTGTTGTCATCTTGTGTCCAGTGTCAAGTGGTCACGGATTAGACAAGGGAGGTAATTGTTTATTAATTGTTGGGGTTGTGGGTCCGGATAAGGGTTGGGGTAGGGTTAGCTTTCCCATTCTCCTCTATGTTTGTGCGTTGAATAAAAGAGTGTAAATGTTCATTTGGCATTTGTGTTAGTTTTTTTTTTTAGTTTGAGTTATCTCTTCACACGCTGTTGAGCTGAAGTCACTGATGCCATTCGGGTAACGTGACAATATAAAAACAGTCTCAACATTAAAATCAAACCAGGATTACAAAACAAGACGATATGATTTATATGCGATAAAACAAACCAACATCATGTACAAATTTAAAGAGGTGTTGACTATTGAATACTTTAAAAATCTCATTAAAAGGTATCGAACCAAAATATCTTTCTCTTTCATCAACCAGATCAGCACATTCACACATAAAATGGCGGACGGAAAAGGATTTTCCACATGCAAAGCACTATGGTGGTGGTTCTCCTTTTAAAAGGAAACTATGGGTGACATAAGTATGCCTAATATGAAGGCGAGCCAAAACAGTTTCTTCTTTGTGGGTGGACGCAAAAAGTTAGGCAAAGAAGCAAACAAATCTGGAAGAATTTCAAATAATTTGTTATTGATTTGATTAGATCATTCAGTTTGCCACAGCCATTTACAATAAGAGCCAGTCATACAATGCAGGTCAGAAATTAAAAAAATCTCTGAAGGGAAATCTAGATGCAGGGCTTTTATAGCCACTTTGTCCACTGCAATATTGCCACGAAATGTCCATGTTACTAAGTACCCACATAAAAACTATATTTTTACCTTCAGAAACAAGTTGTGTGTGGAGGTCATGGATCTCTGCCAGAAAAGGGTGCGATATGTTTTTCGTGGAAAGAGACTGAAGTGCTAACAGCGAATCAGACATGATTAAAAACGATGATGTTTTGGATTGATAAACCTGTTTCAGAGCTAAATAAATTGCCTTGAGCGTATACGCTTTTACAAATGCTGGTCTAGGTGTCTCCCAGGGACCGACGCAGCAGCAACTGAGTCTCCTTTCTTGGACCCGTCCGTAAAAATGTTCTTATATCCTTTATACAATGAACATAGTTCTAGATAAAGTTGATAATAAACAGCTTCGAAAGTTTCGGTCTTTTTGAAGGATGTGAGTGAAGTTGATAATGGGGTTGATGAGGTTCCAAGGTGGGAGCACAGTTAGCATTAGGTCATCATTAACACAGTCAACATCTATGCCAGCAGTGTCAAAGTGAGGACGTATTCGGATACCAAAAGGAGGAACTTCTGTCGGTTTGTTGGAGTATTTAAGCGTAAATAACGGGTTTAGAACATAATCATGAGCGAGATTTTCTGCGTTGCTTTAAGTTTGAAAAAATATTTCATGGCGAGCTGAAGCCTGCGGATCTCCAAGACAGGTTCGCCAGTCTCAGCGTAGAGACTTACTTTCGGTGAAGTGCGAAACGCCCCAAGACAGATCCGAAGACAGATCCGAAGACCTTGATGATGGATCGGATCCAAGGCTTTCAAGTAGGCTTTCCTAGCAGAACCATATACGATGCTACCATAATCCAATTTAGAGCGTAACAGAGAACGATAGAGGAGTAGCAGAATTTGCTTGTCTGCTCCCCAGTCTGTGTGTCTGATAACTTTCAAAACATGAAGACCTTTCTGGCAGTTTTCCCTCAGGTATTCAATTTGCGGCAGAAAAGTAAATTTGCTGTCAAAAATAATACCCCAAAATTGTACTTGTTTATAAACTGTGATGGGTTGTCCATAAACATGGAGACAATGATTCAAAACCTGGTTCTGTTTGTGATAAAAATAAATGCATTCGGTTTTAGAAAGCGAAAATTGGAAGCTGTTTTCTTCTACCCACCCCTGAATTTTATCTATGCAAACCTGAAGTTGACGCTCCATCCTTGCCAAGGTTTTTACCCTTAGCCGAATTGGAGAATCCATCAATAAACAAGGATTTATCTATGCCAGATTTGATGTTTTGAACTATGTTGTTGATCTTAATGTTAAACAAAAGAGGAGAAAGAATGCTACCTAGAAGGACAGTCATCTCTTGCTAAAAAGCACCTGATAAAGTAGAGCCAAGTCGGATCTGAAACTCTCTATCGGTTAAACAAAATTTCTATAAAAATGGGTAAGTTCCCACAGAAGACCAGGACTTCTAGATCTTTTAGAATCCCGAACTTTCAAGTCGTGTCATACGCCTTTTCTAGATCAAACAACACGGAAACAACATGTTCACAGTTAACCAACGGGTTTCTAACGAACGACTGGAAACGTACGAGATGATCTGAAGTGCTCATGTTTTTTTTTTGCGGAAACCACACTGAGATATATCAAGGAGGTGAAACGATTCGAAATAATTTTTTTGGAAGACAACGTCCCTTGTTTATTTTTAGTCCTTGAAGACGACTTCAAATTTGTTAATCGTCGTGTGCTCGACTTCGATGGGGCAAGGAGTTGGGGGGTCGTGGATAAGACGTCCTCCCTTGTCCAGGAGGTGCAACAGGGTGTAGAGGTGTGGTAACGGCTTTTGACGCGGCCGTCGGCGCGTTCACCTTAGGTGCATTGTTTATGGTTCTGCTCGAAAGTCTTATCTTAAAATGTTACATCCAGTTGCTCATCAGGCACTACGCATTGCTTTGGGTGCACGTGCGTTTCGCACCTCCCCTTGTGAAAGCCTTTACGTGGAAGCTAACGAACATCCGCTGGAGCTGAGACGTACAAAATTGTCATTGAATTACTATTTAAAATTAAAAACTGATCCCATGAACCCTGCTTATGACTGTGTTCTTAACCCAGATTTTCTGCAGAAATTTGAAGCCAAACCTAACGCAATACCTCCGTTTGGCATCACAATGCAGGTTCATTTGAATAAAGCGGGCATCGATGTTGCTTCCATCAACGATGATGAGCTTCGGACTGAAGTTCCTCCATGGAAATTACGTAACCCAAACATTAACTGGCAATTGTCCGCTTTCCTCAAAACAATACATCTGAAACTGTCTATAATTAATCAACTTTATTTAGAACAGGATATGAACAATTTTTTACAGACGGGTCAAAGAAAGGAGACTCGGTTGCTGCTGCGTCGGTCTCTGGGAAACACACCTAGACCAGCCTTTACAACAGCGTCTATTTGATTTTTGTTCTGTTTATACAGCTGAGATCAAGGCAATCCATCTAGCTCTGAAAAAGGTTTATCAATCCAAAAGAACCTCGTTTTTAATCATGTCTGATTCACTGTCAGCACTTCAGGCTCTTTCCACGAGAAAGATATCACACCCTTTTCTGGCAGAGATCCATGACCTCCACACACAACTTGCTTCTGAGGGTAAACAGATAGTTTTTATGTGGATACCTGGTCACATGGGCATCCGCGGCAATATCGCAGTGGACAAAGCGGCTAAAGAAGCTCTGCATCTCGATTTCCCTTCAGAGATTTTCCAGTTTGTTCCTTACTCTGATCTGCATTGTATGACTGGATCTTATTGTAAACGGCTGTGGCAGACCGATCGGTCTAACCATATTAACAACAAATTAATTGAAATTCTTCCCGATTTGTCAGCTTCTTTGCCTAACTTTGCATCCACTCGCAAAGAAGAAACAGTTTTGTCTCGCCTTCATATTGGGCATACTTATGTAACCCTCAGTTTCCTTTTAAAAGGAAAAGAACCACCATGGTGCTTTGCATGTGATAAATCCTTTTCCATTCGCCATTTCATGTCTGAATGTGTTGATCTGCTTGATAAAAGAGAAACATATTTTGGTTCAAGACCTTTCAAAGAGATTTTTAAAGTATGCAACCCCTGTTTCAATTTGTACACGATGTTGGTTTGTTTTATCGCATATATTTCATGTCGACTTGTTTTGTGTTGTTGGTAGGATTTTATTGGTAAGACTGATTTTAGTGATTTGATTGAAGAAAGAGAACATATTTTTAATACATCAGATGTAAAGAAAATTTTTGATGAGGTTGCGTGTGAAAGTTTGTTTGAATATTTAAGAGTAACAGGCTTGTTTTTTTAAGATCTGAATCATTTTCTAACATTTTAAGATAACGTCCCTCTGGTCCTGATTTGGCTCAGAAGAGTCCGCTGGACCTAAAGCAATATTGATTGATTGATTTATTGTTGCTTTAGGTCCAGCGGACTCTTCCGAGCCAAATCAGGACCGGACAACCCCCGATCCGCATAAAAGATCTGCTGAAACAACCCCAGTGGGAAAATTGAATGCCCTCCACCGGCCAGTCACTTTACAATAAAGACATCCCACGCGGGGGACGGCTGAGGGTTGACCTCAACTACGCGAACACCCCGGTTACAAAAACAAAATAGAATACAAACATCATTATAAATCATCAACCAAACACATACATATAAAATGCCTATAGTGCTAAATAGTACAATCATAGGAAGCCCTAGTGACCACCCGGCAGAAAGCGTCCAACACTCCCAAGCTGATCCAACAGACCTCATACACAAACAAGGAGTCTTGTCCAGGAAGAGTTTTCAAGAAAAAAGGTAGGTCATTGATCTAGCGAAGAAGAAGATAGTATAGCAGAGTGATAGGACAGATCGGGAATGGGAAAGAGTAAGTGAGGAAGACAGCGACAGTGGGAATTTAAAGCACTAAATTTCCATAAAGTGGGGATACTATTTATACTGAAAACCCCCGGCACTCCAACGGGGGTACTGTTGCCGCAGTGAAGCGTCTTGCCTATAAAGGAAAGACAGGTTTTCAACTGTGGCTTTCACTGTTCCCTTTATAGGTTTGAACAATCTACAGTGGCAAGATTGCTCATGACCCCAAGGGGTCCTAAAGCAATAACCATGTAATGTAATGTAATATAATGTAATGTAATGTTCACCTTAGGAGGTGGCATCGTCTTAGTGGTAGTCGGCCCGCTTGAGCTCGACCTCTGCTGATTACTACAGGCAATACTACCTTTGTCTTTGTTTTGAGAATCACAGACATTTTTCTAGGGTTTTTGTCAATTCTTTCAGAGAATTCAGAATCGATCCTAGAGCAGATTTGTCAGAAACAGAGATCATTGATGAGATAGATGTGAGCAGGTTTGGACAAGTGTTTGTTGAGGCCACTCAAGCAAAACTCGGTTGGTTCGTATCACATGGGTTGAGAGTCTCATACCGTTTTTTCGCTTCTGGAAACGAGCATCTTTCTCGTGTTCTTATTTTCTTAATCTCAGCCTCCCTGATCCAAGCAGGTCCAGATTTTGACGATGCAGAATGATCTCCATTGCAATTTGAGCACATCGGAGCATCATTGCACTGATAGCCATGGAAATCTCCCCCACACTTGAAGCAGATTGGTGTGTTTTTACATGCTGTGCTACCGTGACCATACTTTGGAGTTTTAAAACATCGCAGTGGCGAAGGCACAAGCACGGAAACAGGGATGCTTTCGTAGCAAACGGATCACTCATTTAGGCACGTCAGGTGTGCAAAACGTCAAAAATTGAGCATTTGTGGGATCTTTATTTCCGTCTTTGTCTTTTCTCATGACCCTATGTGCCTCGGTAACACCCTGCTTTCCCAAGCCTCCTTTTATTTCTGCCTCTGTCAGTCCATTAAACTGAGATGACCGTACTTTGGATGAGTTGGGTGTACGGTGACAACTCACATTTACATCGAACACCCGGCTAGCAAGCTCCAGCTTGGAGCTACAGATCTAGCTCGTAGTTGTTCAGATGTTCTTTCCGTGGAACAGTCCTCTAGGAAGCTTCCATCTCTCAGTCTTTTGATATCTTTGATCTGTCTAGACATTCCCTCAAACCACTTTTCCACGACAAATGGGGAATATTTTTGGGGTTTTCGTTGGTCATCCTAACAATCAAGAAGCGTGGCCATGTTTTGAAGAGGTCAGAATTCTTGGCTGTACGTCTAGTTTCCATGTCGTTGTCAGAATAATGTCCATTAGTTTGGTCCAGCCCGTCTTAAGTTCTTTTCAGTTTTTTGGGTTTTTTTTAAGACATTAAGCGTAGGCTCAACTATGGCAGAAATAAAAGATCACCTTAGGAGAGCTGCCGTGCTAGGGAAGGGGCCGGAGGGAGTGGCTACTACATGACTGTAATGCATGCAGAAATGGCCACCCGTTCTACTTGACCAGCACACAAGCAATAGAGGAAGTAGACTAGATGACTTCTAACGATTCTGGCTTCTGTCGTGCGCTTGCATCTTGGCTAAACACACCATATAGCACGAATACATGAAAAAGTATAAAACAGCCAGTAATCTGGATCAGATACGTTTTGATTGTAGTTCGTCTTTGTGTTAGCAATCCGAAAGTGTATAAACAATTGTTTGTTTGTTTGTTTGTTTGTAGATTATAGTCACACGACACTTTCGCATATAGGTGACTACTGGACCGATTTATACTGACACCAGCGGGCCAGTTGTTGGTAAAGGGGAAAATAATATGATCACACGTTGACCAATCCGGGGATTCGAACCAGCGACCTTTCGGTTACTAGCAAGACGCTCTTACCAACTGAGCTACCCGGCCCCCTTATATAAACAATCGAACCAGAGCTCCCCTAAATAGCCCCATTTTAATGGATCCGTGATTTGAATAATAAATTTGACTGACCAACCTACTTCTCCCCCCCCCCTCTCTTTCTCTCTCTCTCTCTCTCTCTCTCTCTCTCTCTCTCTCTTTCTCTCTCTCTCTCTCTCTCTCTCTCTTGTTAAGAACGAAGTTATTAGTAGTATTTCTATTTATTTATGTTTATTTATGTAAACAATTGTACTTATATTAACTGTGTCATGTATTCTTCTTTCCTTTCCCAGATGATGATGACCCCCGTTGGGGTGCCGGGGGTTTCAGTATAAATAGTATCCCCACTTTCTGGAAATTTAGTGCTTTAAATTCCCACTGTCGCTGTCTTTCTCATTTGCTCTTTCTCATTCCTGCTCTGTTCTATCAATCTGCTATACTATCTTCTTCTTCGCTAGCCCAGTCTCCTACCTTTTTTCTTGAAAACTCTTCCGGGATAAGACTCCTTATTTGTGTATGAGGTCTGTTGGATCAGCTTGGGAATATTGGACGCTTTCTGCCAGGTGGTCATTAGGGCTTCCTATGATGTTATTATTTAGCAATGTAGGCATTTTATATGTATGTGTTTTATTGATAATTTATCATGATGTTTTTATTCTATTTTGTTTTTGTAAACGGGGGTTCGATAAGTTGGGGTGAAGCCTCAGCCGTCCCCTGCGTGGGATGTCTTTATTGTAAAGTGACTGGCTGGTGGAGAGCTTTCGGGTTTACCACTAGGGTTGTTTCAGCAGATCTTTTATGCGGATCGGGGGTTGTCCGGTCCTAATTTGGCTCGGAAGAGTCCGCTGGACCTAATGCAATAATAATGTAATGTAATGTAGATGATGATGGTCATGTCGATGTCGATTATAATAATACCGGTCACAGCCACTTCGAATAACCAATGTTTTGAATGAGAGCGGCAACATTGTTATCTTGAATGTTTAACACCAACAACTCTTTCCCAGAACTGGACCGCTCACACTTAATATCCATGAACACGTTAACTTCCGAAAACCTCTTGTGTTTAAGCATAGTCTATTACGTGTGTGTGTGTGTGTGTGTGTGTGTGTGTGTGTGGGTGTGTGTGTGGGTGTGTGTGTGCGTGTGTGTGTGTGCGTGCGCGCGCGTGCGTGGTGTACATGCGTGTGTCTAAATCTGATTGAGACGCGCACGATAGATACGATCATTTTTGTTTTGCAAAGCATGTAATAATAGCGTGTATTTACCTTTGATTTCAGTTTGCGTTGTTGCTAGAACAAAGCTGTGTATAATGTTGATAATTTTCGTCGGTCGATATTGTTGAGAATTTGTTGGGATTACTTGTTATTATCGACCGAAGCTTCTAGATAGGTCTCGTAATGGCGAAGCGATTCTTCTAACCTGTATGACGTAAGACAGTGCATAGTTCCAGTGACGAGTTTTATTTTGATTGGGTGTTATTGCGTCATGCTGGAATGTTCGAACATTTTCTCGATTGCAGTGAGTCTATGCACTGTCCGCTTGTGCGGATGGTCTTTGTAATGATTTTGGAAAGCGATCTTATATGCATTTGTTGAAGTTTGCTGAATAAAGTTGGAAAACGTTTTACGACGACTTTTGCCTTGGTTGGCGAGTGCACAGGCTGCGTGGATAAACGAATTCAAGTTACACTTATCAAGATTCAAGCTTCGGGGCTGAATCGACTATTGATAAATAACGTGTAACAAAATCTTTGTAACGGGTCGTCGGCCTAAACGAATTAAAACAAAAAAGTTTCAAAAAAGATCTCTCTCTCTTTCTCTCTCTCCCTGCCCCCCTCTCCAGCCCCCTTCTCCCTCCCACCTCTTCCTCTATCTTTCACTTACAGAGCCAGGAGAAAAGTAAACTGTATAAGGGAGTCCATGTCGCTTGTATTAAACAGCACAGCCTGGTGTTTACATTAACGTTTACAGAATAGCTCTCGCCAGGAGTATCTAACATCACCTGAGATTCTCTGCCCGTAACTCAAACACTTTCCAGAGTATCCATGACTAATTTATAGCATCACCGAGCCTATTATTTCTGTAACGGAGTTTAACTTCCTATGAACGGAAACTACTTCCGACAATACACTCTACGACTTGTCAAGATTCCCCAAGACATTTGCTATCACATGGTACTGGAATTGGTTACGTCGTTCACTCCTGTGTCATACAACCAAGCCCAAGACAACTATATTAATAATGAAAGAAAAGTGACGATTTGGATTCTGATTTGGTTTTAGATAATAGATTATGTATCGGTCAGGGCCGTGAGCAGCTCTTGAGCTGGAAAAGCTCTATGTAAGAAAAATAAAACAAAATACATAACATAATATTCGCCAACGGAAGGCGCGGTCCTTGGTGACCCGGGCCACGACCGATCCGGTATGGAGTGAATGGTTCTTTTCATCATGCATTTCATCTTTTCGTCTTGGGCAAAAAAGACCTGGCAGTGCCCAATCCTCTCCAGGCTGTTGGCCATAGCCGATATCCACGAATACAGTGTGGCTCGCCTTGGCCCCGAGCACGTGGTCGTTGAACCTGTAGTAACGTGAGGTTCCTAGATCCTCCGTCCGTTCCTCACTGCTGCCTCAATTTTAATCATAACTGTCCGATGATAAGCTGCGAGAGATTTAGCATCTGCACCTAGGACCGGGGTTATGAAAAACGCTACCAATGGCTGGACGACGTTCAGTTCGGACGCCTATGAAGTCAACCGAGATGTGCCGCCTACTGGGTGCGCGGTATGAGCGTGCGATTTGAAAGTCGCTCAACCTGTTCAATTTTTAGCACTTCTCGCGCTATCAATCTCACCGCCCAGTGGCTTCCGCCTACTTTCGATGGGTGTGTGTGTGTGTGTGTGTGTGTGTGTGTGTGTGGGTGTGTGTGTGTGTGTGCGTTATTTTTGACTGATTAATTTTAAGTGGATGTTTTCTTTCTTTCTTTACATTAAAATACTGTTTTTGTTTTTAATTCTTTACTCATCCATTCCAGTGTTTTAAAATTCCCATCTTTTGGCTGTGCCCTTTGAGGTCCTAGTTTTTGGAAGTACAAGAAATAAAAATTGCTAGTGCAAAAGCTCAATTTAAAACCTATAACTAAACAGATTTATCAGAGAGAAAAAAAAAAAGAGAGAGAGAGAGAGAGAGAGAGAGAGAGAGAGAGAGAGAGAGAGAGAGAGAGAGAGAGAGAGAGAGAGAGAGAGAGAGAGAGAGAGATGTAATATTTATTGCGCGTCGTTGAATAATACGAAGATAATATTACAAAAAATTTAGATCTATTCACTCACATTCCACCAAGAATAATACACGGCACATGTGTGTGCTGTCAGAAAACAAAAGCACACACTCACTCACTCGCACACAGAGTTCCAACAAAAGGTAGGTCGGATGCATAGTTTGTGTGCCTTGACGCCCGCTAGTCGAGGGCGGTGCCACGACTGTTTGAGCGACTATCGGCTCCGGCGACTGTAGTAATCGGGGCTCATAACCCGCGCACCTTAGGACTGGACAGGGGAAAGAGCGAAAATACCCCTAATTAATGAGTTTGACGCGCAAAATGGCGGCGCAAATAAAGTACACATCGCGGTACGAGGCGCGAGTTTTCATAGTTTGGGCAATCCCGTTACATACCCTTTCTAAACTCAAGACGTGAAGAGCGCGAGGGGAAGTAATCCAATCATAGGGGGCGTAATCCAATCTAGCAAGGGAGAGAAGGAATGACCGTCTGACCAGCAAACTTTACACAGCCACGAACAACTTCGGACAATAGAAGAAAGAAAAGGGAGAGGGACAATTCCCCCAAAATAAAAATAAATAAAACCCACTTGTGGCTAACTTCTGAATCTGCAATACATTTGTAATTGTCCTTAATTCTAATGAATTCCTTCTTTTTTTTTTTAATAACAGCGAAGCAAAAGATCTTGTTTAGTTGTATTTATTTTCGCAAGAGAGAGTGTATCTGGTAAGTTTGCATTGTTATTACTTTTTTTTTTTAATGGAGTAGGCACTGGTTGCTCAAATGGGCCACCTACCTGCGCCATTTCAGTGTCTTTTCTATGTTAAACAAACGAACGTTGATTTTAACCATGGCAAGGCAAGAAGGTGACCGACTCTGTGCTGCCTCCATTGGAAAACAGAAATTGTGTTGCTGTGCAATTTTTTAGAAACTTGAGATGCAGGAGACGAAGGAGCAGACAATTCTGCAGGCAAGACAGACATAACAGGGGGCTTGATGATCCTGGGTAAGGCTAAAGTGCTCAGACAGCTCAGAAAAATACTGCAGACAAACGGCGAGCCACAACACAACATCATCGAGCGGCTTCAAGAAAGAGACGTTCGTACAGAAGGGCAGTGCATGGGCGCTGGTCACACTAAAAATGTCGCGAAAGAGCCATCTTCAACCACACTAAAATTGGAACTGTCTCAAGAACCACTGAAAACTCTTCAAAAGATTGGGGCGGAGCGAGTCTTAGCACGCCCGAACGCCGAAAAGCTGAGCTGATCTGAACTAGAAACTTGTATTCCTCTAGCCCACTGAAATTATGTAATTATCTTGAGAAGAAACAAACACTTGTGAAAGAGATTATTTGGAGTTTTAAGACTGTTTTCTGGACCTACTGTATGACAACGAATTCGTAAAGACTAACAACTTCTTTGCCTTCATTGGAGTTTACAGTTTGATGAGATCACAAAGAAAACGCCTCGTGTGTTCAGCGGTCCAAATGTTCGATTTTTTCTCAAGGCCTAACATTATACAGGGACAGTTACCATTCCGCTGACATTGCGAATTAATTGATTAAAATTGTTGCGAATTAATTCGCCTCAGCAGGGCAACGTAGGGCTTAAACTCCTACTCCTAAGCCATAAAACTTACAGTTGAACTACTGGGAAATCTTAAAGTAATTTAAAAGGCTTGTACTCTTATACCTCAATTATAAATGAACGCCAACGTCAAAAAAGCAGGGTATACAATATGACCAACAATAGCAACAACTACAGTTAATTCCTAGGGTTTCTGGGTAGATCTCAGAGTAGCGGGAGTCTACAAAATTAATACCGATAGAAATATTAATAGTGGACGGCATACGAGCAGTGCTGATGCCAAAGGGAATAATCATGCACATTTCACCACGTTCCTGTCGTAACGCACAGAAACAAAACGTGTTTAAATGTTTATTTCTGTGTGGTAACAACATCTGCACAGAGAGACAATTTGGAAAAAGCGAAAGTGAAATTCCAGTCCGCAATATCGTAGCCCAGGTGTCGCTACAGTCAGGTCCATAAAGACAAGGGGAGACAAACCACTAATTGTATTACACGGTGCTCTGTCCTCGACAAGAGGGTTTTTAGCAGAGATATGCTTTTTTCATAGTACTGTTTCAGTTAAGGTTAAGGTACTTGCAAAATGTAATGCAAGTTGTAGTTCCTGACCCGGTTTTTCAAGTAGTATTAATATAATTTTTTTCGAATTGTAAAAAAAAACTAACTTTATTTTACCAGTCCCTCATTGCGAGTGTTTTGACCTTTTCATTCATTTCCTGGTTTTCGGGTCTGTTTATTAGGGACAGAAACAGCCTCTACAGCATCGCTCTACAATTACCGGTGAAGCCCAGAGAGACATTTCTGCTTTCTGCAACCAGCCAATCACACGAGAAGTCAGACTGATCGTTAGAAAACCGTAACATAAATTAGCTAATAACTCTTGCCTTTAAAACGCCGTCTTACTCAACCTGTTTCATAAGTGTAATAGATATTCAAAATCACTGGTACCCTCTGCTATCCGTCGTCACAAAGCCCTCCCGCCCCGCCCCCCCCCCCCTTCCCCCAAATGCAACAATAAGTGATCTTTCTTCTTCTTAGTTAATTAGTCATCGTTTATAGGGTCCAGCGGACTGCAAAGAACCGAATCAGGACCACAACTTGGTTGAAAGAGGACTCGCCTCTGGTCCGTATAAAAGATATGCTGAAACAACCTTAATGGTAACACTGAAGGCACTCCACCAGCCGGTCACTTTACAATAAAAGCATCCCAGGAGATCCTGAGGCTGTACTCTAATTTATCGAAACCCCTTTTACAAAATCAAAACAGAATATAATCAACATTATAAAATATTAACAACCCACATGAAATGCCTACATTGCGAAATAATAATACCATAGAAAGTCTCAGTGACCATTTGGCAGAAAGCGTCCAATATCCCCAAGCCCATTCAACAGACCCCATACACAAATAAGGAGTTTTGCGAGAGTTTTAAAGAAAAAAGGTAGGTGACTGGTCTAGCGAAAAAGATTGTAGATTGAACAGAGTAGTAACGAGAACGAGAAAATGAGAATGGTCTAGCTAAAAAGCTAGTAGATTGAACAGAATAGGAACGAGAACGAAGAAATGAGAAGGACAGAAACCGTGGGAACTTAAGACACTAAATTTCTACAAAGTGAGGATATTATTTATACTGAAAACCCTGGCACTGTTATAAGCATCGTTGAATTGTCTCTCTATTTACTGTACTGCTCGTCTCTTCCACACAGTGGACGTTCTGGTTGTTGTTGGATGGATGTGTGAGCTTGAGTTTGCACGGCGCCTGTGTAATAATCCCTTGGTCAAGTTTGTGGGGAGTGTGGATGGGAGTGCTAATATTTACGTACGGTTAGGGCATTTCTGTTGTTCTGCTTCCGGGTGTTAAATGGAGGGGAATGGAGGGGGGTGTGGTAGTGTGACAGTCTGCCTTGTAATTTCCAATATTTTGCACTATTCGTCAGTATTTTACTTCTTCTTTTTCGTCGCCCTCGTCGTTGTCGTCTTCCTTGTGTATAGAACATGTCACCATCTTAGCGACTTACGCTTTGCAATAATTGTTGTATGTATGCTTTGTAAACATGACACCTTGTATACAGCAATACAATATCACTCAAGAAAAACAACAAAACAAGGACGACAAAAACAACGAACAACAACAAATAACACGTCCATACCTGAATACTGGAAGAATATAATGGGAGAAACCGCCTTACGAAACAAACAAGAAAAGCTACATGTTATTAATACGGTTGTTTTGCATGTTCTATCAACATAAAAAGACTCGAAGAAGAAAGGGAGAGAGATATACAGAAAGAAGAAAAAAAAAAGAAAAAAAATCAAAAACGTTATATGAGAGAGAGAGGGAGAGAGAGACAGAGACAGACAGAGAGAGTGTTACACTGTTGTTGTTGTTTTTTTTAATCAGTAGTTGATTCAGCCCCTATGCTTGAATCCTGATAAGTGTAACTCAGATTCGTTTATCCACGCAACCTGTTCACTCAGCAACAAGGTAGGAGTCGTCGTATGAAGATTTTTTTAAACTTTATTCAGCGTACATTAACAACTGCATACAAGATTTCTCAATCGCTTTTTCAAATCTTTCACTTTTTCAACTAACTTTTTTGAAACAGTGCGGCACTTATATAGTCTCTCTATACTCTAGAGAAAGTTCGAACATTCCAGCGTGACGCAATTACAGCCAATCAGAATAAAATTCGTCACCGGATGTTACGTTGAAACGCGAATGGTGCGTATGAAATGCGCACGATGTTATGTGTGAAGCGCGTGCAATGGTAGGCTTGTGAGTGACGCGCGCGATAGATCTGTTCGTTTTATTTTTGCAACGCATGCAGTAATAGAGTGTATTTATCTTTGATTTGAATTTGCGTTGTTATTAGTAGAGGCTTTGTGTAACGTTAGTGTTTTTAGTTGGTCGATATTGTTTGAGAATTTTCGGGAATCAGTTGTTTACTATCGATCGAAGCGTGTGGATTATTCTGTTGGTTACCATGGAAGCTTCCATTCCAAATGGGGTTGGATGACGTGAGTCACGTGATGATGAAATTAATTTTGATTGGTTGTGGTGTTTTATGTAGGATTATTCTCGTTTGTTCCCGTGTATGTAGAGACTATATAAGCGCCGCATTGTTAAAAAAGTTGGAGTTGTTGTTGATAGTGATTTGGAAAGTAAATTTGAGAGTGGAAAGACGATTGAGCGATTGTATGCAGTTGTTGATGTGTGCTGAATAAAAGTGGAAAACTTCATACGTCGACTCTGTGACTTGTATGCTGTTTGAGCGGGTTGCGTGAATAAACGAATCTGAGTTACACCCTATCAGGAATTCAGCATTGGGGCTGAATCAGATACTGATAGAAAACACCAACATCAAACTGAGTGTAACATTTTGGGGGCCAAGCCGGGATTCACGCCATAGCCAAGGGTTCAACTGCTACAACAAGCGAGTCAACGTTACGAGAGGCAGTCATCGAGGGTAGCCGCCAACGAGTTGCGTCGAGAGGGGCCAACATACTGGGACTACATCACCGATAGGTTCGGGTTGACTGCAAGGGCGTGTAGTCGCTGAAGAGTTGCTTCGTGAGCGAACAACAAATCGGGACTACGTGGCTGCTGTAAGACTACGTCGAGGGACAGTCTTGGAGCTACATCGCCAGTTTTACAGGGAGCGACGAGCGGACGTCGCGTCTACTTCAGCACAGGAGCGTATACATCAACACCAGCGTGGTGCAGCGTCGCATACGACGAGGACAGCGGTGCCTGCGTCAGCGAAGGCGACTAGTGGCAAGCATCAGCGCTACTGCAGAAAGCGTGCTGTTCTAGAACAGTCTAGAAGGGTGCAGCACAGTAAAGAACTTTCCAGAAAGAACTTTCTAGAAAAGAACTTTCCAGAAAAGAACTTTCCAAAAGCATTAAGATGGCTGACTTCTGGCAGAAAGGGATTGCACTGAATCTCAAAGGCAAACAGCTGACGGAGTACGTCAAATGCCAGGAGAGAATATTGCGTGAAGAAAGAGAAGAACAGCGACGGCGCGAAGAACGAGAATTAGAAGAGCAGCGTCGCCGTGAAGAAAGAGAATTAGAAGAGAAGCGTCTAGAAAAGGAAGAGCAGCGTCGCCGTGAAGAAAGAGAATTTGAACTGAAGCGTCTGGAAATTGAACAGCAGCGGCAAGAAAAAGAGGAGCAGCGACGCCGAGAAGAAAGGGAGGACCAGCGTCGGCGTGACGAGATGGACGAGAGACAATTAGAGGCTGAGCGTCAGTACCAGCTAGAGTTGGCGCGTATCCAGAACAATCAGCATGCGCCACAAGTCACCAACGACCATACGGCTCCAAAATTGCCAGCTTTCGTCGACGGGAAGGACCAGATCGACAGCTATCTGGCGAGATTCGAAAGGTTCGCCGAAAGCTCTAACTGGCAACCTCAAGACTGGGCGATTCGACTCAGTGCACTTCTGACGGGGCAAGCTCTCGAAGTTTACACCAGACTGTCGAACGATGACGCCAAAAACTACGACATCTTGAAAGAGGCCCTGTTGCAGTGCTACAACTTTACAGAGAAGGGCTACCGTAAACGCTTCCGTGAATGCCGGCCTAAGTCAGACGAGACGCCAAAGCAGTTTGTGGAGCGCCTGTCGTCATATCTACACAAGTGGGTGGAGTTATCAGGCGAAATGAAGTCTTACGACAGTCTCCATGACCTGATCGTGAAGGAACAATTTCTCAATGCCTAGCGACCCACTTAGAAGAACAGAAGCTGCAGACGCTTAAAGATGTGACTGAGGCTGCTGAAAGATATCTTATCGCTCATGGGAAAACCCTGGGGCCACCCAGCGCGACGAAACATTTTCAGAAGACTGCAAACCATGGGAACCAGGTCCAAGGGAGCCAGACGAGCCAGAGACAGACGGACTCCACGCCTCCTCCCAGGGAAGGGCATTCAAGAGGCTGTTTCATCTGCAACGCTACAGACCACAGGGCGGCTAATTGTCCTCAAAACAAAAGTAGCGGACAGCGGAGCAGTACGGACAACGCAGCGGCGGGCAACCGGCAGAGGCGGTTCTCCAATCAACGGCAAACCAGTAGATCTGACCATCAGGTGTGCGGCGGGAGCGTCATTCTTCCGAGTGAGACCGAGCGCACAGCTACCCCTGCGGACGTGCAAGAGTGCATGACCGATGGCCAACTTCTCCTTGCCAACGGAAAATCCATCCCCGTCGTCGCCAGCGCAGCTGTGACCGTCCAGAACATGCCTGTTTCAAAGGGACGCGTCGGAAATCATGAAGTGACTGTCTTAAGAGACTCTGGCTGTAGTGGGGTCATCGTCAGAGAAGACCTAATCGCTAAAGAACAGTTCACTGGCGATTCAAAATGGACACTTATGGCCGACAGCAAATGTTTGAAAGCGCCAGTTGCGAAGATTCATGTCAACACCCCTTTCTACATAGGCGAAGTCGAAGCGGTTTGCCTGAAGAAGCCGCTGTACGATTTGATGATCGGGAATATCGACGGCGCGAGGCGACCCGACGACCCCGATCCAGAGTGGAGTCCTGCCTCATCCCAACGCGTCGAAGTTGTGGAGGAGGATCCATTGCCGTTTCCCGATGGAGACCTTACAGAGCTGCTACGGGACAATGTGGTTACTCCGGCTCAGCCCTGCCGACCAGAGATCGTCAGTGCTGTTACTACCAGGGCCCAGGCCAAGAGAGACAAGACGTCTACGCCACTGAAGGTCGCCGACAACTCTAAAGCTGCCATCGTGGACAGAGATAAGCTGATCCAGCTCCAGGAAGCTGATAGTACTTTAAACAAGTACAGGAACCGCCAAGACCACGTGACCAAAGGCAGTGGCACGGTCTATTTTGAGGTGAAGGCCAAGATCCTGTATCGAATCTTCCAGCACCCGAGGGTCAACGGAGGGAAACCACTACGTCAAGTCTTGGTACCGTTACCCCTAAGGCGCCAGGTGATGGAAGTAGCGCATGACTCAATCATGGGAGGTCACCTAGGTATCAAGAAGACGTCGGATAGAATCCAGGCGGTATTCTACTGGCCAGGACTTCATGCGGACGTCAGCCGTTTCTGCCGATCGTGTGACATTTGCCAGAAGACCATACCTCGAGGAAGGGTCCCGAAAGTGCCTATGCAGAGGATGCCTCTGATCGACCGACCTTTCAAGAGGGTGGCCTTAGACTTAATCGGCGAAATAAGACCTCCGAGTGAAGAAGGTCATCGGTGGGTACTGACTTTAGTGGACTATGCGACTCGGTACCCAGAAGCAGTGCCTCTGAAGAAGATTGACACTGAAACTGTTGCAGAGGCGCTAGTGGACATGTTCAGCAGACTTGGAGTGCCTGAAGAGATCCTGACAGACCTCGGGACGCAGTTCGTCTCTGACTGCATGAAGGAGGTCAACAGACTGCTGAGCATCCGGCATTTGACTACGACACCCTACCATCCGATGTGCAACGGGCTTGTCGAAAAGTTCAATGCTACGTTGAAGTCCACCCTGAAGAAACTGTGCAGCGAGCAGCCCAGACAATGGCATCGTTACATCAACGCCTTACTTTTCGCCTACAGAGAAGTACCGCAGGAGTCCACCGGCTTTTCTCCGTTCGAGCTGCTGTACGGAAGAACCATACGAGGGCCGATGCACATCCTAAAAGAACTGTGGACGAAAGAAGTAGACACCCCAGAGGTGAAGAACAGCTACCAGTACGTGTTTGAGCTACGGGAGAAGCTGGAGCAGACTCTCGAGATAGCCAGAGAAAACCTGAAGAAGTCCCAAGACTGTGGAAAGCACTACTACGATCGTAGGGCTGTGAACAGGAAGTTCAAACCTGGCAACAAAGTGCTGGTGCTGCTACCTACTGATCACAATAAGTTGCTGATGCAGTGGAAAGGCCCGTACGAAGTGGAGACAGTGGTGGGGGTCAACGACTACAAGGTGAAGGTCGGCCAGCACTCCAAGATATACCACGCCAACCTCCTTAAGCTGTACGTGGAAAGGCCATTGGAGACTGTACAGGCAGCGACAGCAGCTGAGATCGACGACAGCTTTGACAGCGAGGAACTGTTGGAACTGGGAGACTTCCACAGCAAAGAAGGTATCGATGATGTTAAGCTAGGACCAAGCTTGACGGAAGGTCAGAAGATGGAGCTCAAGGACCTTATGGGCGAGTTTCCCCGTAACTTCAGCGATGTCCCAGGCTCTACGACTTTGGTCGAACATGAAGTCCACCTCACTTCAAATATTCCCGTTCGATCAAAACCCTTCCCGATCCCTTTCAAGGCCCGTGAATCCTTGAAGGAAGACATCGATGAAATGCTGAAGATGGGCATCATCAGGGAGTCCAGTTCCCCCTACGCGTCCCCTGTCGTGGTCGTGAAGAAAAAGGACGGGAGCAACAGAGTATGCATCGACTACAGGAAGGTTAATAAGATCACCGTCTTCGACCCCGAGCCGATGCCTACCGCAGCAGACCTCTTCCGCCAATTATCGGGGAGTAGAATCTTCTCAAAGATTGACCTCAGCAAGGGTTATTGGCAAGTCCCCGTGCGTCAACAGGACATACCAAAGACTGCTTTTATAACTCCTGATGGGACGTACGAGTGCCTAAGGATGCCCTTTGGCATGGTCAACAGCGGAGCTACCCTGAAGAGAGGGATGAAGAAGATGCTCAAGGGGATGGACAATGTCGTGTGTTACTGGGACGACCTACTAGTCCACACTCGCACCTGGGAAGAGCATCTGCAGACCTTGAGGGAGCTATTTCACCGTCTCACAGAAGCCAACTTGACCGTGAGACCCAGTAAGTGCATTTTGGGGACTGACAACGTAGACTTTATCTGCCATTCGCTGAAAGAAGGACAAAAGGGGGCTTCTGCTAGAAAACGTCACCAAGATTCTGAATGCTCCACGTCCCCAAACCAAAAAGCAGGTGCGATCTTTCCTGGGGTTGGCTGGATATTACAGGGAGTTTGTACCAAACTACTCCGCCATCACAGCACCCTTGTCGGACCTGGTGCGGAAAGGCTGTCCAAACCAAGTGCAGTGGGGACCGTCTCAGGAGAAGGCATACCAGACTGTGCGCGACCTCCTTTCGAAGGATCCGGTGCTACGACTGCCCGACACTTCCAAAGAATTCGTCTTAAGAACAGACGCAGCGGACGAAGGCATCGGCGCCATACTGATGCAAGAACACGAAGGGAAACTATTTCCGGTCAGTTACGCCAGCAAGAAGCTGTCCAGGGCTGAGAAAAACTACTCGACCATGGAGAAAGAGTGCCTTGGCATCATATGGGGAATCCGGAAGTTCGAACTGTACCTTCAAGGAGTGAAGTTCGTGTTACAGACTGATCACAAGCCGCTAACTTACTTGAACTCTGCCAAGTTTGTGAACAGTCGAATCATGAGATGGGCTATGTACTTGCAGAACTTTAACATGCGAGTAGAATCTATCAAAGGATCAGACAATGTTGGTGCGGACTTCCTCAGCAGAGTGTGTGAGTAAAGAACGTTGACTGTGTGGATGAACTGTGAACATTGACAATATCCAGATAGACTTGCGGATGGAAGAACATTGACTCTGTGTGAATGAGCTGAGAACATTGAAAGTGTTCAGACAGTCTGAAATAAGTTTTAATTTCTGATTTTGTTTGTGTATTACGTTTCAACGTTGTTGAAAGAAATTAGGTAAATTTCTTCTTGAGTGGGGGGTTATGTTACGTTGAAACGCGAATGGTGCGTATGAAATGCGCACGATGTTATGTGTGAAGCGCGTGCAATGGTAGGCTTGTGAGTGACGCGCGCGATAGATCTGTTCGTTTTATTTTTGCAACGCATGCAGTAATAGAGTGTATTTATCTTTGATTTGAATTTGCGTTGTTATTAGTAGAGGCTTTGTGTAACGTTAGTGTTTTTAGTTGGTCGATATTGTTTGAGAATTTTCGGGAATCAGTTGTTTACTATCGATCGAAGCGTGTGGATTATTCTGTTGGTTACCATGGAAGCTTCCATTCCAAATGGGGTTGGATGACGTGAGTCACGTGATGATGAAATTAATTTTGATTGGTTGTGGTGTTTTATGTAGGATTATTCTCGTTTGTTCCCGTGTATGTAGAGACTATATAAGCGCCGCATTGTTAAAAAAGTTGGAGTTGTTGTTGATAGTGATTTGGAAAGTAAATTTGAGAGTGGAAAGACGATTGAGCGATTGTATGCAGTTGTTGATGTGTGCTGAATAAAAGTGGAAAACTTCATACGTCGACTCTGTGACTTGTATGCTGTTTGAGCGGGTTGCGTGAATAAACGAATCTGAGTTACACCCTATCAGGAATTCAGCATTGGGGCTGAATCAGATACTGATAGAAAACACCAACATCAAACTGAGTGTAACACCGGAACTGTGCACTGTCTTACGTCATATAACTTTATTTAGGTTAGAAGAATCTCGTAACTACCAATAGATTTTTCTACATGCTTCGATCGATAGTAAACAAGTAATTCTAAAAAATTCTCCAATAATATTGAGCAACGAAAATTACCCACATTACAAAGCTTCCTCTAACAACAATGCAAAATCAAATCAAAGGTAAATACACTATGTATTGCATGCTTTGCAAAACAGATCTATCGTGCGCGTCTCAAACGTAACACAGAGAGAGAGAGAGAGAGAGAGAGAGAGAGAGAGAGAGAGAGAGAGAGAGAGAGAGAGAGAGAGAGAGAGAGAGAGAGAGAGAGAGAGAGAGAGAGAGAGAGAGAGAGAGAGAGAGAGCAGCCCTAGAATCGCAACACTGAAGCAAACGCAGGCCTTTTCAAGAAAAATGAGAGAATGAAAAAGGGTGAAGAGGAGTAGGATACAGAAGAAAAAAGTGAAGACGGGAAGGAGACGAAATCGCTCAACGGTAAAGCAGACTGCCTGTTCGTTGAAGTGCGGTCATAAAACTGCCATACCAGCAGACAGAAGCGAACTAAACAGAAAAGAAGAAAAAGCAAAATTTACTGAGGAAATGATTAGGAAGAAAGAAGAAGAGAACAGAAGACAGCATGACAATGCTGGATGGACAGAGAGAGAGAGAGAGAGAGAGAGAGAGAGAGAGAGAGAGAGAGAGAGAGAGAGAGAGAGAGAGAGAGAGAGAGAGAGAGAGAGAGAGAGAGAGCGAAGAAAGAGGAAGAATTTGTAGATGGATGAATTTGTTGAATGTGAATATTATTTTTTATTATTGCGCGTCAGGATCTTTAAAGTCAGTGCCGTGAAATGCATGCCTGCACAGACAAGACCTCGGTTTATACTCTCATTCGAAGGAGTGGGAGCGCAGTGTCTCAGGGTTGTTTTTTTTACAACTGCAGGCCGTGTAGTGTAGTGTAGTGTAGTGTAGTGTAGTGTAGTGTAGTGTAGTCTATTCTCTTTTAAGGAAAGACCGAGGTCATTATTTCACACGTGTACACCAGATACCATCACTAAAGAAGAGTGTATTAATCC
This sequence comes from Oncomelania hupensis, assembly GCA_036898135.1. Lineage (NCBI taxonomy): Eukaryota > Metazoa > Mollusca > Gastropoda > Littorinimorpha > Pomatiopsidae > Oncomelania > Oncomelania hupensis. The sequence goes on along the minus strand of CM072522.1, from coordinate 19,627,752 downwards.
ACATAAATGAAGAAGAAACTCTCCACAAGAAAAGACATCGGTATTGTCTAACCTCAGACCGTGCGTACATGATCCTGCCGCCGGCTGGAGGCGAACCCGGACACCCACACATATCGCGTGCGAGGCGCGGGAAGATATCCGCGGAATGACCTTAACACATCGAAATGGACAGATTAGAGAAAGAAGCTGGCCGAATAGAACCGAAACAAAAACCAGGGTCACGCAAAGGGGCGAATAGGGTTGGGGAGCCGGGGATAGAGCAGAGCAGTTGCGATGAAGAGTGGGGTTAGAAAGGCGGTGGAGGGAGGGGAAGGCGAGGGGCAGGAGAGTCTGGGGTAAAACAGGGACAATGTCTAAGCATTATCTTTAGTTGCCGTTAACACTGAAATGTGGAACTGCTGCCTTCAATGTTATCGCTTAACATTCAATACTTTGCCGTCGCTTTCCCACTGAGACACCGCGTCCCTGACATATAGGAACGCCGTCGACAAAATATTGAATGCAATGGTGTGGGAACATACAAGAAGTGTATCGTTTTCAAAGAGTGGTGTCCATCGTTGGTTGGTTAGTTGGTTGTTTTAGTAACGTCTTTTTTTCACCAAGATGATAAAGGTCATACACACACATTCAAACACACGCATTTGATATCTCCAACACACACTCAAACATAATTTATAAAAGCGTTAAAACATAAGTAACAATGTCAGTTAAATAACACGAAGGACTGAAGACTTAATGAAAGCTTTTGCCAATCCCACACTGAAATCATTGTTAATGTTTTTAACTGATGTTACAGTATTTACTTCAGGGGACAAAATGGGATTAATGTGAATACAATCAAATAATATTTGTTTTAGAGTTAAGGGTTAGTCACAAATGCACTTCATATTTTTACAATATTTGTTTTTATCGAATTTAATAATATTCTGTTTGCCATAGATGAAACTGATCTGGGAATTCCATGAATATTTTTACACTTTGTATTGAACTGAAGTTTTTTTACAATATTATTTTCAATATCGTTTTGAATTTCTTTAGATAACATTTATTTTAACTGACAGAGCATTAGTATTTAACGCACCTAATTTTGCAACACGATCAGCCCAATCATTATATAAAAATCCACAATGTTATGGAATCCAGCAAGGTCACTTCAGTACGCCTCAAATCATGAATAACGTTGTTAAACTCAAAAATTATCTATTTACTTTCACAGTTAATTTTAGATTTTAAAGCATGTAAAACAGATAGACAATCTACGCATAGAAATATGCTAAGTACAATTCAGACATAAACTAGAAATTTTATTTAGAGCCATTAATATAGCAATTAATTTTGCAGTAAAAATCGAATAATCTTTCCATATATAAACATTCCAAAGTAAGACTGTTGCGCTCCCTTGTCATCTCCATCTTCCTATATGCTTGCGAAGCATGGACCCTCACAGCAGATCTCCAACGAAGAATACAAAGCATGGAGATGAGGTGCTACAGAAGACTTCTGGGCATTTCCTATACCCAACACATCACCAACGACGAAGTCCGACAGACCATCACACAAGCCATTGGACAACACGATAACCTGCTCACAGTGGTGAAGAAACGGAAACTCCGATGGTATGGCCATGTCACCAGATCATCAGGCCTTGCAAAGACTATTCTGCAAGACACAGTGCAAGGAGGTAGAAGAAGAGGGAGACCGAAAAAGAGGTGGGAGGACAACATTCGAGAATGGACTGGTATAACACTGAGCGAAGCCATCAGGGCTGCTGAGGACAGAGAAAGATGGAGTATGCTGGTTAAACGATCATCTGTAGTGCCCCTTCGACCTCAGGGTTACGGGACAGGATAGGATAGGATAGGATATAAACAGATTCTGATACAACAAAAGCAGCTCCTGTTACTCCTGTTCTAAAACTGTGTATAATTTTAAGTTTCCTGAATATTTCTCACCAAAATGGTTACGAACTTCTTCTGCAAAAAGATTTGGATTTTGACTCTTTTTTCATTACAGTAATATATATATCATTACAGTAATGTATATAAAAATGTGCCGTTTCAAGTTCCCATGTAGGTACTAGTGATATATAATATCTCATTGATTAAGATCTTTAGTATAGGTTGCTACTGTTTAAAAAGAGTGCACCTTTTTGGCCTTGTTTTGGAAAATCTGCATCCGATCTAATAAAAAGCTCTTCCTGTGTCCATCGTGTCGGGCGAAAGGAGGGATAGGATGACGCTTAAAGTGCTGGGTCGGGTGGGAGCTGGAGGTGATGCTAAGGGGTGGAGTGGTGCTGGGGTCAAAGGCAGAGTATGGGAACTGGGAGGAAAGGGTAGGAAGGATGATGGATGGGAATGGGGGGGGGGGTGGTAGGAGAGGAGAGGGGTCAGACACCGAGTATTGAATACAGAGCAACACGTCGATAACGTTGTGGAACGAGATGCATAAGGATTCGGACGAATCTGATCAAAAAAAGAGAGAGGGAAAGAAAAAAAGCACGACCACGGAAAAGGGACCGATGAGAAGTGTAGGTGGAGAGGGGAGACATAGATGGGGAGACAGAGAGAGAGAGAGGGGGGGGAGAGGGGAGGGAGGAGGAGCTGGAGAGGGAAGGACAGAGATGGAGAGATTAACATTTGTGTTAAAAGTAATGGAGTTATAAGCGGAATAGTGGGGAGAGGGGGAGAGAGGAGGGGGTAAATGAGAGAGGGTGACAGAATTGACCAACAGACTTAGAAATTAATACTAACGAATAAATCCCCATCTGGCGAAAACAGAACATAAAGGTGGTCTTGATGACAGAAGAAAGAAGACAAAAGGTAATGTAACGATTTCCACAAGTGGCTTATATTTTCATTGGCCAAGTAGAGTGTGACTAAAACTAATATTGCATTGCAATATGTTGACCAATCACAGATGATGGTGTTTCAAAAAAGATGTGAAATATAAAAGTCGTAAGACTACCGGATCTACTTTAAACCCATTTCCGAACTGCAGTCTCCAATGCCTTTTCTGCAAATACTGAAAAACCAAACGGCTTTTTAGTTTTTTGTAAGACGCGCTAAAACAGCAATGATTTATTCCCAAACCGTCAATAATTCACAAACACTATAGAGACAACGAAGAGTCAAAAGAGTATATGGAACGACTGCATCAGCAAATAAAATTGGCATTGTTTTTCATTGGCCGCCTAAACTAGAGGTGACTTGAAAACTATAGGCCTACACTTTGAACAAAGCGGAGATGAATCAATGAATACAACTGGCATTTTCACTGGTGAAGTTTGGTTGAAGGAACCTGACGCGTCACGTTGTGGTGTTCATTTTTCATTACTCTGCCTATGTGTGTGAGTGGGCGGGTAAGTGGGCAGGTGGGTGGGTGTGTTTGTGTGCGTGCTGAATAAATGTGAAGGAAATCTGATGATTTGTGGATTATTTTTGGTTGCGCATTCGGATGACATTATTGGAAAGCAATGTTGTTGTATCAATTTTTATTCATCTGATTAACGTAAGTTGTACAGGAAAGCAATGTGTAAAGTTGTCGTTCACACATATCTTTCTCGTCCAGTATAATTTCCATTCCTCTTTTTTTTCTTTTTTTTTTCCAATTGACGAAACTGATAACATAAATTTTATTCTCATCTTAAACGTGGAATACGAAAAATGGTCACATCTCGATCGGACAACATAACACTCGCGCGCAAAACAAGCTCCTGAATATTCTCCGATCTCGATGTGACAATGTTCCCTATTCCACGCCAAGATGCGAATAACGTATAGTCTTGGAAATAGGGGTGGGGATAGTGCGAGGTGGGTGGGAAAAAAAAAAGAAAAAAAAACAGATGCAGAGAGCGCATAGGAAGAAAAAGGCTCAAAGAAAGGATATACTGGAACAAGCAGTCGTGTGGAAGAGAGAGCACGCGGGGGGTGGGGGGATGGGAGTGGGAGTGGAGATGGTCTGGAAAAATAAAGCGAGGGCGAGAAAAGATCGATAAAGACGCAGTGTTGTCTGATCCCGGTAACTCCATTCAACTGATCCCTTATTCCCTCCCCTTTAGTCTGGATCCCTCATTCCCTTCTTGTACTATATCTCTTCCTGTAGTCTACATCTCATGACTGTCGATCCATCACTCTACCCTCTCATCCCAACCACTCCCCCCGTTTGGTCCGTTCTTCTCCTTCTCCCTCCCCCCCCCTCCTCCGCCAAAGCCATATAATGTACACATTATACACTTATCTAAAAATACTTTGACATAGTCTGGAATCAGAACGAGCCAAATGTCGGTGTGTGCGTGTGTCGGTCGGTCGGTATGTTGGTAAGCCATCTCTCAAGAACTACTGAACGGATTTTGCCCAAACTTCATAGGAACATTGCCTAGTGTAATGGCATGCCTCCCGTGCCACCATATTTGCTTTAACACAAAGGTCAAGGTCAATGGAGTTGGTTGCAAACAATACGGTTTGCTCAATATCTTAAAAGCGGTTGATAGATTTTGTTGAGTTTTGGTTTACAGGTACTTCAAATCATGGGTCATTCTTCAGTAGCAGTCCGGTTGTCGGACAGCTGGTCGGTCGGTCGGTCGGTCGGTCCGTCGCTGCGACTTAAACTTTTTTGTTATTAAACACACGCTTTGCCTTCTCTCAATAATAACTCCACAATTCAGCATTTTCACTTTGCGTATAATTGAACTACTATGTTAGATCATTCCTATTTCAACTATCTCAAAGGTCAAGGTCACTGTGCTTCACAATTTTCTGAACGCGTTTTTCAGCTGTATCTAAAATTGACTTAGCCGAATTTGGTAATAGATAGTGGCCTATCAGTCCATGTTTTCCATTTGCTTCATTAGGATAAAGCCCAATCACAATACCGCCAACAAAATTATCGCTTTTTTCCCAATTCACAGGGCTGAGCTTTAACGTTCGCCAACTCGCCAATGGCCCCTAAAAATAGTGTGTGGCGAGCTCGATTTGGGGTACCGTTCGCCCGGCTGGCGACTTGAAAATACCGCCAGTGGTAGAGATTCTGTACCTGTACACGGACTTTTGACTTGCAATGTAAAACAAAGCACGCGCCAACCGCTTCTGCAGTCAGCACCGGAGACCCGTTCCGATGCTAGGAAGTTAGTTAACGCTAGCAAAGCGAGGGATTTGCGAAGTAAAAATAGCCTTTTCTCGCGAGTCTTTCTTCTTTCCCTCGCCGCGAAACGCTACTGCCCTGCGAGATCCTAGCCTTCTTGCTTCCTTGCGTGTATCGGAACGAGTCTCTGACTTCCTTGATGAGTCACGCGAGACTTGCCGTACTTTCGATATTCCCCATTCTCAGTCTTTTGTCAATCTCGAACGATGTGGCGCTTTTTAAGCGGTGTCTCGGAGCCTCCAGCAAAAAAATAATAAAGTCCGAAGAAGAAAAAAAAACAGCTGGAGAAGGCACACCCAAGCTCCTTCAAGTTTTGGAACATTGAGGAGGAGGATGTCGATGATGAATAAATTATACAGTGCTTGTTTTAAAAAATGAAACAGTGTTGTTGTTGAAATTTATCTTGTTTATTAGCTGCAATAGTTATCCAGTTTTAAAAAAAATAACCGTGCTTTCAATCAAGGGGTCTGGCAACCTGAGAAATATTTTGGCAACTTCAACTTCCCAGGTTAGGAGCCCGGCTGGCTCCTTAGCCTGGCTTGCTAAATCTCAGCCCTGAATTCATAAGCCTAATGTTGCTGTATGACTGTGCTATACATTAAGAAATGTGTATGTGTCTCACGATTAAATGTGCTTCTTGTGCATGTCTGAATCTGAATCTTCTCTTACTTCTTCTTCACTGTCTTCTTCTTCTTCTTCTTCGTTTTCTTCTTTAAATGTTATTGTTTCTGAGGCCGGGTCTTCTGAATTAATGCTTCCTGCCATTATGTGTTTCCCTTCTTTCTTTCTTTTTTTTTCTTCAAAAGACAACAATCAGCTCTCAACAAATAATGGCCAGGACTTCTTTCATCCGTCCGTTTGGCTGATTCTTAATTTAACCGTTGCTCGCTTACTGTATTTTGGGTTGGGAATCTGAAAGAGCCAAATTCGAATTGCCCATCGTCCAGTCGGTTTTAAGACATATTTTAAGAACCACTGTTTAGATTTTTTTTTTTACAGGAACATTAATAGGGTTAGGAGCCAAGCAACTTCCCCTGTATTACCACTCCATATAAGGTCACGGTCGCTGGGGTCAAATTTTTCTAGAAAACCTGTACTCTTTAAACAAAATTAATAAATTTGGTTGAACAGATTTTTAAAATTTTGGGAGTATACAGATACCAATCATTCTCTATAGTCAGTCTTTCGGTAAAGTTTCACTTTTTAAATATTTCAATTTTTTTATTTTTTTTAAATACAAAACGCTTTTTTTCCGATTTGGAATATTTTTAACAGTCAGATACTTAGCATTGTTTTTGTCAGTCACAATTTTGCACTTTTGTCATCGAGGCTCATCATTTTCTACGCACATTTCGAGCTCAATCTCAAAATTGGATAAACAGATGGTGACATTGTTAGTTTGCTGACAGTGGTCAATCATTCCATTTTTAGTTTGAATCTTTATGATAAAACCGAGATAATACAGCTTGATGAAAATTATTACTTTTTCAAAAATGCTGGTTTTCAGATACGAGTCGGTGTGTGTAAATATATCGCATTTTGCTGTTTCTCTTTAGACAAACATTTTTAACTGACTAATGATTATTCTGTACAACTTCGTTCGTACTTGTTTACTTTCTATTCTGTTCTTTTTCTTGTTTTTCTCATTCTGTTCTATTATATAGGCAAGGCAAGTTTTGAAAGTGCACGCTGCTATTTCGAATAAGAGAAACAACCGATGTACAGTCTGTGCACACCAGAATTGCATCGAACGGCATTTAAAGATCCTGTCATAGACTAGCGAGTGTCAGATAAAAACATCGCAGCCTGAAGGCACCACGTCCAGCTTGCTCTCGTTCCAGGTGGCACTTCTTTGCAGCTGCTGCTTCTTCCATTACAATTCAGCCGTAATTGCGTCCGCATCATCCACCACCCAAATCATGGCTTTTGTGCTGTTCTTCCGGCCAGAACATTCTTTAGAATTTACTCTTGGTCGTTTCTGTACATTTTGTCTCCGTTATTGATCTTTTATTTACCCGCACGTACACACACACACACACACCCATACACACGCACACACACGCACACACACACACACACACACACACACTGTCGCGATAGGTTAGTTCAAACCCAGCACTAAGGCTTCAAACCTCCAACGTCCAGTCTGCTTTGAGTTGTGTACTGTAAGTCGCTGACTAGCAGGCGACCGAAGTAGGTGGTTCTACACATGTGTAGGCTACAGTTTCACTAAGATAAGCCGTGACCTCATCCAGCTGAACAATCACCCGCAACCCCCACTACGTGGCGTTACTATTCTCGTAATCTCGCACGATAGCAGACCCCAGTGGGAGGAGAGTTAGTCTTTGTCCGAAATCATCGTAGCAAGACGCACGTTGAAAGATCTCTCTAGCGGAAGACTCGGCAGGTGACGGATGAAAAGCATTCATCGACAGTATAGCCAGAGCCTGACATTGTCAAGAAGGTAAATGATCAATCGTTTGTTTCACTGCGATTATTTGATATGATTATTGGATTATGTTTATGAAGTTTTGCCATGTTTTAGAATTGTGACTGTTAGTGAAACTTTGCTGACCACGTGGCGGACACGCGGCCGGTTTTGGCACCACGAGGTAGCCTCCACTGTCCAACTGTTATTTTTCCTATTTGTATTATTGCAGACCAGTGGCTGTACCGGAGAATGTGTATATTGTTTATTACTTCTCCATGTGTGTAGCTTAGCCATGATATATGTATATATGTATAGGAATTATGCTGGAGATTCCAGTGGACCTCGGACTTAGAAAACATTTCGTCTCTTAACTATATAAGTGGATATGATCTCACCGAGGGTTAATTCTGCCAACAGTGAGACGCTCTGCACATCCTTTGTAACCAAGGAGTTGCAGAAAATAGTCTCATATTTTCCAGATGAGCAGGCATCTTGGTCCACGGCTGGGAACAAACTCCACAGAGAGGCAACGCTGACACGTGGCCTGCAACCTTGAGCAGCAAGAGCATTGGGCTCCACTAGCTCCGTAGTCTACTACCCAGAAGACGAGACCACAACACCGCTCAACGACGAGACAGTTAAGTCACTAGAAACCGTGCACCAAAACAGCTCTAGAAGAGATCTACGATAGTCTACTTGTCCAGAAAACCGAATAATAGGACAGAAAGAACTCATAGCCCAATGATGAGACAGTAACAAATATCGAGAACAGTAGCTGCATAGACCCATCAAGGAGCGAACTACTCGAAGTGAAATTTGAACATTAATTTTAAGTTAGTGTAGAGATTAGAAGATTTTGTATAGAGTAGAGGAAATAAATGTGTGATATTTACTGTTAACAAGTGGCTGGACTACCTATGTTCCATAGCCGTGTGAGAGCTAGTGTGTCAGTGAATCTTTACACTTTTCTCCCTATCTTTGTAACCCCATCCTAACACAGACCGGACCAAACTTATAAATGTATGCAGATTCGTCATAGGGTGATTTACTAGCTGATCTCCGCAGACGAACGACGAGTGGGTAATAGCAATCCATTCTGCAGAGTCCAGCAACAACAGACCCAACGTCACACACACACACAAATATGTAGAGCATCCCAACTGAATTTCAATAAGACTGTACAAACCAGTAAGTGTTGTTTGTTTGTTTTTAACGGAAAGACCGCAAAATTCATCTCAATATGCAAGAATTAAATCAAAAACTGGCTCTGTCCTTCTAAAAATTTGATCTATAGGAGACGAATTAGGTCGACTTGTACTACAAATTTTGCCTAATAACAGTTGGATTTTTTTCTCCGTCCCGGATAGAGCACTCCCATGTACTTAAAGCACACCGATGCACTAAAAGAGCACTCCCATGTAATTAAAAAAAGGGGGTGGCTGGGAAAAAGTGGGTGACTAGCTCAGGCACCCATTTGCCGAATAAAAAGTAAGGTCAGCCACCCATTTGTAGGTTTTTACCCGCCCCAAACACACACAGACAAACACCTCAAGCACAGAAATACTAACACACACACCGCTTCTAAAACTTCTTCGGAAAATAATGCATTTCTTCGAATTGGTTGCTGTTCCATCAGACGCTTTAGAATTAATTCTACCTCCCTCCCCATCCCATTACACCACCCACCTCAATGTAAAGGCTGCAATATGATGCCAATTAGTAGGCTTACATGTCGCTAATGACCCAAATACTGATCCAGGGTATATAGAGACAGAATTCTCGCTCTCCGAGTTTCGCGGAGTCTTTGATCTACTACCCCTTTTCAAAGCGGGTAGGTTACTTGAATTTGCTTTTCCTTTGAAGGCCAAACGATTATGTATAAAACACTAGCGTACGTTACGTCGTCTCGACTTTGTACATGGGGCTGGAGGTAATACTGGCAAATCTAGGAAATAACGTATTTGGTTTGTGACATGGATTCTTCAATGGTTTGTGATGCGTCTTCGCCTTTGTGTCGCTCTCCCCCTCCCTCTTTCATTCTTCCCTTTTCTTCATCTTGCCTTTTCATCTTCTCCTTCTTAGTCCCTTGCTCCGTCTTTCAGAATAAAACTGCAGTATTAAAAAAAAAAGAGTGGAAGAACCTTTGTTGTTTTTTTTTAAAGTGCCAACAACCCCCACGCTCCAGCTCTCTCTGTCCGTCTGTCTCTCTTCCTCCCTCCCTCTTTTTCCAGAACCAAAATGCACTCGACCATCAAAGGAGCGGCGGAAAGCTGGTTTACAATGATAAATGTGCATGTCCTCTTGAAAAGAAAAGCAAACCCTGCAATTCCCCCCCCCCCTTTCTCTTTTCTGTCTATTCCTACCCACTCCCACTTTCACAATCAAAATGCACTCGATTATCAAGCGAACGGAAAGAACGCATGAGGGCTTAAAGAAAGACAAAATAACATACAAAACAAAATCTGAAGTCTCTATCCAGCTGGTTTAAAACATCTATTTATTCAAACGGAAACATGTGACTAACAAAACGTTTTTACGGGACAAGCAACTAGCAAGCTTACATCCGGCGGCCCTGTGTAAATACATTATACAAAATATGTGACAGGCAACGATTGAATCCAGCACTTACATTGACGTCTTTTTTATCTTCTCTTACTCTCTCCACCTCTCCTCCTTCAGCCAACCATCCGCTTTCTTCCTCCCCTCTTCCCCTTTCATCCCCTCTTCCCATTCCCTCTTTCAAAATCAAAATGCACTCGACTATCAAACGAAGGGAAGAATTCCAGGCGTTTTTAGACTGATGATCTAGTGAAGGAGAAAGAACAACAACTCATGCAATTTTCCTCCGTACGATTTTCATGGTTCAGGCCTCAGGGTGAAGAGCAATGATTCTCTCTCTACAACCTGATTTTATTTCCTTGACTGTGGCAACACTCTTCATAAAATGTTGAAATTTGTATGTGGTACAACGAAGAAGTCATAATGTGTTGTTCTTGAACTCCTGTGTTGGTGCTGATGTTTGCACAAGCTGTGTGTCTCCCTTGGGATAATTTTCAAGTCCGATTAACTGCAAATGCCGAATGTTGTGGCATTTCCATTCCTACCGGGGAAGAAATATTTGCCTGTGCTTTCTCCCGACTGCATTGATGATGATGATGATGATGTCCGCTTGTAAAGCGCAACATTCCATGCTGCCTCAGCATGCTCGGTGCGCAAAAAAAGAAGAAAATAAATAATAATAATTAAAAAATAATAATATTAACAAAAATATTAAGGTGCAACAAAGAAACTGAATTACCGCTTAAACAAGAAGGTCTTTAGCCGTTTCTTGAAAGTGTTATTGGAGCTGCATCTCCTCAAGGGCAGAGGTAATCTATTCCACAAAAGTGGTGCAGCACATGCAAATGATCTTGCTCCGAGAGTTTTCTTCTTATGCCTTTCGAGCGAGGACTTGTTGGCACACCGGAGACCCCGAGAGGGAATATGCTGTTGAACAAGCTCAATGAAATAACTTGGTGCACTCCCTTCCATGCAGCAGAAGACAAGTGACAAGACTTTATGCTCGGAACAGGCAATGAAAGGAAATCCTATAAAGCGTCTCGATGACAATATGGGCTGCAGTGTTCTGGACCTTCTTGAGTCTTTCAAGCTGAAACTGAGGAATGCCCCAAAGGCAGCTATTACATAAGTGCAGTCTGGATTGAATCAATGTTACAGCCACTGCATTAGCTACCTCCCTACTGAGCTGTGGTCTAAGCTGACCTAAAGACCTGAGATGGCAGTAGCATGTCCTAACCATGGAATTGATGTGAGAAGTCACTAAAAGTGAACTGTCAACAATGAGCCCAAGATTTCGAACTGTGACTAATAAAGCTATTTTGGAGGCCCCCACTTGAATGGATCCAATTGCAACTTTACGACGACTGGCATCAGAACCAGAGATGACTTCGGTTTTCTCATAATTCATTTTCAGTCTGTTTTGATTCATCCAAGACTTTATATCCTGGCAGCACCCCTCCTCTATGGACTTACAAAGCAGCTGCAGCCGACTCAAGGTTAGGGATGAAAGCTCTTGTAGATCTCTGTCATCAGCAAACAGCTTACGACACAATCCGTGGTTTTCAATAAGCGTGCCTAGAGGACGCGTTTGTGTTACAGTAAATTTACAAAACTGTGAAATTTATATATTACCTAAAATTTGTGGTAAATTTGCCAAATTACTGTTTCACTCGAGGGATTTACAAATTTGCTAAACATTTTAGGAAATGTGTACATTTACTAAGGCTTGTTCCTTGTCTTTTGTCATTTTTACTACCCCTTGGGGTCATGAGCAATCTTGCCACTGTAGATTGTTCAAACCTATAAAGGGAACAGTGAAAGCCACAGTTGAAAACCTGTCTTTCCTTTATAGGCAAGAAAGATTCACTGCGGCAACAGTACCCCCGTTGGAGTGCCGGGGGTTTTCAGTATAAATAGTATCCCCACTTTATGGAAATTTAGTGCTTTAAATTCCCACTGTCCCTGTCTTCCTCATTTACTCTTTCCTATTCCTGCTCTGTCCTTCACTCTGCTATACTATCTTCTTCTTCGCTAGATCAATGACCTACCTTTTTTCTTGAAAACTCTTCCTGGACAAGACTCCTTGTTTGTGTATGAGGTCTGTTGGATCGGCTTGGGAGTGTTGGACGCTTTCTGCCGGGTTTGATTGATTGATTTATTGATGCTTTAGGTCCAGCGGACTCTTCCGAGCCAAATCAGGACCGGACAACCCCCGATCCGCATAAAAGATCTGCCGAAACAACCCTAGTGGGAAAATTGAATGCCCTCCACCGGCCAGTCACTTTACAATAAAGACATCCCACGCGGGGGATGGCTGAGGGTTGACCTCAACTACGCGAACACCCCGGTTACAAAAACAAAATAGAATACAACCATCATTATAAATCATCAACAAAACACATACATATAAAATGCCTATAGTGCGAAATAATACAATCATAGGAAGCCCTAGCGACCACCCGGCAAAAAGCGTCCAACACTCCCAAGCTGATCCAACAGACCTCATACACAAACAAGGAGTCTTGTCCAGGAAGAGTTTTCAAGAAAAAAGGTAGGTCATTGATCTAGCGAAGAAGAAGAAAGTATAGCAGAGTGATAGGACAGATCAGGAATGGGAAAGAGCAAATGATGAAGACAGCGACAGTGGGAATTTAAAGCACTAAATTTCCAGAAAGTGGGGATACTATTTATACTGAAACCCCCGGCACTCCAACGGGGGGAACTGTTGCCGCAGTGAATTAGTCATGCCTACAAAGGCAAGACAGGTTTTCAACTGGGGCTTTCACTGTTCCCTTTATAGGTTAGAACAATCTACAGTGACAAGATTGCTCATGACCCCAAGGGGTTTCTGCCGGGTGGTCACTAGGGCTTCCTATGATTGTACTATTTAGCACTATAGGCATTTTATATGTATGTGTTTTGTTGATGATTTATAATGATGTTTGTATTCTATTTTGTTTTTGTAACCGGGGGTTCGCGTAGTTGAGGTCAACCCTCAGCCGTCCCCCGCGTGGGATGTCTTTATTGTAAAGGGACTGGCCGGTGGAGGGCATTCAATTTTCCCACTGGGGTTGTTTCAGCAGATCTTTTATGCGGATCGGGGGTTGTCCGGTCCTGATTTGGCTCGGAAGAGTCCGCTGGACCTAAAGCAACAATAAATCAATCAATCAATTTGTCATTTTTACTAAACATTGATGAGTTTTTAGTAATTTCTCAAATCTCAATATTTGTATATTTCATAAGCTTTGCACTTTCTTTGTTTTAGTGCCTTAAGTTGACCGTGGCAGGGGAGATCCAAGAAATATTTTTGGAGTTACACTGCACAGAGATTTAGATATAAACATACACTATTGCAGTGACAACAGGGACTGAGGATAAAATTGATTTAATTAAAGTTAGAAGGGCAAATTCCATATGACTCACATGTTCCTTATAAAACTCGCAATATTTAACAAGAAATTTAGTGCCCAGAAACATACAAAATGAAACGGTGGCATTAAAATGCAAAGTAATACCGACATTGAACTTTCTATGCTTTTGACCTTGAGATGACATTGATCTCGAGCTCCAAATACACTCAAGTTCTATCAAATAAAGTACAGCAAAAGCTGTATTATCCCCAAAAAATGGTGACCATGAGAGGACCTTGACCTTTAGTGACCTTAACCTTGGGATAACCTTGACCCTCACGTGACCTATCATGCATTTCAGATAAAATAATTCAATGTTGTTACATACTATGGGTTAAATAAACAGCCACTCCATTACATTATATGATTATTGCTTTAGGTCCAGCGGACTCTTCCGAGCCAAATCAGGACCAGAGAAACGTTATTTTAAAATATTATAAAATGGTTCAAATCCTTAAAAAAACACGCCTGTCACTCTTAAATATTCAAACAAACTTTCAAAGGCAACCTCTCAAAAATCTTCTTAAATCTGATGTATTAAAAATATGTTATCTTTCTTCAGTCAAAGCGCAGCACTCGGTTAAAAAATATCGAACTGAAAATATCTGATCACAGCCATGACACCAAGGTGGTTCCTCTCCTCTCAGAAGAAAACCGTGGGTCACATAAGTGTGTCCAATGTGCAGTCGGGTCAGCACAGTTTCGTCTTTCCGCGTGGGAACGAAGTTTGTATACGATAACCTATTTTTGTATGTTTTAGCAAGGCCTAAAATGACTTTGACCTTCAAGATCAACGCAAAAACGGAATATATATATATGAAAGATCAATCTACCGTCTCTAAATACAGCAAGTTTGGACTTAATATCTTTCATAGTTTAGTGTCAATGTCACTTCAAAGTACCTATACTGACTTTGAACAGCTCCAGTGACTGACCTTGGAGTGAGGTTGACCTAGTTTGTATAGTATATGTGTCTAATCGAGGTGGCAGTCATTTTTATCCATAAGTATGAGTGTTTGTCAGTGTGTGTTAATGTATGACGAATAGAAGATAGTGATAGTATGATTGGTTTTATAATGGGAAGTAATAGTGTACGGTAAAGTAAAGATGATTTCAACGAGTTATTTCCCTTGTTGTTTGTTATAAATTTTGTTACTTTCACGTGATTTGAGTCTGCGCATTTCGATGCATATTTGAAATGCGTTCACTAGCATTTTATCACTCTTTCGTGATATTTGGTTGTGAGCAGACGTATGTTTACAAAGCTTACAGTTTGTGCAAACATTTTGTGTTTTAGAATGCATTGTGAACCTCTCATCTCATTGATGAGGTAAGATTTCATTTGGTATAATATTATCAGTTATTTTGTAGTATTGATAATGTATTTATACACATTAATACATTTGCTAAGAATTAGATTTGCCGTTTTTAGTAAGGAATAATGAGCCGTATGTATTTTATAAATGTATCTGTGACAACTTCATTCACTGTGTTACTTTAAATATATCTACTTTAATTACTCCGTCAATATTTTCATTCATCATCATGATAATCTAGGTATCCTTTATATTGTCTGATTTCGTATTTATATTTTCATATCCTGTCCCCAACAAACCCTCATGGCCTCGCTCAGTGTCAAGCCAGTCCATTCTCAAATGTCGTCCTCCCACCTCTTTTTCTGTCTTCCTCTTATTCTGCCTCCTTGCATCGTGCCTTTCAGGATGGTCTTTGCAAGGCCTGATGCTCCGGTGACGTGGCCATACCATCGGAGTTTCCGTTTCTTCCTAACTGTAAGCATGTTATCGTGTTGTCCAATGGCTTGTGTGATGATGGTCTGTCGGACTTCGTCGTGGGTGCTGGGTATAGGAAATGCAAAGAAGTCTTCTGTAGCACCTCATCTCCATGCTTTGTATTCTTCGTTGTAGGTCTGCTGTGAGGGTCCATGTTTCGTAAGAGTATAGGAAGATGGAGATGACAAGGAGGCGCAGCAACCGAACCTTGGAGTGTGGACTGATGGTTCTGTCTTTCCTAATGGACTTCAACCTTGTCAGGGCAGCAGTTGTTCGTGCTATCCTGGAGAGGACTTCCTGTCGGGACCAATTGTCTGATCGGTCCTGATTTGGCTCGGAAGAGTCCGCTGGACCTAAAGCAACAATCAATCAATCAATTGTCTGATACAATGGCTCCTTCATATTTTAAGCTGTGCACCGTGTTGAGAGATTGACCTTGGACTTTGATGTCCTTGTTGATGCCATTGGTGTTGTTGGTAATCATTTTGGTCTTCTCTACACTTATTTCGATTCCAAAGGCTCTGGAGGTGGTGTCAAGATTCTGTACCAACTGTTCAAGTTCCTCTCCAGTTAATCCATCAAATTTATCCGCGAAACTGAGGCTGGAGATTGCTCTACCCCCTATGCTGACCGTGCCTTCATGATCTGCAAGGACATCTGACATGATGCGCTCCAGAAAGATATTGAGTATTGGAGAGAGCAGGCATCCTTTGACGCATACCGATTGTTGTTCTGGACCTGTTCCCGATGGCGCTGTTGTGGAGGATTGCAATGGTAGCCTTGTCATACAGGCTTTTGATGACTTCAATAAATTGTTAGGGCTGATGTTGTACACTCTCGTGTTTGCCCACAGAGCTACATGCCAGACTCGGTCAAACGCTTTCTTGAAGTCTACAAACACATTATACAGATGTTGTTAGTACTGTAGGTATTTCTCTTAGATCATTCTGAGGTTTTATCATATGAGGTAGTTTTTATCATCTATATAAATTGCTTAGCCGGAAGTCCTTCTTCGCCTCTACTATAAAGTTTGTCCGGTATGGACGCTGATCTGGGCAGGTGCTGGCCGCTGCGGATCGGCCTGCTGTGTGCTCAAAACCAGCGAAATCGTTATAGCCGACATTTCCTTACCGAACGTTTAACCGAATCTGAGATAAACAAAATGTCCACAAACTGCAATAGCCTCATTCCGCGCGCTTCCATTAAAAATCAAATTGAGGTTTCAGCATGTTTTCCCATATAGACCAAAAAATTGATGGTCTTTCTAGGAAGCCTTGGTAGTCTTCTTGGTAAAACATTCGCCTACCATGCAGGGCGACCCATGTTCAAACCTCACGCGGGACATTTTTTTTTACACTACAATATGGATATTTTTCTTTTTAATTTAGGCTTTTTACCTTTATTATTATTAATAATAATAATAATAATAATAATAATAATAATAATAATAATAATAATAATAATATTCTAATTATTGTTTATAAACTAATAATAATAATATTATTATTATTATTAGTTTATAAACAATAAGTAGAATATTATTATTATTATTATTATTATTATTATTATTATTATTATTATTATTATTATTATTATTATTATTATTTATAAACTAATAATAATAATTATTATTATTATAATAATTATAATATCTTATATCAAATTTTATTTTAAAACCTTGGTGTTTTTTCTGATTTCTATTTGTATTATTCTATATTCAATATTATTATTATTATTATTATTATTATTATTATTATTATTATTATTATTATTATTATTATTAGTACTATTACTACTACTACTACTACCAAGGATCGGGATGGGGTGGTACGTGTAGGTAAAAGGGGGCTACGGGTAGGTTTAAAGGGGCATGGGTAGGCATAACGGGAATACAGGTATATATCTTATAAGGGGGTATGGTGATGGTCGATTCCTTTCATCCATACCTGCGAAACGATCAACGGGGAAGTATCAAGGAGGGTACAGGTACCAAGGGGGTATGTGGAGGTATCAAGTGGGTTCGGGGAGGTATCAAGGGGGTATGATGAGGCATCATGGGGGGGACGGGGAGATATCAGGGGGGGGGGGGAGGGGTATGGTGAGGTATCAAGGGGGATATGGGGAGGTATCATCGTCCAAATGAAACTCGCAGACAAAAGTTCTCTCTGTCTACATTTTAAACAGCATCATGTGTACCCTGGCTTGCCAGGGTACAAAAACCACTAGTATTTAGATATGACTGATGACGTAGAGAATTATGTATTATAATGGTGGCTCAAAGTATAAATTATATTCCTGGATTACTGATAAGTATTAGTCGTAATGTTATCTGCTGATGATCATTAATAAATATATTATTCAAACACTTTGATTGAAGGGTAGTTTATATTTTGCACAAGCATATGTTTATTAATAGTTTTGTTAGCATTTATGACGATAACATGTTATGCATACCCTTTGTTTGCATATGCAATTGTAGTAAGAATTGTAACTATTCAATTGTTTTAATTAATTTCCTTTAGATTATGCCATTGTATTATTTGATTGTTTCAGAGGTTTTTCTTATTTGGAGGATTGGTTTTAATCAATAGCCAACCAGTGCAACTTAGCGACATCGCCTTGTGTCCGTGTCTTCTTGTTTTCTTTCATCTTCATCCTTCCTCAGCTCACCTTCCACTCTACGCACCCAAACCCACGAGGGGTTCCCTTCTTATCCCAACTCAACATTGATATCTATCATGCATCAAAGAGTCAGAAGTTCATTATTAATAACCTAGAAAAAAAATGAAATTCTGTTACAAATTGACAATTTTTGAATAACATTCTATTACCCTGACCTTGATGTGAAGTCGTTCATTCACTGATTATTCATGAAGCCTCATGAGTATACATCATCTTATCAAGTTTGGTTGTGATAGTTGAAATAGGTTCCGAGTATTTATCCACTTTAAATTTTTGCACATACAGACGGCGGACAATAAGACGGGACCGACGGACATTTTTTGTTTGTCATTCTTGTACTATTTAGATTCATCTCGCACAGATTTGCAAAAATCTGGATTTTTTTAGGGGGTGAGTACATAGACACACTGCTATGCATGCGAGTAAAAAAAAACCTATCCATTTGTTTGACTATACGAACACCTTCAGTAAACTTACAAATTTCTTGAGATTTTTAGGAAATTTGTAAATCCCCCGATTGGAACAGTAATTTTGCACATGTACTAGACATTTTAGGAAATTTGTAAATTTCCTGGTTTTGTAAATGTACTGTAACATGGATCTCGACAATTGTGGCGTTACTCATTCCACCACCACCACCACCACAACAAAGCAGAAAGAACAAAACGAAGAAATGTTCGCCAGTTTAGCCTCTACAGAGACTTGCCAGCCCTTGCACATATAACCCCTTTAATTTTATTAGGCTTACAACAAGCTTCACACAAGCGCTTTAGTCTCATTAAAGTGCAAAGAGTCGAAGAAACAGGATTCCGCATGCAACGGAAACACTATCAAACGAGGTGCTTTCGCTGCTCCAAACGACAAATGCAGTTCCCACAGAATCTTCCCGTCCTCACTATTCTTTTTTCCGGGGTTTCTCACAAGCGCCACACAGTCCCTGGCTCATCAAACTCGCTGAAGGCGAAGAGAAAAAGGGATGCTGGATGGAAGATCATATTCGATTGAAGAGCCTTCTCTCTCCTGTTCTACTTCACTTTGTACGCTTGGAAGCGCATGTGCAAGTTTTCCAAATTTCTGCTGTACAGTGGTGACGGAACATTGGAACCTTGTGTCTCTGTATGTCTCTATACCTCTGTTTAGATTTGTGTATTTGGATGGCTTTCATTATTTTCGTTGTACGCTCCAAAGGGCAGGAACGCGTTCTAAATTTCAGCAACAGTGAGTTTTGTTTAACCCTGCAACAGGCCAGTAGACAAACATCAATTGGGAACTTCTCTTCTTTATCTGTCTCTCTGCGAGTTTGCCTATGTTAATGTCTTTCTTAGCGCGCTTCACAGGCAAGGTGCATTTTGAAAATGTCTGCTGTCTTGAAATTTATTTTTTTTAACACGGAAAAGTTAAGAGACTTGTTCATTTGTATGTTTCTGTATCTGTGCATCTCCCTTATGTTTCTCTATCTATGTTTGTATATTGGAATATGTGCTGTCGGTTTATATGTCTGGATTTTTATTTCGGGGTGGGGTGGCAACGCTGTCAATGCGCCAGTAATTTATGCTGTTCTTAATTTGTTCTCGTTTTTTGGTTATGAAAAGTTAACGTCTGCATGAAATCACGTAATGTCAAGTCAATTTGCCATCATTTTTGTAAATTCCAAATGAAACAACATCACAGTTTCAAGGTGGATTTTTCACAAATTGAGTTGTATTTTCTCTTGCGTTGGAACCTGCGAGCTGATAACCACATAAGTTGAATCTCTTTTGTCCAAACACATGGTGTGGAAATTTGTTTTGCACTGCAAAACATAGACATATAATATTTATACATTTGATACACTATCATACACAACTTCCATACCGAAATACAAATCTATCACCACTAGCACACATGCATAAACAGATATCCAGTCACATACCCATGCGTACACATTTATACACAGATAATTCCACACAGATAATTATTATACACAAAACTACTCACACTCACCCATTCTTCCATGCCTTAGACCCATCCTAGATCATAATCTCTCTCACCTTTTCCCTCCCTCCTTCTACGCACACACTCCCACATACTATTACCCCCACCCCACCACACACACATATATACACCATTATCTCCAAATACACCCTGCATCAGCTTGAAGCGATCGTGAGTTGTCCATGATTTTTCCACCCGCATCAAAAGACTTTTCCCCAGGATTTCATCGGAGGTTTCTTTATCCTATCCTATATTATCCCCTAACTCGAAAGTCGTTGGGGCACCACAGATGAACGTTTAACCAGCGTTTTCCATCTTTCTCTCTCCTCAGCAATCCCCATGGCTTCGCTCAATGTGAAGCCAGTCCATTCTCGCATTTTGTCCTCCCAACTCTTTTTCTGTCTCCATCTTCTGCCTCCTTGCACACTGCCTTGCAGGGTGGTGACGTGGCCGTACCATCGGAGTTTCCTGTTCTTCACCACGGTGAGCATGTCATCGCTGTTGAATATACGCTGTTGAAAATAAACCGATCGATTTTTCTGTTAACCATCAAACACTGAACGTCCCAAAAACAAAGGCAGAAACGGTCCCACTGTAATTCAGGACACCGAGGGTTTACTTCGGTTACGCCGGTTTCCTCCCTCCCTTCAATTATGGTATTGGATGCAGTCGATGTACATTTTTAAAAATTACGATTTCTCTTTTCCGCCTCCTGTAATAACAATCTACTCAGATCGCCGCGTTTTGAGTTCAATTGAAGAAAAAGCGCTTGATAGCATCCTGTATTGTTGTTGTTGTTGTTGTTGTTGTTGTTGTTGTTGTTGTTGTTGTTGTTGTTGTTGTTGTTGTTATTATTATTATTATTATTATTATATTGATCTGTGAACAACAGCGAATTCGCAATTACCTTCAAAACCATCTAATTAACACTTCTTCGTCCTAAACCTGAACGTATCGAAAATAACAAGTTGTAAAAGTATTAAATCGTGTTTCAATCATCCCCCAAAAATGTATTTATAGAAAGATAAAGTATAGATTCTGCAGATATTCTTTGACTTTTCTTTATGTATGTATTTAAAACTGGCGTAAATTTGGGAGACGTTTTCAATCTTTCAAAATGGCGGTATATTGTTGTATGTCGACTAAACATAAATAATGTTATATTAGCTCTCGTGAGTGTCCATGCAACGTGATTCTTCGTGCGGGCGTGTGTGTGCGTGTGCGTGTGGAAAAAGGGATATAAATAACAATCGCAGCGTTCTGCCCCTGGTCCCGCACGCAATCAATGTCTTTTTGTGGTTTTGCATAGATGCATGCGGATTAACCGCTATTTGCTTTCATATTCCTCTTCCTAGTGCTTGTTGCAGAGCATTTATTGACGGATAATTAATTCACCAGACTCACAAGATCGTTCTTGAGATTCAGTCAGACGCTGGTCTTTTCTCCCTCCCTCCCTCCCTCTCTCTCTCTCTCTCTCTCTCTCTCTCTCCATCGCTACTTTATCTCTAAACTCGGATTCCTCAAAATATACACAGTACGCTTGCTCTGACAGTCTTACACAATTTTGTAAGAAAAGAGCAAGTAACTCTTCACCCTTTGATTTACCATTCATTACTGTAAGAGAAATTACTAAATACGTATCAAAACTTAAAAGTAAGAAATCCAGATAACAAGTAATAAGATTTTCAAAATTTCTTTGCCTTTTATTAATTTCCTTACATACATCTACAATTTATGCATTTTTAAAAAGGTATTTCCAACTACACGGGAACAAACTAAAGTTATTCCCCTTCCTAAAGCAAAAGTCAGTTCTGATCTGAATAACTATCGGCCAAAATCTCTGCTGTCTCCACTTTTAAAGATTCTGGAACGACATATTCACACTCACCTAACAAAATACATGGATAATCTTGGTCTTTTTCATCATCTGCAATCTGGTTTCGGTAGCCACCAATCTTCCGCTACTGCTCTTGCTCTTTTAACTGACAAATGGCTATCCGCTATGAATAAATCTACTTTGTTAAGAGCTGTTATGGATCTTTCCAAAGCTTTTAATCTCGTCAATCTCCACATACTGCTTCAGAAACTTGAACTATACCTCAATGGCTCAGTTGCTATAAATAGTTCCGTACCTATCTTAATCAACGAAATCAATTTCTACACATTCATGGAATACATTCCTCTATAGGCCATATGATGCACAGTGTTCCTCAAGGATCTGTTCTAGGTCATATTTTATTTTGTATTTATACTAATAATTTACCATTAAATCTTCCAGATAATTCTGTTGAATACCATATGTTAGCTGATGACACGACACTGCAAAATCAGGGGAGGACCAAAAGTGAAATTCGGCAATCTCTACAAGATGCCCTAAACAATGTTGCTAACTGCAACAATTTAAACCATTATGTCTCTGAATCCGGCTAAATCAAAAGCTATGCTAATAACTACTAGATAAAAGCATCAGCGGGCTCAGCTTTATCGTGATTTAGTCGGGAATGGAAAAAATATCGAACAGGAAGAAAGTCATAAACTTTAGGCGTAATCGTAGACAACAAAATCAGTTGGCATTCACATATTGAAAGTCTTTGTAAAACTCTCTCAACAAAATTACTTATGCTGTCTAAGTTCAAAATCTATCATAACCGCAGATGCTATAATGCTCTCCTCAAACCTCACATTGATTATGCTTCAACAATATGGAACGGCTGCAGTGATGCTTTCTTTAAAAAGACTAATTCTATTCATTGCAGAGCTGCAAAATTAGTTATCACCAATACATCCCTCACAACCGATTCAAAATAAAAAATAGTTGGAATGCTCTCTCTTAACAAACATCTAATTTACAATAAAGCGTTGGAGAGGAGAGAGAGAGACAGGAAAAAAATTCGACCGGTGACGTAGCGTAGTTGAACCACCAGTCTACTTTCCTTTCTTCAGTTCGGGACGGGGAATGCGATCACGCAATACTTCAAGAAAAGCTTCACTCTGTAACCAGCGGTATGGATGGTGGAGAGGCCATCAGTCTCTGCTACGCAGTGTGGAAAGAAAGAACGCAAGAAACTGAAGTAAATGTAAACGACGAAAGGAATAAATAAGGAATCAGAAAGAGGAAGAAGAAAAGGAAAAAAGGGAGAAGAAAACCAAGCGGGAAAAAATACATAAATAAGAAAAGTAAGATAGAAAGAGAGACAGGCCGATAGAGAGAGAAATCGAAACTATAAACAGAACATTTTATTCAGCCCAAGGGTATTTGTATGGAAAGAATTACGTGAAAATTAGGGAGATGTATACGGGAGGAAGGGGCGGGCAGGAATAGAGGGGAGTGTGGGGAAAGAGTGCGGCGACAGGAGAGAGGGGAGAGAGAGAAGGGATTAGGGGGAGGAAGAGATGGGTAGAGCGGGTACTGACAAGCGAAGAGGGCCAAAACTGGGGATCAAGAATTCAGAACCACACTCGCGTCTGGGATTATGAATTATTCATTTGGACAGTGTTCAGTGAAACGACAGAGGGCCCTGGCCACCGCCTCAAAACAAAATGGCCGACAATAATCTTAAAAATGCAACTCCAAGGCACAAAAAAATGGACCTGAGAAAAAAAGCCACAGCAAGGAAAGATTACAAAATAGGGGAAGGCTGGAAATGGATTGTAAAGTGGTAAAGGGATTATAAATTGCATGCATAGATCCAAAGTAAAGTGTGCATGCAGCAGGACGTTCATAAAAGGCTTCACGGCTACTCCGCCCTCTACTATTACTACTACTACATAGGAAAAGCTGAGAATAGGGCCATATACAAGGAAAATTGAGAAGGGCAACCGGACAGAGCAAAGTTTTGTAACGTGATCCGCCTAGCGGATAGTGAATTATGTTTATGTTTGGTTAGAAAGTACTAATGAAAAATAATAATGGGTTATAATATTTTACAAAAAGAGCGAATATTAACAAAGGTCAACAATTAAGAGGAGTCGCAGCAGGCTATTTAGTTCGGTAGAGGTCCGCCATTTGCGGTCAGTTAGCATTTTCCATCAAATACGCTGATTTTCACTGTCTACACGATATTCATACATGCACTTACTTATTTACGAATAAAATCTAACGACACGAGTCAAATATCGTTAAATAGTACGATTGGCGACGCAGCTTTTCTAACAGCGCATTTATGCTGCGATCGACTTTACCTTTTCCGAGAGGCCCTTCTGCCCCGCCACTCTGTAAAAGCCATTTTCGGGGTTTAGGTACACTGCAAAATATTTGAGCTATTGTTGCCGTGTTCTCGTGTTCAGTGGAATGTGGACTGTCATGCTAACATAGTAAATTAGTAGTTTACGACCGAGTTCACCCCATCCATAAAAGAACATGACACTACGACCGCAAATGCGGACCTCAACCCTGTAATTCCTTCTCAACCATGCTTCTCAAATGACGTAAATCGAGTAGCTATGTAGCTAGAAAACAGTGTGTTAACTGTGCCCGGTTATGTGGGCAGTTACCATGGTGTACTGTATGTAGACTGGGACTACACATACTATTATAGTGTCTACTTTCCTTTACTCTTTGAATGGGCGATAGTTAATGCCTGCAGATGAACTGAGAGAGAGAGAGAGAGAGAGAGAGAGAGAGAGAGAGAGAGAGAGAGAGAGAGAGAGAGAGAGAGGGAGAGAGAGAGAGAGAGAGAGAGAGAAGGGGGGAGAGAGAGAGAGATTAGATGGGAGATAAGGAGTGGGATGTGGGAGGTAGTGGGGTGACGATTGCTTGGGGCTAACACGGACGATCGATACTAGGCTGGTATGATTTAGGGGGCAGTGGTCTTGCTGATACGGGATGGCACTTTTCAAGTTTCTTGTGGGCGGCGAGAAAGAACGAGAAAAGAGAAGAAGAAGAAGAAGAAGAAGAAGAAGAAGGGGATGGAGGTGGGAGAAAGAGAGATATTCAGATTTTTTTTTAACAACAAGGATGAAGGTTTCAGGCTTTATACAGAGACATATAGACCGACAAAGACAGAGAAATGTGGAAAATAGAGAGGGTGTGCGTGCCCGTCCATGCGCGCGTAAAAGAGCGTAGGTTAGGGAGATACATTGATTTTCTTAAACGGGTTTGTATAATCTTTCTTGTACACGTGCATGTAAGTGTACTTAATATATTGGGCGGGCGGAAGAGGTGTGTGTGTGTGTGTGTGTGTGTGAGAGAGAGAGAGAGAGAGAGAGACAGAGAGAGAGAGAGAGACAGAGAGAGATTCAAATTCTCTGGTCATCAGCTCGCACGTTGCAAGGCAAAAACAAAGCAGCTAAATTTTTTAAAAAGCCCATATGACTCTCATACTCCTTAGGAACTTGCAATATTTAACACAAAAATGAGTGGCCAGAAAAAAAAAACCGGTGGCATTAAAATGTAAAGTAATACCGACTTTGATCTTTCGATGCTCTTGATCTTGAGAGATAATCTTGACCTCCAGCTATAAATACACTCATGAAGAATCAAATAAACTACAGCAAAATTTTAATATGACTCCCCCCAACAAAAAAATTTAAAAAAACAACTTAAATAAATAAATAAATAAATAAATGAAAAAAATACAAATTAATAAATTAAATTAAAAACACACACAAATAGTGACCTTGGAAAATAATACCAAAACAACTTCAATAAAACATGTTCGCTTTTCTCTTAAAAGCTATCTCATGGAAATGGCTGCTTCAGTTGACTTTCTTTAACGTGCAGAGACAGCGAAAATGGAATAATTTGCTGATACGCAATGACCATTTGGGGGCTTCCTAGTGGGTGTATTATACTGTTCAACAACTCCAGAAGGAGAGAGAGACGGGCAGACACAGACACGAGGGAACAACTTAGAAAAGAGATAGAGGGAGGGAGAGAGAGCGCTGCTGGTAGAGAGAGTGAGGGGTGCATGTATTGCTGAGATGGGACGGCGCTTTGGAAGTTTCAGGCAGTGCCAAACTGGTCCAATAAGGCATGGAGGAGAAGGGGTTGGGTGTATGTAGGTAGAGCCTGGGATCCGGGAGTTTGTACAGAAATGATACAAAAGCGACACGAGTTTACGGGTGCATATTGCTGCAAAGTCTGTGTAATTGCTAGCCATGTCGTCAAGTCTGCCGTCGTCATCGCCGTCGCTCTATAGTTGTCTGTGGGGACTTCCAGACCAGCAGCTCAATCGTCTCCAACATGTTCTGCACACTGCAACTAGAATTGTTATACATCTTTTACACCTTGCGCTCAGACGCCTCCACTGGCTTCCCATTAGACAACCGACAGACTTCAAAGTGCTGTCACTATTCTATACCATAAACGCGTCAAAGACTCAAAGCCTTGCCCTTTTCTCCACTCTTTTTTCTTCCCTGTGCGCCCTTAGCATGCCTGCATAAATAAGATGCGCCTTTCAAGTGGACATCACAGTCATCTGGTATGTCCGTTTTTGTAGAAATACATCCGAAATTCAATACGAAATTAACACTAAAAAAACAATGATTTTATAGACCCCCAAGTTCACAAAACACATTTTTATACTTACTAGACACATGGAGTCTAAAACAATTTGTATGAATGAAAAATCTAAACCCAACAATGAGATTTGATAACATGTAAGAATTTAAAAAATCGTCAGTAATATGTAAAAATTAAAATTTTAAACTCGGGAATATGTGATTTAGTAACTTATATGAGGGAAAATCTGTTTTGTTCGTCAGAGTCTGGCATGCAGCTCTGTGGGCAAACATGAGACCGTACAACATCAGCCCTAAAATTATTAAAGTCATCAAAAGCCTGTATGACAAAGCTACCATTGCAGTCCTCAACAACAGCGCCAATGGGAACTGGGTCAGAACAACAATCGGTGTGCGTCAAGGGTGCCTACTCTCTCCAACACTCAACATCTTCCTAGAGTGCATCATGTCAGATGCCCATGCAGATCACGAAGGCACAGTCAGCATAGGGGATATAGCAATCTCCAACCTTCGTTTCGCGGATGACATTGACGGACTGGCTGGAGAGGAACAAAGAACTTAAACAGCTGGTACAGAGGCTTGAAACCACCTCCAGAGCCTATGGAATGGAAATAAGTGCAGAGAAGACCAAAACGATTACAACAACATCCTTGGCATCAACACGGACATCAAAGTCCAAGGTCAATCCCTCAACACAGTGCATAGCTTCAAATATTTAGGAGCCATTGTATTAGAAAATGGGTCCCAACAGGATGTCCTCTCCAGGATCGCACAAACTGTGGCCCTGACAAGGTTGAAACTCATTTGGAAAGACAGGACCATCAGCCTACATTCCAAGGTAAGGCTGCTGCACTCCCTTGTCATCTCCATCGTTTTATACGCTTGCGAAACATGGACCATCACAGCAGATCTATAACGAAGAATACTAAGTATGGAGATGAGTTGCTACAGAAGACTTCTGGGCACTTCCTATACCCAGCACATCACCAACAACGAAGTCCGACAGACCATCACACAAGCCATTGGACAACACGATGACATGCTCAAAGTGGTGAAGAAACGGAAACTCCGATGGTATGGCCACGTCACCGGACCATCAGGCCTTGCAAAGACCATCCTGAAAGGCTCGGTGCAAGGAGGCAGAAGAAAGGGAGACAGAAAAAGAGGTGGGAAGACAATATTCGAGAATGGACTGGCTTGTCACTGAACGAAGCCATGAGGGTTCTTGAGGACAGATAAAGATGGAGTACGCTGGTTAAACGATCATCTGTGGTGCCCCAGCGACTTTCGAGTTACGGGATAGGATATGAAGAATACGATTGGAAGGATGAGTGAAAATTCCAACCCCAATATTTACAAAATTGGATTTATGAAAATACTAAAACTCGGCAATATGAGTTTTAGTCAAATGAATGAATGAATGAAAAATCTAAATCCAACAATATGAGTTTTAATCAATTTTAAGAATGAAATATATCAACTCAACAACGTGAGATTTAGTAAATTGTATGAATAAAAACTCTAAAACTCGGCAATATGATAGGAAATCTCCCAGATCCATCCATAAAAACACCGCTGTCTATACAAATAAACATTGGTTACCCAGTGTAATGAGCTTGGTAGATCGATTGCACAAGCATTGACACGAAACCGAACAAATGTTGCAAGAGGAAGAAAAATCTTGTTATGTCATTGATTACGTCTATACAAATAAAAGGGAACCTTTTAATTGATACATTGAACACTCTAGGACATGTTAAATTGTATATTTTTAGGAACTCAATTTTTAATGAAATACCGTCATGGGGCTAAAATTAAAAAAGTTAGGACTACTTCCGTTTCTTGCTTTAATATTTATACCAATATATTGTAACTGAAATACTGTAATGCGCCAAAAATAACCGATATTTAGAAACTTGACAAGAGATCCACATAATTGGTGCTATAGGAAAAACTTGTTACGCCATTGGTTACGTCTATGCAAATATACTGAGTGTTTAAATTGATTTAAGGTACACTTAGGGATAAACAATAATTTACCGAATATTTTCACTGAAATCGTTTGATGCGGTAAAATATAAGAAACCTTAGTGTAATATCTTTAAATACCATTATTTTAATCGAAATTACTAAACTAAAAACAATGAATACTTACAGAATTGAAACATTACCACATAAATGTTGTTAGTAGGGGAAAATCCTATAATGCCATTAATTGCGTCTGTACAAATACAGCAAGTATTTTAATTGATATATAGAACGCTATGGGATTTAATTTATACAAATACAGAGGTGCTCCTTTCCCACACAAAAAAGGTAAAACCTCAAGGGTTTGTCTATTGTTCTACTTGAAATCCAGTGTGCTAAAACTAAGGAAATTCTAAGTTTGTTTGTTTTTTTTCCAATAATTGTTTTGCAAACATTGTTTTTAATGTTCTACTTCAACATTAAAGACATACTTAATGATACCTTTCAAGCTGTGAATCATCACCACATACATGTTGCAAGAGCAAAGCAAACATCGGTTATGGCACTTCTTACGTCTGTGCAAATATAGGTATTCTAAAACTGAAATATCACGATGCGCGCTAAATCATGAAGAAAACTTGAGGTTATCATTTTGCAAAAGCAAAACTTTTAATTAAATTCCGCGCTGCTCTAAACATAAGACGTATTCAAGTGACCCACAGCGACATTCGTGTTGCAAGAAGCAAGTTGCACATAGTCCCTAAAAAAATCGTTGTTGACCTTCTTGACCTCTTGGCGTCTTGACCCTATTCTCTCTTATTCTATCCTATAACTCGGAGGTGGTTGGGCACCACAGATGATCGTTTAACCAGCGTACTCCATCTTTCTCTGTCCTCAGCAACCCTCATGGCTTCGCTCAGTGGCAAGCCAGTCCATTCTCGAATGTTGTTCTCCCACCCCTTTTTCTCTCTCCATCTTGCCCCACCTTACAATAATGATGCATGAATCGGCTATAAATTGTTTTATAATAGTATAGGAAAAGTGTTTTTTTTTGTAAAATCAATGAAACCTTTACCATAATAATAACGTTTAAAAAAATCTTTACTGCGTAGGGTCTACGAGGTCCATATTAGCACAGTGGGGTGGGAATTCGGATATTCTAAAGTGGAAATATTCCGGTGGGGGTTGTTATGAGAATGGGGGAGGAATGAGAAGATACGGCTAGGGGTGTAACTGTGCATGTGTGTGTCCATAGAAGAGGAATGGAGGGCGGGAGAGTGAGCTGCAAAGAACGTTATAACGTGAGTAAGTGTATTCCTCTTCAATGTTTATGGGCATGCGCGGAGAGGCAGTGCTTGCGATTGTGAGTGTATTGCTTATAGTGTAGTGTTTGTGGAACATCTTAACACAACAAATCTCTCCCTCACGCAGACACACACATATTTGCAAAACATCACAACTGGCTTTATTTAAGAGTGTAGGAATCGGAAAGTGGTTTTTTGAACGAAAGAACGCAAACTTCTTTAAAAAATGTAAGAATCCAATGCAAAATTGGCGCTTTCCGTCTAAACAGTTGACCTAGTTCATCTCCTACAGGTCGATCTTTCTTCAAAATTTCTCCGAAAATTGTATTTTCTCCGTCCCGGATAGAGCACTCCCTTAAACTTAAAACACTCTCATGCACTACAACTGCACTCCCATGCACTAAAAGAGCACTGTCGCGCACTTAGAAATAAGTGAGGTCCTGGAAAAAAGTGGATTCCAAGCAAATAAACCAATTTCGCACTAAGAAAGGCAAGGTCTGCTACTCATTTGTGCGTTTATTCAAATGCACACACACACACACACACACACACACACACATAAGGTAATAGTTCTTTGCACCCTAATGTCGCACTCACGGATCGTCCTTAGCAGAGTTAATGTGTACAACGTTTCCAGTACTAAAATTATGCATGCAGTGCGTATGAGCTTCCTATCCTATCCTATCCTATCCCGTAACTCAAAGGTCGTAGGAACATCACAGATTATCGTTTAACCAGCGTACTCCATCTTTCTCTGTCCTCAGCAATCCTCATGGCTTCGCTCAGTGTTAAGCTAGTCCATTTTCGAATGTTGTCCTCCCACCTCTTTTTCTGTCTCCATCATCTTCTGCCTCCTTGTACCATGTTTTGCAGGTTGGTCTTTGGAAGGCCTGATGCTCTGGTGATGTGGCCATACCATCGGAGTTTCCGTTTGTTCACCACTGTGAGCATATCATTGTGTTGTCCAATGGCTTGTGTGATGGTCTGTCGGACTTCATCGTTGGTGATATGCTGGGTATAGGAAATGTACAGAAGTAATCTGTAGCACCTCATCTCCATGCTTTGTATTCTTCGTTGTAGATCTCCTGAGAGGGTCCATGTTTCGCAAGCGTATAGAAAGATGGAGATGACAAGGGTGCGCAGCAGCCTTACCTTAGAATGTAGACTGATGGCTCTGTCTTTCCAAATGGGCTTCAACCTTGTCAGTGCAGCAGTTGTTTGTGCGATCCTGGAGAGGACATCCAGTCGGGACCCACTGTCTGATACAATGGCTCCTAAATATTTGAAGCTATGCACTGTGTTGAGGGATTGGCCTTGGACTTTGATGTCCCTGTTGGTGTTCTTGGTCATCATTTTGGTCTTCTCTGCACTTATTTCCATTCCATAGGCTCTGGAGGTGGTGTCAAGCCTCTGTACCAGCTGTTCAAGTTCTTGTGCCTCTCCAGCCAATCCATCAATGTCATCCGCAAAACGGAGGTTGGAGATCCCCTATGCTGACTGTGCCTTCGTGATCTGCAAGGGCATCTGACATGATGCGCTCCAGAAAGATGTTGAAGACTGTTCATGTTGGAGAGAGTATGCATCCTTGACGCATACCGATTGTTGTTCTGAACCAGTTTCCGATGGCGCTGTTGTCGAGGACTGCACTCACACCAGCTCAGTTCCTATGTGAGCAGCACTGTTCAGTGTCTCCGCATTTTCCATGCTGCGGGCTGTTTATAGCTTGCCTGCACCCCCTTTCAGTGAAAGGAAGCATCGGCGAAGCTATTTATAGCTAGCCTGGCTGACCTAACCTCAAAATCTGAAAAGCTTTGGTTGAGTCGCTGTGCACTGGTAGCCTTGTCATACAGGCTTTTGATGACCAATAATTTTAAGGCTGATGTTGTACACTCTCATGGTTGCCCACAGAGCTGCATGCCAGACTTGGTCAAACACTTTCTTGAAGTCTACAAACACATGATATAGATGTTGGTACTGTAGGTATTTTTCGCAGATTATTCTGAGGTTGAAAATCTGTTCAGTGGTACTTCGCCCTGCTCTGAATCCTGATTGTTCTTCAGCTATGATTTGTTCAGCTTGAAGTTTCAACCTGTTGAGTATTATTTTCAGGAGGACCTTGCTGGGATGGCTGATGAGGCTGATGGTGCGGTAATTTTCACACTCCTGAAGGTTACCTTTTTGGGGAAGAGTGATGACAAGCG
Organism: Oncomelania hupensis; assembly: GCA_036898135.1. NCBI lineage: Eukaryota > Metazoa > Mollusca > Gastropoda > Littorinimorpha > Pomatiopsidae > Oncomelania > Oncomelania hupensis. The sequence continues at coordinate 19,595,832 of CM072522.1, read as the reverse complement.
ACTAGGTCCATGGTGTACTACAATCCCCAGTCTGCCAGATCTTGTTACAAATAATGGTGAGGGCGTCAATCATCGCTTCTCCTCCTGCTTGAAGCAATTCTGCGGGTATGTTGTCCACTCCCGCTGACTTCCCCTTCTTCAGCGATTGCACTCCTGCCTCAACTTCTTTAAGAATTGGGAGGATTTCTTCTTCTAATTTCTGGGGACATGCTTTGATGTGTGGTTGTAAAGGTCAGAGCAGTATTTTGTCCATCTATCCAAGACTTCTTGTTCTTCTGTAAGGCATATGCCAGACTTGCTTTGGATCGTGGAGACCTTGGGCTGTTTAACACTTGTCAGCCGCTTCACAGTCTGGTAGGCCTTATTGCTGTTGCTCTTGGTCAGACTGTTCTCTATTTCCTGGCATTGATCTTTTATCCAGTTCTCCTTTACTGTGCGCATGCCTTTTCGGATGTCATTGTTGATTTTTCGGTAGGCATCAGCTCCCTGTGAGGTGTAATTTTTCTTTTTCATCTCTCTTTGTTTATCACAAAGATCAAAACCTTCCGGTGCGATTCACGGTTTCTTCTTTGGGCGGTGCTTGCCAAGGATCTCAATGGCGGCATCTGTCACAGCTGAGTTGAAGGCGGTGGTCATGGTGGTGACATCTACTTCACCAGCTCCCAAAATGAGCAGTGGTGCAAATTTCCCTCCAATTGTGGCTTGAAATATTTTGCCACCTCCGGGTCTTGCAGTTTGTCCAGGTCGAACTTCAGTCTAGTGCACTTTGTTGAGTTTACTCTCTTCAAGTGGAGCCGGAAGGACATCATCACGAGATCGTGGTTACTTCCGATGTCTGCTCCTGGAAAAGTGCGTGTACTGCCAATGTTGGGGCTTGATCTGAAACGTGTCTTGACCATGATGTAGTCGATCTGGTTATGATGCCCCCCGCCGGGACTGTGCCATGTCCATCGTCTGAATTTTTTATGGAGACCAAGCGTGTTTAATAATAATAATAATAATAATAATAATAATAATAATAATAATAATAATAATAATAATAATACAGGATGCTATATACGCGCCTTTCCCCAAATCAATCAGGCTCAAAGCGCGGCGATCTATACCAACATACACGCTCACCTGTCTCATCCACCCTCACACACACCAAATACACACCAATCACTCAAACAGGTGGTGTAAAGGCAGGAGATCGCTAATGGAAGACGGAAAGAAACTCGATTTTTAATTTTTGAAATTTGTATATTGACTGCGTCCTGTACCATTATTGCCAGTCTCAGATTGTTGTATTTGGCAAATTCCAAGAGTCTCATACTTCTGTCATTTGTTTCGTCGTTGCAGTGGGGTCCACATGTGTCTCCCCAATTGTAATGCGCATCTTGGCCAACCTTGGCATTCCAGTCGCTTTGCACTATGGCTATGTCCTTCTTCGGCACTTGGTCAAGGACAGCCTGTAGAGCTTCTGTATATCATAAATGCCCCCTTTCCCATCCCTCAAGGGCTTTCTCCGGGTACTCCGGTTTCCTCCCTCCCTTCAATAACGGTATTGGATGCCATTAATCTAAAATTTAAAAAAATAACAATTGGGTTCTCTTCTGCCTTCTGTAATACTGATCTTTTGAGATCGCCGCGCTCTGAGTTCGAGAGACGAAAAAGCGCGTGATAGCATCCTGTATTTTTTTAAAATCTAGTAGCATGTTGACGCCTTAATCGACTGAAGGGAGAGGGGGGGGGGATAGAGAGAGAAGGGGAAGAGGGAAAAAGACCTGCCCAAAGATGAGACAATGGAAAGACAAATAAGACCCTTGAGCAGCTCTTGAGCCGGGAAAGTGCTATATAAGAACGTTAAAATAAATATAAACATAATTAATTAAAACATGGAGACGGGCACATTATCATAACAAAATCAGAATCCGCTCATTTCAATTAGCAAGAACATGACAGTCCTTTCAACAAAATATAAAAATGCGCATTGCATACTCCAAATCTTACCTCAGACTCCACATCAACTTGATCAAGAAGAAGAGAAAAAGAAAAAACAAGATGGAAACTTATATTTATTTCCACACATCCACACACATAGCAGAAAAAGAAGTATTTTCCAAAGTGACAATTTTCTTACCGGTTTTTTGACTCGGGTTTGTCCTAAAGAATGAAGCAAAAATATTATCCAAATCGGCTGAGCCAATTTTTAGATACAGCGCTAAAGGTTTTTATAAAATGGTGACGCGCGATGACCCTTGACTTTTACAGTACATTACATTACATGATTATTGCTTTAGGGCCAGCGGACTCTTCCGAGCCAAATCAGGACCGGACAACCCCTGATCCGCATCAAAGATCTGCTGAAACAACCCTAGTGGTCAAACTGAAAGCTCTCCACCAGCCAGTCACTTTACAATAAAGACATCCCACGCAGGGGACGCTGAGGCTGTACTCTAATTTATCGAACCCTCGTTTACAAAAACAAAATAGAATACAAACATCATTATAAATTACTAGTGGTTTTTGTACCCTGGCAAGCCAGGGTACACAGGTTGCTGTTTAAAATGCAGACAGAAAGACAACTGTTGTCTGCGAGTTTCATTTGGACGATGATACCTCCCCATTCTCCCCTTGATACCTCACCATACCCCCCCTGATATCTCCCCGTTCCCCCCCATGATGCCTCACCATACCCCCTTGATACCTCCCCGAACCCACTTGATACCTTCCGTACCCCCCTTGAAAACTACCTGTACCCTCCTTGATACTTCCCCATTGATCGTTTCGCAGGTATGGATGAAAGGAATCGACCATCACCATACCCCCTTATATATACCCGTATCCCCGTTATGCCTACCCATGCCCATTTAAACCTACCCGTAGCCCCCTTTTACCTACACGTACCACCCCATCCCGATCCTTGGTAATAATAATAATAATAATAATAATAATAATAATAATAATAATAATAATAATAATAATAATAATATTGAATATAGAATAATACAAATAGAAATCATAAAAAACACCAAGGTTTTAAAATAAAATTTGATATAAGATATTATAATTATAAACTAATAATAATAATCATAATAATAATAATAATAATAATAATAATAATAATAATAATAATAATAAATAAGTTAAAAGTAAAAAGCCTAAATTAAAAAGAAAAATATCCATATTGTAGTGTAAAAAAAAATAACATAAAAAAAATATGGCCCGCGGGAGATTTGAACTTGGGTCGCCTGCACGATAGGCGAATGTCTTACTAAGTGAGCTACCAAGGCTTCGTATAAAGACCATCAATTATTTGGTCTATATGGGAAAACATGCTGAAACCTCGAATCGACTTTTAATTAATCAAATTTAATTAGTTAAACACACAATTTTGTAAGATTGGTGCAAAAGTGTTTTGAATGGAAATAAAACAAAATTTGCGGTATTCCGGTCTTGACACGGGTTGAATCGAAACCGCGCGTGGAATGAGGCTATTGCAGTTTGTGGACATTTTGTTTATTTATTTATCTCAGAAACGGTTAAACGTTCGGTAAGGAAATGTCGGCTATAACGATTTCGCGGGTTTTGAGCGCACCGCAGGCCGATCCGCAGCGCCCAGCACCTGCCCAGATCATCAGCGTCCATACCGGACAAACTTTACAGTAGAGGCGAAGAAGGATTTCCGGCTAAGCAATTTATATATATAGATGAACAAAACACATACATATAAAATGCCTACAATGCTAAATAATAACATCATAGGAAGCCCTAGTGACCACCTGGCAGAAAGCGTCCATTATTCCCAAGCTGATCCAACAGACCTCATACACAACTAAGTAGTCTTGTCCTGGAAGAGTTTTCAAGAAAAAAGGTAGATGACTGGTCTAGCGAAGAAGAAGATAGTATAGCAGGTTGATAGAACAGAGCAGGAATGAGAAAGAGCAAATGAGAAAGGCAGCGACAGTGGGAATTTAAAGCACTAAATTTCCAGAAAGTGGGGCCGGGGATACTATTTTTACTGAAACCCCCGGCATCCCAACGGGGGTCCCTTGACTTTTGAGAAAGTACAAATATGAAAAACATGCTTAGCAATAGTTTAGGTATGATCAAAGCAAAAAAATAGACTCTCGGTTCAGTTATTATTCAGAGCAGGCCAAAAGTGTGTTTTGAACAAAAAAGTGAAGTTCGGAGCGTTAGACCGATCAACGGATCGACCGACTGACCAACAACCGGGCTGCTACTGAAGGATGGCCCGTGATTAAAAATGCCTGTATACTGAAACTCAACAAAATCGCTTCAACCGTTTTAAAAATATTGAGTAAAACGTGTTCAGCAACAATATGGGCCCGACGACCTTGACCTTTAAGGCAGTCCAGTAATGTTACTATTACGTTTGGTTAAAATCCGTGGGTCCTGACATATGATTTCCAACGAACCGACGGACATTTTTGCTCGTTCTCATTCCCGGCTATTTCAGAGTATAACCAAGTTAGTCCAGAGAAAGAAGGTGAAGGGGGAGGAGAAGAGGAAAGTCCTTTAGCAAAATAACCTTTTCGTGTCCTTTGAATGTAAAATGAAAACTCAAATAGTCTCTGTCTGTCTGTTTGTCTGTCTCTCTCTCTCTCTCTCTGTGCATGTGTCTGCCAGTCTGAACATGAAGAAGAAATTCACATTGTTTATTAAACAAAAACTAGGCCTACAACTACTTAGGCAAACTTATTTACTTTCGGGTGTTTTTTTTTTCTTTCACTGAAACCTAATTCAAATTTACATTCACAGAGTAAACCGTAAAAATAAGATAAAATACGTGTATGTTTGCTTGTTCACACGCAAAACTTCACCTACCCAACCACTCCCCACCCACTCCCCACCCCCAGAATAAAAATGTAAATGAACGAAATTTTAGAAAGTTTTTTAAATAAACGAAATTTAAATAAAATATGCCAAAATGAACAAAATTTAACCAAGATTTTAATGTTAACGGATTTAAGAAACATTTTAACATGTAAAAATTTAAGAAAGATGTTGACATGAGCGAAATTTATATTCCGAAAGCACAAAGTGGAGAGACAGAAAATGCATGTTTATTTGTTTCTTTAAAAGCCTGCCCACGTAAACTGGTGGACATGTAAAACAACCGTGCTTTTTTAGGACACTGCATGCAGCACACACTATCCAAAACGTGAGTAAAGCGTAAAGCTCACTACAAGTTAGCATGCCAGAAACATCTTCATTACGCTGTCCAGCTACAGAACCAACCCTGAAAACATGCTAATCTAATTCTAAAATACAGCTTGCAGAAACCTCTCTCTCTTTCTCTTTCTCTGGATTTAAGAGCAATGAGAGTATAAACCGAATATAGTCTGCACGCACGCATTCCATCGCAAGGACGCTCATTCATGTCCTAGATGAGTGAGAGCCGGTTACACAACAAATACACCCAGAAAGCACTAGGTCCCTCCACTGCCATTGCCCAGGATTGTGCTTCGTCGTTTGGGCTTTGATTGATTGATTTATTGTTGCTTTAGGTCCAGCGGACTCCTCCGAGCCAAATCAGGACCGGACAACCCCCGATCCGCATAAAAGATCTGCTGAAACAACCCTAGTGGGAAAATTGAACGCCCTCCACCGGCCAGTCACTTTACAATAAAGACATCCCACGCGGGGGACGGCTGAGGGTTTACCTCAACTACGCGAACCCCCGTTTACAAAAACAAAATAGAATACAACCATCATTACAAATCATCAACGAAACATATACATATAAAATGCCTATATTGCTAAATACTAACATCATAGGAAGCCCTAGTGACCACCCAGCAGAAAGCGTCCAACACTCCCAAGCTGATCCAACAGACCTCATACACAAACAAGGAGTCTTGTCCAGGAAGAGTTTTCAAGAAAAAAGGTAGGTCATTGATCTAGCGAAGAAGAAGATAGTATAGCAGAGTGATAGGACACAGCAGGAATGGGAAAGAGTATATGAGGAAGATAGCAACAGTGGGAATTTAAAGCACTAAATTTCCATAAAGTGGGGATACTATTTATACTGAAACCCCCGGCACTCCAACGGGGGTACTGTTGCCGCAGTGAATCTGTCATGCCTACAAAGGCAAGACAGGTTTTCAACTGGGGCTTTCACTGTTCCCTTTATAGGTTAGAACAATCTACAGTGGCAAGATTGCTTATGACCCTTCGTCGTTTGGGCGTCAGACTACGCGCCCAAAGACTGCAAGTGGGCGCCTGTATTTGGGAGCATTAAATAAAAAAGTATTATGTCCACGGAACCAATCTTTACAACAAGCTAATATCTCATTTTAAAATATATTAGGTGTCCTTTATTGTATACACCCTCTCTCCTAATGGGAGAATCACACAAATCATCCGATGTGGTGTGTCCATTTTGTATATTCGGCACTGCACGGGTTACAAGCATGAGCACCGGTTTTTTTTTAAAAAAAACTGAAATTGAATAGGTTACACCAAGTTTATTTCATCATTGCACGTGCAGCATTGACAGGTTAACAATGACGCTGGCCTAATTTCTAATACAAGATTAAGAGCACGCGCGGCTAATTTTTCAGAACATTGGAATGGACAGGTTTAAAACATGCAGATACAATTTATCAGGAAAACTTCATTTGTAATAACATGGAGCTGAAAAGGTCAAAGGTCTGCGCAGTTCATTTTTGAAAACACTGGAATGGACAGGATTAAAGGCAAGCGAACCTAATTAATAAATACATTTGAATTGAAAAACAACAACCATACACACTAGAGTTTACTAAAATAAAATTAAAATGTTTACAGGCAGCGCATGCACACACCTAATTCTTGGTGAAAGGCATGCACACACACGCAAGTTCAAATACATTACAATGCAAGGGTTTGAAACAAGCACAGATAATGTGTCATACAATGGAATGGAAAGGGTTAACATCAGGTTTGTCCAAGCTTTATAATAATTAGAACTGAAAGGGCCAACAAAGCATGCACACGTAATTTTGATACACTGGGATTCAAAGGGTTACACGCCTAGCGCCTGCTCGTCTACTTCTTGATACATCGCCCTTCCGCAAAAAAAGAAATTTCAGACATGCTCATTTGATTAGGCACCGTGCCAAGGAACTTTTGGACTTGCGCATCAAACTTAAGGCACAGAGAGAGAGAGAGAGAGAGGATGAGAGGGAGAGGAAGGCTGAAGGTCAGGCATAAAAATAGAAAGAAAATTTAATTACACATCACACTGCCAAGGGACTCTTAGTCTGAATTCAAATGAAACTATAAGAACCCATTTTAGCGAGGAGAGAGAAAATGGGAGTGGAAGAAGGGTTTTGGGGTTGGTAGGTGGGGGTGAGAGAGAGAGGCAGAGAGAAAAAAACAACAACACACGAAATTCCTAAAACATGTTGATAGAATTAGAACTTTAGAAGCGTACGAAGGCACCCTTGAATGTTAAGTCAAATAAGTCTAAACGTTGGCATTGAGAGAGAAGAAGTAGGAGAGATAGATCTAACTACATACGTGTAGTGAGGAGAGAGAGAGAGGGAGGGGGAGAGAGAGAGGGAGAGAGAGAGAGCAGGCAGAAGAATAACATATTTAAAAATGTGTGCATTTAATTATTCACCTTGCCAAGAAACTCTTAGATTGAGTTCAACTGTAACAATAGGAAAGCCATTAATTACAGCAGAGAAGTCGAAGTCGAAACCTTTAATTAGGATAATAGAATTAGGTTCGGGGGTGGGGGGTGGGAGAGGGGGGACGGGGGACGGGGGAGCGAGAGAGAGAGAGAGGGGAGAAAAGAGAAGGAAAAAGAGAGGGAAAGAGAGAAAGGATTCGTTTGTGTGTGTGTGGATGTGTGTGCGCTCTTGTCTGTGTCTGAAGTTGGCGTCTTAGGCGGCGTGAGCGAAATCCTGAGCACCTTGAGCAACTCTTGTAACTGATAAGTTGTACTATAAAACAAGTTCATGTCTGCCCGCCGAGCGCTCCAGTGCTTACATGCTATGAAAAACGGTGACACAAGGACGGCCGGAGGTTGAGATACTGGGAGGGCGCTGTACAAGTTTGATGATGATGATAATGATGATGATGGTGATGGTGACGATTGCTTTAGCTTCTAACATTTCTACAGCAAGCACCCTATGCCTATGTGTATTTGTGTACGTATTTGTACGTTTCCAATATAGCTGAAAGTTTGAGCCTGACTGCGAGTGCGCCAAGAGCAGACGGACAGTGTGGTTTGTGCGCTAAACAAATTACATGCTGACCATTATTATAGCTATTGCTAGCTTCATGTCTTTAACAACTGTGCAGCCCTTTGACTTGGCAAGGGTGGAGAGTTGGTCTAAGTGGGATGGAGAAGAAGGGTGGAGGGTGTGGACGAAAGGCATCTATCGCTATAGTTCAATGTCTTAGCAACGAAGAAGAGGTCTAGGAAGGGATATAAACCTTTAACAGGAAAGCCGATGACACCGCCGAGTCATAGAAACAAACTGAATGGACAAGAGACAGCGTAAGCCCAGAACTCTACAATGTCCCGTCCAATTTTGCCATAACCGCTTTTAAAAGCACAACCCTGTGTAAAAACGAAACCTACAACAGTTTACTATCACACACAAAAACATTGACGACAGGCTAAATGACCAACTGTGAAATCATACAAATGGAAAACATCCACTTTCAGTAACACACAGATTTAAATTAAAAAAAGGATTGTTTTTCAATAGTTCGCCTAAAATCTCAAAAGAGCTTCTCAAGGCAGTGAAATAACGCCTCAGACATAATTTGTATATAGGACGCTTTTAAAAAAAACAACAACTGAAGAACTGTTCAGTGCTCTGGCACATAAAAGATCCAGCTGCATATTCGTTGGAGACAGGGTCGAACTCTCTCAAGCCCAAGAAGCACGACCAAAAGACTTCCTTTATGGACCGCTGGATCACCACTAATAATGAAATCGGTGTCTGAAAAACCGCAGACATCCTCCAAGGACTTACACGACAGAGAGTTGAACCCAAAACGATGACAGTCAGTCCCAAGTTTTTAAATGACGGACGGCTGAGCCCAAAACGTAGGCAGTCCCAAGGTTTTAAATGACAGAAGGTTGAACCCAAAATGAAGGCAGTCCCAATATTTCAAATAGAAGCTTGAACCCAACACCATATGTCTTATTCGAAAAATACAAATCCACAGAAATCTGAAACAGGTTTTTTTTATCACAAAAGCCAAAAGCGTTTTGTTGTTGCGAGTACGTGGATGTTCTTTAGTCATTCCAAACGGTACAAGGAAACATCCAGTTTTTTTTAATCACAAAAAGAAACAGATTTTTTCCCCTCCCTCTCTCTCGCCATCACAAACAGGAAAAAAACCGCAACACCAGTAATTCCGAGGCGCGTGCAAGCAGATCACGTCGCATCTCGCGAGACTAAGTCGACGAGCATGCGCACAGAACGTGCCAAGAATGGAACGGCCATATTTTTTTTGTGGAACAGAAAAGGCAGGCTGGAAACCGCGGCGAGAAATGCTCAGAGGGAGTTTTGGAACTAACAAAACGACTGGACGTGAGATGGGATTCATGAGTAAAAGCCAGAGACCACTGAAGACGCTCCCAGTAGAAAAAAAAACCAGCTGTTTAATCAGGACTATTTTATTAAAATAACAATTATATATTTGTTTAAAAATTTGCACAAGACATTGAAAAACATGAACGCAGGGATTTTGGAGCAAAACAACTTGTCCTGGGTCAGGATTCTTGCCATACGATCAGTGACCACATTACGTTTCCAACAGAGATATTAATCAGGAGGGACCATAAATAGTTACATTAATGAAAAACCGCTTTGCACATTAGTAGAAAAGTTTCACTCTGAATGTTGCGGTTTTCAATGTTAATGTTGTTGTTGTTGCCGTCTGCAGATGACCTCCACCCCCCTCTCCCTTCCCCTCCCCCCGCCTAGCAGCATTCTCCAGACGTTAATCTCAATCCAGCCTGGATGGGGTTTTGGGGTCATAAAACGTGCAAAGAAACAACACATGTCGTAACAATCACCCTTATACTATAGTCCACTGAGCCGAGAATGGGTACCTCGCTGGTTTGACAACCGGAGAAGATATAGCATTGAGAAGGGAAGGCCGTTCCCACACAAAAACGCTGGCCCTGACAGAAGGAATACCTATGATCCCTCTATCTCCTGATGATCCCTCTATCTCCTGATGATCCCTCTATCTCCTGCGAACCAAGAAAGCAAGATAGCTTGTTATTCTATTTATTTTATTAGATTTAATCTTGTTCTTCTGTGTAAAACACGTACATCGGGCAACAGTCCACATTTGAGAGGAATTACACTCCATTTTTCCAGCTCAAGAGCTGCTCAAGGCGCTGACCAATACAGGATCTGATTGACGCCACCTGATCGAGGCGTCCATGACCAAACAAAAATAAAGAAAGTGCATCTTACCGGAATACTATTATCATATTAAAAGCGAGACAGGGCGCCTAAGCTATTTTCTGAATACGGGTCCGGGGTTTTCTTTGGAAGGAATAAGTGACGGTAGCAAAATCGTTACAGTTTGGAAGAGAGCAATCGAATTTTGGAAGGAGTTAGTTCCAGTATGTAGAAGAATAACGCTCGAGGGGAGAGGGAAGGAAGAAGAAGTGTGTGAGGGGCTGGGAGGTTGGAGGGGGAGGATGAAAATAAAAACAACAGTGTGCAACATGTTCAAGAGTCAGAGTGAGAAAGAGAGAGAGATGGTGAGAAAAAGATAGGAGGAGGAGGAAGAGAGAGGTGGAAGAGAGAGGAAGAAGAGAGAAAGAGAGGTGGATGGTTGAAAAGTAACATAACTTCATACAATGTCACATCAGATACTATATAGCAAATTATCTCTCTCTCCCTCTCTTCATTCCCCTACCCCCTCCCCCCCCCAACACCATCATCAATTTATATCTGCTGGCGGCAAGACGTCAGGCATGAAAAATCGGTGAACAAACAGCAGTGGTATTTGGGGACCACACAGACCAAACAGCAGTGGTATTTGGGGACCACACAGACTACTGCGAATTAAAAACACAGTTCCAGATTTCCTCTTCAAAACTGTTTGCTTTTTGACGGAAGACGGAGTGATCGAGTAGACTGATGTGGCGTGGATTGGAGATTTCAGAAAAAGACGACGAAAAACAGGTGGGGAATGAGGAAGGAGAGAGAGAGAGAGAAGTGGACTAGAGGCATAAAAGGGGGGAGGGGAGAGAGGATTCATAAGACAAGACAGAGCGCGAAACACACACACAAGACTAATTTTAAAACAAATATACACAGGGATTGTTTGCTGTTTGGAGAAAAGGCAGGAGGGGAGGAGAGAAAAAGAATTCGAGCCGGTGTTGAGAGAATGTATATGGACAGAAGGAGGCAGGGTGATTGAAAGAGAGAACGAAAGAATTGAGTGTGTGCATGCGCGCGTGTGTGTGTATATGTGTGCGTGTGGATATGTGTGTAAAAGAGGGAAAATAAAGGCTGAAAGTTACAAACACAAGGAAGGAGAGGAAAACAGGGAGATTAGAGACAGAACAAATATGAGAGAGAGAGAGAGAGAAAGAGAGAGAGAGAGAGAGAGAGAGAGAGAGAGAGAGAGAGAGAGAGAGAGAGAGGTGTATGTCTGTGGGGGCGCAGAGGGGGTGGAAGAGGGAAGCGACATAAGATCAGGAGAAGAGGATGTAAATCAGCAGAGCAACAAGCAGAACAGGAATCCAAGACAAAAAGCTCAGCACGGTCCTATCCTGCCAATTACAGACAATAAGAGGCCAGGCGATCGGGTGGTTGCAGGGAGCTGTCGTAAACTAATGGTCTATAGAGAACAGCAACTATCCCAAGCCACAAAGCCTTGTTAAAAATGAATTTGCTGCCGTTTAGTCTAAGACTTCGTTGATTTCTTAAGTCTACCCATCGTCGTGCATCGCATGCACGATCAATTCAAAATGATCCACCCACATGTTGGAATGAATATATAGTCAAAGAGATAGATGGTGGGGTGTGGCTGCCGCCTAGGTAGATGTTTTAGCGCTTGGTTCCCAATGCCCAAGGTTCCGGGGTTCAAACACTCTTGATTCCAAGGTCTTCATCTTCAGCTAATATTTCAGATAATCTGTCTGAAGAAAGAGCGGTCTTCGCCACGCCCTTGTCATCCTGAAGTCTAGCGCACGACGCGATGAGACAACATGGTCATGACAACTTTCTGTTACCAGGTGGGCAAATCGGGAAAAAATGGGAGTGGAGTACATAACCAACATTGTCTGAACAAGTCAAAATGGCAATATTTAAAGGTAGGAGGGATCTCGAATGTCGGCGAGTCTGTTGACTGTCGGGGCACATCACATAAAGACGATAATGACGTTCCTAAAGGAGAGAGAATATTACCATTCTTTATGCAACCTTTTCTGTTTTTGTCGTCAAGCTATTACTATCCACTTCTTACACTAATATACTAATAAGAGCAAGGACTCCGTCAGTTCAACTTTGCACACGAATAACTTGCGAACCATTCCCCCGATCATGACGCTATTTGGTATGGGCATGCATCTCCTTCGTTGCCAATAAGTCTATTCCTTAAATAGGCGTAATCCTTGCTCTTTAGTTACCTCTCTTGGTTTATAGAACAAACTTGGCGATTCGGCTATATTCTGCCTTGTGCAAAAGATGCAGACAGTAACGCGTTGTGTATGGGGTGAGGGGGGGGGGGAAGAGGAACATGCAAAACTGACTCCAGATATCCTGAAAGATGTACAGGGATAAAGTTTATTCCATTTGTCAAGCCTTGAAGTATAATTATCATCTAGATCGATGCCTTAAGTCGATTAAGGCATGCGGACGACCGGCCGAACAACAGCGTTACAATTGATTTATTATTTATGTATTTTTTGTTTTGTTGCTGGGCGTGAAAACAATCAAATGCTAGACGTATATTTGCACCAAGGTCGGTGTTAATCTTTAGCGAGGCATTTATGGAAGCATGCAAGTAAATGGAAATGATACTTGATGTAGTTAAAAAAAAAAATATATATATATATATGTTTATTTATTTTAAGCATTTGATTCGTATTTGATTCTTCCTTGATGCACGCACTCTATTGACAACAGCACAGCTCACTTCAAGTTACTCTTTCAGTTGTACAATTATTTTGGATTTTATCCAACCCCATTATTTGATTTCATCAAAATAAAATCAGAATAAAGTACACGATTCATTTCTGAACTATGACCTTGATAATCGGCAGCCTGCCCAAAGAGCGGCAAGCTCGTATTACAAAGTTTGCGGGTTCGATTCCCGGAGGCCGGGAGATAATCATTGCCTGTGAGGACTGGCCATGTTACTGTTGCTGTTAGTGTGATGGTTGTTTCAGTGTATAGTTTTCTCTTCTCCCCCATCCCCGGTCGCATAGGATTGTGCTCAGTCGTCTGAACGTCAGACAATGCGCCCTAGGCAGCAAGTGGGCGCATTGGGCGTCTTGAGTGAGATCCCGTATCGGCCAGCGCCTTGAGCAGCTCTTGAGCTGAAAAAGCGCTATATAAGAACGATACATAAAAAATAATAAAATACATCGGAGCCCCACAAAACGATCTCCGATAAGCATCATATTTGCAAGACAGGAAGTTAGTTCATAAATGAAACGCAACTGATTAGACGGTTTCGTTGTTTGACAATCAATCCGAAACGATTCTCGTCGGGGGCAGATGGATTTGCCTCAAAGAAGGTTACCGAGAGGATTATGCATTTTCGTACGTTCACGTACCAGCCTATGCATTCGCTCACCAGTTCAAACTGCTTGTTCTCACAGACAAGGGAAGAACTCAATTGTTTATGGTTTAAGCCATTTAAGAACAATGCCTATTATCTGTCAAATGATGGGTTCTTATTTTAAACCTTTTGGCTACCACGGGTTCACATCCGAAACATAAAACCGCTGGGGAAAAACCACAGCAACCTAAGCTACGAACGGTAATCTACTCTTTTTACTACAGATAGAGGCAAACTGAGCTAGGAGGGGTGGGCGGGGACACTCGACAAGTATGAATAACATGAAAGTAGTAGATAATTAGTACTATAACGATTTTAATACATTATTGGGTCTGTGCGCGAGCGCCCCTTCAACTAACTGTAAGGGGGTTAGCGCGTAAACACGACGTGTTAGTTAACCTCGTTGTCGTCAAAGTATTGTCATAAATTATTTTCCACGCAAATGTTTGGCTTCCATGACGGTTAACAAAGTGTTTTCCTAAATGTAGCCGTGCTGGCTACGAGTATTTCTGACCATACGATATGTAGGCCTAACTTTGTTCTCTGTTATGTTTAAACTAACTGTATGAAATAACTTGATATACATTTTTCAGATCCTTTAAAGCATATAACCATTAGACGCAGCGTTAAATTCTCTATTAGAATATATAAACTTTATTTGTGATTTATGTAGCAATTTTGAATTAGAGCGCGATGTTTAGGATAGCGCGATGCATATCATGTTGATAAAGACACCGCGCTGTTGTACGCTCAGCAGCAGCTGAAGCTGTTCTGGAATTTCGCCGGCTATAACGGACCTTCCCGCTCGCCTACAAAACATGATAAGATTATAAATTGTGTATGATGCTAGTGTAGCAAAGATTCTCCACTGTAACACCTTAGTGTGATATTTTCCGATGTCTTAGTTTATTCTCTATTAATTTATAGTAGATACTTAAATAAAATATTAGTTTTATAGGGACCTACACATTGAAAGGGAAACAGTGAGAAGCTGTCAGAAGGCTATAAAGGTAACTGTAAGTTGTTGTGTTAGATGTTTTCTAGTTTAGTTCGCTATAGTCGGAACACAAAATAGTAACCATGCCATATTGTATATCATTGAAAAGAGGAGACGTTGTTCTTTCTTTGTCATTACTATTATTATTTATAATTGTATTAAATTGAAGAGTTATTATGAGTTTAGAGTCATGACATTCTTAGGAGCAGCAGCCAACTCCCTCTTAAATTGCGTATTATTTTTATTTTGAAGCAGATAGGTCCGACATTGTTATAACAGAAGAAAGGTTGTATTTTTGCGTTTCCGTCAATATATAATTTGCATAGTATTCGTTTGCGTTTCTAGCCTTATGCGTCAAAGTAAGTTTAGTTACTAACACAAACTTAGCCAGTGAGCCTATATTTTGGGGCGGGTGGGAAATGCTTAAGCAGCCCGGCCGCTGCGGCTGACGGTCCGTTATAAAAGCAAAACACAAACATCGGCATGGGCAGAGCACCGGCACCAGCAGAAGATAAGGGTCGTGCCACTCGCAATGCCTTTGCTCTTAGTAGCCTATGATGTTTTCTAAATAAAACGATTCAACGGTCATCACGGACTGGCGTTGGGAAGAGAGAGAGCGAATGAATGAAATTCTTCACCATCACCCCCATCACATCATCATCTTCTCTCCAACACCACCAACACCACTACAAATTTTGGCGCTGCGAGCAGGATAGGAAAGATGACAACAACAAGGAAGACATCAACAAAGGGAGCAGAGAGGCAGATGCGAACCCGTGCAGTGGAAAACCAAGATCCAGAGACAGCATGCAACGGCAAAGAGACTGCCCTCATCCAAGAAGAAGGGGCCGGCAGAGGCGAAACTACAACGCATCGCCCATCCAGTCACAAGGGGACCCCAGAGGCGGCGCAAGCAGACAACTAGTGAGAGCCGCCGAGACCAGGACTAGTCTCGCCGACCAAAGAGCCGCTGACCATCCCCTGGCCGTCGGAGGCTACATCTACACCAGAAACCGAGTGAGGGGTCGGAACAAAATCCAGGACTTCTGGCGACCTGAGCTGCATCGCGTCACCGCCCGCCGGGATCCCAGCCTGAACGTCTACACCATCCAGCCAGTAGCAGGTGGGCCAGAGCGGGTGGTGAACAGAAGAGATCTCCAACCCGTGGGTCAACACTTCGATCTGCTCATCCCACCTCCTGACCCACTCGAGACCATGCCTTCCAGCGAGAACGACGAAGTAGAGCCTGAGACCTGGATGGGGAGTTTTCCTGACTCTCTCCCTCCTACCATGGTCACCATCAACCACAACGGGCCAGCCTCTGCATGGGAGCCAGCGCCTTTGGTGCAGGCACCCCCAGCGCAGATGGCCGCCCCAGGAAGAACTCCGATTGATCTTCGGCGTTCTGCACGACTGGCACAACGGACAAACTAGTAAAGGTAGGCCACATTTGATTTAAATGTGTAGGCCAAGATACAATTTTATAGTTTGCACCTAGAGACAGTTAGATATATATTTAGGATTAGAAATGAAGATTTTATTGTGCCAGTGTATATATTTAGGTTTAGGAAATGAAGTTTCATTGTGACAGTATCAGGAACAGTAAAAAATATCTAGGCTGTGCAGATATATTTGAGTAAAAGACATAGAGGAACCAATCGTTTTCACAAACTTTGTGCAAAGACAGAGAAGACATTTGACTTGTGTTTTAGATGTGCGTATTAATAGATTAGTGTTTGTTGTGTAACTTAGTAATGTCTTCGTTGTGCCACGTCGTTGCGATAGTATCAATAGCAGTTGGACAAATAGATTTTAAAGAGATATTTGAGGAAGAGATATATAAATGACTGAAGAAACTTTGGTGCCAACGACCGGGAATAGGGTAACCATTGGGACATGGTTCCATTTGAGCTGTGGGATCTGTAGCGGAAAGGGAGGCGACTGGTTGAGGCTTGGGAGAGAAATTGTCTTCCTTGAGTTTTCTTGGATAGACTGGCCTTGGGTGGCTACTGCTTTGCAGAATCCTTTGGGTATGCCATTGGATTAGCAGTACAAGGCGACACGACATATGTTCTCCCTGGCTGACCATTCGTCCGCTGCGTCTGGTGCCGAACGGGACCACATTGTCGGCAGGCATTCTATGCAGGTCGGTGGCAGCGACCTTGCATTTAGAATGCGTGGCACTAGTTGCCGGCAGCCTGGTACTCCCAACCACGCTCCACAGCCTTGCAAGGCAAATATTTTTATGTCCTTCTTTTGAGGGACTACATGAAAATATGACAGCTCGGGTGGAGCAATGTTCCCAACGGTTGGTGGCCGAGAGACGGGAGTTAAAGTCTCCGCTCGGCTACAAGTGGTGCAACTTTTAGTTTAGATGAGTTATGTCGATGTGTGTTATTATTGTTTTATTAGAATTATTTTTGATTCGTTAAATTCTTTAATTAGTACAATTTAGTTTGTATAGATTTAATAAAGAATTTCTAATTGTTTTAGTTTACATATACCTTCGTGATGTCACGGTATGAGTGTCACAAGGTCGTTTATATTGTAATCAATGTGATCTTGCGTTAAACCATGTTTTATTGGTAGCAAATAAATGACGTTTGTAATAAATATTTTGCATTAGGATTTTGTTTTCATGCTGGTGCGTTTTTGAACGTTTCGTTAATATATGTAATGGATGTCTTGTTTTGATTTTAATGCACTATGTATATATGCTTTGTTATGATATTCAATGTGATGTATATTATTAATGATGCTGTAGATAATTATGTCAACATTCATGCCTTGTTTGAAAATGAAATGATAATGTTTTGATGTGTTTCATTTTTGTAATGCCCATTCTTTCTGTAATTCTGAATGTTGCTCTTACATGCCATTTTCTTTTAATCTCATTCTCGTTTCAATTCTCCTCATATTAATTCATCCCTCTAGTCGATGTTTATTAGGATATTGCTGCACGGATATTTCATATGTAGGCTTATTATGAGAGTGAAAGTTTTAAACAAAATGTTTAATGTCACCTATGTGACTGATTATGAATAGTAAGCGTGTTGAAGAGTGTGTTTAAATGACATGTGATATTGTTTGGCTATGTTGTACCATGGACTTTGTTGTATGATGTTGGTTCACTGTTAAATACATAACTAACTATCTAGCAAAGGCAATGCCGGGTCCGCGATATAACTGGTTTTCGTTTTGGTCGGATTCGTACTTAAATGTGCGTTTCAAAGAAATTGTTTCTCAATTTCAGAATCGCTCTTTCTGTTGTTCGGTTCTTATGTACGACGCGATTAATGGTAAATCCATGTCCGTTTGTCTTAAGATACGATGGTTCTCTCAGCGCGGACGCTGAGGTTTGAAAGAGTCGGGGTGAAATGTAGCCGTGCTGGCTACGAGTATTTCTGACCATAAGATATGTAGGCCTAACTTTGTTCTCTGTTATGTTTAAACTAACTGTATGAAATAACTTGATATACATTTTTCAGATCCTTTAAAGCATATAACCATTAGACGCAGCGTTAAATTCTCTATTAGAATATATAAACTTTATTTGTGATTTATGTAGCAATTTTGAATTAGAGCGCGATGTTTAGGATAGCGCGATGCATATCATGTTGATAAAGACACCGCGCTGTTGTACGCTCAGCAGCAGCTGAAGCTGTTCTGGAATTTCGCCGGCTATAACGGACCTTCCCGCTCGCCTACAAAACATGATAAGATTATAAATTGTGTATGATGCTAGTGTAGCAAAGATTCTCCACTGTAACACCTTAGTGTGATATTTTCCGATGTCTTAGTTTATTCTCTATTAATTTATAGTAGATACTTAAATAAAATATTAGTTTTATAGGGACCTACACATTGAAAGGGAAACAGTGAGAAGCTGTCAGAAGGCTATAAAGGTAACTGTAAGTTGTTGTGTTAGATGTTTTCTAGTTTAGTTCGCTATAGTCGGAACACAAAATAGTAACCATGCCATATTGTATATCATTGAAAAGAGGAGACGTTGTTCTTTCTTTGTCATTACTATTATTATTTATAATTGTATTAAATTGAAGAGTTATTATGAGTTTAGAGTCATGACATTCTTAGGAGCAGCAGCCAACTCCCTCTTAAATTGCGTATTATTTTTATTTTGAAGCAGATAGGTCCGACATTGTTATAACAGAAGAAAGGTTGTATTTTTGCGTTTCCGTCAATATATAATTTGCATAGTATTCGTTTGCGTTTCTAGCCTTATGCGTCAAAGTAAGTTTAGTTACTAACACAAACTTAGCCAGTGAGCCTATATTTTGGGGCGGGTGGGAAATGCTTAAGCAGCCCGGCCGCTGCGGCTGACGGTCCGTTATAAAAGCAAAACACAAACATCGGCATGGGCAGAGCACCGGCACCAGCAGAAGATAAGGGTCGTGCCACTCGCAATGCCTTTGCTCTTAGTAGCCTATGATGTTTTCTAAATAAAACGATTCAACGGTCATCACGGACTGGCGTTGGGAAGAGAGAGAGCGAATGAATGAAATTCTTCACCATCACCCCCATCACATCATCATCTTCTCTCCAACACCACCAACACCACTACATAAACAAACTCTGTCAGACACAACTTCATCTCTTTATCATAAGCATCTTCTTCTTCTCCTTCTTCATCTCTTCCTCCTCCTCCTCATTTGTCTTCTTTGTCGCTCTCTAGTTGTCATAGTCCTATCATAACAGCATGTTCAGTGCATTAGATGGACTATCGTTTTGTGAAACAGTAGTACATTTTTTGTCTTTTATAATCATAAAAAAATTCTGTAAACTAACAAATTTAGAGGCAACTTTGCGTACAATTAATAGATCTTCAATCTTGTCCTTGTCGTTGTCAAGTTGTCATATGTAAAAGTAAAGCCTTTGTATACATGTTTAAAGCAAATTCCCGTTTCTTCTTCGTCTTTTTGCAAAGTCGTTTCATCGTCGTCTTGACCTTGTTGATGTGGTGGTGGTTGTATTTTTGTGTTTGTGTTTCTTGTTTTCTTTTTTGTTCTTTGTCCTCATTGTCGTCGTCAAGCTGTCGCCATATTCTAGCCCTATCCGTACATGTTCGATGCATTAGATGCACGTGCCGTCGCTTTGTGAAACGGCAGTCGCGCGGCTGTAAGCCTACCCGTTCTTCCATTAGTACCAAAAGTCTGAGAAAAATGATTCTCAACTATTGATTTTAATCTCTGTTCTTGCCTACATTGTAGGCAACTTTAATACCACTATTGTATATAACTGAAGTACAATAGTACACCGATGTAAGCGATTGCTGTACCACTAACTACAGGTCAATGCTAACTCCTTCATTACAAAGGGTAAAAAGGTATGTCGTCATCATCGTCCTCCTCATCGTCATCATCCTCCTCATCGCTGTTTTCAAGAACGATGTTGGCACTTTTAATAGTAGTTTTGTACCAATCCTATCCTAAACAGCAACTCGAAGGTCGTTGGGACAACACAGATGATCGTTTAACCAGTGTACTCCATCTTTCTCTGCCCTCAGCAGCCCTGATGGCTTCGCTCAGTGTCAAGCCAGTCCATTCTCGAATGTTGTCCTCTCACCTCTTTTTCTGTCTCCCTCGTCTCCTGCCTCCTTGCCTTGCAGGATGGTCTTTGCAAGGCCTGATGCTCTGGTGAAGTGGCCATAACATCGGAGTTTTCGTTTCTTCACCACGGTGAGCATGACATCATGTTGTCCAATGGCTTGTGTTATGGTCTGTCGGACTTCGTTGCCGTTGATGTGCTGGGTATAGGAAATGCCTAGAAGTCTTCTGTAGCACCTCATCTCCATGCTTTGTATTCTTCGTTATAGATCTCCTGTGTGGGTCCATATTTCGCAAGCGTATAAGATAGAGATGACAAAGGGAGCGCAGCAGCCTTACCTTGGAGTGTAGACTGATGGACCTGTATTTCCAAATGGGCTTCAACCTTGTCAGGGCAGCAGTTGTTTGTGCGATCCAGGAAAGGACTTCCTGTCGGGACCCATTATCTGATACAATAGCTCCTAAATAATTGAAGCAATGCACTGTTTTGAGGGATTAACCTTGGAATTTGATGTCCGTGTTGATGCCACTGGTGTTGCTGGTCATCATTTTGGTATTGTCTGCACTTATTTCCATTCCATAGGCTCTGGAGGTGGTTTCAAGCCTCTGTACCAGCTGTTCGAGTTCTTGTTCCTCCCCAGCCAATCCATCAATGTCCGCAAAACGGAGGTTGAAGATTGCTCTAGCCCCTATGCTGACTGTGCCTTCGTGATCTGCAAGGGCATCTGACATGATGCGCTCTATGAAGATGTTGAAGACTGTTGGAGAGAGTAAGCATCCTTGACACACGCAGATTGTTGTTCTAAACCAGTTCCCGATGGCGCTGTTGTGGAGGACTGCACTGGTAGCCTTGTCATACAGGCTTTGATGACTTCAATAATGTTAGGGCTGATGTTGTACACTCTCATAGTTGCCCACAGAGGTGCATGCCAGACTGTGCCAAAAGATTTCTTGAAGTCTACAAACACATGATATAGATGTTGTTGGTGCTGTGGGCAGTTCTCGCAGATTATTCTAAGGTTGAAAATCTGTTCACCGATACTTCGCCCTCTCCTGAATCCTGCATGTTTTTCAGCTACGATTTGTTCAGCTTTACCTGTTATGTATTATTTTCAGGAGGACGTTGCTGACATGGCTGATGAGGCTGATAATGCGATAATTTTCACACTCCTGAATGTACCATTTTTGGAAGAGTGATGATGATGATAATAATAATAATAATAATAATAATAATAATAATAATAATAATAATAATAATAATAATAATAATAATAATAATAATAATAAATTGCACTTATACAACGCATTTTTCATTAGATTAACAACTCAATGCGCTTACACACATCGTTCGTACGCATCATCACAACATTCGCACTACATCATGTACAGCAAGTATTGTTACTGTTCTTACTATTTATTATTTATTAATTTATTTAATCGTTCTTATACAGCGCTTTTCCAGCTCAAGAGCTCCTCAAGGCGCTGGCCGATACAGGATCTAACTCAAGCCGCCCGAGGCGTCAACTTGCAGCCTTTGGGCGCACAGTAATAACGCTCCAGACAACTGAGCACAATCCTGGGCAGCCAGGGATGGGGGAGAGGGACCTAGGTGCATGCTGGGTGTGTTCTTGTCACCGGCACTCACCCGTCTAGGACATGAGCGTTAGGATCTTTAAAGTCCGTTATGATGGAATGTATGCGACACAGACTAGACCTCGGTTTATACTCTCATCCGAAGGAGTAGGAAACTGGAGTAAAGTGTCTTTCCCAAGGACACAACACAATGCCCCGGCCTGGGCTCGAACCCGGGATCTTCAGATCCGCAAGCCAAAGCTCTACGATTAGGCCACCGTGCCTCCCTTACACAGAAAACGCCTTGCGGAACAAGTGCGTTTTCAAGCAGCTCTTGCTCTTGAAGGAAACAAGGTCTGTACAATGTCTTAAACCGGCAGGCCTTGGGTGCTTGAAAACTAAAAGACTGCTCGCCAATTGTTTTAAGCCGACGTTTGGGCGATTTCAAAAGTTTTTTCATCTGATGAGCGCAAAGAACGAGTTGTAGTGTAGGTAGTGAGTACCTCAGACAGATATGGTGGAAGTGACTGGTCGAAGTGACGGAAAGCTAGGACAGCAATTTTGTATTCAATGCGGAACTTGACAGGGAACCAGTGGAGCTGCAATAAGAGAGGCGTGACAAGCGACTGGGTCCATGGTGTAGGCCAATCCCCACTCTGCCAGATCTTGTTTCATGGCCATTGTTGTTATTGATGTTGTTGTTCTTCTTGTTCCTTCTTCTTACTTAAATGAAGGAGACTCGCCTATAATGGCAATGACAGAATTCTATTTTAAGAACAAAACATTAACATCGTCATACAGAAAAATATAAATATTGTTTTCTTAAAGGTAAATACATATATAGACACAGGCACGCAAAATAAGTAAATACATAATTAGACATAGGTATACTGTTCTTCGTTAAATTTATTTCTTATTTCATTTAATCTTTCTTATATAGCCATTATACAGTCCAAGAGCTGCTCAAGGCGCTGGCCGATACAGGATCTAACTCAAGCCGCCCGAGGCGCCCACAGATTTCCTGGAAACCCAGGCGCATGGTTCTGCGATATGGCTAATTAAAATACTTCAAATAAAGTAACTTACACATAATGTTAGCTACTCGTTGAAAACTCTTCTTTATACTGGTATATGGTATCATTACGCCGGGCCGTATCCAATGTTTAACATCCCTAAAGTTAGTAATCAATAACTTTAGCTAGTTTGTCAACAACAGAATTCACTGGGTCTAAGTCTGTGCACACGCACCCACCCACCCACTCACCCGCACACACACGTGCAATTTCACAAGTGTTAGCTTTCTTGAAGTTGTTGTGATTCGGCTTTATCCTAACGAAGCAACATATGGAATGATAGGCCTGCACTATCTACAAGCAAAACATTATCAAAATCCGATCAGCCTTAACCTTTGATAAAGTACAAATACGAATAATCTAACATGCTTAGAGGTAGTTACAGTATCTACACAGTATTTCAAAACAAACAATTCAGTTTTATGTATTCTTGAGAAAATGCAGAAAGTATTTTTTGAATACAAAGGTGAAATTGTGAGCGACGGACCGACAACCTGACTGCTTCTTAAGAATGTACCATGATTTGAAGTACCTGTATATAAAAACTCAACAAAGCTGTACATTTCCACAAAGATTCGTGGCTTAGCCAATCATAGCAATGTGATATTCGCGTCATTGCTAGAACACTCTTGTAGAAGGAGAAGCAATGTGTTGTGTTTGTGTGTGCACGCCAATTTGAATTGTGAAAATCGCGTTGTGAACAATGGCATTTTCTTACACCTCGGCTCGCTCGATAGGGTTTAGTAAACAGTATATTGTTTTTAGGACAGTCTTAAGAATTAGAAACTAAACATTTTTCTGAAGAAGAAATTGCTATTTTCTCATCAACACATTGAAATAATAATAATAATAATAATAATAATAATAATAATAATAATAATAATAATAATAATAATAATAATAATAATAAGGGTATTTATATAGCGCTTTTTCCTAAAGGAACAATATCAGTTCAAAGCGCAGTACTCACGCATTCATTTTAAAAATCAGACAAGATATTTGCTAATGAATAAGAGACGAGGGAGGGAGGGATGAGGGGAGAGCTAAGAAGGGGTGGGTGGTGGCGGTGGACTGAATTAAAAAAAATGGAGGAATGGCGACGATGATGATGGGAGGGCAAGATCAGAAACATTTAAGGACGATATGAGTTTTCAAATTAGATTTGAAAGTAGCTATATTTAAAAAAAAAGAGCTTAGGGGGTGAGGAAAAGTAAAACAATAGATGCATTTAATAAATGAGGGGCCTAAATCAAGACAAGGTTTAAGATGCTTTAAAACAGCATATATTTTAAAAGAAATAGGGCAACTGGAGAGAGAGAGAGAGAGAGAGAGAGAGAGAGAGAGAGAGAGAGAGAGAGAGAGAGAGAGAGAGAGAGAGAGAGAGAGAGAGAGAGGAGTGATGTAAAATATTCAAAAAGCACTTATTTTAGGAGAAAAGAGGGAGATAGAGAAAGGTTGGGGTTGAACAGCCAATTCCTCTATCTCTTCGGTATACCAAAGCACCAAAGCAGCTGTGCCGTCACTAAGCAATGTACCTGCTGTCACAGTTCTTTACAGACGATGACACGGTCTCATGTGACATTCGATTACATAGTCCCAAAGAATGTGGTTTAGTGACAGATCTGATTTTCTTAGAACTAAACCAACAATTTAAAGTTATGCACAGTCACAATTCTTCAAAGAAGACAAGATGGCAAGCCATTGAAATGTATTTCCAGACACTCGGACACATAGTCGAAAAATAAACATTTTCAAAAGTGTTAAATTTCTGGGAGGCGTTGTCACTCGGTCTTATCTTAATGAAGCAAAAAGAAAGAACAGGTAGGCCACTATCTGAACTATCTGCAAGCACCCAAAAAAGAACTATTTTTAATTGTGTTGTTGTATCCATTTTTATTCAACAGATTAACATAAGTTGTACTGATAAATTAATAAACTCAATAAACTGAAACTATTTTTTAAATACAGAGCAGAACGCGTTTAGAACATGGGGAAGCGCAAAGACCTTGATCTTTTAAGATAGCACAAATATGAATGATCCAACATGCTTAGCAGTAGTTAAGTGTATCTAGAAAGTTTTTTTTTAAAAAGATGAATTTGGTTCAGTTATGGTTGAGATAAGGCAAAAAGTGTGTTTTAAACAATAAAGTGAACTTCGGAACAACTGACCGAGAACCTGAGTGCCACTGAACGATGGATGGCCCATGATATAAAGTACCTGTATACCCAAACTAAAAGAATCGCTTCAGCCGTTTTGATATATTCAGCAAAACATTTTTAACAATAAAATAACTGCAATGACCTTGACCTTTGTGGTAGAGCAACTATGATGGCACGGGAGGCAGGCCACTAACTTCGGTAGTTCCTATGAAGTATGATCAAAATCCGTTCAGTGGTTTTTTAGACATGGCTTCCGACAGACAGACCGACAGACCGACAGGCCTTTGGCTCGTTCTGATTCCCACCCGACTATTTTAAAGTATTTTATTTTAAGTCGGGAAAACTCAACAACAACAACAAAAAGTCTTTAATTAAGTACAGAGTAATTTTCGTTCACAATGTGATGAGTAACGGCAGCCTCAATAGAGTTGCCTTACATGAAATAAAATGAAAATGTTGCTGCCACCATTTCTGATTATGCTCTCCTTACGACGTCCCGTGTGGCATAATCAACCTTCTTTAGTTACAGAAGTTACTGATAATCTTGGATTCCTGACTGACTGCAACTGTGCTTAAAGTTAAACATTGCTTTTAGAATGAGTAATGGTCTCTAAATATTCGAAGTATTCTTAGTAACGCCTGTGACATGTCTGTACGCCTTTGACTGCATGTGTCCCATTTCTACACGTCACGGGACTCTGTGTGTGTCTCTGTGTGTGTGAGTTTGTGTGTCTGGAAACACATTTGAATGGCTTGTCATCTTGTTTGTGTTTAATATTCACTAGTACCATCCTTTTAAAGTCAAAGCAAAATCATTCTTTATTCCACAAAAGGAAAATTCCTGGGTCTCTAATACACACGAACAACGATGTACACACACGCACACACACTGATAAGAAAACAAAAATATTTCCATCCTTCCATAGATAAATAAGAGCATAAAAAACACCACAACAATAAATA
This sequence comes from Oncomelania hupensis, assembly GCA_036898135.1. Taxonomy (NCBI): domain Eukaryota; kingdom Metazoa; phylum Mollusca; class Gastropoda; order Littorinimorpha; family Pomatiopsidae; genus Oncomelania; species Oncomelania hupensis. Next base: position 19,569,733 of record CM072522.1, on the reverse strand, counting down.
ATACATCCATCCATTGTACACCACTTTCTTCGCACACACGCCTGATCATAAGGACTGCTGTCCAACTACACTCATTTTTTTCCCATGCGAGGTCTAGTCAGCTGTGCCTGGATGCTTTCATTCCACCGTATAGGCTGTAAAGATCTCGACGTTCAAGCTGGGGTTTAGTTTTATGCTCTGGACTCGATGAAAGAGACGTGACTCCGGTGTTACGTTGCCTACCTTGCATCAGATTTCCATTCGTTTCCAGTTGCTGGCAGATGACCAAAGTAAAAACTACTGTAGGTAAGTAGTCTCGCCATTGGAAACGGGACTGTGATATAAAAACGCCTAAGACATATCCCGCAATAGAAGCTATACTGCAAGGAGTAAGACTTGGCAAAAGAGATGCATAATTACTCTGGATTTTTTGTGGAGATCAAGCATGTTTGCCAGTATCAGAGTGTTGTATCTGGCAAACTCCAACAGTCTCAGACCCCTGTCATTTGTCACTGCAACAACGAGACAAATGAAAGGGGTCTGAGACTGTTTGAGTTTGCCACATACAACAATCTGATACTGGCAAACACGCTTGGTCTCCACAAAAAATCCAGACGATGGACATGGTACAGTCCCGGCGGGACGCATCACCACCAGATCGACTACATCATGGTCAAGAAAAGCTTCAGATCAAGCATTAACATTGGCAGGACACGCACTTCTCCAGGAGCAAACATCGGAAGTGACCACTATCTCGTGATGATGTCTTTCCGGCTCCACTTGAAGAGAGTAAACACATCAAAGTGCACTAGACTGAAGTTCGACATGGACAAACTGTAAGACCCGGAGGTGGCAGAACTATTTCAGGCCACAATTGGAGCGAAATTTGCACCACTGCTCATTTTGGGAGCTTCTGAAGTGGATGTCAACACCACCACCACCTTCAACTTAGCTGTGACAGATGCCGCCACGAAGATCCTTGGAAAGCACCGGCTTAAGAAGAAGCTGTGGATCACACCTGAACTTTTGGACATGTGTCATAAACGAAGAGAGATGAAAAAGAACCAGAACACCTCACAGGGAGCTGACGCCTACCGAAAAATCAACAATTCTATTCAATTCAATAATTTTATTTAACGTCTATTCACAGTTTGTGATATTAGACCATACACGCAAGCATACACACAATCACACGCAAAATGCAAAAAGCACATCCAAGGATCAGGCAAAATAATCACAAAAATTTGCTCACTGGAGACTGGCTAATAATTTGTGCTATGGTAATAATTGTTGGATACTGCAGCAGTTCAACAGTGGAATGTTCACTTGTTTTAATATTTTTGTTTAAATATTGTGAAATTAATATGGGGCAAGTTTTTAACAGATGTTCAACGGAAATTGGTTGAAAACTTGGACTATAGCATTAGCTAAAAATTTAGTATTCCATGAGTTGACTCTTAGCTTATTGATTATTCTACACAAGTTTCTAGAACATGAGTAATGATGTATTCCAGTACTTTGTGATAAGGTGGAGTACATTGATCTTTCTACCAACGAAATGAGTTCCGATGCAGAAGGTCTAACAATGTGGTTGTCACTTACTGAGAATGACCCTTCCTTTGCTAAAGTATCCACAACTTCATTAAAATATATGCCACAATGTGAAGGAACCCAACAAAAAGAAATTCCTACAACATTTGACATAATAGCATGAATTAATAATCTAATATCGAAAATAATGTCTGATCTAGTTTTACAATACCAATTTTGAAGGGCTTTGAGAACAGCTTTACAATCAACACATAAAACTATGTTATAAAAGGCAATAGAGGTGTTGCTAATAGTGTCCAAAGCCATTAAAATGGCACACAATTCTGCTGTGAAAATTGATACATTCTTACCAACATAATACGATTTTTTTATTTTTAGATCAGGAATGGTAAAACCGGCTCCAGCAAGTAAAGTTTCAGACACAGATCCGTCTGTATAAATTTTTTAATGATTATCATACGTTCTTTCCAAATGTTCTCTAACCTCAGCTGTTAAGACATTTACATTTTCACCTTTCTTAACCGAGGTGTAATCAATATCAAAATTAGCACTTAAATGTTCCCATTGTGGGATTTTCGGTACACTTGGTAAAACAGGAATAGCAGAAATGTCAATGTTGCACTTGTCTAAAATGGCACTAACATAGTTTTTAATGGGTTGTAGATACGGTATATATTTTGCTAGTTTTGGATAATCTACATTGCTGTCGACAAAAATCTCATCATGAACAGAATTATGAACGGTCAAACTCCGTATAACATATCTAGCAACACTTAAATTTTTATTTTCTATAAAAGAGAGTTGACGAGCTTCCCTATATGATTTTAGTGTATTAGAGTGTACAGGTACACCTAAGGCTAATTTAAATGCTCTGCTATCTAAGCTTTGTATTTTCCTTAACAATGTTGCTGGAGCTGAAAAATACACTTAAATAAAAAATCAACAATGACATCCGAAAAGGCATGCGCACAGCAAAGGAGAACTGGATAGAAGATCAATGCCAGGAAATAGAGAACAGTTCGAATGAGAACAACAGCAAGAAGGCCTACCAGACTGTGAAGCGGTTAACAAGTGTTAAAAAGCCCAAGGTCTCCACGATCCAAAGCAAGTCTGGCATATGCCTTACAGAAGAACAAGAAGTCTTGGACAGATGGACAGAGTACTGCTCGGACCTTTCCAACCACACATCAAACGGGTTCTAGCATGTCCCTAGAACAGAGAAGAAGAAATTCTCACAATTCTCCGACAGGAAGTTGAGGCAGCAGTGCAATCGCTGAAAAAGGGGAAGTCAGAGGAAGTGGACAACATACCCGCGGAACTGCTTCAAGCAGGAGGAGAAGCGATGAGTGATGCACTCACCCTTACCTGTAACAAGATCTGGCAGAGTGGGGAGTGGCCTACACCATGGACCCAGTCGCTTGTCATCACTCTTCCCAACAAAGGTAACCTTCAGGAATGTGAAAATTACCGCACCATCAGCCATCCCAGCAAGGTCCTCCTGAAAATAATACTCAACAGGTTGAAACCCCAAGCTGAACATATCATAGCTGAAGAGCAAGCAGGATTCAGGGGCAGGGCGAAGTACCACTGAACAGATTTTCAACCTCAGAATAATCTGCGAGAAATACCTACAGCACCAACAACATCTATATCATGTCTTCGTAGACTTCAAAAAGGCGTTTGACCGAGTCTGGCATGCAGCTCTGTGGGCAACCATGAGAGTGTACAAGATCAGCCCTAAAATTATTTAAGTCATCAAAAGCCTGTATGACAAGGCTACCAGTGTTGTCCTCCTGTAACAGCAGAAATAGTGACGACAAAATGTAGTAAATTAGCTTAGCGCAAAATAGATATCATCCAATGAAACTTGACGTTAATTCACCAGTTACCTAAAGGAAAGCCCACATGTTAAATTAACCTCCTCCAGACAATCACGCAGACAGACTTGGCTAAACCAAGAATTTTAACTAGCTTACTTGCCGAACTGACCAGAACGTTGTCTCCGTTAACTAGCTTACTCCACTATGCATGACCAGGGTCTCTGAAACACTAAGTAGCCTAGGCTCCGCTTATCGCGATTGCATCTATCCTACACTCTACCTCTGACACTCCAATTCAAGGATAATTATACGTGTCTGATAAATAGGGCAGGTGAAGGAAAATATTCAAATAAAAACGAATAATCCCGTATATGCGAGATTAACTAAACGAGAGTTAAACGATTGGTCAGAACCCCTGCATGTCCTTGGTGGCCCAACCTTAGCTCGTCAGTCGAATACGAAAAACGAAGCTGCGAGGGTCAAACCAAGGAACAAACTGCAGTGTCCGCCTATCTCCACCTCATCAAGAGAGTGCTAGAGACTACAACAGACGGTTTCACGAATCCCAGAGTCTAGAAGTAAGATAACATTAGTAGTTTTGATATGTGTATGTTTAATTTAGATTGATTGCCATGTATTAATAATATGTTCATATATAGTTACAGAAACAGATTATTGTTTCTGAGACAGTGTGCATGTGGATTGATGTATCTTAGCCTTAAGATTCGGATCGAATTGTGCATATGGGAAACCTTGCAGGTGTCTGATGCTATAGACACTTTGCAGAGGAGACCGCACACTCAGATCTAACGAGAATATTGTAGCCAGAGCTCCGACTTTTACAGGTCAGCTCTGGGACGGTTTGTGGGGACAAACGCATGACGCTTGCTCCCGTGGTAAAGAAGGAGAACAACCAAGATTCTACCTCTCCACGTCCGAACCTCGCAGCTACACGACTCACCCGTTCAACCTGAGAGGCAAGACTTCTCAGAAGGACCCAAGCACACTCAACGACAGTGCAGCTAAGTCACCCACAAATGCAAACTGAGTTCTACCCTCGAGAAAACATAATCGACCACTACATCATTTAGTAAACTACGAACATTCCATTCGTAGACTCGCATAGCATAGGATGAAGAAGATCTGCTGACAAACTTTCCCAGCACATCGAACTCTTAAAATTATTAATTTACCTGTTTAATGAAGTACATGTAAAAGTTGTGTTGAATATATAAAACGAGAAATTACATACATACGACTGGTGTCATTCTATTTGTATTGTTGTGTAGCTATTAGTTTTCTTCTCTCGAGACATAATAATCTAGTCTTTTGATTAGTAATCAGCGTTTCTCAAGTTGAGCCAAATGATACTAAAAAACCCGAGAACCAATATAAATTTTATGTGACCAAGCACCGTGATCTGTCTCTCACCTAGCTCTGGAATTCTGGTAAAAGAACGATCGATAGTGGTAGCCCAACGCCCTCTATCAATAAGTCTTACCCCCTAGTAAGATAAACGTATCTTCCCCAGAATATCATCACACCTCCATTACAGCGCCATCGGGAACTGCTTCAGAACAACAATCGGTGTGCGTCAGGGATGCCTACTCTCTCCAACACTCTTCAACATCTTCCTAGAGCGCATCATGTCAGGTGCCCTAGCAGATCACGAAGGCACAGTCAGCATAGGGGGTAGAGCAATCTCCAACCTTCGTTTTGCGGATGACATTGATGGATTAACTGGAGAGGGACAAGAACTTGAACAGCTGGTACAGAGTCTTGACACCACCTCCAGAGCCTATGGAATGGAAATAGTGCAGAGAAGACCAAACTGATGACCAACAAACACCAATGACATCAAAACGGACATCAAAGTCCAAGGCTAATCCCTCAACACAGTGCATAGCTTCAAATATTTAGGAGCGATTGTATCAGACAATGGGTCCCAAAAGGAAGTCCTCTCCAGGATCGCACAAACAACTGCTGCCCTGGCGAGGTTGAAGCCAACTGGGAAAGACAGGACCATCAGTCTACATTCCAAGGTAAGACTGCTGCGCTCCCTGCGAAACATGGACTCTCACAGCAGATCTCCAAAGCAGAATACAAAGCATGGAGATCAGGTGCTACAGAAGACTTCTGGGCATTTCCTATACCCAGCACATCACCAACGACGAAGTCCGACAGACCATCACACAAGCCATTGGACAACACGATGACCTGCTCACAGTGGTGAAAAAACGGAAACTCCGATGGTATGGCCACGTCACCTGATCATCAGGTCTTGCAAAGACCATCCTGCAAGGCACAGTGCAAGGAGGTAGAAGAAGAGTGAGACCGAAAAAGAGGTGGGAGGACAACATTCAAGAATGGACTGGTTTGACACTGAGCGAAACCGTCAGGGTTGTTGAGGACAGGGAAAGATGGAGTACACTGGTTAAACGATCATCTGTGGTGCCCCTCCGAGTTACGGGATAGGATAGGAATTACTCTTTAGACTGTTTCTCTCTTTGCACTTTTTAACAACGTTCGGGCGTTCAAAAGCAAAGAACGGTAACGAGCCTCAAAGAATCTGTGGCAACATGGTGGTTAAAGACGAGAAGGGGTTGCTGAGGTGGATGGGAGGGAAGTGAAACATGGTCTATAACGAGTAATTACAAAAAGTCGTCTTCTGTTAGAAACATCTCCCGTCACTGTCTAGATGCGAACCATGGTCCTTCGCGAAAGACCACTTGCAAGTGGTGCCACTGTGTCACAACCACATACGTTTTCATTTAATTCAGTGATAACAATGAGTAACCTTTGCCCTTTAAAAGCAATAACCATCAAACGGTATACATGTTAAAATTCTCCAGTACGTGACTCGAACATTGATTTTCTGAAGATCCAGTCTCCCCTTCATGACATGGCCAACGGATTCAGTTACCTGTAAACTACTATGTGTTTTTTGTTTTCAAATCATTATTTATATCTATCATGTGACTGCCGTCAGGTGACTGAAACGATGGGAGGAGGGTGGAGGGGCGGGTGTGATCGTGGTGGTAGATAGGGTCATAGAGGTCGGAAAGGGTGGGGTAAAAAACTGATAATGATGATTGATGATGATAATGATGATTGATGATGATGATGATGATGATGATGATGATGATGATGATGATGATGATGATGATGATGATGATGATGATGATGATGATGATGATGATGGCGGCGGTGGGACAGTAGTGGAAGCGGTATTGTGAGACTGCAAAAGGTGGGTAAAAAATTATGATAATGACAATGACGCCGCTGCTGCTGCTGCTGGCAATAATTATGATGAAGACAAACCACATTTCCCCTGGTTTTGAGGAATACAAGTTTGACTTGATGCAGATTATGATAATAAATAATGATTATGATCAAGATCATGTTGATGATGATGCTACTGCTGCTGCCACTGATGATGATGATGATGATGATGATGATGATGATGATGATGATGATGATGATGATGATGATGATGATGATGAAAAACATGACTTTAGAGAATACTGTACTGTGTTGCATGGACTGAGCCTACAAGAAGTCTGAGACTAGACCTGGGGTCAAATCATCTTTTACAATGCGTTTTGACTGGGATAAAAGTCATAGTCTAGGACCATTGTTTACAATCGTTCCATACACAATAATAATAATAATAATAATAATAATAATAATAATAATAATAATAATAATAATAATACCTGCAATACTCGCCTTATTCCTAAATCAGACTCAAAGCGCGGCGATCTGTAACCAACGTACACGCTCACATGTTTCACACACTCCTACATAAACAACATATCACTCAAACATGTGGTGTAAAGGCATGTCGCTATCAGAAGACGAAAAACAAATTTTAGGCAGACTGCATTTAATACCGTTATTGAAAGGAGGGTTGGGGTGGGAAAAACCGAAGTACCAGTTTAAAAAAACGAACAAAAAAAAAAAAAACAAAAAAAACCTCGGTGACCTGAATAGTCTCGTACGCAAGTCACACAAATTCGCTCTTTGCGGGAATCGAACCCGCGACCTTCGGCATATGAAATCCGCGACCAGCCAAATGTTACCCATGCCACATCGGGCCAATACCATGGATTCATATGTAAGCTTAGTTGTGGATTGTCCAGTGCCCGAGGCTAAGCCTTGACCTGCTTATATAAGTCAACAGTCATTAAGTGATTGCAAACCGAGAATTATATTCAACTGTGCAAGAAAACGGAGATATGAGAGAGAGAGAGAGAGAGAGAGAGAGAGATAGACACTTTGACACTTTGAGATTTAATTGTTAAGGCCACCAGCCCATCACAATGGTAGGCATCACATACAATATAAAATAATCTTTAAATAATCTTTAAAATAAAAGGACAATATTAAATACATATCATTTACAAGTTTCATAAAAAAAAATGTTTCGAAAAAGCATTCGCATCATATCACGCATGAAGGTAAATTTCGATAACATACAACATTGCAGTTAAAAACACATTCAGTGTAAATTTTTCTTTCTAATAGCAATTGCTTTGTAAATAAAGTACGCAACATTTCTAATAATTGTTTGATTTTGGCTGGACATAAGCAGTACAAATCTGGATAAGCATGGCTGCCTTGTAAACTTCAACGGAATAAGATCATCCCGAATGTCTGTGTATTTGGGACAAACCAGTAACATATGCATTTCAGTCTCTTGAACATTTGGACAAAAAGGACAATTAACATCTATTAGACGATCCTTTCTAAATTCAACAAAGTGTGCATTCAACGGTGACATTCCAATTCTAAACTTAATAATTGCTTTCCTTACTGCAATATTTCTAATTAAATTTAAGTATTCACCGCAAACCACTTCACGTTTGAAACAAGAATATACATAGTAAAAAACATGGTCGTCTAGCGCAGAACTCCAATCTTGTTTAAAACAATCAACAAGTCTTTGTTTAAATTCAAAAATAAACAGTTTTACATTTCCAACACCCTGTGTTTCCCAGACAACTCCAAAACCAAACCTGAACAATACGTTTCGAACTTTGCAAGCCCATGTAGTATAATTCTGTTGCTGCAGATACAGTAACATATTGTATGCTTTCTTCGAGAATCTGTGATTTCCAAGCATAGTCAGTCTAAGCCAAAATTTCACACATCTTGTGTATGTCATAACATGCAAGGGATATCGCCCTGTTTCACCATATATCAAGTGTCTTGGAGATTTGGTGCTAACTCCCAGAAAACGTTTTATTGCTGACAAGTGAACCCTTTCAATACATTCCTGGTCAGCAGTTAAACCCCATATTTCTGATCCGTATGTTAAAATTGGCTGAATTTGTGAATCAAAAAGTGTAAAAAAGACTTTGGGTGAAAATTCTCCAAGTGACCAAAGTAACTTCATGATGGCTGAAACGCCCTTCCTTGCTCGTTCAGCTAAATCCTTAAAAGTATAGGAAAATGTTAATTTGGTAGACATGAAAATCCCTAAATATTTGTACATATTAACAATTTTCAAAACTCGTCCATCAAAAAACCACTGTTCTCTCTCGCCCAAAAATCCTCCATTACGGAATACAATAATATTCGATTTGTCCAAGTTAACAACAAGACCCAGTCGTTTTGCACTTTCACAAAGAACATTCAGCTGATTTTGCAGCCCAACTATAGTATCAGAAAACAACACTACATCGTCAGCAAAAAGCAAAATAAACAATTCAATGAGTTCTGGGGGTAATTGGATCCCGTGTTTACCATGATGTACAATATCTTTCGTCAGTTCATTAATAAAAAGGGAAAACAGTACAGGAGAACATACTTCTCCCTGCTTCAGTCCCTGTGGACACATAAACTCATCAGACAGGTCTGCACCAGCACGAACACGTGCTTTAACAACATTGTACATGCTCTGTATTGCTTTTGCTAATTTACCATTCAAACCTGATGTGTATAGAACCTTCCAAAGCTTCTCTCTACTAATGGAATCGAAAGCCTTCCGAAAGTCTATGAAGGCTACATAAAGTTTTCTGTGTCTTAATAATTGTTTCTGAACCAGAGCCAACAGAGTAAATATGTGGTCAGCAGTACTATGTTCCTTCCTGAAACCAGCCTGCTCTTCTCCAACGACATTAAGAGAGAGATAGAGAGAGAGAGAGAGAGAGAGAGAGAGAGAGAGAGACAGAGAGAGAGAGACAGAGAGAGAGAGAGAGAGAGACAGACAGAGAGAGAGAGAGAGAGAGACAGAGAGAGAGAGAGAGAGACAGAGAGAGAGAGAGAGAGACAGAGAGAGAGACAGAGAGACAGAGAGAGAGAGAGAGAGAGAGAGAGAGACAGAGAGAGAGAGAGAGACAGAGAGAGAGAGAGAGAGAGATAGAGAGACAGAGAGAGAGACAGAGAGAGAGACAGAGAGAGAGAGAGAGAGACAGAGAGAGAGAGAGAGAGAGACAGAGAGAGAGAGAGAGAGACAGAGAGAGAGAGAGAGACAGAGAGAGAGAGAGACAGAGAGAGAGAGAGAGAGAGAGAGAGAGAGACAGAGAGAGAGACACAGAGAGAGAGAGAGAGAGAGAGAGAGAGAGAGAGAGAGAGAGAGAGAGAGGCGTTCAAGTAATTAATGAGAACTGATAGCACACACCTGTTGATAATCTGGTGAAATTTGATGAGTTGATCTGCTGTGGTTGCTATTGATGAAGATGGATGACGAAGATTATAATAATGATGACAACGATCACAACAACGAAGGAAGGTGTATATTTACTAACAATGTTGATGACGATGCTGATGATAAAAATGATGAATCACGCGATTTAACTAGCAAAACCGCTATGTTAGAGGGACTGTGCCAACACCAACGCACTGCAACGCACGGCAGTTTTATTACTCAATCTCAAGTTTGATGCTATCAATTTTCTTATAAACTTCCATTTTCATGTTATTATTTTCATTGGCTAAAATTGCTGAACCAATGAATAGCTGGCAGGAAAGGAAATAGTAGTCCCTCGAGTGTTGTAGTACAAGGTGTCAGGATATGTAGAGTCAGTGTGTCAGAAAGAAAAAAGAAAAGAATATTGTGAAAAGTTAAGAGGTAGAAAGCACTGAGAACTTATCAGGTTGTGTAGGTTCGGTGGGACTTTCTCTCTGAAAGTGGATGTATATTGTCCTATAAAGATTACAGGTTTTTATGTTTTCATGATTGTGAAGTGTTGGAGAGGTATATTTTTGCATTGGACTTACTGTGTTGAGAGGTGGTTAGCTGTTGTCCACTAAGATGGAATATAATTTTCATTGATGTAATAATATTGTTAATTACCTGGGGTTATAATTATAGAGCAGTAGATAATGTAATATGAATGGAAGGTGTGAGCATGTTTGACAGTAATTGTCATTCATGAAATAATTATATCTGGGATATAGATAACATTGTGGAAGAAGGAAAGAAACGATCACATACGGAATGGAATTGCAAAAGTGAAGAAACTAAGGGAGGTAAGCAAGGATGAAACAAGAAGAATAGTATGATTATGAAAGCCGGAGCATTGATGTGTGTGTATATATATATATCTATACACAACGGAGAAAGGGCGACTCGAGAAACAGCGGCGGTCGGCCGTGCGTCTTGGACCTGAGCAAGATGCGTTTGCTACCTCAGACAGACAGGGCAGGCGCGCGCACGTCTGCCTGTTTACAACTTCACTGCTCGTTCAACTACCTATCTACAATATCACTGTTCATCTAACTGCCTGTCTACGAGACTCTGTAGCCACGTGTGCACACGCTCCCCGGTACCTATAAAGTGCGAAAAGACAACTAAAGACGGCTAAAGACAACTAATGACGGCTAAAGACAACTAAAGACGGCTAAAGACACCTATGTATAGACAACTAAAGACAACTAAAAGTTGTCTTTAGTTGTCTTTTCGCCCTTTATAGGTACCACTAAAGACAACTGAAGACGGCTAAAGACACCAGGGGTAGAAATTTTAGAGGGTATACAAGGCTACAAACAACTTAAAGAGCCCAAAAACATCTGCCATCTTTGAAAGACATTGGCTATGGCAGAAATTTGTTGCCGCGTAGAAAGTACAACGGATTTAAAAAAATAACAATAATATTTTTCAAGTATATTATATAAGATAATTGATTTAGATACAAAGTGAAAGCGGTTCTGGGTGATTGTGTAGTCGGATTTAATGAAAATGCAATGCCCGATTCGAAACTGAGGCTATTGTTGTTTATAGGGTTAGGGTTAGGGTTATTTGTCTTTAGTTGTCTATACATAGGTGTCTTTAGCCGTCTTTAGTTGTCTTTAGCCGTCTTTAGTTGTCTTTAGCCGTCTTTAGCCGTCTTTAGTTGTCTTTTCGCTTGTCTTTAGTAGTCTTTAGCTGTCTTTAGTTGTCTTTAGTTGTCTTTAGCTGTCTTTAGTTGTCTTTAGTTGTCTTAGTTGTCTTTAGCCGTCTTTAGTTGTCTTTAGCCGTCTTTAGTTGTCTTTAGTTGTCTTTTCGCCCTTTATAGGTACCGGTCTTTAGTTGTCTTTAGTTGTCTTTAGTAGTCTTTAGCGGTCTTTAGTTGTCTTTAGTTGTCTTTTGTTGTCTTTTCGCCCTTTATAGGTACCGGTCTTTAGTTGTCTTTAGTTGTCTTTAGTAGTCTTTAGCTGTCTTTAGTTGTCTTTAGCTGTCTTTAGTTGTCTTTAGTTGTCTTTTCGCACTTTATAGGTACCCCACGCTCCCTCCAGTTATAGAGCTAGAGGTAACACGTTTGTGTTTATTGTGGCTCGGGACAAGCTATTGCCAGCCATCGATTATCCGAGTGCAAATTTCACATATGTGGTGTGAAAGATTGGTATGAAAGATTGCTGTAAAATAAGTGTGGTTTGTTTATATAAAGTATTAAGAACGTGGAACGTATATTTTGTGTTGGAGTTTACCTGTGTTACTGCGAGTCTGTGAATTTGTGGGTGTGGTAGTTAACAGAGAGACTGGCATGCATTCTTATTTTTGATCTAAGAGTCAATTATATTTCGCATTCACTTAGCTGTTATAAACAGGCACACACATCAAAATATCCATACGTTACACTCAGCGAAGGAGAACTGGATATATAAAACAGTCTGAACAAGAACAACAGCAAGAAGGCCTACCAGATTGTGAAGCGGCTGACAAGTGTTAAACAGCCTAAGGTCTCCACAATCCAAAGCAAATCTGGCATATGCCTTACAGAAGAACAAGAAGTCTTGGATAGATGGACAGAGTACTGCACTGACCTTTACAACCAAACACCAAACGCGAGACCCATCAGTTCTAGCATGTCCTCAGAACAGAGAAGAAGAAGAAATCCTCCCACATCTCCCAGAAGAAGTTGAGGCAGCAGTGCAGTGCCTGAAGAAAGGAAAGTCAGCAGGAGTGGACAACATCCCAGCGGAACTGCTTCAAGCAAAAGGAGAAGCGATGATTGACGCCCTCACCATTATCTGTAACAAGATCTGGCAGAGTGGGGAGTGGACTACACCATGGACCTAGTCGTTGGTTATCACTCATCCAAGGAAATGTAACCTTCAGGAGTGTGAAAATTACCGCACAATTAGCCTTATCAGCCATCCCAGCAAGGTCCTCCTCATAATAATACTCAACAGGTTCAAACCCCAAGCTGAACAAATCATAGCTGAAGAGCAAGCAGGATTCACGGCAGGGCGAAGTACCACTGAACAGATTTTCAACCCTAGAATAATCTGCGATAAATACCTACAGCACCAAAAACATCTGTATTGTGTATTCGAAGACTTCAGGAAGGCGTTTGATCGAGTCTGGCATGCAGCTTTGTGGGCAACCATAAGAGTGTACAACATCAGACCTAAAATTATTGAAGTCATGACAAGTCTGTATGACAGGGCTACCAGTGCAGTCATCCATAACAGTGCCATCGAAAACCGGTTCAGAACAACAATCGGTGTCCGTCAAGGGTGCCTACTCTCTTCAACACTCTTCAACCTCTTCCTAGAGCGCATCATGTCAGATCCTATCCTATCCTATCCTGTCCCGTAACCCGGAGGTCGTAGGGGCACCACAGATGATCGTTTAACCAGCATACTCCATCTTTTTCTGTCCTCAGCAGCCCTGATGGCTTCGCTCAGTGTCAAACCAGTCCATTCTCGAATGTTGTCCTCCCACCTCTTTTTCAGTCTCCCTCTTCTCTTACCTCCTTGCATTGTGCCTTGCAGAATGGTCTTTGCAAGGCCTGATGATCTGGTGACATGGCCATACCATCGGAGTTTCCGTTTCTTCACCACTGTGAGCAGGTCATCGTGTTGTCCAATTGGCTTGTATGATGGTCTGTTGGACTTCGTCGTGGGTGATTTGTTGGGTATAGGAAATGCCCAGAAGTCTTCTATAACACATCATCTCCATGCTTTGTATTCTTCACTGGAGATCTGTGAGGGTCCATGCTTCGCAAGCATATAGGAAGATGGAGATGACAAGGGAGCGCAGCAGTCTTACTTTGAAATGTAGACTGACGGTCCTGTCCTTCCAAATGGGTTTCAACCTTGTCAGGGCAGCAGCTGTTTGTGCGATCCTGGAGAGGACTTCCTGTCGGGACCCATTGTCTGATACAATGGCTCCTAAATATTTGAAGCTATGCACTGTGTTGAGGGATTGGCCTTGGTCCTTGATGTTCGTGTTGATGCCATTGGTGTTGCTGGTCATAATTTTGGTCTTCTCTGCACTTATTTCCATTCCATAAGCTCTGGAGGTGGTGTCAAGCCTCTGTACCAGCTGTTCAAGTTCTTGTACCTCTCCAGCCAATCCATCAGTGTCATCCGCAAAACGAAGATTGGAGATTGCTCTACCCCCTATGCTGACTGTGCCTTCGTGATCTGCAAGGGCATCTGACATGATGCGCTCTAGGAAGATGTTGAAGAGTGTTGGAGATAGTAGGCATCCTTGAAGCACACCGATTGTTGTTCTGAACCAGTTCCCAATGACGATGTTATGGAGGACTTCACTGGTAGCCTTGTCATACAGGCTTTTGATGACTTCAATAATTTTAGGGCTGATGTTGTACACTTTCATGGTTGCTCATAGAGGTGCATGCCAGATTCGGTCAAACGCCTTCTTGAAGTCTATGAACACATGATATAGATGTTGTTGGTGCTGTAGGTATTTCTCACAGATTATTCTGAGGTTAAAAATCTGTTCAGTGGTACTTCGCCCTGCCCTGAATCCTGCTTGTTCTTCAGCTATGATTTGTTCAGCTTGGGGTTTCAACCTGTTGAATATTATTTTCAGGAGGACCTTTCTGGGAAGGCTGATGGTGCGGTAATTTTCACACTCCTGAATGTTACCTTTTTGGGGAAGAGTGATGACAAGCGACTGGGTCCATGGTGTAGGCCACTCCCCACTCTGCCAGATTTTGTTACAGATAATGATGAGGGAATCAATCATCGCTTCTCCTCCTGCTTGTAGCAGTTCCGCGGGTATGTTGTCCACTCCCGCTGACTTCTTTTTCTTCAGCGATTGCACTGCTGCCTCAACTTCTTCCCGGAGAATTGGGAGGATTTCTTCTTCTTCTTCTCTGTTCTCGGGACATGCTAGAACTGATGGGTCTCCATTTGGTGTATGGTTGTAAAGGTCAGAGCAGTACTCTGTCCATCGGTCCAAAACTTCTCGTTCTTCTATAAGGCATATGCCAGACTTACTTTGGATCGTGGAGACTTTGGGCTGTTTAACACTTGTCAGCCGCTTCACAGTCTGGTAGGCCTTCTTGATGTTGTTCTTGTTTAGACTGTTCTCTATTTCCTGGCATTGATCTTCTACCCAGTTCTCCTTTGCTGTGCGCATGCCTTTTCGGATGTCATTTTTTGGTAGACATCAGCTCCCTGTGAGGTGTTCTTTTTGTTTTTTATCTCTCTTCGTTTATCACACAGATCCAAAAGTTCAGGTGTGCAGATCACGAAGGCACAATCAGCGTATGGGGTACATGTAGAGCAATCTCCAACCTTCGTTTTACGTCTCAGCTCCAGTGGAGGTTCGTTAGCTTCCACGTAAAGGCTTTCACAATGGGAGGTGCGAAACGCACCCAAAGCAATGCGTAGTGCCTGATGAGCAACTGGATCTAACATTTTAAGATAAGACTTTCGAGCAGAACCATAAACAATGCAACCATAGTCGCACCAGGTGATCAACAGTACTTCGACCACTTCGAAAGCCACACTTAGTGTTGGATAATATATTATTTGTTTCGAGATACCACAGTAAACGAGAATAAACCATTCTTTCCGGTGTCTTGCATAAGCAGGGCGTTAATGCGTTAAGGCTATTGGTCTGTAGTTTGTTGGATTCGTATGGTCTTTGCCAGGTTTAGGAATGTGTACAGTAATTGCCTTTCTACAAGAGGGAGGAAAGGTGCCAGTGATCCAAATCTGATTTTAGATGTCCAGCAGAGACTGTGAGTACCTTGTTAAGTGTCGTAGAAATTGATAATGCACATCATCCGGTCCAACTGCTGAATCTGCACTTTTGTTAATGGCATCATCAAGCTCAACTAATGAGAACGAAATATTGTAGTCTTCAGAATTATCAGAGGTAAAATTTAACCGTTGTTTTTCTTTACGGGTTTTAATAGTTTGAAAAGAGACAGAATAATTTTCAGAGGAAAATTTTGCAGCAAAAAGATCAGGTACTACTTTTTTTAAATCTCCGATTATGTCCCCATGCACATAAAGGCATGGACTGACCTGTTTGTTACTTTTTTTTTTTGAGTTTGCGGACTACTTTCCACACCTTCGACAGTTTCGCTTTTGAATTTAGCGTGGAGCAGAAACCTCTCCACGATTCTCTTCTCTTACGTTTGAAGATCTGTCGACATCGAGCTCGCAAACGTTGGTGGTTATGTTTATTTTCAGAGCTTGGGTGTAAATACATAATTCTTACAGCTTTTTTACGGGCTTGCTGAAGTTTTTAACATTCATCATCAAACCAGGGTTTTTTAACCGTATGAGGTTTTGATGAAGTTTGCGGAATGGACTCCTTGGCACTGTTTATAACTACATCAGTGTAGAGCTGTAGTGGGTCTATGGCATGTGAAAATTCCTGTTCTTAACACGTAACTGAACCTCAGACAGGTTGGAAAACAGACTCCAGTTAGCTTGTTTCAGTTTCCACCTGCCATGAGTTTGCTCAGGGTTGTCTGAATCGGCACGATCGTTGCCCCACAAGGGAGAGCGTCCACTAAAGTCTCCCAACAACAAAAAAGGGGTAGGTAATTGTTGGATCAAATTCTCAAGGTCATTTTTATTTACATTTATTGATGGGGTCAGATTTATGGAACATACTGTAAGGGACTTAAAAAGAGATACTCTGGCTGCTACTGCTGGTAAACTTATGTTGAGTGAAATTGGGTGAAATCGGACGTTTTTATGAATAAAGAGTGAAACGCCTCTGGAAGATAGAAAATTTAGTGACGAGTAACCAGAGATATCTATAGGTTGTCTCTCTGACAGGAGAGTCTCCTGAATGGCCAACACCTCGGGTCGATGCTCCGTCAGCAGACAGCATAACTCCTCATAATTTGCCCTTATCCCACGTATATTCCATTGTAAGATATCCATAAAAATGAAGTAAAGGAAAGCTAAATATTTCCATCTCTGAGATCACAATTATGTCTCTTTAGTTTTCTGATCCTCATCCATCTCCTCATGGTCCATCAACTCCCCGAAACGGTTCTCCGTCTCCAGAGGTTGATGGTGCTTGGAACAAAGGGGTCCAGGCTTTTGATTTTTCTTCAAACCCCCGGATCCCAAACTGCCAGCCGGCTTCCTCCCCAGCACTGGTTCTTGGATTTTCTCTCTCCCTTTCACCCTTTCCATCCTTTCCCTCTCCTCCCCTGACGCTCCCCTGCTGAGCCACTAAGATCTTGGCTGCCTCTGCGACCACCCGGTCGCTAAAACCTGCCGTCGATGTTGTGGCGGCCTGAGGCATGGCCTCCCTCGCGGCAGGTGTGACCGCTTTAGACACGGCCGTCTACGTGTTGTGATTGACGGTTTTGGACGTGACCGTCGGCACGTTCTCCAGTGTGTCCGATGGGGCTTGAGACCACCCCTCCCCCCCCCCCCCCTGACCAAACAAAGTGAGCATTTTTTCTAGAGTATTCATCTAGAGTAGCACAATGCCTTCAAATCTGCGTCATTTTATTGTTAGCGATTTCCATTGCCGGGTGTGCACTAGGTTCCGTACGAGGTGTGGAACCCGCCACAGACGCAAAGGACCTCTCTCGAACAACCGGCCTACTTTCCGTAACTTTTCTCCTCGCGTCCCCGAAGGAGCAACTCTCAATGGCCCGCACCTTTTGGATCTCCAGCTCCAACTGCCACTGTGGGCAATCTTTGGAGCTGGAAGAATGATCCCCAGCGCAATTCACGCAGCAAATGGGATCTTTGCATTCATTTTCACGTTTGTCTTTAGCGCATTCTCGGCATATTTCTTTGTTTTTACATGTTTTGCTAACGTGACCAAACCTTTGGCAACGGTAGCATCGCAACGGTGATGGTATGAAAGGTGTCACCTTCACCCTAAGGTATCCCACCTTGAGTGACTCAGGCAACTTCGCCATGGCATAGGTCACAAAAAGTGTGTTGATAGGGACACGCTTGGGTCCTTTGGTGACAAATACCCGCTGTACTGCTGTGACCCCCTGGCTGGAGAGCTCATCGCGGATTTCCAATTCGGACATATCAATCAGGTCCTGACATCGGATGACTCCCTTAGAGGAATTCATCCGTCCATGCACAGACAATTTAGCAAGATCCGCACGAGAAACAACATCGTCATAGGAACCTGGAATGTCAGGACCCTAACTGCGGAAGGAAAACTAAAAGAACTGGCCCACGAGCTGGACCACTATCGATTAAATGTTATAGGTATCAGCGAACTGCGCTGGAGAGGCCTAGGTGAAACAACGACCGACAAAGGCCACAAGCTCTATTTCAGCGGTAGAGATGACAGGCACGAACACGGCGTTGGATTCTTGGTCCACAAGAACATTCTAGCCACTGTCATGGGTTGCCGCCCAGTCTCCAGTTGACTCATTACCATCCGCCTGAGAGCAGCCCCTTTCAACATCACCATCATCCAGGCCTATGCCCCAACATCAGACTATGACGACAGCGAAGTGGAGGATTTTTATGAAAATCTACAGGCGGTCCTTGACCAAGTGCCGAAAAAGGACATAGTCATAGTGCAAGGCGACTGGAATGCGAAGGTTGGCCAAGATGCGCACCACAACTGGTAAGACACATGTGGACCCCACTGCAACAACGAGACAAATGACAGGGGTCTGAGGCTGTTGGAGTTTGCCAGATACAACAATCTGGTACTGGCAAACACGCTTGGCCTCCACAAAAACTCCAGACGATGGACATGGCACAGTCCCAACCAAACAGACTACATCATGGTCAAGAAACGCTTCAGATCAAGCATCAACATTGGCAGGACACGCACTTTTCCAGGAGCAGACATCGGAAGTGACCACGATCTCGTGATGATGTCTTTCCGGCTCCACTTGAAAAGAGTAAATACAGCAAAGTGCACTAGACTGCGACCTGGACAAACTGCAAGACCCGGAGGTGGCAGAACTATTTCAGGCCACAATTGGAGGGAAATTTGCACCACTGCTCATTTTGGGGGCTGGTGAAGTAGATGTCAACACCATGACCACCACCTTCAACTCAGCTGTGACAGATGCCACCACTGAGATCCTTGGCAAGCACCGACCAAAGAAGAAGCCGTGGATCACACCTGAACCTTTTGATCTGTGTGATAAACGAAGAGAGATAAAAAAAGAAAAAGAACACCTCACAGGGAGCTGATGTCTACCAAAAAATCAACAATGACATCCCAAAAGGCATGCGCACAGCAAAGGAGAACTGGATAGAAGATCAATGCCAGGAAATAGAGAACAGTCTAAACAAGAACAACAGCAAGAAGGCCTAAATGACTGTGAAGCGGTTGACAAGTGTCAAACAGGCCAACGTCTCTACGATCCAAAGCAAGTCTGGCATACAGAAGAACAAGAAGTCTTGGATAGATGGACAGAGTACTGCTCTGACCTTTACAACCATACACCAAATGGAGACCCATCAGTTCTAGCATGTCCCGAGAACAGAGAAGAAGAAGAAATCCTCCCAATTCTCCGGGAAGAAGTTGAGGCAGCAGTGCAATCGCTAAAGAAAGGGAAGTCAGCGGGAGTGGACAACATACCCGCGGAACTGCTACAAGCAGGAGGAGAAGCGATGATTGATGCCCTCACCATTATCTGTAACAAGATCTGGCAGAGTGGGGAGTGGCCTATACCATGGGCCCAGTCACTTGTCATCACTCTTCCCAAAAAAGGTAACATTCAGGAGTGTGAAAATTACCGCACCATCAGCCATCCCAGCAAGGTCCTCCTGAAAATAATACTCAACAGGTTGAAACCCCAAGCTGAACAAATCATAGCTGAAGAACAAGCAGGATTCAGGGCAGGGCGAAGTACCACTGAACAGATTTTCAACCTCAGAATAATCTGTGAGAAATACCTACAGCACCAACAACATCTATATCATATGTTCATAGACTTCAAGAAGGCGTTTGACCAAGTCTGGCATGCAGCTCTATGGGCAACAATGACAAGGCTACAAGTGCAGTCCTCCACAACAGCGCCATCGGGAACTGGTTCAGAACAACAATCGATGTGCGTCAAGGATGCCTACTCTCTCCAACACTCTTCAACCTCTTCCTAGAGCGCATCATGTCAGATGCTCTTGCAGATCATGAAGGCACAGTCAGCATAGGGGTTAGAGCAATCTCCAATCTTGGTTTTGCGGATGACATTGATGGATTGGCTGGAGAGGAACAAGAACTTGAACAGCTGGTACAGAGGCTTGACACCATTTCCAGAGCTTATTGAATGGAAATAAGTGCAGAGAAGACCAAAATGACGACCAACAACACCAATGGCATCAACACGGACATCAAAGTCAAAGGTCAATCCCTCAACAAAGTGCATAGCTTCAAATATTTAGGAGCCATTGTATCACACAATGGGTCCCGACAGGAAGTCCTCTCCAGGATCGCACAAACAACTGCTGCCCTGACAAGTTTGAAGCCCATTTGGAAAGACAGAGCCATCAGTCTACATTCCAAGGTAAGGCTGCTGCGCTCCCTTGTCATCTCCATCTTCCTATATGCTTGCGAAGCATGGACCCTCACAGCAGATCTCCAACGAAGAATACAAAGCATGGAGATGAGGTGCTACAGAAGACTTCTAGGCATTTCCTAAACCCAACACATCACCAACGACGAAGTCCGACAAACCATCACACAAGCCATTGGACAACACGATGACCTGCTCACAGTGGTGAAGAAACGGAAACTCCGATGGTATGGCCACGTCACCAGATCATCAGGTCTTGCAAAGACTATTCAGCAAGGCACAGTGCAAGGAGGTAGAAGAAGAGGGAGACCGAACAATAGGTGAGAGGACAACATTCGAGAATGGACTGGTTTGACACTGAGCGAAGCCATCGGGGCTGCTGAGGACAGAGAAAGATGGAGTATGCTGGTTAAACGATCATCTGTGGTGCCCCTACGACGTCAGGGTTACGGGACAGGATAGGATAGGATAGGATGCACAGAAACTGTTATTTGTCTATCAACAAAGACGGTCAAATTCCTCTTCAAATGACAGTCCGATGCCCTTTTGGTCGAGCACTCCACCAGATAGGCCACAGATCTAAGGTTTTTCACATCTTTGAAACCCACTGTGCAGACGGATTGGAACTTTATGAATTGCGAACAGGGCAAGCTTGCCCAAAGGCATAGCCGGATCCGCCCCCTCCACAATTAAAAAATGAGGCCAGGCCCCATCCACCCCAGAGTCACAAGCTTTTTGTCTCACGTCCATGTCACTGTCCGTGTCCGTGTCTGAGCCGTCATCGTGCAGTCGTTTTTTTTTTTTGTTGTAGATGCCATGTTTTTAAAGTAGTAATTCATCCCCCTCCCCCTGCTTTTCACCCACCACGGAGTCCAACAAGGGGATGTGTCCAAGCGGAAAATCCAGCAAGGAAACGCACCAGGGCTACATGGGGGTGGGGAGATATACACCCAGACAATCCCGCACTGCCACTACGGTCTTGTTCAAGTTTGACCCATGAGCCGCAGCCTTCTAGCAGAGCTAGAGCAATACACGACCAGCCGCTTGACTGACGCGGGCCACGCCAGCCTCCCGTCTATGAGAAGTTAAGGCCAAAGAAATGTGTTGGTGTGAGGGACCGCAGTCCCTCAGTGACCTCAACCTCCAGAATCCTATTCTCCCCCGACACGGGTTGCCGTGCACGGCAAACGCAGGGGGCCAAGAGAAGGCCACAGAGAAAAATAAGGGTAGACCAAGAAGGAATGATGGAGAAAAGGAAGACAGGAAAAGTCCGGTAAGGCAGAAGAAAGGGAGTCAAAACTGCACAGTATAGTGGGAGAAATTATGTGTGAAAAGAATAAAGGTGAAAGGACCAATAAGACAGAAACAAGACAAAAGAGAAGAAAAGGGGGAAGGCAAGCTTTGTCACCCAGCCAGAGAGAGGCTGGGGAGCCGAGCCCGTGGGGGCGTTTTATAAACAGATTTTTTCAGGCTGCCAGAAATATTTTTTATGTTCTTTTTAATTCTGCAAAATCAGCAAATTACAACGCCAAATTTGTTTGCATGGCACACATCCAAACCACTGTTCAGTGTTACAAACATGCTTTTAGGAAAATCAAAAAAATCCCCATTTTCAACTAACTTATCACCTCCTCTCCTTGCTGTCACTCTGGACCAAACATTGTCTTTTTAGAATCATGTTTCTACTGCCTGTGTGCATTTGTACTTCCTAGAATTGATTACTGTAATTCCTACTCTCTGGCTCTCCTGGCTATTTCGTTCAGAAAATTCAAAAAAGTCCAGAATCATGTGACCCGGTTAATATTCCGTCAAGTAAATTTGACCACGTCACTCTTATTCTGTCCCATCACTGGCTTCAAATGAAGCGGCGTATCCAGCATACAGTTTCCTCCCTTGTTTCAGAGTCCTCAACTCTACTGCCCCTCAATAATATTGCTGACCTTCTTCATATTTATATTCCTTCTAGACAACTTCGCTCTTCCTCTGACACCCGTCTGTTTGCAGTTCCATCTGTGAGTACAAAATCCGATGGTGAACGTGCTTTCTCTTATCAGAGCCCTAGTATTTGGAACAAACGGCCTGTTTCTAACAAATTCATTTTCAATTCAGTCGTTTAAATCCTCTCTTACAACTGTTTTCCTTCCACCGGCTGAAATCGATGAAACAGATCTACACAGTCATAGTTCGGGTGTGAGTGTGTGTGTTAGAGTCATTAATTCTTATATATAAGGTTACTGTTATGAGTTAACGAGTTTTCTTCATTTTGTTTTATAGTTACAGTTGTTCTGAACTCATGTACGCCTAGGGCTAAGTCTAAATAATGTGCATATAATAATAATAATAATAATAATAATAATAATAATAATAATAATAATAATAATAATAATAATAATAATAATAATCAAGAGTTATATGACACCACACTTGACAAACATCAATCAGTGGGCTTTGCACGCCATCTTATACAATATTCAACTGGATCGGGAATGTAATCGTTCGATGAAAATATAAACTGCATGAAATTTAAAGATCCTGATGCTCATGTCCTGAACGGGCTAGTGCCAAAAACCAACCAACCTAGGTAACACTCCAAGGACCTCATCAACCTCGGTCGTTGAGGATCATTCAGTTGTCTTGGCCGCTAGACAAGTAAGCAGCAGGAAAGATAGATCCTGTTCTCGTGCAGCACCTTGAGCTGGAAAGAGCTATATAAGACCAATTAATATAAATAGCCTTGATTGAGCAAACTGGGCTGCTCAGCTTTTTGCTTAAGTGCGCAGATTTCGGCCACGTTGTGAACGCCGTGTTTAACGTTACGTTCAACGATGCAGAAGCACTTTAAAAAACGATTTAATGGCATACTTTACCTCTTCAACGAGTTCAAGTGCTAATGTACATATATAAAGTACACAAAAAATACGGCTGAGGGGGTGTACTAAATGTTTTTGGGTACGTGGTATTTTTTTTAGAACGATATCTACGCATGTAAAAATACATTATTATCCTTGTTGAGAGAGAGAGAGAGAGAGAGAGAGAGAGAGAGAGAGAGAGAGAGAGAGAAAGAGAGAGAGAGAGAGAGAGAGAGGGGGGGGGGTGAGAGAGGGAGAGAGGGAGAGAGAGAGAGAGAGAGAGAGAGGAAGGATAAGATAACAGACGTGAAGCGATCCTTTTTTTTCTTTCTTTTTTTGTCTTTGGAACGATCATAAAAAGATTATTTTTTGCTCAAAGTTCAGATCTTAAAGTACAGTAATCCTTTAACTTGAGAACAAAGTTAATTAGTTAGTTAGTCATTGTTTATAGGTACCAGCAGACTGGAAAGAGCCGAATCAGGACCACAATTAGTTGAAAAACGGATCATCCTTGATCCGTATAAAAGATCTGCTGAAACAATCCTATTGGTAACACTGAACACCAGCCAGTCACTTTACAATAAAGGCATCCCATACAGGTACGCTGAGGCTGTACTCTAATTTATCGGAACCCCGTTTACAAAAACAAAATAGAATATAAACATCATTATAAAATATAAACCAAACTCATAAATATAAAAAGACTATATTTCTAAATAATACTATAGAAATCCTTAGTGACCATTTGGCAGAAAGCGTCCAATATCCCCAAGCTGACCCAGCAGACTCTATACACAAATGAGGAGTTTTGGGAGAGTTTTCAATTAAAAAGAGGTAGGTGACTGGTCTAGCGAAGAAGAAAGTACATGTACATGTAGATTAGTTAGTTACTTAGTTATTCATTGCGTACAGGGTCCAGTGAACTGCAAAGATAGAAAGTAGATTGATAGAACAGATTAGGAACAAGAATGAACAAATGAGAATGACAGAAACAGTGGAAATTTAAAGCACTAAATTTAAACAAAGTGGGGATATTATTTATACAGAAACCCCGGGCAACCACCGAGAGTTCAGAACAGAGGCATGGATTCCTGAATGACCTAGCAAGGTTCATGCTCTTGCAGACTTTATCTACTTTCATCAAGGTACCAGTTTTAGTCCTCAAATATATATATATATATATATATATATATATATATATATATATATATATATATATATATATATATATATATATATATATATATATATATACAACTCTCAATTTCCACGCAAATACTACTAACTCGCAACATCAACATTAAGCAAAGTCACTCCCACTCCAGCTCAATACTATCGATAGTGGTCGATTTGATCGAAAATCACCTAAATGTAAATTGACGATAAATAAATTGATTGAACCGAGCTGAAACGTGATAAGTGACGTTTTCAAACTTAACTCACAAACTACCAAACTGAAACTCTTAATTCCTAACATCAACACGTTTCACTCCCAAGCTCAGCTCAAGACTATGTTGTTATTGCATCTTCGCCGCTTGCAACTAGCGACTCGGAAAGGTTCAGCAGACATGCTCCAGCAAAAAGGTGAAAATTGCGACAACTGCCAAGAAAACGAGCTAGCGAATCATTATTGCACATTGCTCAAAACGACCTGCACAACGTGTGGAAGACGGACGGACAAATGTGAAATCATCGATCACATAAGAGTCAACACATTTCACAAAAA
The DNA here is from genome assembly GCA_036898135.1 of Oncomelania hupensis. Classification (NCBI taxonomy): domain Eukaryota; kingdom Metazoa; phylum Mollusca; class Gastropoda; order Littorinimorpha; family Pomatiopsidae; genus Oncomelania; species Oncomelania hupensis. The sequence continues at coordinate 19,544,637 of CM072522.1, read as the reverse complement.
AAGAGTGTAGCAAAAAAAAAAAGGAACAATTTGTTTTTAACAGGAGTTACCGGGTTAATTTCACTGACCTGTGTGTGGGTGTAGGTGTCTGTGTGTGTGTGTGACTGAGTATATATGAGCGTGGGTTTTTTTCCTTCTGTCTCTCGTCTCATCTTTACCTCATTTATCTTTTTCTGTTCATCCTCTTTCTTCGCTATTCATTCATTCATTCTTTCTCTCCTTTTATCTCTCTCACACACAGAAGATTGATAGGCACGCGTGTTGTGAACTAGCAATGTATTGAGGGCATTGTAAATGCACAATGACGACACAAACCATCCATCCTTATCTTTCAGTTGTGCTGCTGCAAAGTGGGACACGTTCAGAGAGAGAGAGAGAGAGAGAGAGAGAGAGAGAGAGAGTTTTTTTTTTATATCAGTTTATAGTCCCCTCTCTTCCCGAGAGAGAGAGAGAGAGAGAGAGAGAGAGAGAGAGAGAGAGAGATTGGATAGAAACACATACACAGGCAGAGAGAGAGACAGGAACAGACAGATTAGATTAGTTTGATTACTTTAGATTAAAACGAAGGAGGGCGAGAGAAAGAGAAAGAGAGAGAGAGAGAGAGAGAGAGAGAGAGAGAGAGAGAGAGAGAGAGAGAGAGAGATACATACAATTTGTCATCCATCTTCCTATCTAACGTCTCTGACGTATAAAGATGTTTAACGTACATAATTCCATAATGAGCGGACGAAATAAAGAAAAGGATTGAACGATCGGTAAAAATAAATTACAACTTTATTATCCCATCAGGCGTTTTCGAAGAGTTCATCGCTGTCCGTCCTTGCGACCGCTCAGTTCTTTAACCGGATCTTACTCTTCCTCCGCTGAACGGATTTTCACGACTTTTATCGTGTTGGTGAAATATCATAGTGACACCCTTTCATTAATTTTCGGACTTTTTTTTGTTATTATTGGTTTTTGTGAGTTTTTGTTTTGTGGTAATAACCTCTTGTTAACATGATGTACTTGAATCCGGTTCTAGAAACTGATCTACCGCTGAACGATTTTTTAAGAACTGTGGTGTGCAATTCAGAATAAGTTTTTTTCCAGGAAGATACTTTCATTAATGTTCGAACAAATCGAAATTTTCATATTTTAATAGGTGTCGTACTATTCCTTCCTGAGCATAATCCCCGTCCGTCTGTATGTCCACTTCTTTGAACTATGTTATGCTCTTTCCGCTGAACGGATTGTCACGAAATTAAGCGTGTTCTTATGTGAATCAGGGTAGGTACATCCCGCAAGTACGCTTCCATTAATTTTGATAGGAGCCAAAGTTGGATACCGGCAAATGTTTATTTGTTTTTGTTTGCAGTATACTAGTTGTGAGTAGGCCTACCTAATGAGTAAAAATAATTTATTAAATTTGGCTGAAAACCAAGACAAACCATGTCTGCCAAAATAAAATATATGTCCGTAATTTATCACAGCTGTGTCAGGCCCTTCTTCTTCTTCCGATTCTTCTTAACTTCCTCCTTGTGGTTGCTGCTATTGTTGTTGTGTTGTGTTGTTGTTGTACTTCTCTGTCTTCTTTTTCTTTCTCCTCGTCATCTGTTCTTCTTTGTTCTGTTTTTCTTTCTTTCTTTTTCTTTTTTTTTCTTCTTTTCCTTTCTTCGTCTTTATTTTTTTCCTTCTCATTCTTAACAGTCCTCAACCCTTTTCTTCGTACGATTCCTCTGACAATCTTGAATCCTTCGGCATTCTATTACAATTCAAGGATGAAATCGTATTTCAAAAGTAACTTAATCCTTGTCTCCGGCGCTTACCGTGGTGAAATTACCGACAATTGAAGTAGAGATTAGTCTTGAAGTATTATAACTCCTGTTCTGTCTACAATTCTACCTAAAAGGGATCCGCTTTTGCCACGTCCCCTCGACCGTTCCTTTAAAAATTCGCAGTGAGTGTTGCCAACTAAAAAATAAGCTTACGAAAAACGATTATCTTTCGAAAGTATAGTTTGTTTGTTTTTTAAAATAAATAAATTTCGTAGTTTTTGTATCTACTAATAGCAACGGCTAGCCAATAGTCTTGAGCTAAAAATAGCATCTCCCAATCTTCCGGTAAAAGACAGAACCCGTTACAAAATGTTGCTCGTAAGGTTTTTGCTCTTAAATTGGTTAAATAGACCCTACTCTACCCTAGACACCCAAGGCGCATTCTTCAATCCGCATAGTTCACTCAAATAGGGTCAAAGGTCACACGGCTATGGTATTTGATGTACGGTTAAAACAGGGAAATTACTGCCTGTTTAGAACCGAAATAAAAAAAATCAAACTTTAGCGGTTTTTTTGTTGTTTTTTTTTAGTTTATTGTCCCTTTCTATTGGGAAATTCTGGGCCGCCTCCTCTGGGGAAGGCGTAGTCGCACCCTGTGGCGCGCCCAAACCCAACCTACTTAACATTTGTGATTTTTGAAATTTGCTGGGGGAGCAAACCGTAGTACCCGGAGAAAACCCCCGAGACGTTGCCCGAGTCGAAAGTAAATAATATTCGGAGAAACATAACGCCCAGATGCTGGATCGAACCCACACCTGTCAGGTGTCATTGGTTTCTGGCTTGTGGACAAGGCAAGTTAGTCCCACCTCAGCCCACTTGGCCACAACGCTCACCCTTTTTTTTTTATTTGAGCAACGAAAGCCCACCTGTTACGTTTGAGACGCGCAGGATAGATCCGATCGTTTTGTTTTGCAAAGCACGCAATAACAGAGTGCATTTACCTTTGATTTAAGCATCGGGGCTGAATCAACAATCGATTTTAAAAAACAACAACAACAAAACAAAAAACAAACAGTATAACATGTTTGGGGTCAAGCCGCGATCTACGCCATAGCCAGGGGTTCAACTGCTACAACAAGCGAGTCAACGTTATGCAGAGATGCCAACCTGCAGAAAAATCTGTCGGTGAGAAATTTATAAATTGTCAGTAGATCTAAAATTTTGACAGTAGACAAGAGGGATTAAAGGTCCAGGATTGAGATTTCTTATTAAAAATCATATCGGAAAAATCAAAGATGACTGAGCTCCGCAAAAGAATTCTATAATAATCTGTGGTAAAACTTGACCCTGACCGAAGTCAGAAGGATAAGTGATGTCAATTCGCAAAATTTTTAACATCAACCTGCTACGAATCAGAATCATGTACAGCACAATGTTAGAGTTAATTAAAATAAATCCTTTGAGGTTGTGTATCAGCATAAAATTTAAAAAAAAAGGTAAACCTCGTTGATTTCTTTGCATTCTTTTGTCTGCTGCTGCTGCTTCAGCGCAGCTAACAAGGTTGTGAACTACGATATGCAATAAGTTAAACTAATCAAATAGATTTATTACCTTACAAGGTTGTTATATAATATGCTGCATTATTTTATACTGTGACAGTGCCTAAGCGTAATCAGTCTGAAACGTGTAACAGTCCTTTTGCCATAATCATCAGCTGGAAATATATATTCTTGTAAAAAGTATTCTCGCCCTAGGAAAAATGACCTCAGCGTAAATCCGTAAAAAACTATTTGCCACCGGAAAATAATACGGCGAAACCGTGAGGGTTGGCATCTCTGGTTATGACAGGCAGTCATCGAGGGTAGCCGCCAACGAGTTGAGTCGGGAGGGACCAACATACTGGGACTACATCCCCGATAGATTCGGGTTGACTGCAAGGGCGTGTAGTTGCCGAAGAGTTGCTTCGTGAGAGAACAACAGACCGGGATTACGTGGCTGCCGCAAGACTACGTCGATAAACAGTCTCGGAGCTACATCGCCAGTTTTACAGAGAGCGACGAGCGGACGTCGCGTCTACTTCAGCACAGGAACGTATACATCATCACCAGCGTGGTGCAGCGTCACATACGACGAGGACAACGGGGCCGACGTCAGCGAAGGTGACTAGTGACAAGCATCAGCGCTACTGCAGAAAGCGTGCTGTTCTAGAACAGTCTAGAAAGGTGCAGCATAGTCAAGAACTTTCCAGAAAAATATCAAGATGGCTGACTTCTGGCGGAAAGGACTTGAACTGAATCTAAAAGGCAAGCAGCTGACGGAGTACGTCAAGTCTCAGGAGACAATACAAGAAAGAGAACTAGAAGAGCATTACATTACATTACATGGTTATTGCTTTAGGTTGATATGGTTAGACCCGTCAGTCTGCCACAGCCGTTTACAATAAGATCCAGTCATACAACGCAGGTCAGAGTAAGGAACAAACTCGAAAATCTCTGAAGGGAAATCGAGATGCAGAGCTTCTTTAGCCGCTTTGTCCACTGCAATATTGCCGCGGATGCCCATGTGATCAGGTATCCAAATAAAAACTATCTTTTTACCCCCAGAAACTAGTTGTATATGGAGGTCATGGATCTCTACCAGAAAAGGGTGTGATATCTTTCTGGTGAAAAGAGCATGGAGTGATGACAGTGAATAAGACATGATTAAAAACGATGTTCTTTTGGATTGATAAACCTGTTTCAGAGCTAGATGGATTGCCTTGAGCTCAGCTGTATAAACAGAACAAAAATCAGGTTGACGCTGTTGCAAAGGCTGGTCTAGGTGTCTCCCAGAGACCGACGCAGCAGCAACCGAGTCTCCTTTCTTTCACCCGTCTGTAAACAGTTTTTCATATCCTGGGTATAAAGCACACTGTTCTAAATAAAGTTGGTTTTAGACGGTTTCAGCTGTATTGTTTATGAGGAAAGCGGATAATTGCCAGTTTATGCTTGGGGTACGTAATTTCTATGGAGGAGCTTCATTTCGAAGCTCATCATCGTTGATGTAAGCAACACCGATGCCTGCATTATTGAAATGAGCATGCATTCTGATGCCAAACGGAGGAATTGCGTTAGGTTGGGCTTCAAATTTAGAAATCCTGACAGACCTCGGGACACAGTTCGTCTTTGACTGCATGAAGGAGGTCAAAAGACTACTGAGCATCCGGCATTTAACTACGACACCATACCATCCAATGTGCAACGGGCTCGTCGAAAAGTTTAATGCTACGCTAAAGTCCACCCACCCTGAAGAAACTGTGCAGCGAGCAGCCCAGATAATGGCATTGCTACTGTACATCAACGCCTTACTTTTCGCCTACAGAGAAGTACCGCAGGAGTCCACCGGCTTTTCTCCGTTCGAGCTGCTGTACGGAAGAAGCATCCGAGGACCGATGCACATCCTGAAAGAAAAGTGGACGAAAGAAGTAGAGACACCAGAGGTGAAGAACAGTTACCAGTACGTGTTTGAGCCACGGGAAAAGCTGGAGCAGACTCTCGAGAGCCAGAGAAAATCTGAAGTCCCAGGACTGTGGAAAGCACTACTATGATCGTAGGGCTGTGAACAGGAAGTTCAAACCTGGCAACAAAGTGCTGGTGCTGCCACCTACCGATTACAATAATTGCTGATGCAGTGGAAAGGCCCGTACGAAGTGGAGACCGTGGTGGGGATCAACGACTACAAGGTGAAGGTCGGCCAGCATTCCAAGATATACCACGCCAACCTCCTTAAGCTGTACGTGGAAAGGCCATCAGAGACTGTACACGCAGCAACAGCAGCCGAGATCGACGACAGCTTTGACAGCGAGGATCTGTTGGAACTTTGAGACTTCAACCGCAAGAAAGGCATCGATGATTTTAAGGGTCAAAAGATGGACCTCAAGGACCTTATAGGCGAGTTTCCCCATAGCTTTGATGATGCCCCAGGCTCTACAACTTTGGTCGAACATGAAGTCCGCCTTACCTCAGATATTCCCGTTCGATCTAAACCCTTCCCGATCCCTTTCAAGGCCGGCGAATCCTTGAAGAAAGACATCGATGAGATGTTGAAGATGGGCATCATCAGGGAGTCCAGTTCCCCCTACGCGTCCCCTGTCGTGGTCGTGAAGAAGAAGGACGGAAGCAACAGAGTATGCATAGACTACAGGAAGGTTAACAAGATCACCGTTTTCGACCCCGAGCCGATGCCTACTGCAACAGACTTCTTCTGCAAATTATCGGGGTGTAAAATCTTCTAAAAGGGTGACCTCAGCAAGGGTTATTGGCAAGTCCCCGTACGTCAACAGGAAATACCAAAGACCGCTTTTATAACTCCTGATGGGACCGTACGAGTGCCTAAGGATGCCCTTTAACATGGTCAACAGCGGTGATACCCTGAAGAGAGGAATGAAGAAGATGCTCAAAGGGATGGACAACGTCGTGTGTTACTGGGACGACCTGTTAGTCTACACCCAGACCTGGAAAAAGCATCTGATGACCTTGAGGGAGCTGATTAACCGTCTTACAGAAGCCAACTTGACCGTGAGATAATAATAATAATAATAATAATAATAATAATAATAATAATAATAATAATAATAATAATAATAATAATAATAATAATATCCTATCCTATCCTGTCCCATAACCCGAAGGTCGTAGGGGCACCACAGATGATCGTTTAACCAGCATACTCCATCTTTCTCTGTCCTCAGCAGCCCTCATGGCTTCGCTCAGTGTCAAACCAGTCCATTCTCGAATGTTGTCCTCCCACCTCTTTTTCGGTCTCCCCCTTCTTCTACCTCCTTGCACTGTGCCTTGCAGAATGGTCTTTGCAAGGCCTGATGATCTGGTGACGTGGCCATACCATCGGAGTTTCCGTTTCTTCACCACTGTGAGCAGGTCATCGTGTTGTCCAATGGCTTGTGTGATGGTCTGTCGGACTTCGTCGTTGGTGATGTGTTGGGTATAGGAAATGCACAGAAGTCTTCTGTAGCACCTCATCTCCATGCTTTGTATTCTTCGTTGGAGATCTGCTGTGAGGGTCCATGCTTCGCAAGCATATAGGAAGATGGAGATGACCAGAGAGCGCAGCAGTCTTACTTTGGAATGTAGACTGATGGTTCTGTCTTTCCAAATGGGCTTCAACCTTGTCAGGGCAGCAGTTGTTTGTGCGATCCTGGAGAGGACTTCCTGTCGGGACCCATTGTCTGACACAATGGCTCCTAAATATTTGAAGCTGTGCACTGTGTTGAGGGATTGGCCTTGTACTTTGATGTCCGTGTTGATGCCATTGGTGTTGTTGGTCATCATTTTGGTCTTCTCTGCACTTATTTCCATTCCATAAGCTCTGGAGGTGGTGTCAAGCCTCTGTACAAGCTGTTCAAATTCTTGTTCCTCTCCAGCCAATCCATCAATATCATCTGCAAAACGAAGATTGGAGATTGCTCTGCCCCCTATGCTGACTGTGCCTTCGTGATCTGCAAGAGCATCTGACATGATGCGCTCTAGGAAGATGTTGAAGAGTGTTGGAGAGAGTAGGCATCCTTGACGCACACCGATTGTTGTTCTGAACCAGTTCCCGATGACGCTGTTATGGAGGACTGCACTGGTAGCCTTGTCATACAGGCTTTTGATGACTTCTATAATTTTAGGGCTGATGTTGTACACTTTCATGGTTGCCCATAGAGCTGCATGCCAGACTCGGTCAAATGCCTTCTTGAAGTCTATGAACACATGATATAGATGTTGTTGGTGCTGTAGGTATTTCTCACAGATTATTCTGAGGTTGAAAATCTGTTCAGTGGTACTTCGCCCTGCCATGAATCCTGCTTGTTCTTCAGCTATGATTTGTTCAGCTTGTGGTTTCAACCTGTTGAGTATTATTTTCAGGAGGACCTTGCTGGGATGGCTGATGAGGCTGATGGTGCGGTAATTTTCACACTCCTGAAGGTTACCTTTTTTGGGAAGAGTGATGACAAGCGACTGGGTCCATGGTGTAGGCCATTCCCCACTCTGCCAGATCTTGTTACAGATAATGGTGAGAGCATCAGTCATCGCTTCTCCTCCTGCTTGTAGCAGTTCCGCTGGTATGTTGTCCACTCCCGCTGACTTCCCTTTCTTCAGCGATTGCACTGCTGCCTCAACTTCTTCCCGGAGAATTGGGAGGATTTCTTGTTCTTCTCTGCTCTCGGGACATGCTAGAACTGATGGGTCTCCATTTGGTGTATGGTTGTAAAGGTCAGAGCAGTACTCTGTCCATCTGTCCAAGACTTCTTGTTCTTCTGTAAGGCAAATGCCAGACTTGCTTTGGATAGTGGAGACTTTGGGCTGTTTAACACTTGTCAGCCGCTTCACAGTCTGGTAGGCCTTCTTGCTGTTGTTCTTGTTCAGATTGTTCTCTATTTCCTGGCATTGATCTTCTATCCAGTTCTCCTTTGCTGTGCGCATGCCTTTTCGGATGTCATTGTTGATTTTTCGGTAGACATCAGCTCCCTGTGAGGTGTTCTTTTTCTTTTTTAACTCTCTTCGTTTATCACACAGATCCAAAAGTTCAGGTGTGATCCACGGCTTCTTCTTTGGTCGGTGCTTGCCAAGGATCTCAGTGGCGGCATCTGTTACAGCTGAGTTGAAGGTATTGGTCATGGTGTTGACATCTACTTCGCCTGCCCCCAAAATAAGCAGTGGTGCAAATTTCCCTCCAATTGTGGCCTGAAATATTTTTGCCACCTCCGGGTCTTGCAGTTTGTCCAGGTCGAACTTCAGCCTAGTGCACTTTGCTGTATTTACTCTCTTCAAATGGAGCCGGAAAGACATCATCACGAGATCGTGGTCACTTCCAATGTCTGCTCCTGGAAAAGTGCGTGTCCTGCCAATGTTGATGCTTGATCTGAAGCGTTTCTTGACCATGATGTAGTCGATCTGGTTGTGATGTTCCCCGCCGGGACTGTGCCATGTCCATCGTCTGGATTTTTTGTGGAGACCAAGCGTGTTTGCCAGTACCAGATTGTTGTATCTGGCAAACTCCAATAGCCTCAGACCCCTGTCATTTGTCTCGCTGTTGCAGTGGGGTCCGCATGTGTCTCCCCAGTTGTGGTGCGCATCTTGGCCAACCTTGGCATTCCAGTCGCCTTGCACTATGACTATGTCCTTCTTCGGCACTTGGTCAAGGACCGCCTGTATATTTTCATAAAAATCCTCCACTTCGCTGTCTTCATAGTCTGATGTTGGGGCATAGGCCTGGATGATGGTAATGTTGAAAGGGGTTGCTCTCAGACGGATGGTAATGAGTCTACTGGAACTGGGCGGCAACCCATGACAGTGGCTAGAATGTTCTTGTGGACCAAGAATCCAACGCCGTGTTCGTGCCTGTCATCTCTACCGCTGAAATAGAGCTTGTGGCCTTTGTCAGTCGTTGTTTCACCTAGGCCTTTCCAGCGCAGTTCGCTGATACCTAGAACGTTCCATCGATAGTGGTCCAGCTCGTGGGCCAGTTCTTCTAATTTTCCTTCCGCAGTTAGGGTCCTGACATTCCAGGTTCCTATGACGATGTTGTTTCTCGTGCGGATCTTGCTAATTTGTCCATCAGTAGCATACTTTTCACCTCCGTCCTGGTGGCCAACGGAAGGCGCGGTCCTTGTTCCGGGCGACGACCGATCCGGCATGGAATTAGTGGATAGCCTCATCATGTGTTGTGTCTTGGGCAAAAAAGACCTGGCAGGGCCCAATCCTCTCCAGGCTGTTGGCCACAGCCGAAATCCACGAATACAGTGTGGCTCGCCTTGGCCCTGAGCACGTGGTCGTTGAACCTGTAGTAACGTGAGGTTCCTCCGCCCTGGCCGGTGACTTCTGTGTAGAAGACTTTCGCCCAGTGATGCCGTGCTAACATCACCCCTGTTAGTCGCCTCTTACGACACGCCGGAAAACGTTGGGTCTATTCTATTTGCCCGAACCCACAGAGATTATAATAATAATAATAATAATAATAACGGGTTCTTGTATAGCGGGTACTCCAGCCTACGACCAGACTCACCACGCTTTACATAGTCATGACATAAAAATACATGCACTCGATCAAACATCGCTTTTGTTACGATACACCAAAAGACGGAACAGTAAAACTAAGAACTATTTACAACTATGTACAAAAATGACAAAAAAGACAAAAATAGAATAGCAAAAACTTATTCACCGCTATTTGTATGCCTGGATAGACCCAGGAAAGGAAAACAGTATAAATATTTACAGCTGTGTACACACTTACGGATCAGACAGAAACAAAAGAGGACAGAATGGCAGCGGGATACAAATCAGTCTGAATAATGCAGTTTGAAGAGGTGGGTTTTGAGGGTCTTTTTGAATGCCTGTGTTGATTGTATGTTGCGGATATGGGAGGGAATGGAATTCCACTGCTTGGGTGCAGAGTAAGTGAATGCACGTTGGCCGTATTTCTTAGTGCGGGTGACGAGAACTTTGAGTGTGCGAGTGTCAGCAGAAGATCTTAAAGTGCGTGAAGGAGAGTAGACAGACAGTAGATCAGCAAGGTAGGAAGGACAAGAACCTGTGAAGAAGTTGTGACAGAGAACAGAGAGTTTGTACTCTATGCGTGCTTGCACAGGAAGCCAGTGAAGGGAATGTGAGGTGTGATGTGATCGCGTTTCTTTTCTCGGAATACTAGTCCAGCTGCTGAGTTCTGAACCTTTTGTAGTTTGTCAATGATGTGTTTTTGGGGAGCCAGCGAGGAGAGAGTTGCAATAGTCAAGACGAGAAAGGACGAGAGCGCAGACTAGGGTTTTTGTGGCAGTGACTGTAAGATAGTGGCGAAAGGAGCTGATTTGGCGTATGGCCGTGTATGCAGAGCGACAGACGTCCAGAGATCAGAGATCCAGCAGGAGCATTCTGGGAACTGACAACATCGACTTCATCGGACATTCGATGGAAAAAGGAAGCAATAGATGATGCACTGACTCCAGGAAAGTTTACTAGATCACTGTCTTTGACCCTAAGCCGATGACAACCATAACAGACGAGGGCATTGACGTGTGGATGAACTGAGGACATTGACAGTATCCAGACAGACTGAAATAAGTTTTAAATCTGGACTTTGTGCATTGTGTCTCAACGTTGTTGACAGAAATGAAGTAAATTTCTTCTTGTGTAGGGGGCAATGTTACGTTTGAGACGCGTACGATAGATCCGATCGTTTTGTTTTGCAAAGCATGCAATAACAGAGTGTATTTACCTTTGATTTGATTTTGCGTTGCTGTTAGAAGAAGCGTTGCATAATGTTGATAATTTTCGTTCATCGATATTATTGGAGAATTTTCTAGAGTTACTTGTTTGCTGTCGATCGAAGCAAGTAGATAAGTCTAGTGGTAGGTAAGAGATTTGTCTAACCTAAATAAAGTTATATGACGTAAGACAGTGCATAGTTCCGGTGACGAGTTTTATTCTGATTGGCTGTGATTGCGTCACGCTGGAATGTTCGGAATTTCTCTGGAGTATAGAGAGACTCCCGTCCCCTATACGCTTAATGTGTCCGGGGACGTAAATTTACTCAAAAAAAAAAAAGAGAGATAGTAAAAAACAGTGTGAGAGTAAGAGTGAAAAAGTGACTGATAGAGATTTGTGATGATTGTACGCAGTTGTTGATGTATGCTGAATTACATTACATGGTTATTGCTTTAGGTCCAGATGTATGCTGAATAAAGTTGGAAAACTTCATACGACGAGTCCTGCCTTGTTGCTGAGTGAACAGATTGCGTGGATAAACGAATCTGAGTAACACTTATCAAGATTCAAGCATCGAAGCTGAATCAACAATTGATTTAAAATAAAAAAAAAAAACAAAAAAAAAAAAAAAACAGTGTAACACCACCGTAGCATTGTTTAATGTAATAACAATGTGAATAAATCCCTTTTCGCCAAAAGTATACAACTCTTTGAATTGGGGCCTTTCAGCATATTTCGCGTTTGAAACGGAGGGGGAAAAGCGACAATAGTTACAACAAGACGTGAAGAAGTGCCGATACCTTTAACGTACAGTGGCGACGTTATCCGTTATTACGGCGAACAAATAACAGGCAAACGGATTAGACGTTAACTGCTGAGCGACGCGAAGGCGTGTGGGTTGTTTGTTTTTTTCCTGCATCCATGTGTGGCGGATCTTGTGGCATTTCTAGTTGCCGGGGCCTTTGACGTGCCGAACGGCGTTCATCCATTTATATCTGGGGCCGAATAATGCCAAACATCTGACAAATTAAAAATGACAATCACTAGTCCATACACTGAGTCTCCAGCTGTATCGTATTGTAACTTGAGCTGTATCAGCAGGGGTCTGTTACCGTTTTACTGCGAGAATTAGCCGTTGTTAATTTGGAGAAATTGCTCATTGAAATAAGGGTCAGACTTAGAATGTAAAAGAACTAGTTCATCCGCAATTCGTATTGTCGTAGTCCAACGACCGGATTCTTTAAAGTGCCGCGATAGTCTTTAGCCATTTACATGGTGGGAGAAATAACTGACAAAGCGATTAGAGGTTAACTGCTGAGCGACAACGAGGCTTGTGAGTATTTTTCTTGCATCCGGTGTTGTGGCCAAATCGATCGCCAGGTCGGTCTGCGTTAGCACGTGCAAATAGTGATTGCTGATAAGACTTCTCCACATGACATGTGTGTCTCCACATTGGCTTGTTTTGGACACAGAGAGAAAGCGGGTGAGTGAAAGAGAGATAGAGAGAGAAAGACAGATAAAGAGACAGGGAGACAGATACAAAGAGAGAGAGAGACACACACACACAATGAGAGTACAAACCGAGGTCTAGTATGTAAACACACGAACGGACTTGAAAGATCCTGATACTCATGTCCCAGACGGGTGAGTGCCAGCTACTTAAATAATACACCCAACAAGCACTAGGTCCTTCCATTCCCCTCCCCACCCCATGGGTCGCCCAGTATTGGGATCAGTTGTCTGAGGCGTTAGGAGGCTTCTCGGGCAGCTTGAGTTATCCTATTTCGGCCAGTGTTCTGAGCAGCTCTTGAGGTAAAAAAGCGCTACATCATAACAATTCTAATACTAATTATAATAATAATAAAGTAACCCTTGGTTGTATTCAGTATTTGATTGATTGATTTATTGTTGCTTTAGGTCCAGCGGACTCTTCCGAGCCAAATCAGGACCGGACAACCCCCGATCCGCATAAAAGATCTGCTGAAACAACCCCAGTGGAAAAATTGAATGCCCTCCACCGGCCAGTCACTTTACAATAAAGACATCCCACGCGGGGGACGGCTGAGGGTTTACCTCAACTACGCGAACCCCCGGTTACAAAAACAAAATAGAATACAAACATCATTATAAATCATCAACAAAACACATACATATTAAATGCCTATATTGCTAACTAATACAGTCATAGGAAGCCCTAGTGACCACCCGGCAGAAAGCGTCCAACACTCCCAAGCTGATCCAACAGACCTCATACACAAACAAGGAGTCTTGTCCAGGAAGAGTTTTCAAGAAAAAAGGTAGGTCATTGATCTAGCGAAGAAGAAGATAGTATAGCAGAGTGATAGGACAGAGCAGGAATGGGAAAGAGTAAATGAGGAAGACAGCGACAGTGGGAATTTAAAGCACTAAATTTCCAGAAAGTGGGGATACTATTTATACTGAAAACCCCCGGCACTCCAACGGAGGTACTGTTGCCGCAGTGAATCTGTCTTGCCTACAAAGGAAAGACAGGTTTTCAACTGTGGCTTTCACTTTTCCCTTTATAGGTTTGAACAATCTACAGGGTTGTATTCAGTAAACCACAGAAGAGGACTACTACTACTACTACTACTACTACTACTACTACTACTACTACTACTACTACTACTACTACTACTACTACTACTACTACTAATAATAATAAAAATAATAATAATAATAATAATAATAACTAGAAATGACGACGTCATAATCTTCCCGTGCGTATTGTGAAATAATCTGCTTTATTCTCAGAAGGTTCCTACTAACTTGATATTAGTTTGTAAACAGTTTTTAACGATCCAATTTCACGTATACACGCATTCATCAGTAGGCCTATCGTATACAATTACACAAGTTGAGACAGAGAGATAAACTTAAAACACTGAAGAGTAAAATACACAACAGTTGGAACACAACACCAATATACGTTTCGCTAATTTTATGGTTATCTTCTTTCTCACTCAAGTAATAGAATAATAATTAAAACGGAGTTCAAGAAAACTGTAAGTCCTAAAGTAAAACAATAATAAATAGCTGAAATAAAATATATAATCTTATTTTGCTCTGAAGCATTCCCGTTTCCGCTCTGACAGAAAATTACATTAATTAATTTATGAAAATATTGTATGCATTTACAAAATTAGTTTCAACATTATATTTCCAACAAGTATTTTAAATCATTCAAATTACCGTGTCTGTCATTAATAGAATCCAGAATCACACCAGTGAAAAATAGAAGTAGCCTACACAGTAACACAATATTTTCAAGTCACACAAAATAAGCATTCACCCTTTTTCCACTTTCTAACTTACATTCTACTAATACACCATATCCTAGTCCTATTTCACCAAGTCACAGACACTCTCAGATGCATACTAGAACAATCTTATGTTCTCCAAACAGTCTTTATATACCTCTGTCTATCACCAAGATATTCCTGAACTAGGAAATATAGTATTGACCCAATGCGAATACATACGTCACGTGTAACAGCCGCCACTTGCGTACTTACTGTAAAACAAGTGATGCATACACAAATATAAATATTTACCAATTCGCTTCGTGACAGACCTCACGATGATTACGTCACTCGATTTGCTTCAGTTTGGTTTACCTTGGAGGTACAAGTAAAGTCTAAGTACATATCAAACTTGAACCATATCCCTTCAGTAATGTAAGAGAAAATTAGATAAAAACCCAGCAACTTATGTCACTATGAAGACGTCAACCGATATAATGGGGTTCACTATTTCCTAACTAAATATTAAGTTTCAAAGAAATTCGTCCATTAGTTTCAGAGAAGTACGCAAACATAACCTCCGGACACCAGTGGTCGGACACTGGACGACGGACAAAGCCAAAAACAATAGCTCCCGAGCTGAGCTTAAAGCTCGGGAACTAATAATGCTATCACGCGTTTTTTATTCAATAGAACTCAAAGCGCCCGATCTGAAGAGCTCGCTATTACAAAAGACAGAAGAGAAATCAAAGTTTATTCTTTGAAATGTAGAATGACTGCATCCAAAAACATCACTGAAGGGAAGAAACCGGAGTACCCGGAGAAAACCCTCGGGTGTACTGAGAAGTCTCGTACCTAAATCACGTAAGTTCGGGCTATGCTGGGTTCGAACCCCGACCTCCGGCATAGGAAACCAGCATTCTATCAAATGTGCTAACAGGCCACCCCCAGTCAGAACCAGTAGCTGGGTGTGTGTTAGAACCACGATACCACACAGCAAGGAAATTTGGTTTCCTCGGTTGTCACGCAGCGTTTGGTGATCAATGACAGTAGTGGAGGGCAAAACGTCGTTTAAATGCCAGTCGTCTCTGTGTGCCTGTCACGTATGTCACGTGCCTACTGCCAGGTTCACACACACATACCAATTCCTACTGTCACGCCACTTGTCACGCGAAGGGAAGTAAGGTGACTGGCGCACATGGACGATATAAACCAGAATTTTGCCTGCCTGCCTTGTCTGCCTGCTTGTCTGTCTGTCTGTCTCTCACTCACTCTTGAAACGCGCGCCTTACCAACGCAAAAATGTCTTCCTTTTTCTGTCCTAACCCCAGAACTTTTAAACAGTAACTGACAAACCATTTATACAAAGTTCCGTTCTCTCTCTCTCTCTCTCTCTCTCTCTCTAAATAGATTCCTACGCCAGAGTTCACAAGAAGTAGAAATATAAAGGGGGAGATCATTTATGAAGATAGAAAATAACTAAGGTCCTAAAACAGATCCTTGCGGTACTCCAGCTGTAACAATTTCAATTTGTTAGTCTGTCGGTAAGAGGTAGAATACTGATCCGTATATAGTCATCTACATTACATTCTCAAAATATAGACTTAAACTCTCCTCCTCATTACAAAAATGGGCTAGTGAACTACAGGAATGGACTGAATACAACCACATGGCCCTCAATCCAGACAAAACAAAATCCATGCTAATTACAACAAGACAGAAAAGACAAAATGTATCTATAAAACTTCTTCCATTAAAAATTGGCAATACAATAATTGATGAAGTACAAAATCATACGCTTCTTGGAGTAATTTATAGACAATAATTTGTCCTGGATAAAACATTTCAAATATTAGTAAAACTATTTCTAAAAAGGACTTACCAATTAATTATCAAGGATAAAGCATTTATTAAATTTACATTCTCGTAAACTGTTTTATTCCGGTCATATTCAATCATGTATTAATTATTCTTCTACTATATGGGATTCTGCTACTGGCAATGCAATGAAACCTTTAATTAGAATTCACAAACGTGCAATTTAACCAGTTATACTTTAACAAAAAAATATCTCCAGATGACTATAAACGGATCAATATTCTACCTCTTACCGACAGACTAAAATTTAATAAAGGTGTTTTCATGCACAAGGTCCTTTCCGGCAATGCACCTTCCTATCTTTCTTCTCTTTTATCAAAAAAACACCTGCCAGATCGTCCAAAACATTAAATGTTCCAATTCCAAGAATTGATCTCTACAAAACTAGTCTAGCTTATTCCGGTTCCACTTTGTGGAATAACTTCCCTGAAGATCTCCGCACTCCAGCATCTAAATTTACATCATTTAGAACATGTCTCCTAAACCACATTAAACATTAAATACACATTAATTGTTAATGTTGTTGATTGATATTAACAACATTAATTTGATTTCAATTGTTTGAAAAGGATTTTATCTAATGATGACTGTTTGTTATTGTTCCATGATGTGAATGTTATAACCTTGAGTTGTATTTAATAGTTATTGTTAAAGCCCCAAGTGCAAGATGTAAAAAAGCGCATCCAGCGCTTATTCGTTTACCCTTGCAAAATAAAATTGTTATCTTATCTTATCTTATTTTACATCTCTCTCTATTCACTTAAACCCACCATAATTAAACGCACGCACAGAGAGAAAATGTCTCTACAACTTTAATAGCATCTGACAATGTGTCTGTAACGAAAAGGGGTATTTTAGACTTGTCATGCGTGTATGCGTGAATCTGCGTTTTCTCCCGGCTCTCAACTTCACTAACTCGTAACAATAAATTAAGCTGTCACCCCTCTATTAAACGATAAACATAAATCAATACAATAGCACAAAACACAAAGTCAACAAGAATCAAATGGAATAAATACAACTGCTTCTACTCACGTCTTTTCGCAGAATAAATCCGTTGAAAAAATAAATATATATACACTACTCATAAATAACACAGAATTCCCAGTCACCGTCGCCAGAGAGACAGAAAACGAAAATTATAAATAGTCACAATGTAGTTATGTTCGATACTCTAGTCTCTTCTCTGCCTACGCCATATTCTATCTCTGCTCCTCAATCCCCTCAATCTCCTTCTCCTCAGCCTTCCTTCTCTCCTCCTCGTCCTCCTCTTCTTTCTCATCCTCGTCCGTCTCTCCTCAGTCTTCTTTTCTCCTCCTCGTTCTCCCCTCCTCGGTCTTTTTCTTCTCCTTCTGCGTTCTCTTCTTCTTAGGCGTTCTCTTCTTCTAATGCTTCATCTTCCTTTGCTTTCTCTTCTTCTTTTCTTTCTTCTTCTTCTTCTGCTTCGTCCTCCTCTTCTTCTTCCTCGTTTATTCTTCTTCTCTCTTCTTCTTCTCCTTCCTCTCTATTCTTCTTCTTCTTCTTTATTCTTTTTCGTCTGCTTGTCTGTCCTCTTTATCGTTTTCTTCTTCGCCTATTCTCAAAGCCCCCGCAGCAGTGGAGGCATGGTGGCCGAATGGTTAGACCGTTGGTTTGCGGATCGGAAGGTCCCGGGCTCGAGCCCAGGCCGGGGCATTGTGTTGTGTCCTTGGGAAAGACACTTTACTCCTGTTTCCTACTCCTTCGGATGAGAGTATAAACCGAGGTCTAGTCTGTGTCGCATACATTACATCATAACGGACTTTAAATATCCTGACGCTCATGTCCTAGACGGGTGAGCGCCGGTAACAAGAAACCCAGCATGCACCTTGGTAAAAAGTGCCATAATGATCAACAGGATTGATTGTGGGCATATACGGCAAAACAAACACACGAAACAGCATGAGACTTCTGCAGACAAAGGAGTTAACCACAATTAAGTTTCTTGATACATAAACTTTCTTGGGACCATTACATATACCTCTCTCTCTTCTGTGACACGACCCGTGCAGCCACACAATGAATTTCATCCATAGCGAATACAGTTCACAACGTAAACAAAAATTCTACAACTAATTATAACGATTGTTTATTACGTCAATGACACAAATTAATTTCATTTATACAAATAAACTTAATACTTTACACTGCAATTGTAGTTTCAACTTCAAATGAAATAATTATCCGAACTACGCTAGGTGAATGTAACCTTGATTTAAGTTTGCTAAATGCAAAAGTAAGATATTTATATCAGCCGAAGTAAATTGCCATTGAGGTAAAAGAAAGAGCTACTGATCCTGTGGGGCCGCTAAGTATTTATAAAGTTGACGAAGCGATGTCTACCAATCCACCAGTATATTATTTAAGACAAAGAAGTGATGGCAAAGCACCACAAAGAAACTTTGTAAAAGAAGAATTACAGATAGTTTCTAATGACACTGAGCTATTAAAACCTCCTATTTAAGGAAATACATAAGAATCAAAACAATGGACACATTAAGAAGCTTGGAAAGTATTTGTATGGAATATTTTGCTACCCCACACATGAACATGTTAGAAGAAGCGCGCTGGAAAATCTGTTTGGAATGCTTTATGAACCATGCAGATATTTGTAGTTATAATCGCTTCTCTGAACAATATAAATTGATGAAGATTGCAAATTTCTATGCAAAAGAGCCTTCAAAAGAGTTTTTATGAAACCTACAGAAGAGAAGTATAAAGGATGCGACTTGAACTCGTGCACATATTACTTTGATTGTTTATGGGGAAGATTTATTTTATGCAAGCCCATACAATAAACCCACAAGTAGTCAAACAAACTGTGATTGAGAGAATAATGCTACTGTCATCATGACTGTGCATTTGACTGCATCTGTTGTTGCAATTGTGATGGTAATAAAGTTAGGGTTAGTTCTTTTTTGTATTCTTTAAATTCTCTTTAGGATTTTGGAATCAATTAAAAATGATAGACAGAAAAAGTCCTCTTATGTTTGACAATGTTTTTAAGACCTTAACTCCTTACAATTTTGGAAAGCCAAATTGGCCTTAAATCTTTAAAGAATAACTACAAGTTTGTGGAGGAGAGCTTTATTTCTTGTAAACCACCCGTGAAAATTCGTGTTTGTGCTCAGGTGACATTTGTTAAACAGAAAATTTTGAAGAATCTTTGACTGTGGGTTTCTTCTCCTCAAAGTGAAGTGTTGAAAATGGCAGATTTAAACAATTCTAATGTTGTATTAATTCAGAAGTTTCAAGAAAGTGTAGAGCAAGCCCAGCTCAAGGGCTCTGGATGGACAGAAGGAACTTTAGAATCGCTAGAACTACATATTACAAAGTACAAACTGATTTAAGGAAAGTTTGATATCACTATCTCTAAAGAAATTTCAGTCAAGAAGGCTGTATTAAATATTAAAACCACAGATCACATGTGTTTAATGTGGTGTGTATGAGCTAAATTATTTCCTATAACTTCTAAGGCACATCCAGAGAGATTGGAGCAGTATAAGGAACACGTAACAAAATTAAATATTAAGGACATCAGCTTTCTTGTTACCATAAAAACATTGATAAATTCGAATTACAAAACTCGCCTATAACAGTCAATGTATATTCTTGGGACCCTGAATCAAAACTTGTGCCTTTACGAATCTCTCATAATACTCCATCGTTTTCAGATTTAAAACATCATGTTGATCTTTTAAAAATTACTCAATCAACAACCAATCCATTAAATTCCTCACTGGAATTACGCACAGTCTTACATCGCAGAATGTTCTACAGCCTTCGAGAATGTAATCATCTGTTACTAAATAGATCGCGAATCTTCGATCAATAAACAAGAATTATGTAAGGACCCTTCCAGCAACAGCATAGCTCAAAGAAACATAAACGCTATAATTGCACGCTTGTGCCTAAACACAATATTCGTAATCCTAGTGCGCGTCTCAATCTTAACCTATGGGAATTCATACCCCATTGGGCCGGACCACAAACCTTCCATATCCTAAAGGAACGGGAAGTTTGTGATAAAATTGATAAATAACATCAAAAATGAGACTGATTAAGGCTTCCTAACAAAACCGCTGTGTCCGCGCCATCACCGTGCTTTGTATTACTAAAACTGCTTGACGACAAGCCAAGTTACTTAGGAAAATTATGACTAATTCCTATGTTATTATTAAACTTAATACAAATGTATCAACTTCGAAATAAAATCTCCCTCCCGTGAAGATCCATTAGAAACAAACTTATAACGAATACATTAATAGTTATTTATTATTCATGTTTTTTCCAGCCCTTTTCCAGTTCAAGAGCTGCTCAAGGCGCTGGCCAAAACAGAATATAACTAATCACCCAAGGTGTCAACTTGCTGCTTGATGTATATTGTCTAACGCCTCAGACGACTAAGCAATGCTGGACGACCGCGATAAAATGAGGTCTGATGCTTGCTTGATGTGTTTATATAACTGGCACCCATTCGTCTAGGACATGAGCATCAGGATCTCCGATGGAATGCTTGCATGCACAAACTATACCTCGTCCAAATGTTAAAAAAAACCAGAACCTTTCACTCAAGGCGCAAACTTGCAGCAAAAAGCGCACTGTCAAAACGCCCCGAACAGCCGAGAGGACTTAAGGACCTGCGCACTCATTTGAGCCTATCACCTGCCCTGCTGACAGAATGAGAATGACCGAGTTCTTTAAACCTTAAAATAATGAAATTTGTTTTACTCTCGCATCAATGTTCGTGGTGGTGATGATAATGATGTTAACGACGACAATAATGATAATAATGACGATGATGGTCATGATGGTGCAGCTGCTGCTAAAGTGTTTTACTGCGCAATTTTTATGTCAATACATGAGCACGGAAACAAGGAAGACCCCAAAAAAAGCAGTCATAAGATATGAAAGAGAACCAGACTAAGAATTTGACTATGAATGTATTCTTCGTCTTCTTCTTATTGTTTTCTGTTAATATTTATTATTACTTTGACTATTACTTAGCAGTAGTATTAGTAGTAGTAGCAGCAGCAGTGGTAGGAGTAGCATTACTATTACTATTAGAATGATTATTATTATTTGGACTATGATGTAATAATAATAATAATAATAATAATAATTATTATTATTATTATTATTATTATTATTATTATTATTATTATTATTATTATTATATTATTGTTATTTTTATTGTTGATATAAGTAGTAGTAGTAGTAGTAATGGTGGTGATGGAAGTAGTATGAAATAATATTACTACTACTACTACACCTAATAATAATAATAAAATCATAGTCAAAATAATAATCAATCTAATAGTAATAGTAATGCTACTGCTACTACTACTACTACTACTACTACTACTACTACTACTACTACTAATAATAATAATAATAATAATAATAATTCGGAGTTGTGCACTTGATATACATAATTCACATTGTTTACATCAAAAGGCAAATGTTCTGTTACACCAAGCCATTCAATATCACACATTCTCAGGCCACTCTTTTCTCATTTAGTAAGCCTATGCATAAGCTAGAAGCTTATTTTATGTGACATTGATGAAACAGTAATAATATTACACCAAACGATTTTACAAAACGCAAGTCATAAGGGTTCATGCATTTATAAACATTACACACCCACACATAAAAGTAGGGGAGAGGACGCGAGAGAGAGGGAGGGAGGGTGAGAGGGAGGGAGGGTGAGCGAGAGGAGGGAGGTACAGAGAGGGGGGAGGGAGGTGGAAAGAGCCAGTGAGAGAAAGGGGGTAAGGGAGGAGGAGACAGAAAATAGGAAGGTAGGGGGAGAGAAGGAGGGGAGGAGATAAGAGGAGTCTGAGAGGGAGGGAGGGAGAAAAAGAAAAAGAGAGAAAGGGGGAGAATGAGAGAAGGGGGAGAGAGAGGGGGCGGAGAGATGGGGAGAAAGAGAAGCGGAGAAAGAGGAGCGGAGAGAGGGGGGAGAGAGGTACGTAAGAAAAGAGACTTCGGACTTAAGATTTTAATGATTTCACGGCCTAAGGCCCATACGAAGGAACTGAGGGAAGGGGAGGTCACTCTTTCACCAAGCTCTAAAATTGTAATTTCATTTCTCAAAATGCAACAAACTCAAACTACGCTCACACCAAACTTTAGAAAGTTCTTGGAACCATAAACTAGAGTTTGTTACAAGAATAATTAACCTACGAATGAGAGAGAGAGAGAGAGAGAGAGAGAGAGAGAGAGAGAGAGAGAGAGAGAGGGTGATGGAAAGGGAGACACACAAATACAGAGGTGTGAAAAGAGATAAATGGGGCTGAGAAAGAGGGGGGGGGGGGTGAGCTTGAGAGGGGAGTTTCAAGGGGGAGGGAGGGTGAAAGGGCAGCAAAAATGTGGTCGGTGACCGGGGAAATATACGAACATCTATAACTTCATGTTACAATCTAAGACCGAACAACAATTTCAATCATTCCAGCTGCAAATCTGATTATTTCAATGGATTTATCTTGTTCCATATGCAGAGGTGCCTACCCCCCATTGACCATTTGTGTACTGGCTGCATGCATGAAAAATGTGTATTTTGTGCAATGTCAGATTTCGCGCAACTCGCAACATTTGATCAAAGAATTATTGTTATGAAAACTGCCACATTCACAAAACATTAATTCATACTAATTCCAGCTCACCATTTTAATCCTCATGAAACAAAATAATATAGAACGCAACAAGTTATGGTCACAAATGCATACTAATATATTATTTTTTGTGTTGTATTTTACTCCATAACCCCATATTGTCAAACAACTAACTAATATGAATTATGAATATATATATAAATGCATCATTATTTTTGTATATTCTGCTGAAACTGGCAAAACGTTTTGTTTTCTTAACATGTAGTGTTCTGCATTTTGTTGTGTAAATACAGTGCCTTTTTATGCACTTTGTATTAATTTTAGACACCTGAGCCACTTTTGGGAAAAACGCGTTTTATTTTTATGTGAGGGTTACCCACTTTGAACAGTTAAATGAGTGCCTTAATATTGACCGATTGTAACAATTTACATTTTTTTAATCTTCTAAAATCGAAAGGTTTGTACTATATATTAAAAACAAAATAAAACATCCTGAACCAAAATAAAATTTTCGTCCGCAACAGCTAATCTAAGTGTCGCTGAATGTCGTATGCACCGCTGTGAGCAATGCTGAACTCTTTGTTGCACGTGCTGCAGTTGTCTAGCTTGACCGTCTCCAGTGTGTTCTGAACACGGCCGCCAGGATTGTTACCCGCAGCAAGATACAAAGTCTCGCACTAGCTCTCACGCACGAGATTTCACTTTTGCGCATGCGCTCTAGGGTCGTAAAGGAAATAGCAGATCGGAACATATATAAAATCAGTGCGAAAAAAAATGGGGGGTACACCACGAAAATGCGTATTTTTAAGGAATTGCTCGTATTGTGGTATTTTATGTTGAAAATTCGTAAAAATACGCGCTAACGCGTACGGTAGGCACCTATGCAGTGATATGCAATCAACTGGAGGTGAAGTTTGCTTCAATTCTACAAGTTTCTCCGATTTAATAATAAAGTGACACCTAATGCGCTGGAGTAATTCATTAATTTACAAAACAACTTAATGTGATTGATTTTCGGCAACTGGTGCATCAATTAACAATCACAATTATGATTGCCAATATGGCAGAAATTGATGCAACAATCAATTAAGTAATAAACTAAGCACAGTCAACTGGTATTCTCGTAAAGTAAAAACAAATTATAATTTCAATTCATGTTCCAGATCGGTGGTTCGTGGATTGCAGCCGTTTGCACAGGTCACGTCGCAATAACTTAATAAATCACTCAAAAAAAGGGCATTAAAAGGCCCCACTTTGAAAGCTTTGTTTACTTTTGGCGAAAACGGCTTTATCCTAAAATTCGCATTGTTATTGCATTACACAATAATAACGTGAGCTTTTATTGCTCAAACCAACCGCTAAAGTTTGAATTTGAATTTTCAATTTCGGTTCTGACAGAGTGATTTTCCCTGATTAACGGCACATCGGTACCATAGCCGTATAACCTTTGACCCTATTTCTGAGTAAACCACGAAGCTTGGAGACTAAGTTTTGTTCCGAATAATATACATAATTAAGGCTTACGCGCGAGCACACGCAAGCATGAACACACATTATATTCTACTGTAATCTGTTTTATATTCTATTCTACTTTATTTATTTTACTTTATTCTATTTTCTTTATTTCACCTTATTCTATTATTTATATCATATTATTATTATTATTATTATTATTATTATTATTATTATTATTATTATTATTATTATTAACATCGTCAGGTCATCGATAGCTGAGGGAAGAAATTCCAGACGCTTTCCTAGCGAAAGCGCAGCAATCGCCACTCAGAACAACGGGGGACAGGATCCGCCCTCGGCGTTTATATCTATTTTACTGCTCAAATGTAACAAGAAAAGCTCCCAAACTTTTTTTTTAAAAATCAAATAAGACACTTCCTTTCCTGAATTCCCGTAGAATTAGGGTGTAACGGGAACTCTCAATACAAAATAAAAATTACAGTCATAAAGCATAAATATAATGCTATCTTGCATGTTTTGAAATCATAAATATCGAATCTGACGTAATGCATGAATCACGAAACCATTATGAGTCATTTTAAAGAAAGAGAACAAAGAAACACATTTTAAATATTGATATTCAGTGCAGACAGATATCAAGACAGGAAATCACGCAGACTAACAGGTATATGAGCGCGCCCTAACACACATACACACGCACGGACAAATACAGAAGCATCAATGTATGCACGCACGTGCAAGCAGACATTTACGTACACAGATGTGCACAAACATGCACGCAAACAGATGCGCACACACAAGCACACACTTGAAAGTGAATTATTGCTACGACACCCCAGCAACATCACCTCCTAACGCTTCTAGCATCTTTTAGCTACTTATCACGTCTCTTCTCCCTCATCCTGCCTCTTCCTCCTCTACCGATGTGTTTGTGACTAAAGATTTCTTAACTTGACTTCTCCTTCTTCATCTCTCATTCCAACCTCATCTGCCCTTCTCATTTCCACCGCTCCTTCTCTTTATGTAATACTGTCCCCCACCACCTCCCCTCCATCCTTATAGCCTTATTCTTTCCCACTATTCCCACTCACTTTCCTCTCATCTTCCCTCCCCTTCATCAACCTGCCACACACTATAAATAATAATGTTGTGCAATAATAATAATGATACTACTACTACTACTACTACTACTACTACTACTACTACTACTACTACTACTACTACTACTACTAATAATAATAATAATAATAATAATAATAATAATAATTTTAAACAAAAACAAAACAAAACAAAAAATAACAATAATAATTATAAGTGTTCTTGATTACACATATTTGTGCGTCAATTAAGTTTATATGTGTGCGTCCTGTGGATGTACACATTTTCCATGAATCGCTGAAGTCGAAAATATGACAAATTAGTGGCCAACTAATTCACGGCAAAACCCTCAACAAGATTTCCATACCATACGATTCAAGGTGGTGTCGCGAGTTGTCCTTTAAAATCGCTGCGCGCGCATTTTACAATTCCTCTCTGCTCATCAAATTGAGGACTCTCAAAATTTGCAAAAGGACTCTAAAATTTGGATAACAGAGCCCCTTTGGCCCTTATTTATTTGGTGGGGAGGGTGTGATGATATCCTGGAGAAGATACGATAATCTTACAAGGGGATTAAGATCTGTAGATAGATGAGGCGTTTAGCTATCTCTATCAGTCGTTCTTTACCAAGATTCCTAAGCGATGTGAAAGACTAATCACAGTGCTTGGTCACATCCAAATTTATATTTGTTCTCGGGTTTTAAAGTAGCATTGGCTCACTATAACAAATGATTTTCGCAAATCAAATGAGTAGTTTAATTGGTCTCCAGAGAAGAAGAGCTAGTGGACACACAACAATACAAACAGAATGACACCAGTCATATTTATGCGATTTCAATTTTTATATGTTCAACACAACTATAACTGTTCGAAGTGCTGGGAACGTTTTTAGCAGTTCTTCTTCATCATCTCCTACAAAGTTATATGTGTTGGGTGGTCTAATATTGTTCTGAGTAATTTTGACATCAGTTGCAGTTGAGATGGACTTAGCTCTCAGTTTCTGTGAGTGTGTTACACTCGTTCGATGATGATGTTTTTCTATCAGTATTTGATTCAGCCCCGATGCTTGAAATCCTGATAGTTGTAACTCTGATTCGTTTATCCACGCAGCCTGCTCACTCATCAACAAGTCAGGAGTCGTCGTACGAAGTTTTCCACTTTTATTCAGCACACATCAACAACTGCATACAATCGCTTTTTCCACTCTCAACTTTTTACTTTCAACCCTCTCTTCTTTTGAAACAGTGCGGCACTTATATAGTCTCTACATACTCAAGAACAAACGAGAATATCCTACATGAAACACCACAACCAATCAAAATTAATTTCATCATCACTGTCTCACGTTATACAACCTTATTTGGAATGGAAGCTTCTATGGTTACCACTCGAACTATCCATACGCTTCGATCGAAAGTAAACAACTGACTCGAGAAAATTCTCAAATAATATCGACCAACTAAAAACACCAACGTTATACAAAGCCTCTTCTAATAACAACGCAAAATCAAATCAAAGATAAATACACTCTATTACTGCATGCGTTGCAAAATAAAATGAACAGATGTATCGCGCGCGTCACACACGCAAGCCTACCATTGCACGCGCTTCACACATAATATCGTGCGCATTTCACACGCACCATCATGCGCGTTTCAACGTAACAGAGTGCTTGAGTATGGTGGTCACTCTGAGGGAGTCTGGTCACTCAGGATGATCGGGCGAGTCTGGTAGCTACGGGGCCGGACGTGGTGAGGTAGATTCTAGATGATCTCCTTTTCCGCGGGAGCAAGCGTCAGGCGTTGACTCCACAAACCGCCCCAGAGCTGAGCTGGAAAATCCAGAACTCTGGCTACTCAGATATTGGTGTGTGGTGCCCTCTGCAAGAAGTATATAGCATCAGACACCTGCCGAGTTTCCCATAAGCACACTACGATATCTGAATCTTAAGGATAAAATATATCAAGCAACATGCACAAAGTGTCAGAAACAATAATCGGTTTCTGTAAATACATATAATACGAACATACTAATACATGGCATTCAATATAATATATAAACATACAAGTACTAAAAAAACTACTAGTGTTAACTTACTTCTAGTCTCTGGGAATCATGAAACCGTCTCTAGTCTATCACTCGGTTGATGATTTTTGTTCACTTCAGTTCACTCCTTGTTTGACCCTCATGGTTCTATGCTCCGTTTTTTACTGCCCGTTTAATGTGGAGTGTACAAGGGATATGCAGGAACCTACACGTCATCTCTGACCAATCATCTCGTTCTCGCGACTACGTGAATCTTTTCTAGGTCGCCTTTGTCCTGCTTCTGGGACACTATCTGTTACGTCTCGACTTTGTGTCTCAGAGGAGAAACGCAGGGTATTATTATTATTATTCCAACCACACAAGCCTTCAAGCGAGCACTTAAAACACACCTGTTCCGACAATACTACTCTGACTGATTACATTTTATTTTCTGATCCTGTGCGGCTCTCTGGGATAATGACTGTCTTGACTGATGTTCGATATGTGCTATCCATGCCTGATTTTTAACTTATTATTGTTTTGTATACATGTATTGTCATTGTCAATGATTTTAGTGTATGCTGCAGATGTGTCCTGATTGTTTTTATTGTGCTATGCATGGCTTTGTCACTGCTCCTGTATTATTGTTATGACTTCATTTTTAAGTGTGAAGTTTTTACGTATAATGTGTAACATATTTCCTAAATTAAGTTTTTACGTATAATGTGTAACATATTTCTTAAATTAAGTCAATGATTTTAGTGTGTGCCGCAGATATGTTTTGATTGTTTTTATTGTGCTATGCATGGCTCTGTCACTTGTATTATTGTTATGACTTCATTTTTAAGTGTGAAGTTTTACGTATAATGTGTTATATATTTCTTAAATTACGTTTTAATTGTGAAGCACAGTGAGCCTGGACATTGTTCAGGAAACTGCGCTATATAAATTTACGTTATTATTATTATTAGATCTACAAGTGATATGATTCACGTGGCTACTTAGCGGTCAAGGGACACCGGTCAGATGCCCAAGTAGGCTCACTTACATTGAGGTCAGCGAGTTCCGCTTGATGGTATCGGAAGTGAACATCTCAAGGATGTTAATTTAATAATGGCCAACGTTCCTTTAGAAAGCTGGTAAATTAACATCAAGTTTTGTTCAATATTATCTGTTTATCTCTAAGATGAGTTACCACATCTTTGTCGTCAACATTTCTGATATTACAGGGGGAACAATGACGGTAATGAAAATAACAACAATAATAATAATAAAACCAACAAACATGCTTACAATTTACAGACATTTCTACATACACAACAAACACACATTCATCACTCTAACATTTAGTCAAAAAGGCAAGTCCCTATCAGACGAGGGACAGGAACGAGAATTTTATATTTTGACATTTTACATACAATATGCATCCAATACCATTACTGAAGGGAGGTAGGATACCGGAGTACTCTGAGAAGACCCTCGATGACCTGTAAAGTCTGGTACCTTAGTCCCTTAAGTTCACCCCCTACGGAGATTCAAACTGCTACCTTCTGTATTCTAAAACGCAAGTAAAATTCGCCGTTGACCAGTTAATGCTACCTAAGAATTTAATAATACTCCCACATGTCCACAACAAGGATCCATCTAATTTATAGGATAATCTACATATACCCACAACAATCCAACTACAAGACGTAATCTACAGACATCTATAAATTCGTGTACCGCCCCCGAGTTGCCTAGCCAGAGTGGAAAGTAGAGAATTGGCTGTTCAGCCCCACCTCCTTCTTTATCTCCCCCCACCCCATCCTAAACTAAGTGTTTTTGAGAATTTTCCATCACTCTTCTCTCTTTCAATTGCCTTATTTCTGTTAAAATATATGTTTTTTTAGTGTCTTAAATCCTTTCTTGAATTAGGCCCCTAATTTCTCTAATACACTTCATCCCCCAAGCTCTATTTTTGTATTACAAACATGACAAAAATCTAAACTGATAATATTACATTTTTTAACAGTCAACCAGCAAACCAGGCTTTAACTGAATAACATTATATCAAAGATTAGATGTGGAGGTTTGTTGGAAGTATATTTTCCTTAAAGAGGTAATCTTTTGTTGCCATATATAATGTTGAAATTCCAAAAAGCTTACCAATGTCTGCCAGATCCATTTTCCTTAATTCAACGGCCATCATTTTAAACAGAGATTTTGCGATCATTGAGTATGTTGTGTTCAGTACAACTAGAATGCCACTGTGGTAGGTGAGATTTCACAAAGGTTTGTTCATATGGCACACTGATTTTGATATATTAAAAATTAATTTGGAACAATTATTACTGCATTCAAAATAATCTAATGATGGCTTTGCTTTCAATAATGGAGGCGATTCAATGGTTCCTTTTTCTAAATGTGTTTTTGAAGGCTTCTGTTTTTGCTTGTTACCTTTGTAATATTAATACATCAAGTAACCAGGAGTCCCCAGACCAGCCGCAGCAACAAAATAATAAACTTGTTTGCTTGAAGAAGGTTGGTTTGGCTCTATGATTCTTCATGTTTCGTTGATTGTTGTGTTATTGGTTCTTTCGACTGCTCTTTGTTTACTATATTTGCTTTTGTTTGTCTGTTCCATCTGTGTAATTTATTATATTCTGCTTTCTTTTCCAGCTGCGATTCGTCCGGGACTTTTTTCTTTAGTCACACTTTCCACTGTGTTCATTGGAATCTCCTGTAGCACAGTCTTCTGTGTCTCTATTATCTGAATCATCTCCAGATTAAAAGAGACCATTTTTAATGGTACATGTTGAAAAGTAATTAGCCCAGCTGAAAATGGTGCCAAAAAAAAACCTCCAAACCTATAATACAGAGTTCTTGTCACTTCGCTAAGGCAATTATTAATAACAGGATACTGATTCAAATAATGAAATAATTCTTCTTCAGAATCTAAAACAAGAAACGCTGATACAGCTTTTGTATATAACTTTATAATAGATCTCCCCAAACTTTTGACCATTTAAGCTCCGAACAAATTGTTCTATCTATTATGTAAAGTAATGATCTCTTCAGGTTTTAGTCTTAGTGCTTGTTCAGGTGTTAAGTCAACACCTAAATATAATTTTGATTTTCCTGAAGCAATCAAACTCATCAACATTTCTCTTTTCCCTGCATAACCGTCAACGCCTGTGGCTGTAACATAATTTCTGTGGTGAACAACTCGTCATAATTCATTTTTAAAAGGAAGAAAAAATTTAAAAAACTAATTAAAATACGGCTGGCACTGCTATGGTTTTTGGCACTGCTGCTGTCAATGTGGTAGCATTTTCAGGATCAAATTATCTGTTTTCAAAACTAGACAGTGAAAAAGAATCTAAACGTCAGAAATTAGCAATGGAAAAATTATCACAAGATCAGGCTGAATACGAGAAAAACAGACTATTGCAGCTTGATTTCGTTATTAAAAAATTAAAGAAGAAGGACATGCTGATAAAACATTTGAAGATGTTGATGAAGCTTTGCACCAATAGTATTTATTTACCGGCACAACACTACCTCCATTAAAACAACCAGTGTTATCCGATTACTACACACCTAGCATTGAGCCTTCAATGACAAACTGGAGAATTAATTTTACTTGTATTTGGAACAGTAGTAGTTCATTATCTTGTTAAACAATCTACTAAATAAAAATCTCTGCTTCTTTGTCTAGAGCATATTATTCTGAATCGGGGCATTGGAAATGAAAAACGGCTGTCGATAAACTAACAGGAAAGACAGGACTGCCAGAAAAAACTGTTAAACAATGGTTAGCTATTTAGCAAATTTATCACCTTCCCCCGAAGAAAATCATGAGGCCTAAATTTGAAAACTGCAAGCCTAACTACACTCATCAAATGGACTTGCTGTATCTTCCTCATGACAGAATATGAAGAGGAAATCCTGGGTTACATAGATCTCAAGGTCTCATAGAAAACTTCACTCAAAAACTAACAGACTGCTTACTTATCAATATTCTAACAAGATGTTTACTTATACCACTAACACAGAATGGGTAACTAGACTACCTGTGTTTTGAGATAAATGAATTCTGACACTCAAACTATATTTAAACCGGTTGATTCTGTTAAACTAAAAACAGATCAATACTCCTAAGCTATGTGAAGGTCGTCCTGATTTAAGTTTGCTAAATGCAAAAGTAAGATATTGATATCAGCTGGGGGAAATTGCCAAAGAGGTTTAACAAAAGAGCAAACGATCCCGTGTGATCACTAAGCATTTACGAAGTTGACAGAACGATGTCTACCAATCCACCAGTCTATCATTTAAGACAAAGAGGTGATCGCAAAACACAGTAAAGAAACTTTGTAAACGAAGAATTACAGATAGTTTCTAATGACCCTGAGCCATTAAAACTTCCTATTTAAGAAAATACATAAGTATAAAAATGACGGCCACATCAAGGAGCTTTGACAGTATTTTGATAGAATATTTTGCTACACCACACATAAACATGTTAGAAGATGAATGCTGAAAAATCTTTTTCAAGTGCATGCTTTATGAAACAGATATTTATATAATCGCTGCACTGAACAATATGAAATTGATGAAGATTGCAAATTTCTATGCAAGAGAGCTTTCAAAAGTGTTTATAAAAGAAACATACAGAAGAAAGAGTATAAAGGATGCAACTTGAACTCATACACATATTACTTTGATTGTTTATGGGCAAGATTTATTAGGCAAGTCCGTAAAATAAACCCACAAGTCAAACAAACTGTGATTGTGAGGATGAATGCTACTGTGATAATGACTGTGAGGTTGGCTGTACCTGGTGTTGCAATTGTGATGGTTATAAAGTTTAGAGTTAGGTCGAGTTATTTTTTAATTTTTTTTAATTCTCTTTAGGATTTTGGAATCAATTCAAAATGACGGACACAAAAAGTCCTACACTTATGTTTGACAATGTTTTCAAGACCTTAACTCTTACAATTTTTGAAAGCCAAAATGTTCTTAAATATATTAAGAATAACTACAAGTTTGTGGAGAATAGCTTTATTACTATTAAACCACACATGAAAATTCGTATACGAGCTCTTGAGACTTTTGTTAAGCCAGAAAATTCTGAAGAATCTTTGACTGTGTGGGTTTCATCTCCTCAAATTGAAGTGTTAAAAAAAGGCAGATTTAAACAATTCTTATAATATTATTTTAATTCAGAAGATTCAAGACAGTATACAACGAGCCCAGCTCAAAGGTTCTGGGTGGACAGAAGGAACTGTAGAAACGCTAGAACTACATATTACAAAGTACAACTAGGATCAAGGAAAGACTTATATCCTTCCCTCTAAACAAATATTGGAACAATAAAAACTGGTAACAAACTAATATCAAGTTTGTAGGAATCTTCTGAGAATAAAGCTAATTATTTTATAACACGAACGTTTATGACAAGTTTCTAAAGAGTTTTTAATGTTCCAATTTCACGTACACACACATTCATCTAAAGGCCTTTCTTATACAATTACACAAGTTGAGACCGAGAGATAAACTTGAAACACTGAGGGCGTGAAATACACGACAGTTGGACCACAACACCAATATACGTATTGCTAATTGTATGGTTCTTTTCTTTCTCACTCAAGGTAGTAGAATAATAATTAAAACGGAATTAAAAAAAAACTATATTCAAGAAAGCTATAAGTCCTAGAGTAATAAAATAATAAATCGCTGAGCTATAATATAATCTTATTTTTCTCTGAAGCAATCCCGTTTTTAGTCTGACAGAAAATTACATTTATGAATTTTATAAAAATATTTCATGCATTTACAAAATGATTTTCAATATTATATTTCCAGCAAGTAAATCATAACATATAAATATTCTAATTTCCGTGTTTGTCATGAACAGAATTCAAAACAGAAGTAGCCTACACAGTACCACAATGTTTCAAATTGTCTTTATATAGTTAGTTATTCATTGCTTACTGGGTGCAGCGGACTGCAATGAGCCGAATCAGGACCACACAATCAAGACCACAACCTCGCTGAAAGATGACTCATCCCTGATCCGCATAAAACATCTGCTGAAACAACCCTAGTGGTAACACTGAAAGCATTCCACCAGCTGGTCACTTTACAATAAAGACATCCCATGCAGGGGACGCTGAGGCTATACTCTAATTTATCGAACCCCCGTTTACAAAAACAAAATCGAATACAAACATCTTTATAAAATATCAACTTAAAACATTCTTAGAAAATGCCTACATTGCCAAATAATAACATTATAGGAAGCCCCAGTGACCATTTGGCAGAAAGCGTCCAATATTCCCAAGCTGATCCAACAGACCTCACACACAAATAAGGAGTTGTGTCCCGGAAGAGTTTTCAAGAAAAAAGGTAGGTGATTGTTCTAACGAAAAAGAAGATAGTATAGTAGATTGATAGAACTGAGTAGGAATGAATAAGAACAAAGGAGAAAGACAACGTCAGTGGGAATTTAAAGCACTAAATTTCCAGAAAGTGGGGATACTATTTTTACTGAAACCCTTGGGACCCCCATATCTATATCTATATATATATATATATATCCATTAACTATTTGGCTCCACGTAGCTCAAGGTACAACGAGAAATTTCCCGCGTTCGCCGCCATGACTGTAGACTGTTTTTTCCTCCACATAGTTGTGTATGTGTAAGAGTGTCTGTAAATGCATTTGAATGGCTTGTCATCTTGTTGTCATTTACTGTGACAGGAAACAGGTAAGAAACTACACATACTAATGTAACAAAGCTTTGGATTGTTCTTTCACTCTTGCTAAAATAAACACACTCACAAAATAATATATTTATTTTTTATTGCCATTTTTTTTTTCTCTTTTTAACTGTTCCAGAAAGTGACGAAGCAAGCAAATCGTATATTTCCAAAACAAATACTTAAGTACAATTTAAAAATGTCAAATCAATGTTACACACAATGTACTATTTAAAAGGCTCCCGTTTGAAGCCTTTGTTTACTTTTGTCGAAAACGGGTTTATCCAAAAATGTGCATTCTTATTACATTAAATATTGAGAAAGTGGTCTTCTCTTGCTCAAACCAACTGCTAAAATTTGAATTTTCCATTTCGGTTCTGGCGGAGTGATTGCTCGTTTTAACGGGACATCAAAACCATAGCCGTGTGACCTTGACTACATTTCTGAGTGAACCAAACGGCTTAAAGAATGTGCCTTTGGTGACTGGGGTAGAAACAATTCTTACCGAGCAATTCTCTGTTACGAGTTCTGTCTCTTACCAGGCTTTGGTAGAGGCAATTTTTAGCTCAATAATGCTGTCTAGCGGTTGCTATTAATAGGCACAAAAACTACGGAATTTATTCATAAAAAAAATAACTATACTTTTCGAAAAAGTTTTTTAACTTGTACGCTTATTTTTTTTCATCGATGGTGCGTGATCAAAAGTGGTGCCCTTTAAAATAAATTTTGATGCTTCTTTTACTCTCGCAGAAAGAAAAAAGAAAAAAAACAGCGACATACAAAACATCTCAAAATTATAATCTAAATAAAAAAGTGAAATTTAGAAATGTCAAATGTCAGTCTCAGGACAACGGAGGCATTGTTTATATTTTTGGTACCAAATAATTCCGGACAAATTATTAGTCAGAAGCAATATTAGAGCATTAGCTCTTTAATTCGTAGTCTTGCGATGAAGTAATAACACGCTGAATGTGAAACGTCTCGACTGTGCTAGGGTTTCGTGTGCCGGAGTAGGTTAGTTTCCAATGCAGAAGGGTAATGTAGGTTCGAATCTCGCCAGGAACGGAAAATGTTAACTTAGGTTTGAATTTTATGAAGGTCCCTGAGGTGGTTCATTCCGGGTACATTTTTATACATTCAAACCACTCCGACAACATCCTGCACACATTCAACGAGTTAATATAAATCAGAGTCGGTGTGACGCATGCTACGGCAGAAACAAGAAGGGTCGACATTCGACACCGGTGGCTCTTTCACAATCTCTTCAAGATTTCCGCAGAGTTTTCTACCGTTGTCATGGCAACGTTATGAACTTCTACAAGCAACTGATATGTCGCTCTTCTTCTTCCTATTGTCACCCTCGATTTTCGTGGTTTGGTTTATTGCACCGAGACCTGCCTTCTAGCCCGTATAACTGCAGTGTAGGCTACAAATGGAATTAAATGAAATGGGAGAAAAGAGAAAGACAAAAAAGACAGCCAGATAACAACGTGAGAAACAGAAGAGAAAAAGAGAGAGAGAGAGAGAGAGGGGGGGTGAGATAGAGAGAGGGGATGGGAAGAGGAAAGCGAGAGAGAGATGACTAACATGTTAAAAAAATCAATAATAATAATAATAATAATAATAATAATAATAATAATAATAATAATAATAAAGCGCTATTTTATAACGATTAAATAAATAACTAAAACAACTAAAAAAAATTTTTAAAGAACAATTATAATGTATATATCGCGGTACAAGAGAAACGAAACCAGTAAAAACAACCAGAAGAAGTAGCAAACCCCCATTTTAAATCGATAATAAATGGAAAGGAAGATGGATCAGAGCTAAACAAGAGAGGAATTATATACTAAACACAAAATGAGGGGTGGTAGAGAAAGAATATAAGAAAAGGAAATGCATTTTAAAAAAATTAAAAAATAGGGCTAATGCATCCATTTCTGGGGCGAGTTTGGAGAGGAAAAACGTGTGAATAGCACAAGGTTGGTTTGTCACGCAAATGGCCAACAGGAAGTGGAATTGTTAAAAACACTAACACCATTCGATGCACAAAAAACGGCAGTGGCAAAGGGTGGAGCGTTGGAGATCGAAAGGGCCGGAGGGGCGTGGGGGTAGGTGGAGGTTAGTAGGTATGCGAGAGATGATCTCTTTGTTGTTGTTGTTTGTAGATTATAGTCACACGACACTTTCGCATATAGGTGACTACTGGACCGATTTATACTGACACCAGCGGGCCAGTTGTTGGTAAAGGGGAAAATAATATGATCACACGTTGACCAATCCGGGATTCGAACCAGCGACCTTTCGGTTACTAGCAAGACGCTCTTACCAACAGAGCTACCCGGCCCCACCTGATCTTTTTCTCTTCTTCCTTCCTTTTTATATTTCTTCACGCAAACACACACACCCTTCTCTCTCTCTCTCTCTCTCTCTCTCTCTCTCTCTCTCTCTCTCTCTCTCTCTCTCTCTCTCTCTCTCTCTCTCTCTCTCTCTCTCTCTCTCTCTCTCTCTCTCTCTCTCTCTCTCTCTCTCTCTCTCTCTCTCTCTCTCTCTCCCCTCTCCGCACAAAGGCACGGAATCTCCTTCCTACCCCTGATTTAACGTACACTACCACACAAATATATTAGGAGTGTACATGTACAAATCCACCCTTCCACACCAACCGGGTTAGGGAAAAAATGCTATAGCACTAGTTTATTAGAACGACACCATTTTATTGTTAACCCTTCTCTGTCGCTCCGCCCCCCTCCCCACACAAACCAGACATGCAAAACTCTCCATCTCTACACTCCCCCCTCCATTTCCCTTCTCCCCATTCCCCTCTTTCCACACTCAACCTACAAACATTACAAAGTAACAGTACTAGATAGACTTCCATCTACAAGTACCATACTACTGCAACACGACATTCCCGTTAACCCGGTGACCTGTGACGTTGTCTGGTGATCACTGTTGATGCCCGAAAGTCGATGCGTTCCTACCCTAGCCCCCTTTCCCCGGGGAACCGTATCCAATACCGCCGCCTTCTCTTGGGAAATGACTGCGTTAAACACTGCTGGGGAAATTCGCAAAGCGGTGAATACCATTTTCTGATGCACCCCAAGCGCTATAGTGCTAGCTGTATTGCGTACAAAAAGCGCTAGCATTGCAACGAGATTGAGGATGGCCGGGGGAGAGAGGAGGAGTGGAAGGAAGGAAGA
The DNA here is from genome assembly GCA_036898135.1 of Oncomelania hupensis. Lineage (NCBI taxonomy): Eukaryota > Metazoa > Mollusca > Gastropoda > Littorinimorpha > Pomatiopsidae > Oncomelania > Oncomelania hupensis. Next base: position 19,507,319 of record CM072522.1, on the reverse strand, counting down.
GAGAGGGTGGGAGGGACGGTCAGAGAAAGGGTGGAGGGTTGGAGAGAGGTGAAGAGAGAGGAGGGATGGGGAGGGAGAGGGAGGGAGAGAGAGAGAGAGAGAGAGAGAGATGCCAGATAGTGTGGAATACTTTAATATAGTTTTGTAATGTCATGCACATTTAGACGGCCGAGATCACAAATAATAAATATATGAAATGTGTGTTCTATTTTATTATATTTTTATTTAATATAATTTAATTTTAATTCTATTTTTATTATTGTGTTGTGTGTGTGCGTGGGTTGTTACTGTTCTTAGTTTATTGTTGGCTTTTGTTTTGTTTTGTTTCTTTGTTGTTGTTGTTGTTGGGTTATACTTTATTCAAACAAGATAAAGGAAGGTGGGGTGAGCAATTAGAAGGAGAGAACACAAGAATTGGAAGAAAAACTATTACAGGAAGGAAAGAAAGACGGAGAGGAAGAGAATGGCGAAGGACCACCAAGAGAAGAGGCAACGAGAGAGTAGAGTTGGGGAAATGGAGAGTTTGCGTGTGTGTTCAGTATATTCATCAAATTTTTTTACTCAATAGAAATGAAACAAGGACACTGCCCCAAATCGGCAAAAATACTTGGAGGAACAAACAACTTAAGACAGAGAAAGGGGATATCGATAAACACACGGAAAAACCGAATGGTTCTTCTGAAGAAATTCAAAATCTGATTATAATTCAGACAAACAAGCTCCCATAGACCTCTTCTTTCTTTTTTTTTTTTAAACTCTTATTTCCTCATTTTTAATAGCTCAAGGCCTTCTTCATTGGTTCGTTGCTTTCTTGTTTTCCAGAAGAAACACAATTTATTTATTTATTTATAGATCATAGATTTCTCAACATGATTTGCGTTTCAAAGATTATCATGGGTAAAAACTTTTTTTTTATGCTTATCCTCATTTTTGCTATTAGTATAATATGATTAATTTGTTTTCACTTCGGTTTTATGTCTATATTCCATTATTCTATAACTCCCAATTTGAAGTTTAAATTTAAAAAAGAAGAGCTATATTGTTCTATGTCTGACCAAAATCTTTTGACCACGGGACAGTAATATTAGAAGCGTTCAATTACATAAACTATTTCACAACAATAGGAGCATTTATTATCATTAACTACTTTCATTTTCTGTAGCAAAACATTCGTAGGATATATATTGTGCAGTATTTTCCAGTGGAAGACTCTCGTTTTCTTTGTGTCTTTTTGTGCAATAATCCAATGATGATTTACATGTATATCAATTTCAAAATTTCTTTTCCAAAATCCCACCGCGCGCACAGGGCTGGGTTCTTGTAGCAGCAACTAATTCATGTTTGAAATCATGAGCCTTAAGAAGAGTTTTGTAATCAAATAGTGGGAGAGTGGGATCTTTTTCGTTCTGAAAACCATTATTTTGGAAACAAGCGTAGGAACCTGGAAACTGCTGCATGAACCGTAACGTATGAAAAAAAAACTGTTAGGGGAATTCCCTATCTTTCACATATTGCTTCATAAGAGACAATACCGTCCTCGTCAACTATATCTTTTACTTTAACAACACCCAATCTTTCCCGCTCAATTGTACTTCAATATATTCCACAATAAGGAGCACATAGAATCATCGTGATTATTATTATCCAAACATACCTGTAAAACCTGTTTCCAAAAGATAGATTTTACATTATCTAAACCCTTAAACTGGGGGTATTTCGCGTTTGAAAAAAAAAGCAAAATTAGAACCAAATTTTGAAAGGAGCAAAGTGGGGGTAACAGTCCGTCTATTACGTGAGGCATTAAAAAGTTTGGTAACCCACTGAAGCAAAAAAGAAAGCTGCAGCTGTCTTATGTCTATCATATTTTAAATAACAGGAATAAAAAAAAGTGGAAAATGTTTATTTTGAAAATATTGCTAAGATTGCCTTATATGCTGATGATATAACTTTATTTTTATCGGGAGAAGAGGATGTGCAGCACGCAATAGTGACTATTGAACTTTTTTTTTTTTAAAATTCTGGTCTTCATGTGAATAAGGAAAAATCACAAGCCATGTGGCTTGAGAGTAAGAAGCATTCTTTTGATACTTTTTGGGATTTTAATTGGAAAAATGTTGAAAATTCTGGGTGTCTTCTTTTCTAATGCTAACTTCGCTTCCCTTGTGAGGCAAAACTGGACCGATAGATTGGATAGAATTACAAGAATGATTACTACATGCGAAAAAAGAAACTTGAGAATTATGGGAAAATGTGTATTATAAACACTTTCATAATCTCACAGTTCATATACATAATGCAAGCATTTATAGCCCCAGATGACATTATCAATTAACTGAATACATTGTTGTTTAGGTTTTTGTGGCATAAAAAAGACTGTAACCGAAGAGCGTTTGAGAAAGTTAAAAGAACGGTCCTGTGTGACAGAGTTGAAAATGCAGGGATAAATTATTTACTGGGGGCTTTTCGCGTTTGAAAAAAAAAAACATGCAAAATTAGAACCAAATTTTGAAAGCAGCAAAGTGGGAGTAACAGTCCGTCTATTAAGTGAGGCCTTGAAAAATTTGGTAACCCACTGAAGCAAAAATGAAAGCTGCAGCTGTCTTATGTCTATTATATTGGGCGATATTATTTCAGAATTTTCTAGAGTTGGTTGTTTACCATCGATCGAAGCGTGTGGATAAATCTAGTGGTAACTACGAGACGCTTCCATCCTAAATAAGGTTATATGATGTAAGACAGTGATGACGAAGTTTATTCTGATTGGTTATAATTGTGTAGCGCTCGAACATCCGAACGTTCTCTCGAGTATAGAGAGACTATATATGTACCGCACTGTTTCAAATAAGAGAGTTGAGGGGCCGGGTAGCTCAGTTGGTAGAGCGTCTTACTAGTAACCAAAAGGTACCTGGTTCGAATCCCGGATTGGCCAATGTGTGACCATATTATTTTCCCCTTACCATCAACTGGTTCGCTGGTGTCAGAATAATGTGACCAGTAGTCGCCTATACGCTTCGGTGTCGTGTGACTATAATCTACAGTTACACAAATAAGAGAGAGTAGAAAGTAGAAAGTTGTGAGAGAGAAAGTGAAAAGCGAATGAGCGATTGTATGCAGTTGTTGATGTACACTGAATAAAGTTGGAAAACTTCATACGACGACTTCTGCCTTGTTGCTGAGTGAACAGGTTGAGTGGATAAACGAATCTGATTTACACTTATCAGGATTCAAGCATTGGGGCTGAATCAACCACCAATAAAGAAAACCAACAATACCCTTTAGAAATATTACAGAATGCTTGAGAATAATCCACGTGATAAGTAACCCTGGTTTATTTTGTTCATTTAATTGCTCGATAACATCATCGGTAAGTCGTAGCATAATAGCAACGTTTCGTCATTTTATTTAACCAGCTTGATCCGTACTAATAATATAAATAATAGCACAATTTAATCGACTTGCTAGACATTTTGCCAGTAGTTTGTAATCAGAATTTGTAAGGGAAATAGGTTTCCATTTTTTACAAATAAATCTCTAGAAAGTTCTTTACCTGTATGTATAAGTGTAGTGACTGCTCTACGTTGAGACAATGAGAGTGAACCACTATTAAACGCATAATTGAATGAGGCAGTAAATTCAGTTGTTATGCCATCATTTCACGGGGCTGAATCATTTTAAATTTGTAAGTGCTTCTAATAACTCTCCCTCACTGACTATACCTTCACAGTAATCCTTCTGATCTTGACACAAGCGAGGAAGTGCCGTACATTTTTAAAAAAAGTATCAATTTTGTCCACTTGTATTATCACTAGTAACTTTCTTTATATATATCTATATTAACACAATCTTTTTTTATTTTCATAATTCAGATTTTTTTACTAAGTCGCCACTAAGGACCTTCTCTTCTCAAAGAATAGTCAATACACGTTTCACATAATGCATTCCTTTCGGCAAATAAACATAGAATACAAAAGGAGACAGAAAATAGGAGAAAGCGGGCAAGACAAATAACTGTCGAGAGGAGGCAATGAGAAAAGAAAGATTAGACATAGATATTAAACATACAGACAACGGAACACCGACATTACCGACAAGTCCCATAGCCCAACAGATAAAGAACAGTGAATACAGACAAAATATACGTGCACACACACCAGTAAAGCAAAGACACCCCGTTAGAAAATAAACACACAATAGTCGTTGTATACAGACCACATACAAACTCCATTGGGGAAACGATCATTATAAAAAGGTTCATTGTTACACAGGTAGAAAAGAAACATAGAATGCAGTCTTTTGAAACGGGTTCCACTGACCTTTGTGCATCCCAGTGAAGCGATCCTTGAGAACAGTGAGCTCGTAGATCTGGCCAAACTCCTCAAAGATGGGTCTCAGGTCCTTCTCTTCCAGGTTGCGCGGAATCTGTCCGACAAACAGCTTGACCGCGTCGTGATCCTTCATGGGCACGGTGCCCGGGCCTGCTCCGCCGTGGTGCCCGGAGGAGGAAGTGGCGTGGGCGTGGGGAGGAGGGAGGGTGAGAGCGTGGCGGTGGGTGTGAGGGTGAGCCTGGAGAGCGAGGTGATGGTGCTCCAGGAGACCGTTGGGCAGAACAGCGGCCATGGTTATGGAGTGGGGGTGGTGGTGGTGAAGGGGGTTGGAGTGGAGAGATGTGGGGACAATGGACCGCTTGGCGGGAGTGCCGGTGACGGTCGGGATGGCGCTGATGTGCTGAATTTTGATTGGTGGGTAGGGGCCGTCACGTGATCTGTGTTGGCCGCAACGAGGGAGAAATTCAGAAACTCTTCAAAGCGCTTCACGAACTCGGTTAGCTCTTTCAACAGAAAAAAAGATTTCTGCCCTATAATAAACTTAAAACATACAAACTTCCACCACACAAACGATAACAGTAGGAGCGCGAAATTCAAACACCAGACAATCTACGCTTCTTCTCATAAGAAAATAAATTGCACAGTACTGGAATGAAGATTCCTTTTTGCTCACGAAAGCACAGTCAAAACATTACCACGTAAGCTTGTGTAATTGTTATCAAAGTGATTTGTAAACACGTTGAATACCCACAAAGATGGCGTCACTCCACAAATGAGCACTAGCACTAGTGTTCGAATGGAAAAATAAATCAAAATAAAGGGGCAGGATTCTATTTGGAACTCAGATTATGGGCATAATAATCTATTTATTAATTTTACGCAGGCACAAGAATCATAGAGTTGATAAAAAGATGATGTCTTACAACTAAAGAACCACCACTTTATAGTCTATGAAGATAGCTACAAGGCGGAGTTTGTCAACTGAAATTCTAGAACTTTCTTACACTACACTGTGGCTATAATCTTTATGGAGAAATGGTAGAACTCGCTACCCTCTGTTTATGATCTTCGTGGAGGTGTTCACAGAGCAAGCAGAGACCTTGTGTATTATACACGCTGTGAAAAGTCCTTGCCGCACACGTCTTGCACGTTTTGCAAGTTCTGCACGCTTTTCCTAAGTAATTCTGCTGCCACGAATTGGTGTAAACGTTCTTGAAGTTAAATTGTGAAGAATGCGACCTCACACTTTGGTCCAGCAAAAGAACTTCCTCTACACACGAAATTTGCCGCAAACCCTGAAAAATAAACACAATTTAAAATTACTTTTATAATTTAATGACAGAAGAAGATTTAGATAGTAGTTAGTTAGTTAGTTTATCATCGTTTATAGGGTTCAGCGGAATGCAAAGAGCCGAATCAGTACCACAACTTGATTGAAAGAGGGCTCACCCCTGATCCGTATAAAAGATCTGCTGAAACAACCTTAATGGTAACACTGAGGCCCTCCACCAGCCGGCCACTTTACAATAAAGGCATCCCATGCAGGGGACGCTGAGGCTTTAACTTGTCTGTGTGTGCGCGTGTGTATATGTGTCGGTAACGGCTATTTTTTCAGAAACTTAAGGACGGATTTAGTTTACTCTTAGTTTGTTATTCGAATTTTATAATAACCTGAACCTCAAACAGAGTTTAATCATTTCGGTTGACCTCATCATGCTTGTTTGAATATAGAGTTAGTACAGATGCGATGTGGCCACAGATGCGAGGTGGCCGGTGCAAATTGAAATGATGATGTTATTAGATACGCCTTTCGGGTGTGGTGTGTAGTGGCTGTAGCATTTTTAAGAGCTAAAAAGGGCTTTATTTATATTTCACATTTTGTCTCAAGGGGTAAACAAAATGTGTCAGTCAGAACATTTAATTGTTAGTCATTTTTATGCATTGTGTATTTGTGTGTGTTGTATTTGTGTGTGCTAGAGTATGTGTGTGTTAGTATAGTGTATTTTGATTGCTAAATTTTATGTTTTGTATTATTATTCGTTATCCGTTTTCCATAATTGTCATGCAACTTATATTTGATTGGCACATATAAAGCCGCAAGTATTACCCGACTTAGTGAATGCATCGTTGCCAACTCAGTGGAAACATTTTAGGTTTTCATGTTGATTGAAATGACGAGGATGTCATTTTAATGGCAGGATCGAATGTGGTAGCCAAGTTTATGAGTTGTGTGTATGTGTGTGTTGGTGTGTATACTTTTGTCAATACATTAAAATGTGTGTAAAGCTTGTACAATAATAAATGTTACGGGCATTGAAATGTTGCTTCATTGTTTTCTTTTGGTAACCATCACCTCAAGTTGAATTTAAGAAAACCCCTAGCTACAACTGCAAAGCAATTGGTATATACTTTGAACATTCGTACATATCACTTGCATGCACTACTCACTGATAAAGGCCACAAGAATACAACGTTATATACTACTCAAAATAATTGAAGGGCCACTCTCATATTTCATTTAGTTTAATTAGTTTTTGCTGCTATCAATAATATCGCTTATATTGCTTATTTCAAAACTTATCCTGTACAGTAACATTCAAGACAATCTTATTCTGACAAGTAATCACATGTGTGAGTTTTGAACTTTCTGCACTGAGTTGAAAAACAAACCCAATGTTTACAAAAAAATGACCCTAATTTACTGTTGTCTTGCTAATAAAGCAAAATTTTCAACATTAAAAAGTGATTTGCACGCGAAAGGCTTGCATTTTCTGAGATCAGTTCAACAATCGGCGCTTTTTTCTGGGTATAAATGGCAGCGCTTTTGCTGCTTTTCTAACCATGCCCCCAAGGCGACGATTGACTGATGCGGATAGAAGCAGAGCTATTGCATGGCTTCAGAAAGGGGTGGGGGTGAGAGAAGTTGGCAGGGCGGCTGGGAGTGTCCCACTCCGTTGTCCAAAGGCTGCGGGAGCGCTTTAACAACACTGGAAGCGTCCAAGAACCAAGAAGGTCCGGACGTCCCCGCGTTACCACTGCAAGACAAGATCATTCAATCACCCTGTCAGCTCTGAGGATGAGGTCCGCTCCAGCAAACACCATCAGAAGACAGCTTCACGCAGCCAGCAATGTTAACGTCAGCGACCAGACAATTCGCAACCGTCTACACGAGGCAAACCTGCGATCAAGACGACCAGCAGTACGGCCTTTTCTCACCCCAGCTCACCGTGCAGCGCGTTTGGCCTGGGCTCGGCGTCATTTGGTGTGGACTAGGCAACGTTGGTAAAGGTTGCTCTTTACAGACGAGTCTCGGTTCTCCTTGTCTTTCAACGACCGTCGAGTGAATGTTTGGAGGCGTCCACGGGAGCGTTTTGCTGATGCGACGATGCGCGAGCATGACCGCTTTGGTGGTGGATCTATCATGATGTGGGGTGTATCCGCATTAAACTTCAGAACACCCCTGCTCCAAATTCATGGCAACTTAAACGGTATTGGCTACAGGGATGACGTCCTACAACCTAGGGTTCTCCCAGCTCTGTGGGCCATTGGGGAAGGTGCCATACTACAGGACGATAATGCCAGACCCCACCGAGCGCGTATCGTCGGTGACTTCCTGCAGCAACAGCACGTCATAAGGATGGATTGGCCGGCTCGATGACCCGATTTGAACCCCATAGAACATCTGTGGGATGTCTTGGGTCGACAGACACGGGCAAACCTCCCTCCAGGAGCTAACCTTGAAGTTCTGGCCCAAGTTCTCCAGCAAGAGTGGTTGGCCATCCCAGGAAACATCCTCCATAACCTGATACGGTCCATGAGATAACGATGCCAAGACTGCATTGATGCAAACGGTGGCCACACCCGATACTGACTCTATAGATTTTTGGTTTCTAAAGTTTCGATTTTGTAAATGAGGGGTATGTCCAGTTAAATTGAATTTACTCGAATTTTAAGCGACTGATGTCTAAAATCTTTTTTGTTATTGATGCAGAAATGATTGCAATAAAATACGATGAACTAATAAATTGAATTCGTGTTTCTTATTTAAAGAGAGACCCATATGTCCAAGTGGCCCTTGTATTATTTTGAGTAGTATATTATGTCATATTAAGCTAGACATATACATAGGTCAATACACCCTACACTCATTGACAACAACAAAATAATTTGATAATTATAAATTGTGCAAGGGATCCACACGTCACGGTTGTTTTGTGTGGCAAAATATCATCTGCACAGGCGACATGGCAGTTTGTCATTATTTGCCTTCCACCGCTTGAACTGAATGAAACAGATCTGCAGTCATAGTTCGCGCGTGCGTGTGTGCTCGTCTGTGTGTGTTTGATTTGAGAGTCATTAGTTTTCGTTACTAAGCTTATTGTTAATACTAAATAGTCCACGAGTTTTCCTCGTTCTGTTTTATAGTTAAAATTGTTCTTATTCATGTAAGCGCCTAGAGCTAAGTCTATACTAGATTAGGCGCATAAATAATAATAATAATAATAATAATAATAATAATAATAATAATAATAATAATAATAATAATAATAATAATAAAAATAATAATAATAATAATAATAATAATAATAATCCTATCATATCCTATCCTGTCTGTTACACTCGTTTGATATTGGTGTTTTTCTATCAGTAGTTGATTCAGCCCCAATGCTGAAGTCCTGATAGGGTGTAACTCAGATTCGTTTATCCACGCAGCCTGCTCACTCAGCAACAAGGCAAAGTCTTCGTATGTAGTTTTCAAACTTTATTCAGCGTTCATCAACAACTGCATACAATCGCCTTTTCACTCTCTCTCTTTTTCACAACACAATGTGTCAATTATATAGTTTTTCTCTCAACTCGAGATAACCTCAGGACTTTCCAGAATGACGCGTTACAACCAATCAGAATTAACTTCGTCATCACTGTTTTACGTCATACAATTTTTCCTTTCTGTCCAAGAATGTTCTCATATATCGCAAAGCTTCTATCGACAGTAAACAAGGAAATCTAGAGAATTCTCCAATAATATCTACCAACTAAAATTATCAACGTTATACAAAGCTTCTTCTAACAACAATGCAAACTCAAATCAAAGGTAAATACACTCTATTATTGAATACTTTGTAAAGCGAAACGATTAAATCTATCGTGCGCGTTTCAGACATACTATCCTTCGCGTTTCAACGTAACATAACCCCCCACTCAAGAAGAAATTAACCCAATTTCTTTTAACAACGTTGAAACGTAATGCACAAACAAAGTCCAGAATTAAAACTTATTTCAGTCTGTCTGAATACTGTCAATGTGCTCAGTTTATCTACACAGAGTCACTGGTTTTCATCTTCAGGTCTGTCTGGATATTGCCAATGTTCTTTGCTCACACACTCGGCTGAGAAAGTCCGCACCAACATTGTCTGATTCTTTACTGGATTCTACTCGTATGTTAAAGTTCTGCAAGTACATAGCCCATCTCATGATGCGACTGTTCACAAACTTGGCAGAGTTCAAGTAGGTTAGTGGCTTGTGATCAGTCTGTAGCACGAACTTCACTCCTTGAAGGTACAGTTCGAACTTCCGGATTCCCCATATGATGGCGAGGCACTCTTTCTCTATGGTCGAATAATTCTTCTCGGCCCTCGACAGTTTTTTGCTGGCGTAACTGACCGGAAATAGTTTCCCTTCGTGCATCAGTATGGCGTCGATGCCTTCGTCCGCTGCGTCTGTTCTTAAGACGAATTCCTTGGAAGTATCGGGCAGTCGTAGCACCGGATCCTTCGAAAGGAGGTCGCGTACAGTCTGGTATGCCTTCTCCTGAGACGGTCCCCATTGCACTTGTTAGGACAGCCTTTCTCACCAGGTCCGACAAAGGTGCTGTGATGGCTGAGTAGTTCGGTACGAACTCCCTATAATACCCAGCCAATCCCAGGAAAGACCGCACTTGCTTTTTCGTTTGGGGACGTGGAGCGCTCAGAATCTTGGTGACATTTTCTAGCAGAAGCCCCTTTTGTCCTTCTTTCAGCGAATGGCCGATAAAGTCGACGTTGTCAGTCCCCAGAATGCACTTACTGGGTTTCACGGTCAGGTTAGCTTCTGTTAGACGGTGAAACAGCTCCCTCAAGGTCTGCAGATGCCCTTCCCAGGTGTGAGTGTGGACTAGCAGGTCGTCCCAGTAACACGACGTTGTCCATCCCTTTGAGCATCTTCCTCATTCCTCTCTTCAGGGTAGCTCCGTTGTTGACAATGCCAAAGGGCATCCTTAGACACTCGTACGTCCCATCAGGAGTTATGAAAGCAGTCTTTGGTATGTCCTGTTGACGCACGGGGACTTGCCAATAACCCTTGCTGAGGTCAATCTTTGAGAGGATTTTACTCCCCGATAATTGGCGGAAGAGGTCTGCTGCGGTAGGCATCGGCTTAGGGTCGAAGACGGTGATCTTATTAACCTTCCTGTAGTCGAATACTCTGTTGCTCCCGTCCTTTTTCTTCACGACCACGACAGGGGAAGCGTAGGGGGAACTGGACACCCTGATGATGCCCATCTTCAGCATCTCGTTGATGTCTTTCTTAATAATAATAATAATAATAATTACTGTATTTATAATGCGCTTATCTTATAATAATTATAACTCTAAGCGCGCACTCACAACTCACGCACGCATGTGCACGCTTTAGACAATGACACATGTAACAATAACGCAAAAAATACATTCACTCAAATATACTCATACCACAAACAGACCAGACACTATATGCAAGAGACAGCTGGCGATGGGGTGCGTAGTGAGGTCATAGTGTTAGAACTGCTTGAAAAGGTAAGTTTTGAGGGCAGACTGGAAGGAGGTGGGAGAGGGTTTCTGACGGAGAGAGAGTGGAAGAGTGTTCCAGATGGATGGGCCGTAGACAGAGAAGGAGCGGGACCCGAACGTGCTGAGTTTGGAGCGAGGAATGCGGAGGCGGAGAGGGTCGGAGGCAGAGCGAAGAGAGCGAGAGGGAATGTATGGGTGAAGTAAGTCAGAGAGATAGAGAGGAGCGGAGTTGTTGAGGGACTTGTAGCAGAGAGACAAGGTCTTGTATTGAATGCGTTGGGAGATGGGAAGCCAGTGTAGGGCTTTGAGCAAGGGAGTGACGTGGTCAGATTTCTTCTTTCTGAGGACGAGGCGGGCAGTATTGTTTTGAACGCGTTGGAGAGGGAGAGTGGTGGAGCGGGGAAGGCCGGAAAGAAGGGAGTTGCAATAGTCGATGCGAGACAGGATGAGGGAGACAGCAAGTTTGGTGGCTGCTTCAGTGGTGAGGTATTTTCTGATCTGACTGATTCGACGGAGGTGGAAGTAGCAGGCCCGGGCGGTTGCAGAGACAAAGCTAGTCATTGAGAGAGAAGAGTCAAGGATAACGCCAAGGTTCTTGGCAGAGTCGGAGAGAGGGATAGAGGTACCGTCAAGCTGAAGATGGAGGGAGGAGGGGAGCTGAGGGAGTTTCTGGCGTGTGCCTACCAGCATGGCTTCCGTTTTGTCGTCGTTCAGTTTAAGTTTGTTTGCTGTCATCCAGTCCTTCACGTCTTCACAGCAGTCGGCCGCGCGAGTCAGGAGTGCCTGAATGTTGTCAGGTTTGTCTTTGTCTTGTAGTTGTGAGTCGTCAGCATAGAAGTGGTGGTTTATGTGATGAGACTGGATGATGTTGGTCAGAGGGGAGGTGTAGAGTGTAAAAAGGACCGGACCCAGGACAGATCCCTGAGGAACTCCGCAGGAGAGCCTAACTGGGTCAGAGGATATGCCATCGATGATAACGGACTGCCGTCTGTCGGAGAGGTAGGAAAGAAACCAGGAGTGAGCGGAGTCAGTGATGCCAAAGGAGTGTTGAAGGCGGTGGAGGAGGATAGAATGCTCAATAGTGTCGAAGGCGGCAGAGAGATCGAGTAGGGTAAGAAGGGAGATGTTGCCCGAGTCAGTTGAGAGAAGAAGATCGTTCAGAATATGTAAAAGGGCTGTTTCAGTGCTGTGGTGCTTGCGATAGGCAGACTGGAAGGGACTGAGGAGATTGTTGATGGTGAGGTGAGCGTTGAGCTGGTTGAGGACAACCTTTTCAAGTAGCTTAGACAGAAAAGAGAGATTGGAGACTGGGCGATAGTTTTTGAGGTCATTTGGGTCAAGGTTGTGTTTTTTGAGGAGAGGGCGAACGATGGCAGACTTGAAGATATCAGGAACGGAGCCAGTTTCTAGAGAGGTGTTGATGATATCGGTGATGAAAGGCAGAAGTTTTGGGAGACCGTCCAAATACAGGGAAGCTGGGAGGGGGTCTAGTTCACAGGTTTTGAGAGACATAGTCTTTATGATTTTGAGAACTTCTGCCTGAGAGAGAGAGCGGAAAAATGAGAGGGGGGTGCCTGTGAAGGGGGAGTCAGGAGGGCAAGGCGGAGATGGTAGAATGTCAAGTGTGTTGCGCAGAGATTGAATTTTGTCAGAGAAATAGGTGGAAAAGGCGGATGGGAGTTCTTCTTTTGTGTGTGTGTTGGGGAGTGGAGATTCTTTAGGTGTGCCTAAGAGTTTGTTCATCGTAGCGTAGAGAGTTTTGGAAGAAGTGGATTCTAGGATTTTGTTTTGGAGGTGTTTGCGTTTGGCATCAGAGATCAGTCTGCAGACTTTGGATCTGATGGTTTGGAAAATCTGTCTGTGAACGGTTAGGCCAGATAAGCGCCAACGGCGCTCAGCTTGCCGACGCTCACGCTTGGCCGTTGCTATCTCATGGGTGAGCCAGGGGGAAGGGAGTCGGTCGGGCCTGGAGCAGGAGGTGACAGGGGCATGGTTGTCAAGAAGTTTACGGAGAGGGGAATCAAAGTGAGATGCAAGATCAGAGGAGGAAGAGTCAGAGAGAAGGTCGACAGCTTCGGCGAAGAAGATCTCACGGTTGACAGGTTTTAGTTTGCGGCGAGAGACAAGGAGTTGTTGTTTGTGAGGGGGAGGTAGATTGAGGAAGACGAGAATAGCGAAGTGGTCGGAGGGGAGTACAGAGGAGATGTCAGAGTCGAGAAAGAGTTTATCGGAGGTGCGAGTGATGATCCAGTCAATGGTGTGGCCAAGACGGTAAGTGGGTTGTGTGATGTGTTGTGTAAGATTGTGGTTTGAAAGTGACCTGCATAGGCGTTTTGTGTCCGGGTGATCAGGTTTGTCAAAGTGAAAGTTGAAATCACCAAGGAGGATGTGTTTGCCGGATCGTGTGCTGTAATGGTCGAGGAGGAGGTCAAATTCAGTAAAGAACATAGAGTTGGTGAGTTTGTTTTGGGAGCTAGGCGGAGGGCGATAGATGCAGGAGAAAATGACTGAGTGGCCGGGGAGTGTTGCTTTGGCCTCGACATATTCAAATGAGGGATGTGTGAAGGGCAGAGATTGAGTGAAAGAGAGGTGAGCAGAAAGGCAGTCCCTGTAAATGATGGCAATGCCGCCTCCCCTGGAAGCGCGCGGAAAGGAGGCAAGTCGGTAGCCACTCGGAGTGGCGCTTGCGATAGTAGGTTCGTCACCCACTGGCCGGAGCCATGTTTCAGTTATCACGACAATATCTAGGTCATTGTCGGAGATGAAATCCGAAATCACGTCGGCCTTGCCATCTTTGCAGATAGACTGAGCATTGAATAGACACAGTTTCAGGTTAGAGGAATGATGGGAAAAAGAGGTGGGAGAAGCAGACGATGACAACACGCGTGGGGTGGTGGGGGAGTGTGGGGGGATGGAGTGGGAGGGGGAGGGATTGGAGAAAAAGAGGAAGAGCAAGGGGAGGAAGGTGAGGGGGTAGAAAGAGGGGATGGAGGGGAAGTGTAGGGGGATTGGGTGGGAGGGGGAGGGATGTAAGAAGGAGAGGATGAGAGAGAGAGGGGTGAGGAAGGCAAGGGAGCAGAAAGAGGAAAGGGTAGTAGAAGAAGACGGAGAAGAAGGATTCACGGGCCTTGAAAGGGATCGGGAAGGGTTTGGATCGAACGGGAATATTTGAAGTGAGGTGGACTTCATGTTCGACCAAAGACGTAGAGCCTGGGACATCGCTGAAGTTATGGGGAAACTCGCCCATAAGGTCCTTGAGCTCCATCTTTTGACCTTCCGTCAAGCTTGGTCCTAGCTTAACATCATCGATGCCTTCTTTGCTATGGAAATCTCCCAGTTCCAACAGTTCCTCGCTGTCAAAGCTGTCGTCGATCTCAGCTGCTGTTGCTGCGAGTACAGTCTCTGATGGCCTTTCCACGTACAGCTTAAGGAGGTTGGCGTGGTATATCTTGGAATGCTGGCCGACCTTCACCTTGTAGTCGTTGATCCCAACTACGGTCTCCACTTCATACGGGCCTTTCCACTGCATCAGCAACTTATTGTGATCGGTAGGAAGCAGCACCAGTACTTTGTTGCCAGGTTTAAACTTCCTGTTCACAGCCCTACGATCATAGTAGTGCTTTCCGCAGTCTTGGGACTTCTTCAGGTTTTCTCTGGCTATTTCGAGAGTCTGCTCCAGCTTCTCCCTTAGCTCAAACATGTACTGGTAGCTGTTCTTCACCTCTGGGGTCTCTACTTCTTTCGTCCACAGTTCTTTCAGGATGTGCATCGGCCCTCGGATGGTTCTTCCGTACAATAGCTCGAACGGAGAAAAGCCGGTGGACTCCTGCGGTACTTCTCTGTAGGCGAAAAGTAAAGCGTTGATGTAGCGATGACATTGTCTGGGCTGCTTGCTGCACAGTTTCTTCAGGGTGGACTTCAGCGTAGCATTGAACTTTTCGACAAGCCCGTTGCACATCGGATGGAAAGGCGTCGTAGTCAAATGCCGGATGCTCAGCAGTCTGTTGACCTCCTTCATGCAGTCAGATACGAACTGCGTCCCTAGGTCTGTCAGAATTTCTTCAGGCACTCCGAGTCTACTGAACATGTCCACCAGCGCCTCTGCTACAGTTTCAGTGTCAAATCTTCTTCAGTGGCACTGCTTCTGGGTACCGAGTCGCATAGTCCACTAAAGTCAGTACCCATCGATGACCTTCTTCACTCGGAGGTCTTATTTCGCCGATTAAGTCTAAGGCCACCCTCTTAAAAGGTCGGTCAATCAAAGGCATCCTCTACATGGGCACTTTCGGGACCCTTCCTCGAGGTATGGTCTTCTGGCAAATGTCACATGATCGGCAGAAACGGCTGACGTCCGCATGAAGTCCTGGCCAGTAGAACACCGCCTGGATTCTATCCGACGTCTTCTTGATACCCAGGTGACCTCCCATGATTGAGTCATGCACCTACTTCCATCACCTGGCGCCTTAGGGGTAACGGTACCAAGACTTGACGTAGTGGTTTCCCTCCGTTGACCCTCGGGTGCTAGAAGATTCGGTACATGATCTTGGCCTTCACCTCAAAATAGACCGTGCCACTGCCCTTGGTCTCGTGGTCTTGGCGGTTCCTGTACTTGTTTAAAGTACTATCAGCTTCCTGGAGCTGGATCAGCTTATCTCTGTCCACGATGGCAGCTTTGGAGTTGTCGGCGACCTTCAGTGGCGTATACGTCTTGTCTCTCTTGGCCTGGACCCTAGTAGTAGCGGCACCGACGATCTCTGGTCGGCAGGGCTGAGCCGGAGTAGCCACATTGTCCCGTAGCAGTTCTGCAAGGTCTCCATCGGGAAACGGCAATGGATCCTCCTCTACAACTTCGACGCGTTGGGTTGAGGCAGGACTCCATTCTGAATCGGGGTCGCCGGGTCGTCTCGCGCCGTCGATATTCCCGATCATCAAGTCGTATAGCGGCTTCTTCAGGCAAACCGCTTCTACTTCGCCTATGTAGAAAGGGGAGCTGACTTGAATCTTTGCAACTGGCGCTTTCACACATTTGCTGTCGGCCATAAGTGTCCATTTAGAATCGCCAGTGAACTGTTCTTTAGCGATTAGATCTTCTCTGACGATGACCCCACTGCAGCCAGAGTCTCTTAGAACAGTCACTTCATGATCTCCGACGCGTCCCTTGGAAACAGGCATGTTCTGGATGGTCACAGCTGCGCTGGCGATGACGGGGATGGATTTCCCGTTGGCAAGGAGAAGTTGGCCATCAGTCATGCACTCTTGCACGTCCGCAGGAGTAGCTGTGCGCTCGGTCTCACTCGGAAGAATGACGCTCCCGCCGCACACTTGATGGTCAGATCTACTGGTTTGCCGTTGATTGGAGAACCGCCTCTGCTGGTTGCCCGCCTCTGCATTGTCCGTACTGCCCCGCTGTCCGCTACTTTTGTTTTGAGGACAGTTAGCCGCTCTGTGGTCTGTAGCGTTGCAGGTGAAACAGCCTCTTGAATGCCCTTCTCTGGGAGGAGGCGTGGAGTCCGTGTGTCTCTGGCTCGTCTGACTTCCCTGGATCCGGTTCCCATGGTTTCCAGTCTTCTGAAAATGCTTCGTCGCCTTGGGTGGCCCCAGGGTCTTCTCATAAGCGATTAGATATCTTTCAGCAGCCTCAGCAACGTCTTTTAGCGTCTGCAGCTTTTGTATTTCCAAGTGGATCGCGAGGTCCTTAGGGCAGGCGTTGAGTAATTGCTCCCTTACAATCAGATCATGGAGACTCTCGTAAGTCTTCCCTTTGCCTGATAATTCCACCCTCTTGTGTAGATATGACGACAGGCGATCCACAAACTGCTTAGGCGTCTCGTCTGACAAAGGCCGGCATTCACGAAAGCGTTTACGGTAGCCCTTCTCTGGGAAGCTGAAGCAATGCAATAGGGCCTGTTTCAAGACGTCGTAGTTTTTGGCTTCATCGTTCGACAGTCTGGTGTAAACTTCGAGAGCTTGCCCAGTCAGAAGTGCACCGAGTCGAATTGCCCAGTCTCGAGGTTGCCAGTTGGAGCTTTCGGCGAACCTTTCGAATCTCGCCAGATAGCTGTCGATCTGGTCCTTCCCGTCGACGAACGCTGGTAATTTTGGAGCCATGTGGTCGCTGATTACTTGTGGCGCATGCTGATTGTTTTGGATACGCGCCATTTCTAGCTGGTACTGACGCTCAGCTTCTAGTCGTCTCTCTTCCATCTCGTCACGCCGAAGCTGTTCCTCTCTTTCTTCTTGGCGACGCTGCTCTTCAAACTCTCTTTCTTCACGCCTGCGTTGTTCTTCCCTTTCTTCCCGTTGACGCTGTTCTTCCTTTTCTTCTCGGCGTCGCCGCTCTTCAATTTCTATTTCTTCGCGTCGTCGCGGTTCTTCTCTTTCTTCACGCAATATTCTCTCCTGGAATTTGACGTACTCCGTCAGCTGTTTGCCTTTTAGATTCAGTTCAACCCCTTTCTGCCAGAAGTCAGCCATCCTGATGCTTTTCTGGAAGGTTATATTCTGGAAAGTTCTTGACTGTGCTGTACCTTTCTAGATGGTTCTAGAACAGCACGCTTTCTGCAGTAGCGCTGATGCTTGTCACTAGTCGCCTTCGCTGACGCAGGACCCGCTGTCCTCGTCGTATGCGACGCTGCACCACGCTGGTGTTGATGTATACGCTCCTGTGCTCAAGTAGACACGACGTCCGCTCGTCGCTCTCTGTAATGCTGGCAATGTAGCTCCGAGACTGTCCCACGACGTAGTCTTACGGCAGCCACGTAGTCCCTATCTGTTGTTCGCTCGCGAAGCAACTCTTCAGCGACTACACGCCCTTGCAGTCAACCCGAACCTATCGGGGATGTAGTCCCAGTATTTTGGCCCCTCCCGACGCAACTCGTTGGCGACTGTCCTCGATGACTGCCTCTCGTAACGTTGACTCGCTTGTTGTAGCAGTTGAACCCTTGGCTATGGCGTAGATCCCGGCTGGGCCCCGAAAATGTTACACTCGTTTGATATTGGTGTTTTTCCATCAGTAGTTGATTCAGCCCCAATGCTGAAGTCCTGATAGGGTGTAACTCAGATTCGTTTATCCACGCAGCCTGCTCACTCAGCAACAAGGCAAAGTCTTCGTATGTAGTTTTTAAACTTTATTCAGCGTTCATCAACAACTGCATACAATCGCCTTTTCACTCTCTCTCTTTTTCACAACACAATGTGTCAATTATATAGTTTTTCTCTCAACTCGAGATAACCTCAGGACTTTCAAGAATGACGCGTTACAACCAATCAGAATTAACTTCGTCATCACTGTTTTACGTCATACAATTTTCCTTTCTGTCCAAGAATGTTCTCAAATATCGCGAAGCTTCTATCGACAGTAAACAAGCAAATCTAGAGAATTCTCCAATA
Source organism: Oncomelania hupensis (assembly GCA_036898135.1). NCBI lineage: Eukaryota > Metazoa > Mollusca > Gastropoda > Littorinimorpha > Pomatiopsidae > Oncomelania > Oncomelania hupensis. Next base: position 19,488,799 of record CM072522.1, on the reverse strand, counting down.
ATATCGACCAACTAAAATTATCAACGTTATACAAGGCTTCTTTTAACAACAATGCAAACTCAAATCAAAGGTAAATACACTCTATTATTGAATACTTTGTAAAGCGAAACGATTAGATCTATCGTGCGCGTTTCAGACATACTATCCTTCGCGTTTCAACGTAACACTGTCCCGTAACGCGGAGGTCGTAGGGGCACCACAGATGATCGTTTAACCAGCATAATCCATCTTTCTCTGTCCTCAGCAGCCCTGATGGCTTCGCTCAGTGTAAAACCAGTCCATTCTCGAATGTTGTCATCCCACCTCTTTTTCGGTCTCCCTCTTCTTCTACCCCCTTGTACTGTGCCTTGCAGAATAGTCTTTGCAAGGCCTGATGATCTGGTGACGTGGCCATATCATCGGAGTTTCCGTTTCTTCACCACTGTGAGCAGGTCATCGTGTTGTCCAATGGCTTGTGTGATGGTCTGTCGGACTTCGTCGTTGGTGATATGTTGGGTATAGGAAATGCCCAGAGGTCTCCTGTAGCACCTCATCTCCATGCTTTGTATTCTTCGTTGGAGATCTGCTGTGAGGGTCCATGCTTCGCAAGCAAATAGGAAGATGGAGATGACAAGGGAGCGCAGCAGTCTTCCTTTGGAATGTAGATAATAATAACAATAATAATAATAATAATATTAAGAAGAAGAAGAAGAAGAAGAAGAAGAAGAAGAAGAAGAAGAAGAAGAAGAAGAAGAAGAAGAAGAATGATTGATTGATTGATTGATTGATTGTTTGTTGCTTTAGGTCCAGCGGACTCTTCCGAGCCAAATCAGGACCGGACAACCCCCGATCCGCATAAAAGATCTGCTGGAACAACCCTAGTGGGAAAATTGAATTCCCTCCACCGGCCAGTCACTAGAATACAATAGAATACAAACATCATTATAAATTATGAACAAAACATATACATATAAAATGCCTATATTGCTAAATAATAACATCATAGGAAGCCCTAGTGACCACCCGGCAGAAAGCGTCCAACACTCCCAAGCTGATCCAACAGACCTCATACACAAACAAGGAGTCTTGTCCAGGAAGAGTTTTCAAGAAAAAAGGTAGGTCATTGATCTAGCGAAGAAGAAGATAGTATAGCAGAGTGATAGGAAAGAGCAGGAATGGGAAAGAGTAAATGAGGAAGACAGCGACAGTGGGAATTTAAAGCACTAAAGTTCCAGAAAGTGGGGATACTATTTATACTGAAACCCCCGGCACCCCAACGGGGGTAGAAGAAGAAGAAGAAGAAGAAGAAGAAGAAGAAGAAGAAGAAGAAGAATGGTTTTGCACTGTCACTGCCTGAATCCGAAGACACCTCCTCTAAAGCTATCGCCTTCACAACGAGCTTCGAAATGTACGCCATTTTCAAAACAAATTTGCTTTTGCTGGTCGTTTCTTAGGCACTCTAGATACCGCTTGGCCCGCGACAGGCATTGCTTGTTTGGCTCGCGCCCTAAGAAACAGGCCAGGACGGAGGTGATAAATGTGCTACTGATGGACACCTTAGCCGGATCAGCACGAGAGACAACATCATCATAGGAATCTGGAATGTCAGTTCCCTAACTGCGGAGGGAAAAGTAGAAGAACTTGCCCACGAGCTGGACCACTATCGATGTAACATCTTAGGTATCAGCGAACTGCGCCGGAAAGGCCTACATGTAGGTGAAACAATGACCGACAAAGGCCACAAGCTTTATTTCAGCGGGAGAGATGGCAGGCACGAACAGGTCGTTGAATTCTTGGTCTACAAAGACATTCTTGCCACTGTCATGGGTTGCCGCCCAGTCTCCAGTAGACTCATTACCATCCACCTTAGACCAGCCACTTTCAACATCACCATCATTTAGGTCTATCCCCCAACATCAGACTATGACAACAGCGAAGTCGATGATTTTTATGAACACCTACAGGCTGTCCTTGACCAAGTGCCGAAGAAGGACATAGTCATAGTGCAAGGCGACTGGAATGGCAAGATTGTCCAAGATGCGCCCCACAACTGGGGAGACACATGTGGACCTCACTCAGGGTTCATACTCAAATTGTTGTAAAAAATTCAAGGAGTTTTCAAGGAGATTTCAAGTTTTTTTAAAAATTCAAGGAGTTTTTAAAAATAGTAAACGCACATAATAATTGATAAATAGTCAAAATAAAGGATAAATCTTTTACCCAGTGATATCCATAAATTGTTTGCAGTCATGAATCTGATAATGATACTGATGTTGATATTGATTATGAAATGTACACACATAAATATTGCACGTCGATGAAGTTGCAGTTATGATGATGATGCAGATACGGAGTCTATACACAAATAATAATTGTGAGACATGTTGTCCTTAGATACAAGTTAGAGAACTGTAAAAAGTCAGAAAGAGGTACCACCACCGGCTAATAATACAGATAAATGAATTTTCAGTTATTTTAGTTTTTCCATCCCTTCATCAATCTGAACGCAAATCTTCTCCAGTTGGATCTTTATTTCCTTAGATTTGCTCCTCAGCGCATTTGACTGTATTAAACACACAATTGCCTCCAGGCATTTTTACCGATTCATTCAGCAAACACGCACGGAAAAACGAAGGATGTATGGAAACCGACAAATGAGCATGCGCGCGCGACAGCAAGGGAATGAAAATTTCCAGTGGAGGTTACTTCCCTTATCAATAGCAGACGACAAAAGTTACGATCGTCGAAAAGTTGACAACACAAATAATATTATAATTTTTGTTTTATAAATTTTTATTTTTCAATGCTTTTTTTTTTGAAAATTTGACAATAAAATTTCTAGGTCAAGCAATGGATAGATACACTGGTTGAAATTTCAAGGAGTTTTCAAGCTGAGGCAATTTGGCATTTTTCAAGGAGATTCAAGGGCCCTTGAACAAGACATTGAAAATTCAAGGAGATTCAAGGAGGTTCAAGGAGCGTACGAACCCTGTCACTGCAACAACGAGACAAATGACAGGGGTCTGAGACTTGCACAGCTTGTACAGAGGCTTTACACCACCTCCAGAACCTATGGAATGGAATTAATGCAGACAAGACCAAAATGATGACCAACAACGCCAAAGACATCAACATGGACATTAAAGTCCAAGGACAATCCCTCAACACAGTGCATAGATTCAAATATTTAGGAGCCATTGTGTCAGACAATGGGCTCCGACAGGAAGTCCTCTCCAGGATCGCACAAACAACTGCTGCCCTGACAAGGTTGAAGCCCATTTGGAAAGACAAGACCATCACTCTACATTCCAAGGTAAGGCTGCTACGATTCCCTTCCTATACGCTTGCGAAACCTGGACCCTCACATGGAGATGAGGTGCTACAGACGACTTCTGAGCATTTCCTATACCCAGCACATCAACGACGAAGTTTGATAGACCATCACACAAGCCATTGGACAACAGGATGACATGCTCACAGTGGTGAAAAAACAAACTCCGATGAAATGGCCACGTCACCAGAGCGTCAGGCCTTGCAAAGACCATCCTGCAAGGCACGGTGCAAGAAGACAGAAAAAAAGGGAGACAGACAAAGAGGAGGGAGGACAACATTCGAGAATGGACTGGTTTGACACTGAACGAAACCAAAAGGGTTGCTGACAACAGAGAAACATGGAGTACGCTGGTTAAACGATCATCTGTGTGCCCCAACGACCTTTGAGTTGCGAGATAGGATGGGATAGGATAGGATAGGACAGGTAAGGCACGGGGCCCCGATAAAATTCAAGCTAGGGTTTTGAAAGAGGTGAGGAAAGAAGTATCTCAATTTTTTTTGCTTCATTCAACTTATCACTGGAATCGGGAGTTAAACCCGATGATTGGAAAACTGCCGAAGTAATTGCATTATATGAAAATCGGACCCAGGAAATTACAGATCAATAAGTCTAACGTGTATACTATGTAAAGTCAAAGAGTCGTTAGTAAGAGATGTTGTAGTTGACTATTTTACAACAAATAAATTGTTTTCTTACTGTCAGCGTGGGTTGCGTAAAAAAACAACAACAAGATCTTGTATGATGCAACTGATTGAGGTGTGGACGATTTTACAAGGGTTTTAGATGTTGGAGAACCGGTTGATGTACTTTATTTGGATTTTAGAAAAGCATGTGATACTGTCCCACACCAACGATTACTCATCAAGTTTCAGTCATATGATATTACTGGTAATGTCCTTAGTTGGATATCACAGTCAGTAAGAGGAGGATCATCCTATTCATCAAGTACTCCTATTTTGAGTGGAATCTCTCAAGGCAGCATCTTATGACCCATTTTATTTACAAGTTTTATATATAATTTACCCGATTAGGTTGAAAGTATTTGCAAAATCTTCGCTGAAAGTGTATGATAAGGCTGATGATTATAATAAATTACAGGAGGATTTGAATAAATTGCAAGATTGGTCCGACTTGTGGAATCTGCATTTTAATCTCCCGAACCTGTGACGGTGGGTCTATTGTTACTGGGCTCTGCACAATGGAATGCTATTACCCACTCGTCTTTGTCTGCGGAGATCGGCTAGTGTAATCACCCTGTGACTCATCTTAATACATTTATAAGTTTAGCTCGCTCTGTGTTAGGATGGGGTTACAGAGATAGGGAGAAAAGTGTAATAGCTTCACTGACACACTAGCTCTCGCACGGCTATGAAACATAGGTAGTCTAGCCACTTGTTAACAGTAAATACCACACATTTATTTCTTCTGCTCTATACATAATTCTCTAAACACTCTATTAACTTAAATGTCCAAATTCACTTCGAATAGTTCGTTCCTTGATGGGTCTATGCTGCTACTGTTCTTGATATTTTCTAATGTCTCATCATTGGGCTATTTGTTCTGTCTGCCTAATGTTGGTTTCTGGAGAGTGGACTACCGCATAGTCCCTCTATGTCAGTGTGGGTGCACGCTTTCGGCGTTACTTAACTGCAGTTGAGGTGTGGTGATGGTGTCTCCTCTTTGGTTGCAGACTATAGTAGCTCAGTGCAAGAAGCTCCACTGCAGGTCGAATGTCAGGGTTGACGCTTAGTGGTCGTCCTCCTGCCTTGGGCCAACGATTTTGTGACGGTGGGTCTATTGTTACAGGGCTCTGCACAATGGAATGCTATTACCCACTCGTCTTTGTCTGCGGAGATCGGTTAGTGTAATCACCCTGTGACTAATCTTAATACATTTATAAGTTTAGCTCGCTCTGTGTTAGGATGGGTTACAGAGATAGGGAGAAAAGTGTAATAGCTTCACTGATACACTAGCTCTCGCATGGCTATGAAACATAGGTAGTCCAGCCACTTGTTAACAGTAAATATCACACATTTATTTCCTCCACTATATACATAATTCTCTAAGCACTTCGAATAGTTCGCTCCTTGATGGGTCTATGCTGCTACTGTTCTCGATATTTGCTAATGTCTCATCATTGGGCTATTTGTTCTGTCTGGCCTAATGTTGGTTTCAGGAGAGTGGACTACCACACAGTCCTTCTATGTCAGTGTGGGTGCACGCTTTCAGTGTCAAGAATACACATAGGAGAAACAACAGTGGGTCCGTAGGGGATACTTCATGGTGGCGAAACCGGTCGCGTGTCCGCCACGTGGTCAAGCAAAGTTTGACTAATATTCACAATTCTAAACATGGCAAAACTTCACAAACATAATACAGGAATAATATCAATAAAGCGAGACGAAACAAAAGATAGATCATTTACCTTTTTGACAATGTCAGGCTGTGGCTATACTAGGTTGAATTGAATTTCACCCGTCCCTGCTTTAATCTTCTGCTAGCGATGTTTCAGAGCGTGGCTCCGTCTCGTGTGAGAGGTAGGCACAGAATGACTACCTAGTGTAGTGGTCAGCAACAGCCCGCTAAAACTAGACTACAAGTGGCGCCTCTGGTGGGTGTCTCTGGCCCTACGTCAGCTGAATGAGGTCACTGCCTAACTGAGCCAGCGTTAGCGTACACATGCTTAGCACACAACTGACTTGCGTCCTCTGCTTGGCATCGACTTTAATTTACAAAGGCTACAGCAGGCTGAACTATTTAAGGCAAGAAGTCTTAGTGCAGGGTCTAAATAGCCTTCTGTGACAGAACCTTTACATTACATGCTTTTAGGTCCAGCTGACTCTTCCGAGCCAAATCAGGACCTGAGAAACGTTATCTTAAAATAATATAAAATGGTTCACATCTTAAAAAACAAGCCTGTTACTCTTAAATATTCAAACAAACTTTCACACGCAACCTCTTGAATAATCTTCTTTAAATCTGATGCATTAAGACATTTATCGTATAATCGAAAATAAAATAACAAATAATTGTCCTTCACAATAATTTTTACTTTGAAACGCGCACAATAGTTCGTGTGTGAGGCGCGCGATAGATCTGATCGTTTTATTTTGCAAAACATGCAATAATAGAGTGTATTTACCTTTGATTTGATTTTGCGTTGTTGTTAGAAGAAGCTTTGTACAACGTTCATAATTTTAGTTGGTCGATTTGTGTCTTGCCCGAATGTTCTTCCTTTCTCTGGAGTGTAGAGAAATTATATGTACCGCACTGTTTGAGTTGAGAGAGGATTGTAAAGTGAAAAGTTGAGAGTGGAAAAAGCAATTGTATGCAGTTGTTGATGTACGCTGAATAAAATTGGAAGACTTCATACGAATACTCCTGCCTTGTTGCTGATTGAACGGGTTGCGTGATAAACCAATCCGAGTTGTTGCTGATTGAACGGGTTGCGTGATAAACCAATCCGAGTTACACTTATCAGGAGGATTCAAGCATTGGGGTTGAATAAACTACTGATAAAACAAAACCAACATCGAGTGTAACAATAATATATAGTGAAAATTCACAGTATCCTCGAACAATAACCTCTTTAGCACATCGTCTTGCTTTAAGTTCTTGGAGGACAAAATATTACAAGATATCGTTTACATTTGCAAAGAAAATTTAACTATAAATCATATAATTCATGAATGCAGTGTAATAGCACTATATATTCCACAGAACATTCATAATGTTAAAAATAAACATGATTAATATATGTGTTGCCGCATGACAAAACCCGGCTAAAGACGCCAGGATTGATTCGCTGCTACAGCCGTTGAACACTAAAAATAGGCTACCCCATCAATTTTAAGATTGTTGCCTCTTTGTCTTTATTTAAGACTTTTCTTTAATATCCCAAACGGATTTTGTTCAAAAATTACTAAAACATTGTTTATTTTGTTGATTTTGATAAGGGTGTTGATCACACCTTGCTAAAACAATGGCACTAATTGACCTCCGATACCCCAACTTTTCTTGTCCGACTATGAAAGGAAATCCCCAATGTGGATTGATATATAACGTCTGGGGAGTGAAAAGTCCCTATAGTATTGGTACTACTTTTTGGTACATAAAAGTGTGTGGCATATGAATTTTTCATGAAATTCCTTGTTCTGAAGCTTGCTTGTGACACAAGTTGTGTTCGAATGCGTCTGTTGCCGGGTCGTGAAAAACGGAAGTGTTTCCTATAGATTTTCGACGATTTTTTGTTTAAAGTGAATTTTTTAATGTAGATAAACTCATCTTACATCTATTTCATGTGTTTTCTTGCAATATTTATGTTGCATTTGTTAGAAACAATTTGTCAAAGTAAGTGACCGATTCTTTTTGGAAACCGGAAGTGATGGCTTCGTCTCCAGCGTCAGTAGATGTGTCGTCTGCTAGAGTAGCTAGGGCCTTGAATCGACCCGGTTTTGCTTCTGAAGAGCTCCAAGACCTGCTTTCGGACTATTTTTATGATGGTGCCGGTGGGAACTGTGATGAGGATTATGATTCTGACGAGCAGAAGCTTGATCCAGTTATTAAACGATACTGTTTGTTTTCATTCATTGATTCATGTTTCGTAGGCCTCTTAGCTATTGGCGTGTCTTTAATAATCCGTCATTCTACTTGCATAGATTTAGGTAAAGGTTGAAAAGGCGATATCAGTGAAAGAATTACAGTAGGAGTGTGGAAAATATTTCAGTAGTATATTTTGTTGGGGGGGTGGGGGTGGGGTGGTTGAAAAGGTAAGTAGTCTGGCCTGCATTCAATATTACTAGCATGACAAGTTGACTATGTTCTCAGTATTTATTATTGTTGGTTTGTCTGTTTTAGGAAATGAACATGAGGACTATTTACCAAATTACTAGTAATTAGTATTTGCTTTGATATTTGTGTTTATTTAAACTTTATAGAGCAAAATGACATGTTATTTTGATTTACACCTGTGACGCGACAGATTTATTCGACGTGCGGAAGGGAGTGGAGAATCGGGGAATTATTAAAGCTTGATTATTAGGACTGAAAACTACCTAATGAAACTTTTGTTTTAGGTTTGTAATCTTTGTTTGACTATTTGAACTGAGCTGATGTAGCTGCTTGCAATTAAACAAAAGATTACTTGACCGACGAGGTTTTTAAGAGGGGGGGGGGGGAGGGGGCATTATGTTAGGGTTTATTTTAGAAAAATGATTGATTCAGGCCATATTCTTGATATATTATTATGTGTTTGAGTTATTATAGACTTGCTAAACACTTGTTTTATTTCTAATATGTTTAAAACACTATGCATTATGGATGGGTACAGAATAAAATTGTGCGTACTGTTTTAATTTGTTTATGTTCAGTATTGTGTGGATGGTGTATAATGTGAATTTTCTCATCTTATCTCAACTCACTGCCATATTGCTGCCATCTTCCTGATTGTTTTGATACATACATGCATGGGAAAATTCTGGTTGTGAAGTATTGATCATTTTACAATTCAAAACTTTGAAGGCGATTTCTGGAAATTAGCCCCCGAGAAAATAAAATATTTTAAAAAATCATAAAACATCAACCAATAAAGATAAAACAATTCTGTTTTTTGCATTTTGAAGATTATTTTTAGTACTTTGTTAATAAATAAATAGGTAATTTTTCATATTTTGACACTTTAGCCTGGTTTTCTCATGCTGCAACACATATATTGGATAACGATGATCGCTAGGACATTTTTTAAAATAAAAATTGAAAGTTTATTCTAAGTATTTAGTATATGACAATATCACAAAATTGACGTTCTGTACATGAACATTTCACAAGTTTGATGTTCTATTGTAATTTTAAAAAAAATTAGTTTGACTACTTCATTTTTATTTCATCTTATTTTATATCACGTTACCCCTCTATAATGGTACTGGATGCAGTCGATATAAAATTTCAAAAATAAATATTAGATTTTCTTTCCGTCTTCCAATAGCGATCTCCCTGCCTTTACACCACATGTTTGAGTGATGTATGTGTATTTGTTGTGTGTGTGCGTGCGGGTGGATGAGACAGGTGAGCGTGTATGTTCCATCCAAGTAGCAAATATCCTTTTTCCCCACCTTCGTTTTATTTTCTAGTCTAAAATCACTTCGGTGAATAGACGTTAAATGAAATAAACAACCAAACAAACAAATCTGAAGCAACAGTCGGCCGCTATTGAACGGCTTCAGCGTAGAGCCACAAGGATTCTGCCGGAATGCGCAAACATGACATACACAGAAAGGTTGATGCATTTATCCTTGCCAATGATTAAGGGAAGAAGGTTCAGAGGTTTTTTTAATTCAGTTATACAAAATATTTCACGGCATAGATCAAGTTAGCCGGAAAAGATGGTTTCAGATAAATAACAACCAGACTAGAAATCATTACATTACATTATTATTGCTTTAGGTCCAGCGGACTCTTCCGAGCCAAATCAGGACCGGACAACCCCTGATCCGCATAAAAGATCTGCTGAAACAACCCTAGTGGTAAAACTGAAAGCTCTCCACCAGCCAGTCACTTTACAATAAAGACATCCCACGCAGGGGACGCTGAGGCTGTATTTATCGAACCCCCGTTTACAAAAACAAAATAGAATACGAACATCATTATAAATTATCACCAAAACACATACATATAAAATGCCTACATTGCTAAGTAATAACATCATAGGAAGCCCTAGTGACCACCTGGCAGAAAGCGTCCAATATTCCCAAGCTGATCCAACACACCTCATACACAAACAAGGAGTCTTGTCCCGGAAGAGTTTTCAAGAAAAAAGGTAGGTGACTGGTCTAGCGAAGAAGAAGATAGTATAGCAGATTGATAGAACAGAGCAGGAATGAGAAAGAGCAAATGAGAAAGACAGCGACAGTGGGAATTTAAAGCACTAAATTTCCAGAAAGTGGGGATGCTATTTATACTGAAACCCCCGGCACCCCAACGGGGGTGACTAGAAATCAGCAGGGTAAATTGTTGGTAAACTATAATAGGACAAATATTTTAATATTTTTAATGCAAACAGGGTCGTGAAAAATTGGAACGATCTCCCGCTTAATATAAAAATTTGCAGAGAATGTCAATGCTTTTAAGAATCTTCTGGACAACAATCCTAAACTTATAGCCAAATATAACTAATACGACGATTAATGGTCATTATATTTTTTCAAAAATGCACTACCGTGACCTCCTCACGTATGTAAAAACAATGAATGAAGAGGCGTGGAATAGGCCGCGAGGCCTAAAATTAAGCCTCTATTTTACTACTACTATTACTACTATTAAGCGCTTCAGTTCTTCCGGACTAGAGTTCCAGAGCGTGGCTGCAGCGTTCCGAAATGACCTAGCTCTCGAAAGTTTCTTGTCTGAATGTTCTTTTTTGCCAGGATCGACAAGTCTGGAGATGGAAGAGGTGCGAATTGTTCTTGCCGGAACATAAGGTATCACCAGTTCCTATAGGCATACAGGTGCAGACTGGTTAATGCACTGATATGTCAGCGCAAGGATTTTGTACTCAATCCTCTGAGCTACTGGCAACCAGTGGAGCGAAATCAGAACAGGGGAAATGTGATTTCTCTTCGATGTCAGAGTCGATTCGAGCAACTCAGTTCTGGACTTTCTATAGCCTACAGATTCGAGAGCTAGGAAGCCCCCACAGAGCAATGTTACAATAGTCCTGCTTAACAAGTATTAAGGACACTGCTACGTTGTTTTTTGCTGATCTAGTCAGATATGGATTGGGTCTGCCTAGAGTCCTCGGGTATGAGGTGGTTGATTTATGCAGTCATGTCCAACCTGGCATCAATAATTAATCAGACTAAGGTCCTTCTCGGACAGTGACAATTTGATTTTGATGTCGCCAATAATTAATTAACTGGATGAGGGTGTCGACTATGTGCTGTTTGAATGCCGTGCAACACACAAATGCCTCGGTCTTTTCATCATTCAACTTTAATTTGTTTTAGGTCATCCAGGACTTGATGCTCTGTCACCAGGATTCGATGTTCTGGACTGCGGCCTTGACTGAGGCATCATCAGAATCAAAAGATGATTGCAGCTGCGTACCATCCGCAAAATGTTTACGAAGAACTACCAACTTGTCCATGGTTATTCCAAGCTGTTGTGTATAGATGGTGAATAGTATGGGGCCCAGAAAAGATCCCTGCGGAGCCCCACACTGAAACCGGCTGTCCATGATCTTTCAAGGCCAACTATCACATGCTCGTGGCGCTCCGGCAGATACGAATAAAACCACTGCAATGCAGTGCCACTGATCCCGTTCTCACGCTCTAAGCGTTGTAGTAGTGCGTGATCAAACGCAGCACTAAGATCAAGGAGCACAGAAAGCACCAATCTGCCTGCGTTCACACCACACAACCAGTCGTTCATCACAGTACCAGAGCTGTCTCTGTGGTGAAGCATGTGCGAAATGCAAGCTGAATTTTCTCTAAGAGACCATTGTCCGCAAGATGAGCAACCAGGTGATCTACCACCACATGCTCCAGCAGCTTGGATAGGTAGGACAGATTTTTACACGGGTCGATAGTTACTCAGGGTGTTCGGGTCGGGTAAAGAGTGGTTTAACTACCGCTACCTTAAAGCACGCTGGCACTGTTCCAGACCTCAACTGTTTATACAGAAAACCCCGGCAGCCCAACTGAGGTAGCAATTTAAAGTACACGGTTATCTTTTTGTCTAAAGAAAAAACAATCAACGCCTCGACAGAATTTTGCAGTAACTCGATCATAACTATGAGCGATATACGTCAGTATTGCTTACGGATGGAGAAATCATTGACTCGATAAATATGCATATTTTATTACATAGGTTGCTCTCGATGCCTTCGTAGTTCATGATAATTACACAATGCACAGACTTCCAGCATGTTGGCGTTTTAGTCAGTTTGAGTTCAATCTTTTATTCTACCAGGGCTTTAAGCCTTTAAGCCTTGAGCTGGAAGATCGCTTTATAAGAACAATTCCTACCACATCATATCACACTATAGCTGATGAGCGCGTTATTAACAAACAAATACGATACTTCTCGTGACATTGCATTAATTCGAATTTCTCTTTACAAACTTTTAATTTCCTGATGCAGAAAGGGATATAAAAGTAAGAAACATCTGCGAGAAATTAAACGAATTGCCAACAGTTTGCCGACTATTTACTACCTATCTACTATTCTTTCGGATGACAGTATAAACTGAGATCTACAAATACACTCAGCACGCACAAAGTCCCTTATCTCCATCCCCGGTCGCCCAGGATTGTGCTCTGTCGTCTGGGCGCCAGACTTTTCGCCCTAAGGTTGCAGGGGGTGGCGGGTGGGGAGGGCGCCTCGGGCGGCTCGAGTTAGATTCTGTATCGACCAGCTCTTTGAGCAGCGCTATATAAAAGTGATAAAATAAATAAATAATAATTCCTCAGGTCAAACTTAATATTGTTTTGGTTGCAATCATTGTTACAGCATAGCACAAAGCACGTTATTTGGGAGACATGACGGCTGCAGTTAATTGTAGGATAAATAGCACCGGCAAAGCCACGTAATTTCGAAATCCCTTTTGATTTTAACAGTCATTTCAATGAAGGCGTTCTATCCTATATCCTATCACATCCCGTAACTCGAAGGTCGTAGGGGCACCACAGTTTATTGTTTAACCAGCGTATTCCATCTTTCTCTGTCTTCTGCAACCCTCATGGCTTCGCTCCGTGTTAAGCCAGTCCATTCTCGAATGTTGTACTCCCACCTCTTTTTCTGTCTCCCTCTTCTTCTGCCTTATTGCACCGTGCCTTGGATGGTCTTTGCAAGGCCTGATGCTCTGGTGATGTGGCCATACCATCAGAGTTTCCGTTTCTTCACCACTGTGAGTATGTCATCGTGTTGTCCAATGGCCTGTGGCCTTATACGTAGTAGCAATGGCGGAATTACACGTCACAATCGCGTTCACGAGGATCAACGATGAACAGCTACTTCAAAGTCGGCGCGCGTTAGCTGTCGGCACCAAGATGGGCGTCTTATTTCCCTTACAAACACAATTATTCCACAGCACTGACGCGTCGTTTATAGTTTGGTCATCCCATATGGAACCTCCAACCCTCATCGCAAGGCTTTTAAATGCCCGATGGTTGTTTATACATGCGCGGGTGGCTTAAGCAAGGAGTCTTTGATCGATGGTTCCCGTCCCCACAGCGGCATGTAAAAAAAAAAATAAAAAAAAAAAATAAAAAATAAAAAAACCTTCTCTCGATCACTTGTGGAGATGATAATGATGTCTGTAACATTGATGATAATGAATGTAATGATGGCGTTGCTAACGTTGTAAATGTTGGTGATAATTTTGACCTGGATAGTTGCATTCCGAGTAAGATTAGTGGTTATCTGGGTTTACATGCTATTTCCAATCTCTGTGATATTGATTGTTCTGATGTCAGTCACAATAACAATGATGCTGATAATAATATTGATAATAATGACAGTCATAATTCTACAGATAATGAAAATGATGATATTAGTGCTAATGATGAGGGTGATAATAATAACAATTATAACGATGATCTAAATGATGATGATATAAATGATAACGCCGACCCCAGTGTAACCTTCAGCGGAAACCTAAGTTATGCCAGTTTTCTCACTCTCTTCTTTGCGCTTCCTTTCTTTGAATGTTGGTGGTTTGATATCAAAGCTGAAGTTTCCAGATTTAGAGAATCAGATAAGGAGTGCTGATATTATTTGTTTGTCAGAAACCAAACTTGATAACTTTGACAATATAGCAATTGATGGGTATTCTGTCTTTATGAAGAATAGGAAGGCTTTTAAAAGGAAATCAGGTGGTATTGCTCTTTTAGTTAAACATGAGTTGTTAGATTATATTAAAGTTGTAGAGCATCAATCTTGTAAGGAAAGTATACAAACTGCTTTGATAAATATTATCGCTTGGTGCAGCACTCGGTTTCAGATGATGGTTTATTCTTTGAATTATCTATTCCTCGTAATAATGTACTCCAGACATGTTTATGTGTAGTGGTTTATATTCCCCCTGAAAATTCAGTTTATGTGAACAGGAACGCCTTTCAAGAACTGGCTGATACTCTGACTAATTGGAATGACGATTGTAATGTAGTTATGTTGGGTGACTTCAATGCTAGGACGGGTACAGTTAGGGACTTTGTAGAAGATAAACAAGAAGTAGATAATTTTATTGCCAGTACTGCCGATTTAATTGATGTTTACGGTATCCAGAAAGTTAGGGTATCTCAGGACAGTAATGTAAACAATTTTGGCAACTCTCTCATAGATTTCTGTATTACACAGAACTTATTGATCGTCAATGGTAGAGCCGGCGATGATGCTAGTGTAGGTAGACCTACTTGCAAAGGTGTTAGCGTAGTTGATTATGTGGTTGCCTCCCCTGCCATTTACCACGTTGACTTTGATGAGTGTCTCTCGATGTCCATAGCCCTTTATTTTTTACCTACCCATGAAAAAATCAACAAAATAAATCCTCAATAATATATGATAAATCACCAAATAAAAAAATCACATGTTTCAATATAAAACATATAACAAAAAATGTTATTATCTGCTGCCAGTAATCAAAAACATGCTTAACTCAACATAAAAATAAAACATCACAATAAAAAAAAAAAAATAATTTTTATGTAAAAAAAAGTTTTCGTAACGCTAAACGAAAGCATCCATCATAATCAATTCGGGGGAATTGAGGAAACAAGCGTACATAAACAAAACAAAAGCACTGTTTGTAGGAAGTTTAATGCACATAGAATAATATGCATTTACGTACAATGAAAGTGTAGAGATTCTAAAGCATATTGGAAGTTTTTGAATGAGCGCTCGAATAATGAATATGCCTACGATGACAATTATGACTTAATTTGAGGTAACATCAATTCTACATCCTACAGACCCCCTTGACACCGAAACACACGTATTTGATAATAATAGTTTAAATGCTGATATTACACAAGAGGAGGTGTTAAAATCTATTAGAAAATTAAAAAATAATAAAGCTTGTGGTATTGATTATATTCTGAACGAGTTCTTAAAGGCTTCTTCTCCAAAGTTGTTAAATACTATCACAATGTTGTTTAATCTTGTTTTAAGCAGTGGTAAAATTCCAGATGACTGGTCAGTTGGCATAATTTGCCCGTTGTATAAAGGTAAAGGGGATAGGTTAAATGTAGATAATTATAGAGGTATAACGGTGCTTAGCTGTATGGGTAAACTTTTCACCAGCGTAATTAATGACAGGATTAACATATTTCTAGACACAAATAATTTGTTAGGCAATGAACAAGCAGGTTTTAGGAAAGGATATTCAACCACTGACCACGTTTTTACTCTTTATTGCTTAATTGACATTTATTTGCAGCAAAGGAAAAAATTGTTTTGTACGTTGATTATAAAAAAGCATTTGACAATGTACAGCGTAGTATGCTTTGGGAGAAGCTAATTAAAACTGGTATTACTGGAAGAGTTTTGACAGTGATTAAAGATATGTATGAAAAAGCCAAGTCATGTGTTAGAACCCATGATGGTCTGTCATCTACTTTTTTTACTTGTAACGCTGGAGTGAGGCAAGGAGAAAATCTGTCACCTGTATTATTTTCTTTGTTTTTGAATGATTTAAGGTCTTTCCTTGCAGAACATATCGACGGGTTATCATTGCCACAGAATTTGGCGAATGGCCTCGGCTTTTCTGATATTGAACAGTATTTTCATTTGTTTTTGTTACTCTATGCTGATGATACTGTCATTTTATCAGAGTCTGCTGAAGACATGCAGAAGGCCTTAGATATTTTAGATCTATACTGTACAAAATTTGGATTGTGTTTAAATATTGCAAAAACGAAAGTGATGATTTTTTCCCGCGGTAAAGTTAGAAGGTTGCCTGTTTTTAAGTTTAAAAATGTAATTCTTGAAATTGTTTGGGAATATAAATATCTGGGTACCCTTTTTCAATATAATAACAAATTTCAAAAAAATATCAGATCCATGAGTGTATCAGCTGAACGTGCTATGTTTGCGCTTTTAAAAAAATGTAGAAAACTGGATTTGCCCCTTGATATTCAGTTAGATCTTTTTGATAAATGTGTAAAACCGATTTTATTGTATAACTGCGAGGTATGGGCCCATGAAAAAATGATAATATGTGATCGATTACAACTAAAATTTTTGAAATTGATTCTTAATGTTAAAACTAGTACGCCGACCTGTATGGTTTTAGGTGAAGTTGGCTGTTTTCCTGTTTCCTTAGATGCTAAATGCAGGCTACTCTGTTTCTGGTATAAACTTTGTATTGATTGCTGCAATGATTCTGTTAGAATGTCAGTACTTATGTTTCGACTATGCTCTTATTTATTTGTTAACTCTGAGTATAAACTATCCTGGCTATGTTTCGCTCTCTGCTAAATGATCTTGGTCTGTCTTTCATTTGGTTAAACGGCTGTAAATACTCTTTGAATTGTTTTAAGACCATGGTCAAACAACGCTTGAGAGACCAGTTCTTGCAAACCTGGCATCAGGATGTATTCGCTCATAATGCTTGTATTACGTATAGAATTTTTAAGAGTACGTTCTGTTTTGAAGATTATTTAGTTTCCTTGTCACCTCTATCGAGAAGAAACTTATTGAAATTTAGGCTCAGCTGTCACAAACTGCCAATTCAATCACTTAGATATTTGAATATTCAGAGAGAAGATAGAATGTGTACTCTGTGTGATCTGGATGAACTAGGTGATGAATTTCATTATCTGTTTAGATGTACAAATTCTGTGTTGGTTATTAACAGACTTTCTTTAATACCTCAATACTTCAGGAATCACCCCGAATGTCTATAAGTTAAATCAGTTATTGAACTCTAAATCTAAACGCAGATTGTCTGATTTGAGCCGTTTATAGGGATTATTTTTTCACTTTTCCAGTAGTGACGCACAGTTCTCTTTTAATTTTATGTCAAACTTCTATTTTCATGTTTGGACGAATATAATCAAAGAGTAGGTTGCTAAATTTAAGCCGCTTTATTGCAGTTTGAGTTATGTCACTATTTATATATTGTGCATTCCCTCTTGTCTTATTTTGTGAACCATGCAATGCTGTACATTTTTCTTTCCATGTTGACTCAACATAAAACTTTACACGGATGTTTGAAATTTCAGAGGTTTATCTTGTGATACCTATGGAGCAGCTTTTTTTGTGCCGTTCATTGTTTTTTAATGTAATTCCCCATCCCCCCTTTTCCCCTTTTTTGGCTAAAATGCCCCCTGGGCTATGAGCCTTGTTTGATGATTTAATTATATGTGATTTTGTTAATAAAAGGACAAAGTTCCAAAGTTCCAAAGTTCCAAAGTCAAAAAAGAACAGGCTTTAGGTTCGTGGCCGGTTGAACGTATTACCGTTGTGGAAATTCTACAATTCGTACTAACGAAACAGCATAGTCGAATTGAGTCTGGTTCTAGGGCTAAATAAATCAACAGAACTCCAAATTACATCGAAAATCAGAGCACAAATCGAAAGACAATGGAGCAAAAAGACGGCCTTAGAAAATGATTCAATTCTTACGGAAAAAACGGCAGAAATTTAATTCCTGTATGCGCTGAAACAAAGCAGCTGCTCCGTTTCAACTTAATTGATTAAAATCGCAAAAACATGTTTTGAGTAAATCGCTAATTACGCGTTCAACGGTAGAATGACGTCGACTGCCTCCATTTATCCCCTCCTCTCTCACCCCTCCCTCCCAGAAAACCATGACCAAACGGAATGTTGGTTTATAAACAAGAATAGTAATCATGTTGTTTAGTTTACTACAAGATGTGACACAATATAATCATATCCACCCCTCTTCTGCACCTTTTTTCACACACACTCGCTCATTGTCTCTCTCTCTCTCTCTCTCTCTCTCTCTCTCTCTCTCTCTCTCTCTCTCTCTCTCTCTCTCTCTCTCTCTAATACTGTTATAATAATAATAATAATAATAATAATAATAATAATAATAATAATAATAATAATAATAATAATAATAATAATACATGAATTTATATAGCGCACATATCTCACACAAACAAGAGTGATTCAAGGCGCATTCTCCCGCATTCATACATCAAATCAATTTAAACATACACATATATATACACACACATACAATACACAAATATATATACACATATATATTATATATATATAATATATATATATATATATATATATATATATATATATATATATATATATATATATATATATATATATGCACAATAATAATAATAATAATAATAATAATAATAATAATAATAATAATAATAATAATAATAATAACAATAATAATAATAATACAGTAAAACCTCCGTTTTACGACCTTTAAGTTGCCATTAAAACGAGGTCTTAAATTGGATGGGTCTTAAAAAGGAGGTAGGACATTTTCGAACAAGACATTTAGAAAATGAATTAAGTAAAATAAATACATATAAAGTACACATACCATTAAGTATATGGAACATCTACCATCTGTCAGAAATATAGATTAAACTTTGTCTCACAACCAATACAGTCAATATCTTCCTGTTCCTCATTATTTACAAAATAAAAAATCAATGTTGGTATGATAGTTGTTTAAAAGTGTATGTAAGTGCTGAGTGCATGTTTGGAGTTATAACTATTTATAAGATAACCCCCATTAATATTGTTGTAATTATTTTTATTCAATCATTGAATAGTTTATTTGTTTTTGAAAGAAAGCGGTTATTTCTGTTTGTTTGCATGATCCCCCACCCGTGCATGTTCTCTTAGTATGTCACTTTGAACACCAGACATGGTGTCGGCAAGATCTGACAGGCCCCTGCTCAGGGCAAATCTGGTCAGCTCCTTAGAGTATTTCAAGCTGCTTTAATGCATCGTCTGCTGTTAAAAGTTGTAAACGAAACTGTTTTCTTCAAGCGCATAAATATAGTACATGTATTGCTTTGGAATCTGAATTTTTCAGATGCTAGGTCGTAAAATTTAAATATTTGAAGGTCGCAAATCGCGTTTTAGAGATAGTCGTTTAAGAGAGGTCGTTTATATAGTACAAAGCATCGGTGACATTTTTTCCGGTCGTATGTTGGAGGAAGTCGTTTAAGAGAGGGTCGCAAAACTGAGGTTTTCGTGTAATAATAATAATAATAATAATAATAATAATAATAATAATAATAATAATAATAATACGCGCTTTTCCCCAAATCAGCAATCGGGCTCAAAACGCGGCGATCTCTGTACCAACATACACGCTCACAAGTTTTTTCACCCACTCTTACACAACACATATCACTCAAGCATGTGGTGTAAAGGCAGGGAGATCGCTATTAGAAGATGGAGAGGAAATCCTTTTGTGTGTGTGGAAATTTTAGATTGACTGCATCCAATATTATTATCCTCTGTCTGTCTGTCTGTCTGTCTCTATCTCTCTCTCTCTCTCTCTCTTCTAGAATAAGATTTGTGTATTTTCAGATAATCATGAAATACTTTCAAGTAGTCAGAATCAGAAAGAGCCAAATGTCGGTGTGCATATCGGTCGGTCGGTCGGTCCCTCCATTGCACGCCGAATCTCAAGAAGTACTGAACAGATTTTTACCAAACCATTTCAACATTATAGGACTTAGTGGCCAGCTTCCCATGCCATCGTATTTGGCCTTCCTTAAAGGTCAAGTTCGCTGGGTTAATTCTTTGCTAAACACGTTTTGCTCTCTATATCTCAAAAATGGCTAACAGATTTTGATCATATTTGGTATACAGGTACTTCCAACATTGCCAATCGGGCTGCGGCGGTCGTTAGTCGGTCAGTCAGGTTGTTGCTTGATCCGTCGGTAGGTATTTCACTTTTTTTTTCTTCAAAACACTCGTTTGCGTTATCTAAAGAATGACATGGCCGATTTCGAGTCATTTTACTTGTGTGTTTTCGAAAGCAGGTAAACCCGACGAATTTCGTGTCCAAGAGCACTTGGTCTTTAGTGTTAATACATTAGCTCGGAATCTAAGAGCTCTGTTCAATGTTACCAGGAGAAAATTCAATTCCCAGCTCTGTGCAAATCGAAGGTAATGTTGCGAAACACCACAATCATCCTTATCCAACTCGACTGCTGTTGCTGCACCAGTGTTGGTGATGCTGTAGCATTCAACCTTATTTCTGGTCTTTCAGAGACTTTTCCTGTGCTCAGAAACCAATTTTACCCTAAGGAAGCTGGAAAATAAGGAGAAAGGGGAAAATATTTCTGAATTATTATTTAAGGTATTTTTACATGTATTTATTTACGTTACCTTACGTAACGTTATGTTATTTACTTATAATATAATTTAAATGTATTGATTTATTTTATTCAAATTTTAATTATTGAGAACAATGATTTCTAGGTACGCAGCGAGAACTCAAAATGAAAAAATTCAAATCAACAAAATCAATAATAATTTACTTAACCGAGAAAGGATTGGAGATAAACACCTCCCTCATGAAGCTGACCCAAATTTTTAAAAAAAGGGACTCAATCTCTTATTTTCCTTACTGCCATTTTTGCACTACTAAAGGGAAAAAACGTTACGAAAAAAACACGTTACTTTTTATTTAAATAGACTGCGAGCAACACTTATGTACAGACATAGACCACATATACAATCCTGGTCCTCTGCAAATTGAATGTGCGACTGTATACTTACAATTACAGCCATAGAGAACATTATTGCTAATGACACTCGACTGACACTGGACTTCACTGACAACAAAGCCTGGAAAACGGTCAATGCAAACTGACTATGCTCTTAACGATAGTGTTCAATCGCAGCAGAATATGACTGGTTAAGAGAGAGAGAGAGAGAGAGAGAGAGAGAGAGAGAGAGAGAGAGAGAGAGAGAGTGTGTGTGTTTTGGGATGGGGGGGGGCTGGTGGGGAATAGGTAGATGAAAGACAGGAGATGGTGGGGAAATGGGGCTGGTGGTGGTGTGTCAGTCCAATCCAATCCACCAAATCACGACTAACTGCTTTACAAACAAGGCCTCACTACTTCCACCGTGGATTAATAATTCATGGAGTAAAGCTGGCCGCGCGGTTCACAGACGTAGGAATATCAACAGGTGTCAAACAATCGCAGCAGACAACGTCCTTCACGGAAAATAGGGCAATCGCGAAGCGGGCGACACATTATATTTTCCCTGAAAAATAGTACCGTAGCAAAGCAAAACGACAATTTCCATGGAAAATACTTTCGTATGCGAACCTGAGAAAAATTGTCCATGAAATTGAAAATAGTTCCGTAGCGATGCTAAATTGCTTAGCAACAAGAATAAGACAACTGACACAGTAGGGCTTAAAGCCGCATTTGCTGACACTCCAGAAGTATTAAAATCGGAGAGCAGATAATGATAACACTCATGAACAGCATAGTTTGTTTTTTTTTATATATGAAAAGAAACAACTTCTCTACAAAATCGATTTTCAAGCTCTTATGCATTAAGTGATGAGACACAGATTTGTATTTAATCGTTTATATATAGCGCTCTTCCAGCTCAAGAGCTCATAAAGACACTGGCCGATACAGGATCTAATTCAAGTCGCCCATTTGCAGAATCAGCGAACGGAGAAGGCAGGCACGTTGGTACAGCGCTCTTCCTTCATTGATCTAGGGGCTAGGGCTCAAACGTATGTTAAAATGAGCCATACTAGTTGTTTTTTTTTACTAGAGCGTATGACCATAGAAGAGTATATTAATCCACATTGAGGTGACAGCTCTCAGATCGGCGTGCGTACAGTAAGCAGCATATAAAAGTACAATGGTCTCCTCGATTAAAGTCACGACACCAGTTTAGCAAAAGCGGGCCACGTTCCCGTCACTTCTACTGTTTTGATTGTCTAGTCCAATGCAAGGCATTGGGATCTGTTGGTCACGCCTCGCTCAATTTGTTTGTGATTTGCGAGTGCCTGTAACCTAAGGAACATAAGGCAGGACCGTTTAGATTTAGATTCAAAGTCCGCAAATATTAGACACAAACAAATATAATAATATATGTAAGCATAGGCATCTTTTAGCGTCAATTAGAACTCTCTTTTTTGTGCAGTTTTCGTCTCGACCTCAGACGCACATTAAGCACCGTTGAGCCCAGTTACCAACGTGGATGGGACAAAAGTGAAAGAATAACGAAACAGCGCACAACACACGTTAGTACATCCAGCGATGAAAGAGTACCCGGCAAGGTACAGCAGCGAGAAAGAAGAAATTGGCATCTCCGCCCTCAAAGCTGTTTCATCGACCTTCATATCACACTCATCTTTCATTTATCCATTCATTCATGTCATATATATATATATATATATATATATATATATATATATATATATATATATATATATATATATATATATATATATATATATACAATTACTAATGGTACTACACACTATTGGCCAATTCATTTATACACATCACAAGCTAAACTAATAATTTAATACTAAAGACAAAT
Organism: Oncomelania hupensis; assembly: GCA_036898135.1. Taxonomy (NCBI): domain Eukaryota; kingdom Metazoa; phylum Mollusca; class Gastropoda; order Littorinimorpha; family Pomatiopsidae; genus Oncomelania; species Oncomelania hupensis. Next base: position 19,465,953 of record CM072522.1, on the reverse strand, counting down.
AAGAAACGGGCCATAGAAAACGAAATTTGTCTGAAAGCACCTTATTTCCAAAACGTTTACTCAAACTCAAGAAATTTGTTTTTTAATGTATTTATTCAGTTTGGCAGCAAACACCCAGACTCAATGTATTCTAAGTCCACATGAAGAAGTCAAGATATGTTGTTCCTAAATGTATTTTATTATTTAATCAACACACTTTCCGAATCTATGTATTCTAAATCTTTATGAAAAATTTATATTTTGTATTTATTTTTTTATTATCAAAAACTTATATTATTCCACACATTTTATTGAATGGTCAAAACAGGATTTAACTCCAGTTGCCCAACACTTCAACTTGCATCATAAAACGCATTGTCAAACAACCCGAACCCCTGAGCAATTTGATCGACCTAAACGTAGGCCTACGCACGTTACCTGACCTGGGTTGTGCAGCGTGATCTGTACTAGCACAAAGGGAGAGGTGACAACGTATAAAGAGTCATTACAGAAAGCCCGCTCCTGTGAGAACAAACATTCCGTCATCGAGATTCGAATACAGGTCCTCCCGCACGCCTGACGAGCACTCTACCATTCTACCTGTGATACTAAATAGGCTGCTTTTTTTTTTTTTAATCCTCTCTCACCTCCCAAACTCAATCTGCCCACACCACCCACCTCCATCCCCCATCCTATACTGAACTATGTAGGCCTACACACGTTAGCACAAACAAATGGCAATTAGAGACACCAAACGAAGAAATGCGTAGAAGAGTTCAACAAATTCCTAATTTCAAAACCAACAATTATGAATCGGATAACAATTCAGCTAAAATTTAAACAAAAAGCAATGCAATTAATAATAATGCATGTTGCCAGCAATCGATCCAGACATTACATTACATTACATTGTTATTGCTTTAGGTCCAGCGGACTCTTCCGAGCCAAATCAGGACCGGACAACCCCTGATCCGCATAAAAGATCTGCTGAAACAACCGTAGTGGTAAAACTGAAAGCTCTCCACCAGCCAGTCACTTTACAATAAAGACATCCCACGCATGGGGACGCTGAGGCTGTACTCTAATTTATCGAACCCCCGTTTACAAAAACAAAATAGAATACAAACATCATTATAAATTATCAACAAAACACATACATATAAAATGCCCACATTGCTAAATATTAACATCATAGGAAGCCCTAGTGACCACCTGGCAGAAAGCGTCCAATATTCCCAAGCTGATCCAACAGACCTCACACACAAATAAGGAATCTTGTCCCGGAAGAGTTTTCAAGAAAAAAAGTAGGTGACTGGTATAGCGAAGAAGAAGATAGTATAGCAGATTGATAGAACAGAGCAGGAATGAGAAAGAACAAATGAGAAAAGACAGCGACAGTGGGAATTTAAAGCGCTAAATTTCCAGAAAGTGGGGATAATATTTATACTGAAACCCCCGGCACTCCAACGGGGGTGATGCAGACATGTCACAGAACAAAATTAAACAAGATTTCAATGAACTCAAACAGGTTGAACTTTGCACAGAAATGTCACAGGAAGAAAAGCAGACGAACTACCACCTGTTGCACTGTAGGCCCAAACGCTCCTTCTCCGCACAAGAGCGAAACAACTGGGAGACAACTCCAAGCGAAGAACAGGCTCCACAAGTAAGGAAAACAAAATCACTTCCACAACTGAATTTTTTAAAAATGCACAAAATTGCACCAGAAAGGCAAAAATGTCACTGAAAATGGCAGCTTCGATCGCAAACGGGCAACGTTCACTGGAAATTAAATTAAAAAGGGAGGTAATAAATGTTCACTGTTGAAAAACGAAAATGGATAATTAAAAATTGAATGACTACAAAAGGCAGACGACAGTAACACCAGACAACGCCGAGCAGGACTCTACTAGTGAACCACGCTAAAACGACGTGAGCCCAACTTCGAACTGATCGCACTTTTCCTTCTAAACCTTATCTCATCGCGCTCTCTCTCTCTCTGTTCTCAAAGACTTGTTTGCTGCGTTCAAATTGAGAACACCGTCAAACTTTAAAATACTTCCACGTTCCAAACTGCAAATTTGATGCATCCAAATCATCGCAGAAACAAAGATATTTTGTTGTCTTCAAATTCTTTCCCCCTTATAACTAATGCGGGTATTTACACACACATTCCTCTAACAAGAGGGGGAAGTTGGTTGTGTCTAAATCCCAACGACTTTCCGATGTTTCATACAAGGGCGGTGAAAGTGTGAAGCGCGTGCAAGAACCTGTTGTGTGCGTGTGACGTTCTGGCATTGCACGAGCTACTCGTTGCTGTGACGTATAGGAAAGATTGTGAGCTCGCTTCGTTGAGAGAGAGAGAGAGAGAGAGAGAGAGAGAGAGAGAGAGAGAGAAGAGGAAGAAGAAGATTACGGAGGAGAACAATGGGATGGAGGATTTTTTTTTAAGAGGGAGGGAGCGACAGATGAATGTGTGATGGGGTGAGTGGTATAGCTAGGGAAATTAATTAGTCATTGTTCATAGGATCCAGCGGACTGAAAGAGCCGAATAAGGACACAACTTGCTTGAAAGATGGATCACCCCTGATCCGTATAAAAGATCTGCCGAAACAACCCTAATGGTAACACTGAAGGCACTCCACCAGCCGGTCACTTTACAATAAAGGCATCCAATGCATGGGACGTTGAGGCTGTACTCTAATTTATTGAACCCCCGTTTACAACAACAAAATAGATTATAAACATCATTATAAATTACTAACGAAACACATACATAGAAAATGCCTACATTGCTAAATAATAATACCATAGAAAGCCCTAGTGACCATTTGGCATAAAGCGTCCTATATCCCCAAGCTGACCCAATTGACCCCATACACAAATTAGAGGTTTCGTGAGAGTTTTGAAGCAAAACGGTAGGTGACTGGACTAGCAAAGAAGATAGTAGATCGATATAACAGATAGGAACGAGAAAGAACAAAAGAGAAAGACAGGAACCGTGGTAACTTAAAGCACTAAATTTCCAGAAAGTGGGGAAACTATTTATACACAGAGAGAGAGAGAGAGATAAAGAGAGAGAGAGAGAGAGAGAGAGAGAGAGAGAGAGAGAGAGAGAGAGAGAGAGAGATTAGGCATCGCCCCTTCATGAAGGGTGTGTACATCATAACATTATGCATATAAAAACATACATTTTCATTCTGATTAAATCACGATAGAGCAATTTCTCTTAGTTTAAAGGCTTTGTACAGGTATATACTTAGTTTACTAATTATATTCGGGTTACTAGACGCCATCAAAATACACAGTCTAGATGCACATGGATTTCTATAATATTTTTCAGCATTAAATTGCACTCTTAAGTTATGTAAGACTGGACAACATAACACAAAGTGGACTTTATCTTCTTTTTCCATGCAAAGTGGGCATTTTACAGCTGCTTGTGTGTCATTTCCATATCTGTGATAATGAACACCAATATCTGACACACCAAATCGAAATTTTGTCATTATAAAAACTAAATGCCTGTCAAGACTTAATTCCAAATACGTTTTAACACAATGATTACTGCCCCCAAATAAACAGTACATTTTATACCTGTCACTGTTTTGTACATGATTACGCCAATCTTGCCATCTGCAATCCACAAGTCACTGTTTAAATTTTCTCAAAAAACAGAGAGAGAGAGAGAGAGAGAGAGAGAGAGAGAGAGAGAGAGAGAGAGAGAGAGAGAGAGAGAGAGAGAGAGAGAGGGGAAGGAGGAGGAAGAATTAATTCCAGGAGAGATTGAAAGGAGGAAGGGATTCAGGGAGTTTGATTGATTGATTGATTGTTGCTTTAGGTCCAGCGGACTCTTCCGAGCCAAATCAGGACCGGACAACCCCCAATCCGCATAAAAGATCTGCCGAAACAACCCTAGTGGGAAAATTGAATGCCCTCCACCGGCCAGTCACTTTACAATAAAGACATCCCACGCAGGGGACGGCTGAGGCTTTACCCCAACTACTCGAACCCCCGGTTACAAAAACAAAATAGAATACAAACATCATTATAAATCATCAACAAAACACATACATATAAAATGCCTATAGTGCTAAATAATACATTCATAGGAAGCCCTAGTGACCACCCGGCAGAAAGCGTCCAACACTCCCAAGCTGATCCAACAGACCTCATACACAAATAAGGAGTCTTGTCCAGGAAGAGTTTTCAAGAAAAAAGGTAGGTCATTGATCTAGCGAAGAAGAAGATAGTATAGCAGAGTGATAGGACAGATCAGGAATGGGAAAGAGCAAATGAGGAAGACAGCGACAGTGGGAATTTAAAGCACTAAATTTCCAGAAAGTGGGGATATTATTTATACTGAAACCCCCGGCACTCCAACGGGGGGGGGGGGGGGGTGGAGAGAGAACTGTTGCCGCAGTGAGTCAGTCATGCCTACAAAGGCAAGACAGGTTTTCAACTGGGGCTTTCACTGTTCCCTTTATAGGTTAGAACAATCTACAGTGGCAAGATTGCTCATGACCCCAAGGGGTGATTCAGGGAGGATGGAAGTCAAATGCTGAGGATATTCAGAACGTATTTGGGAGAAGAGAAATAAATTATCAACAATCCAAAAATACATCATGAAACCCAAACAACGCAAGCAAAACAAAGAAAACATTTATTCATGCACACACGCGCCCACACATAATACACGCACACGCACGCGCGTGATTGGATGGAAGGGGTAGGTGGGGGGAGGGGTTGCTTGATCTTGCATGCAGCCACTTGTTGCACACTCCGATTTTCTTTCATTCTCTTTCTCAAAAGAACTAGACCTTGTAAGAGAGAGAGAGAGAGAGAGAGAGAGAGAGAGAGAGAGAGAGAGAGAGAGAGAGAGAGAGAGAGAGAGAGAGAGAGAGAGAGTAGCGCCGGCTTCATACAGCTGCCAAGAGTTGCCCAGCCAGAGCGCTACCTAACGCTACGTAACTATTTTGACGGAAAGTCTGGGCAACCCTAAGGGCGCGTCCACATGACAAGCTTCGAGCGAAGCTTTGAGCTGCGCTTCAGCTGCGCTGCGAAAAGTCTAACTAGAATTACTGTAGAAGCGTCCACACCACGAGCGGTAGCCGCGCGGCTATTGCTAGCTTCGAGCGGCGGTATTGTTCTCGGCATTTATCGACGCTCGAAGCTCAAGCGGTGGTTTTGGGTCCTTGACCTTGATTGGTTTTGTGTCCTTGGCCTTGAATCAGTCTTCTTACCACCCTTCGCTGACGGAATCAGAGAACTACAAAATAAGAGATTGTGGCAGAAAAAACAAAAAGATTTTCGAACAGGGAGGTTTGAGCAAAGTTGTTTCAGGAGGTGCCTAAAATGGCAAGGCACTCAAGTTAGTGATTGATTGAAGATGGTTATAAATTTTATAATAAAAATGACCAATTGCTCTTTTCGTATAGTATAGGCCTAATTGACAAAATTGCAGCTTTATCATTTGTGCCGTTGCCATTGAACAATAATAGTACCCAGTAAATGGTTTTTTTTTCTTTATTATGTTTTAACACAATTTGTTGCAAATAAAATACAGATCTAGATCTATTAAGCGAATTCACATTTGATGTTTTCACTCAGATTTAGAACCGTGCTTATAGTCCCAAATTCAACCTAGATTTAGATCTGGATTTTATAAATAAAAAGTAAATAAAAGGGCTATGATGGTAAATTATCAATGAACACTTATGATGTGGGTATTGTGTGTTTGATGGCAGCCAATTTACAAAAATATATAGGTAACGTTTTAACTTGGGTTTATTTCTTTGTAGGGGTGGGGGGAAGGGGGGGAAAACAAGAGAGAGAAAAGGGGAAGGCTGAACATTAAATGACCATGGGTGGAGTGCATGATTGCAGGTCCATCTTTTTTAAATCTGCACCCTTTGTTTTATTTTTTTTAAAATAGTACATTCCATGTTGATCTTAAAAGAAAAGTGACCAACTTTAGATTTAAAATCACAAGCTTTGTGACGTATATGAACATTGTGGGAAAACTAAAGTCACGAGAGTCTCATCCTTCATTATCACTGCCGTCAGTTAGTTCAGCAAAGTTATATTAACTGTAGTTTTCCTGCCAGTTCACTGCACCAACCCTGACAAAATACTCAACCAGCTGTTCTCTCACCCTTGCTATGTATTGTCCAGTACGACCTGAGTAACACCCCATCCGTCTGTCCTGTTCGCCACGGACATGAGTATCATCCCAGATCTCCGTGTCATTTTTTTTATATGAGCGACCTCATGATGGATGACTGCATTGTGCAAGGCAACAGTGCTAGCACAATGTTGTCAGCAGTGGTCACGTTGTGCAGATTGCTGTTTTCAGCACTTACCATTTTCCAGCAAGCACTACAAACCCGCATTCTACACAACGGCTTGTCATAGAATGGCGATAATTGAAGATGATACCGACTGTGTTGATGCGTGTTATTAGGTATAGCTTGGGCGATAGGCTGGGTTACCTACCCAAAAAATAGGAAAGGTGACTGTTGGAATTTGGTAGTGGGACATATTTACTGTATTCCCTTCAAGGCAGAGTTTCATCTGAAACCTGGAAAATATTCCATCACTCTCTTTCCCGTAGGCTCCAACTTCAACAGAAATAAATTTTAGTTGCGGGTCTGCGATGCCTTGCAAAACCACAGATAAAAAACTTCTGAACGACAGCTAGCATCACGCTCGCAGGCAGCTAGCTGTAACAGCTTGTCATGTGGCCACCCAAGCTGTCACCAAGCTCACAGCCAGCTGTGCAGCTAGCGAGCTGCTAGCTTTTTGACGCTTTTGGTGTGGCCACCCACCGCTCAAAGCTCAAAGCTCGTCCAACGCTACGCCACCGCTAGCTCAAAGCGCAGCTCGTCATGTGGACGCGCCCTAAGTTCTCGGAGAGCGCTAGAGAGTGCTCTGTTGCAGTCTTGAAAGAGAAAACGATGGTGGCCAGAGGGGTGGGCTTTCGATTTGTGAATGGCAATGTGTTCAATGGTAAAAATAACAACGGAGGGCTTTTGTTATTTACAGTTTGGTAAGATTTGTGTACTTGTTATTTGACAAAATAGGCTTAATTATGTTTATGTGCAACTGGCATGAATTAGTATCTATATTAGATAGTATTGTTGGGTCATCAGTGTGATTGACAGTAACTTTCACTTTCAGCCGACTTCACTTCGATTGACTGTTGTGCAGTCAACATGTGCTGCGCCATTTTAAAAGTGTTCACTTATGGCAAAAGGTGGCCCAGAAGCAAAAATCGTTTGTGCGGAGCAATCGCAAACGGTTTGTGGTGCTTTTTTTCTAGGCAACTCGGGGCATATCTGACGGAAAAAGTACTCCATTGCCCGTCTTTCTGTTTATTTAACCTTTCTTCCTGTCTATTTCGTTCATATATTCTTTCCTCCTTAATTAATTTGTTTGTTTGTATTTTCCTTTCTTTTTTTTTCTTTCCGCAGGCACCCACAATCATACTTGTTGATTACACTGGCACTGTAATCGATTCATTCAACCGTTCATTTATTCTTTCTTTCTTTCATTAATTCAGTTTTTTCTTTCACTCATTCAGTCCAACATTTGTTGTTTCACTCTTTTCTTTTTTGTCTTGGATGCTGCAGTTAATCCTGTTCGGCCCGCAATCTTACATGTGATTTGAGTTTTGGCCCTCTAAACGATTGAGTGTAACATCCCTGCTCTGAACGAACTTGAAGACACCACAAGGCCTGAGAAGACGTCGACAGGGGCCGGAACACAAATATGTTTCTTCTTCTTCTTTTCATTTTAGTCCCTACACAAACATGGTCACACAAACCAGTATTAATACACTGACCACTACGGACCATACACGCACGAGCACATTCCTAATGAAGCTTGTAGTTGTTGATGTCGGCGATGTAGATGCGAATGCAATAAGAATACCCACTCGCGCATAAGTGACGAATAGAAAACTTTGTTACACGACCACAAAAGACACACAGTTCAATTGTTGCAGAAACGACAGTAATGAGTGCAGAATATTACAGTCCGCTACGTGATAAATTAGTATATAACCACTGAGACCCAAGACTCGGCAGCGAGATTGCAAAATTAGCTCTCTAGACACGTTCAACATGGCTTTCAAACTCAAACTAAAGACTAACTAACATCAGGGGTGGTATTCATGACCGTTGGTTAAGGCTTAACCAATGTTGGTAAAATTAACGACGTTGGTTAAGCTGGAAATTTTAAATTCATGAGGGGTGGTATTCATGACCGTTGGTTAAGGCTTAACCAATGTTGGTAAAATTAACGACGTTGGTTAAGCTTTAAATTTTAAATTCATGAGGCCTTAGCAGAGTTAACGACGGTTGCTAACCATGGTTATTTTAACGGAGGGGGCACCACCCGATAACCAATGGAACACTGGTTAAAAATGGCGGCCATCGTTTGGTGGCAACTTCGACAGAGACGAGCTCCGAGGAGAGAGAATTTCGCGACAGAAGTAATCCACTTGACAAATTTGATGATGTGGAACTGGTATCAAAATTTCGTTTTCGTCGGCATGATATCATCACGTTAACGAACGCGGTTGTCGCGAAACGAAACGCTCGCGAGTATTTTTATTTTTCCAAGTGCAAATTGTTTTATAGAGTGCCTGTGCTAGATTTAGAAATATGACGTCAATTTTGCTGCGTGTCAATCGCCATTTTTTTTATTCCTGGAAAAGAATAAAATGGACGATTTTTATCGATGATTCTTTTGTGTGAAAGTTTGTGATTAATGCCAATAATAAAATTTGAGGAAAAGCAAAGAGGTTTGTGAGCTATTAATTTTACAAAATATAATATTTGAGGTGATAGGTCATTTGTTTGCGTTGGGAAATTTTCATTGGTTGTTTTAATGATAAAAGTATGGTAACCTTAGTAAAATGAAACAGAGGCAAAATCGGTTAGGAAAACTGTCAATCAGTTGGGAAAGAGATCTAGACTGGACAGGGAGGATTCTACCCAAGCTCCGAGGCAACTTATTCTGTGGGGTGCCAACGACAGTTTAGCTGGAGGCTGAATGATGTCAGATGTGGTTGGGCCAGGAAGATAGTTGTTCCTCGACGTTTGATCAGCTTTAGCTGAAATTCTGGCACCGTAGGGTAAATATTTAGATTTTTCTTCATTCAAGATCATTTCCCAAGAAGATTGATACGTGTGATGATTTGTTCATTGAATATATGTATTTTTCAGAGGAGAAAAATAGTTTGTTCATTGAATGCATTTGTTTTCCAGAGGAGAAAGATAGTTTGTTTGTTTGAATGCGTTTCTTTTCCAGAGAAAGATAGTTGGTTCGTCTGAATGCAGTTGGTTTTCAGGGGACTATGTGTTGATTAATCGTAACATGTTTTTCCAAGCAGAGCCGGACCTGAAGGAGTTTAAGTTTGTATGGAAATAATTTTCATGCAAATATCTAAGACTAGTTTTGTTCGGCAGGTGTTTTTTTATTCTGTGGTATGAATCGTCTTGGATCTACGTGACGATGTCATCTTTGAGACTGGCACTGGATTCTTCACTGACGTATTGCTTATGATCGGAGTGACTGATTCTAAGATGGAACTGTACGTTAACGAGGGCTACAGAAGTCACTGGTGGGTCATGGACAGCCTTTAGATCTAACGGCGACATCGACGTCAAGTTCCAGCTCCTATTAACTTTTCTACAACTCATCTAAAGACTGGTTTCTTCATTCATCAACGATTTCAACGAGGACGAAAACTAAGATAAGTTTATAGAAAAAAAAAGTGAACTTTATTTTCGGTAACCACGACGAAAAGTACCGCCAAATTATCGTTCCGATTTCGAAGAAAATGAACGGAATATAATAAAATAATCGAACTTGGAAAAACGTGTTATGTGTTTGTGAAGTGTTGGAAGTAAATGGTGTACCTTAGGTTTTTTTATTGAAATAAAACCATGTTCTGGGGTAAGTCATGAAAGTCGAGGAAGTCCTTCATCAGTAGTGATCACCCAGTAACACCCAGGTTTGCGACATTCTGGGTTCATCGTCCGGGATTAGAATTTCTGGAAAATTCTAGGGGGTAACGAGCCATTCATTTTTTTTAATGTCAGAGGTGCACCATTAATCCAATACTTTACAAATTCAACACTTCAGCGAGTTTTCATAATTTTTTCCATAATAATAAGTTCTTGCTTCAAGTTGTGGTTACCTTGATGTAATTGTTGCACGTCTGCATGAGCATGATTAGAGAGCAGTATAGGTAAGATATTGTTTTATGTTGTTGCTAGTCATTGCTTACATAAAATGTGCATTATATCTGCTAACATGTTAGTGCATCAGTGGGTACATATTGTATGAGAACCCAGCTGTGCAAGTGTCTTCAGGGAAATCATCTCGTTTGAAATTATTTATTTTGGCGGTTGAGCAGTGAAGACCGGTATTATCCGTAGTAGGATTAAAGATATTTTGGATATAAGTTTTACTTTTCCAAAATTTCGAACCTTGATTGCAGAGTTTGCAATAGCTATTGTACGTAGGTACTAGTGTTTTGGTCGAAGGTATACTTAGGCTGAACAGTTTCTGCAACCTATGACGTTTATTATCCTGATGGAGTACGTAGGGTAAAGTATCGGTCATAGTTTGAAAGTAAGTTTTCCAGCTTAAACTTTAAGTAAGTTGGATGTTCCGAAAACATTGTGTAGTTTCAGTGTTGTTCGAAAACAGGCTAGAGGTTATGTATTGATCGGTGAGGCGGTCAACCTAAATTAGCTCTGTGTTGCTTAGTCTGGTCAAACCTCTAACCAAGAATTATTTCTAGTTGAGGGTCTGAAAGTCAGATTCGGTAGTGTCCGATTTGACAGTTTAACCAATTGTGGTAATTGGTAGTGCTGGTTAGTAAATGTGGGTCTAGTTAGACGTTTTACTTAACCAGGAGACTAAGTGTGGATGATAATCTGGAAGGTAGTGGATTATCGTCGGTGATCGTGTTGTTAGTGTATAACCGTTCACGTAAGGATAGCTGTGACAGAAGAGCCGTTTGGGGGCTAGAGCGCAGGCGTATCCGTTGTAAGTACTTTAACCTTTGGAAAGGTGAGTACGTTTGAGGCCTAAATAGTCTGTGGTTTTATCTACCAGGGTTACGTGTAGTAAAACAGGATTAGTTTAGGGAAAGTTTGGCTAGGAGGATGCCGAGGCAGCAACCAGTTCAGATGGAGACTGAGTCTCCGCTGCTAGCCTACAAGCAGGATGGGATCATCCTGGGTCTGACAGATAAGGATCTGGCAGAGTATGTGGAAAAGAGAAGAAAAGAAGAGGAAGAGAAAGCGGAGAGGATCCGGAAGGAGAAGGAAGAGAAAGCTGAGAGGATAAGGGAGGAAGAGAAAGCGGAGAGGATAAGGGAGGAAGAGAAAGCGGAGAGGATAAGGGAGGAAGAGAAAGCGGAGAAGATACGGCAGGAGCAACGGGAGGACCAGCTCCGACGTGAAGAACGAGAAGAGCGCATTATGAGAGAAGAAAGGGAGGCCAAGGCAAAATTGGAACAAATGGCCATGCAAAACGAGTTTGAGTTGAGAAAGGCGCAAGAGTGGACTGCAGATGATGGGGACCAAAATCAAAATTTTTATCCGGAGCCGAGGACAGCGAGGAGCTGTTTGAACGTGAATGTACCTTATTTGGATGATAAGGACGATGTAGAAGTCTACCTGAAACAGTTTGAGCGTATCGCTACGTTGTCAGGTTGGAACAAGGATGAGTGGGCAATAAGATTGTCTGGTCAATTACGAGGCCAAGCGCGGCAAGTCTACACTGAGATGTCTGATGAGGAGATTTTGGATTACGACATGGTCAAGGCAGCGATCATGAGGCGTTTCCAACTGACCGCTGAAACATATCGAAAAAGGTTCAAGGAATTCAAGCGGGGCAGTCATGAAGGCATCAGGGAGTGTAGGAACAGGATGGGGATGTATTTGGACAGATGGGTGGATTTGTCTGAGAAAGAAGGAAAATCAGGTGAGCTGAAAGACTTAATTCTCATGGACAAAATGTTGGAGATAGTGTCTCAAGAGGAGGCAAGATTTATTAGGGAAAGAAACCCTACGTGTGTGGACGAAGTGGTGGTCCACGCTCAAACGTATGAAGATGCGCAGAATGCTGGAGGTCCGATTGCAACAAGGCGGCCCATTGGACCCAATGCTAGAATGGATAACCGTCCCAGGGTTAACCAGCAAACGCAGAATTCGAACATGGGACAACGACGTAGTGGAGGGGTGAGTGGTCAAGCGACAGGTCCTGGCAACGCGGGTGCGTCAGGAATGAACAAGACTCAGCAAAACTTCAAGGGATGTTTTCGATGCGGAGGCCCACATTTGATGAGGGATTGCCAAAAGGCAAACGTGAATAGAAACAGACCAAACTCAAACCTAGCGTCAGCTGTTGTGAATGCGGTCAACGTGACCCAGGAACAGAAACCATGTAATAGATGTAGTGAAGACGGCTATGAACCGAACTGTGAGTTGAAAGTGGATGGAGTAAAGGCTCAAGGTATTCGGGATACAGGGGCCAGTAGCATATTGGTGGATTCAAGTTTAGTTTCCCCAAGCAAGTATACGGGCGAATATCAGAACGTGACACTTGCAGATTCATCCAAGCGAAAGAAAGTGCCAATTGCTGTGGTGAATTTGGAAACTCCGTTTTTCGTTGGAGAAACGCGTGTTTTGGTTTTGAAGACACTGGTACATCAAGTCCTGATAGGAAATAGCAGAAAGATGACAGACGGGACTGAGGTCAAAGTTCCATTGTTTCCGTTGGTAGAGCAACCGGAGGAACAAGTTGTAGCACCGGTACAAACCAGGTTGCAGGAGAAGCAACAAGCACAAGCCAAGCCGTGGATTCCTAAGCAGATTGACTTAGGGCAAATACGTCCTGAAGATCTATCCAGGGAACAAAAGGCAGACCCGACTTTAGGAAAAATTCGGGAAAGGGAAGAGCTAGCGCTAAAGCAAGAAACCCACTACGAGTGGAAGAAAGACATTTTGTACAGAGTTTACATGAGTGAAGGTAAACCATGTAGACAAGTGGTAGTGCCAGAACGGTACCGATCAGATGTGCTCAAATTGGCTCATGATACACCGATGGCAGGACATCAAGGAGTACGCCGAACTCGCGACCGGATATGGCGTGATTTTTATTGGCCGGGTATCTGTGGTGACGTCAAACGTTATTGTGCGTCATGTGTCGTGTGTCAGAGGACCACGCAGAAGGGAGCCACGAGGAGGGTCCCGATGGAAAACAGGCCGTTTATCGATACGCCGTTCGAACGAAATGCAGGAGAGGAAGTGCGATCCACGATTAGCCATATCACGGATCTCACGAACAAAATCGAGAAAACTTGTGAGATTGCCAAGAACAACCTCAGCAAGGCAGCGCTCAGGTACACGAGGGTGTACGACAAAAAGGCCAAAGACAGAAAATTTGAGGTCGGGGACAAAGTTTTGCTTTTGTTGCCCGCAAAACACAACAAGCTGCAGCTAACGTGGAAAGGTCCTTATCCAGTTGTGGAGAAAGTGGGCAGCTGCAACTACAGGATCAAGATAAGGGGACATGAAAAGCTGCTACATGCGAATTTGCTGAAATTGTACGTCGAACGTGACGGAAAGCAAACAGGGACAGATGAAACACAGCCAAACGCGGTGGTCATGGAGACAGATGAGGAGAAAGTGTGCGTTGTGGTTGACGATGTGTGCGATGAAGAGATGGGAGCACTAGGCATAGATCGTTTTCCCATGCTTACATTGCGTGCAAAAGAAGGTCCCAGAGACGTGAAGATCAACCCTGAGTTGGACGAGCACAAACAGGCTGAAATCTTGTCTATTTGCGACAAGAGAGAAAATGTGCTTAAAGATATACCAGGGAGATGCAAAATCGAAGAATGTGAATTCAAACTTACGTCAAAAGAGCCAGTGCATGTGAGGCAATACCCGCTACCATTTGCGCAGGTAGAAACAGTGAAGAAAGAGGTCATTGACATGTTGGAGTTGGGGGTCATAGAACCAACAGTGTCGCCTTACAATAGTCCGATTGTGTTGGCGAAGAAGAAGGATGGTGAAATACGTTTCTGTATTGACTATAGAAGCCTCAACAAGCAGGTAGAGTTCGATTCGGAACCTATTCCTGATGTGCCACAAATCTTTGCAAAATTGCAGAAAGCACGCTATTTGTCAAAGATAGACTTGACGAAAGGGTATTGGCAAATACCAGTCAAAGAAGAGGATAAACCGAAAACGGCGTTTAGTACACCCATGGGACAGTACTGTTTCGCTTATCTTCCATTCGGAATCAAGACTGCGAGTTCTATTTTCACTCGAATGATGCGCAAGTTACTTGAACCTCTGAAGCGTGATGATATTGAACATTTCATTGATGACATCATCATTGCCACTGAAACATGGGAGCAGCATGTAGAGGCCATTGATGCTGTGTTGAAAAGGTTGGAGGAGGCAGGTCTTACAGCGAAACCCTCAAAGTGCTACTTTGGTTTCGGGGAATTAGACTATTTGGGTCATCATGTGGGTGGAGGCACAGTCATGCCTGATGATGACAAGACTGAGAAAATCAGGTCAGCCAGCAGACCGATCACAAAGAAGGAAGTCAGAGCATTCCTAGGACTAGTGGGGTTCTACAGGAAATACATCAGCAACTATGCGGAAATCAGCGCTCCGTTGACTGATTTGACAAAGAAAGGTCTACCAGAAAAAGTGACCTGGGATGAATCATGTGAAGCAGCATTCGTTAAACTCAAAGATTGTTTGGTAAGCAAACCAGTGTTATTGCTACCTGACGTCAGCAAACCATTTACTCTGAGGAGTGACGCATCAGATGTTGCAGTGGGAGCAGTTTTACTGCAAGATCAAGGGCAAGGATTACAGCCAGTAGCCTATGCAAGCAAGAAGCTTAACCGTGCAGAGAAAAACTACTCGACCATCGAAAAGGAGTGTTTGGGAGTGGTATGGGCTGTCAAGAAATTTGAACAGTACCTGTATTCAACACATTTCACTTTGGAGACAGACCACCAACCACTCACATATTTGCAGAAAACCAAGACTGAGAATGGTCGACTAATGAGGTGGGCTCTCCAGCTGCAACAGTATTCTTTCACAGTCAAAGTCATCAAAGGGAAAGACAATGTTGGCGCAGACTATTTGAGTCGCTTGCACTTGTAAAAGAATAGCTTAAACATGGATGTTTCAGCTCAAGAGGAGGGGCGTAATGTCGCGAAACGAAACGCTCGCGAGTATTTTTATTTTTCCAAGTGCAAATTGTTTTATAGAGTGCCTGTGCTAGATTTAGAAATATGACGTCAATTTTGCTGCGTGTCAATCGCCATTTTTTTTATTCCTGGAAAAGAATAAAATGGACGATTTTTATCGATGATTCTTTTGTGTGAAAGTTTGTGATTAATGCCAATAATAAAATTTGAGGAAAAGCAAAGAGGTTTGTGAGCTATTAATTTTACAAAATATAATATTTGAGGTGATAGGTCATTTGTTTGCGTTGGGAAATTTTCATTGGTTGTTTTAATGATAAAAGTATGGTAACCTTAGTAAAATGAAACAGAGGCAAAATCGGTTAGGAAAACTGTCAATCAGTTGGGAAAGAGATCTAGACTGGACAGGGAGGATTCTACCCAAGCTCCGAGGCAACTTATTCTGTGGGGTGCCAACGACAGTTTAGCTGGAGGCTGAATGATGTCAGATGTGGTTGGGCCAGGAAGATAGTTGTTCCTCGACGTTTGATCAGCTTTAGCTGAAATTCTGGCACCGTAGGGTAAATATTTAGATTTTTCTTCATTCAAGATCATTTCCCAAGAGAAGATTGATACGTGTGATGATTTGTTCATTGAATATATGTATTTTTCAGAGGAGAAAAATAGTTTGTTCATTGAATGCATTTGTTTTCCAGAGGAGAAAGATAGTTTGTTTGTTTGAATGCGTTTCTTTTCCAGAGAAAGATAGTTGGTTCGTCTGAATGCAGTTGGTTTTCAGGGGACTGATGTGTTGATTAATCGTAACATGTTTTTCCAAGCAGAGCCGGACCTGAAGGAGTTTAAGTTTGTATGGAAATAATTTTCATGCAAATATCTAAGACTAGTTTTGTTCGGCAGGTGTTTTTTTATTCTGTGGTATGAATCGTCTTGGATCTACGTGACGATGTCATCTTTGAGACTGGCACTGGATTCTTCACTGACGTATTGCTTATGATCGGAGTGACTGATTCTAAGATGGAACTGTACGTTAACGAGGGCTACAGAAGTCACTGGTGGGTCATGGACAGCCTTTAGATCTAACGGCGACATCGACGTCAAGTTCCAGCTCCTATTAACTTTTCTACAACTCATCTAAAGACTGGTTTCTTCATTCATCAACGATTTCAACGAGGACGAAAACTAAGATAAGTTTATAGAAAAAAAAAGTGAACTTTATTTTCGGTAACCACGACGAAAAGTACCGCCAAATTATCGTTCCGATTTCGAAGAAAATGAACGGAATATAATAAAATAATCGAACTTGGAAAAACGTGTTATGTGTTTGTGAAGTGTTGGAAGTAAATGGTGTACCTTAGGTTTTTTTATTGAAATAAAACCATGTTCTGGGGTAAGTCATGAAAGTCGAGGAAGTCCTTCATCAGTAGTGATCACCCAGTAACACCCAGGTTTGCGACAGCGGTAGACAGACTGAAACTGTGTGATCGGCAAGGCGTTTTGTCACCACTTTTACATGTGTGTCTCACTCTTTGTTTTTATGCCTCTGGCACCTTTAATAATCTGTCATATTAATAAAACGGGTTAATATTATTATTATTAAAATATTGTTGTTGGATTTTGACTGGTGATGTGTAGGCTTATTGTGTATCTGTATAGTTTATACTCGTAGGGTAATGCAACCCTACGAAATAAAGACAACATTTCAAGTTCCAAACTACCCAGAAACGGCAGAAATTGACACCTCAGTCTAAAAACAAAATGTAGGCCTAACATTACAAACTACAAAGTGATCAAAAGTGATTTCTCTCCTTTCACCCCAACAAAAAGCTCGCTCTCCTTGCTCACTATGATATCCAGCATGCTGTCGGTAGGCTTGCTAATCACGCCACCATTGCCAGACTTTAATCGTGCGGCTGCACGATTCCGATGGGTTATAGGCCTATTTTGTTGACGAAAGAAGGAAAACAGCTGCTTGAATTATGCCCCCTTACGGATATTCCCGCACAGCCCTAAAATAGCCTTGGTTAAGTAACAATGCGTGGACACTCGCTCATGAATAGCGATCTGCTAAACGATGGTTAACGATACCATTGTTGGTTACAAAACCAATGTTGGTAACGTTAACCATCGCCTATAATTTAACTGGCCATGAATTCCACCCCTGATACAGAATAGAGCTTATAGAAAAGTGGGCACTCTGATGTAAACATCAATACAAAATCTCGTGCATTACGAAACAAAAGAAAGGGTAGGTAAAAGCTGATGCTATCGCTTTATGACAAAAGGTGTTCAAGCAGTTTCCCGCAACAAGATATGACCCGCACTCCCAAGTTATCGAAGGAGAAAATTAGAACAATATGATAGCGCGGTCAGTTTGTGACGCTGTGACTGGATACCTGGCTTTGTTTAGATTCGGGGAGGTAAAGCCCGGTCTAAATTGGGGGGGCTCGTAGAGGTTCACAAACCTCTTTCTGGATTCCGAAACTAAGGTTCTTGAACCATTTGGACAAAAAGGTAAAAGGTTTGAGGAACCTAGGCTCGGGAACTGAGAATATCGAATAAAAATATAAGTTTCAGAAACCTAGGTTCGGGACATGAGAACCTCGGAAAGAAAAGGTTCGTGGATATTCACGAACCTTCCAACGAAGACACGCCATAAGGCAGTAAGGAAGAGGACATGGGCACCGCTCTCATTAAGCTGATCCAGAGGTAAGGGAAGTCCCTATGCCTCTTTCCCTAACGACCGAACACCCTTATCTTCTGTTCTCCTGTTTTCCTCTTTGTTCTACTACGTTTAATAATAATAATAATTTTAAAAAATAACAATAATATTAATACACGGATTTATATAGCGTACGTATCTCACTGAAGATGGCGACTCATGGCTCCCACTTCTTCTTCTCCTTCTTGATGATAATGATGTTGCTGCTGTTGATGATGATGACGGTTTGTGAAACACAACATCGTCCAAGTCAGAATCATGCTCAGGGCGCACAGGAGAGGAGGGGGAAGATGGACATGCGGTTTTAGGTAAAGGGGTAGGGGCTGGGAGGGGTGGGTGCAAAGGAAAATGTTTTCTTCATCTTCTTGTTTTTATTGTTCCTTTCTTTGGTATTTCCCTGATGCTTTCTTTCCTTTTTCCTTCTTTCCCATTTTGTTTTTTTTCCAGACCATGTGGAAATACTTCGATTTAGTCAGGAATCAGAACGAGCCAAACGTCGGTCCGTCAGTCGTCGGTTTGTCCGCTGAACGCCGTATCTCAGGAACTGCAGAACATAGTCTTTTGTTCAAACTCCTTAGGAAAAATACCAGAATTAGTGGACAGCTTTCCGGGTCATCGTATTGGCTCCATTTCACCCACCGCTAAATGGATTTTGATTAGTTTTGGTATACAGGTGCTTCAACCCAAGGCCTGTGGCAGTTTCTTGGTCGATATGTCCCTTCTTGTTCCCCACAAATGTTATTAAGATTTATCTCATATTTAACTTTACATTTTTATTATTTATTCTATACAGATACTTCAACGACTTCACATTATTTATATTTGTGCTTTGGTCCATCATTTTCTTAACATGTTTTGTGCTTTATCTTAAACTCGGTAAAACAGACTTTGATAATAGTTGGATCTACCTTGCAGATAAGTCAGGCCTTTGCTTCTTTTAGGATAAAGCCGAACCAAACTGTCATATCCACGAAAATTTACACTTTGCAAAATGTTAATTGTAAAAATGTGAAATTGTGTGAAGTATCTGTGTATGGGAATACATTTGAATGGCTTGCATACTTGTTATATTTAAATATCGACAGACCTAACGAAGAGCACGCGTTCTTGACTGCTGCAGGCGAAGGCAGAGAGATCACTGCGCAATTAGCTCCTCTCCAGTGGTGATAGGGCTTGCAGAAAAGAAGGCGTACGAGAAGAGTTCTCTGCAATAAAAGACTTCAGCAGTCGCTGATCGCTCCCTGCGGCTTAATAAAGGGGAAGGATGGAGACGAGAGAGCGGGTGGGGGAGAGACGGAACGAGAGAGTGGGAGGGAGGGGGAGAGGGGGTGGGAAAGTATGAAGAGAGATGGAATCAGAGAAAGGGAGAGGTGGAGGAAAGGGTAATGGTTTATTAGAGGAGAAAGAGGACGAGAGGGGGAGAGAGAGAGAGAGAGAGAGAGAGAGAGAGAGAGAGAGAGAGAGAGAGAGAGAGAGAGAGAGAGAGAGAGAGAGAGAGAGAGAGACTCCAATCTCTGAAGCGTTTCTTGACCATCATTAACATTTACCGAGTAAGTCCATTTAATAGAATTTTGGAAAAAAAAAAAGAAAAAAAAATAACTGAACCGCCCCTGTTCAATTCATATTACATTATCTACCACTCTATAACTATAGCCCCATGTAATTAATAATATTATTACATTAATGAAAATTATATTTCATCTTAGTGGACAATAGCTCACCTCCCCCGTTGGGGTGCCGATGGTTTCAGTATAAATAGTATCCCCACTTTCTGGAAATTTAGTGCTTTAAATTCCCACTGTCGCTGTCTTTCTCATTCCTGCTCTGTTCTATCCATCTGCTATACTATCTTCTTCTTCGCTAGACCAGTCACCTACCTTTTTTCTTGAAAACTCTTCCAGGACATGACTCCTTATTTGTGTATGAGGTCTGTTGGATCAGCTTGGGAATATTGGACGCTTTCTGCCAGGTGGTCACTAGGGCTTCCTATGATGTTATTCTTTAGCAATGTAGGCATTTTATATGTATGTGTTTTGTTGATAATTTATAATGATGTTTGTATTCTATTTTGTTTTTGTAAACGGGGGTTCGATAAATTAGAGTACAGCCTCAGCGTCCCCTGCGTGGGATGTCTTTATTGTAAAGTGACTGGCTGGTGGAGAGCTTTCAGTTTTACCACTAGGGTTGTTTCAGCAGATCTTTTTATGCGGATCAGGGGTTGTCCGGTCCTGATTTGGCTCGGAAGAGTCCGCTGGACCTAAAGCAATAATCATGTAATGTAATGTAACAGCTCACCACCTCTCAACACAATACATCTAATGCAAAAATATACTTCTCCAACATTTCACAAGCCCCCACGGGCTCAGCTCCGCGTGCCGGGGGTGGACCCCAGGCTCTCTCTGGCTCTCTCTGGCTGGGTGACAAAGTTGCCTACCCCTTTTTCTTCTCTTTTGTCTTGTTTCTGTCTTATTGGTCCTTTCACCTATATTCTCTTCACCCGTAAATTCTCCCACTAAACTGTGCAGTTTTGACTTCCTCTCTTCTGCCTTACCGGACTTTTCCTGTCTTCCTTTTCCCCATCATTCCTTCTTTTTCTACCCTTCTTTTTCTCTGTGGCCTTCTCTTGGCCCCCTGCGTTTGCCGTGCAGGGCAACCCTTGTCGGGGGAGAATGGGATCCTGGAGGTTGAGTTCACTGAGGAACTGCGGTCCCTCACACTAACACACCTCTTTGGCCCGGACTTCTCCTAGACGGGAGGCTGACGTATTGCCCTAGCTCTGCTAGAAGGCTGCGGCTCATGGGTCAAACTTGAACAAGACCGTAGTGGCAGTGCGGGATTGTCTGGGTGTACATCCCCCCTGTAGCCCTGGTGTGTTCCCTTGCTGGATTTTCCCCTTGGACGCATCCCCTTGTTGGACTCCGTGGTGGGTGGGGAGCAGGGTGGGGGGATGAATTAACTAATTTAACATGGCATCAACAAAGAAAAAAATGACTTCACGGTGACGACTCTGACACGGACACGGACAGTGACTTGGGCATGCGACAAACAGCTTGTAACTCGGGAGTGGAAGGGGCCTGGCCTCGTTTTTTGGTTGTGGAGGGGGCGGATCCGGCCATGCCACTGGGCAAGCTGTCTCCGTTCGCCATATACAAAGGTTTCCAATCCGTCTGCACAATGGGTTTCAAAGATGTGAAAAAACTGAGATCTGGGGCCTACCTGGTGGAGTGCTCGACCAAAAGGGCATCGGACTGTCTTTTGAAGAGGAATTTGGCTGTCTTTGTTGATAGACCAATAAAAGTTTCTGTGCATGAACAGTTGAATTCTTCCAAGGGAGTCATCCGATGTCAGGACTTGATCGATATGTCGGAATTGGAAAATACAGAAGAACAAGAAGTGGACAGATGGACATAGTACTGCTCTGACCTTTACAACTACAAACCAAACGGAGACCCATCAGTTCTAGCATGTCCAGAGAACAGAGAAGAAGATGAAATCCTCCCAATTATCCGAGAAGATGTTGAGGCAGCAGTGCAATCGCTGAAGAAAGGGAAGTCAGCGGGAGTGAACAACATACCCGCGTAACTGCTTCAAGCAGGAGGAGAAGCGATGATTGACGCCCTCACCATTATCTGTAACAAGATCTGGCAGAGTGGGGAGTGGCCTACACCAGTCGCTTGCCATCCCTCTTCCCAAAAAAGGTAACCTTCAGGAATGTGAAAATTACCGCACCATCAGCCTCATCAGCCATCTCAGCAATGTCCTCCTGAAAATAATACTCAACAGGTTGAAACCCCAAGCTGAACAAATCATAGCCGAAGAGCAAGCAGGATTTAGGGCAGGGCGAAGTACCACTGAACAGATTTTCAACCTCAGAATAATCTGTGAGAAATACCTACAGCACCAACAACATCTATATCATGTGTTCGAAGACTTCAAAAAGGCGTTTGACCGAGTCTGGCATGCAGCTCTGTGGGCAACCATGAGAGTGAACAACATCAGCCCTAAAATTACATTACATTACATTACATGATTATTGCTTTAGGTCCAGCGGACTCTTCCGAGCCAAATCAGGACCGGACAACCCCTGATCCACATAAAAGATCTGCTGAAACAACCCTAGTGGTAAAACTGAAAGCTCTCCACCAGCCAGTCACTTTACAATAAAGACATCCCACGCAGGGGACGCTGAGGCTGTACTCTAATTTATCGAACCCCCGTTTACAAAAACAAAATATACTACTCAAAATAATACAAGGGCCACTTGGACATATGGGTCTCTCTTTAAATCAAAAACACGAATTCAATTTATTAGTTCATCATATTTTATTGCAATAATTTCTGCATCAATAACAAAAAAAGATTTGAGACATCAGTCGCTTAAAATTCGAGTAAATTCAATTTAACTGGACATACCCCTTATTTACAAAATCAAAACTTTAGAAACCAAAAATCTATAGAGTCAGTATCGGGTGTGGCCACCGTTTGCATCAATGCAGTCTTGGCATCGTTGTCTCATGGACCGTATCAGGTTATGGAGGATGTTTCTTGGGATGGCCAACTACTCTTGCTGGAGAACTTGGGCCAGAACTTCAAGGTTAGCTCCTGGGGGGAGGTTTGCCCGTGTCTGTCGACCCAAGACATCCCACAGATGTTCTATGGGGTTCAAATCGGGTGATCAAGCCGGCCAATCCATCCTTATGACGTGCTGTTGTTGCAGGAAGTCATTGACGATACGCGCTCGGTGGGGTCTGGCATTATCGTCCTGTAGTATGGCACCTTCCCCAATGGCCCGCAGCGCTGGGAGAACCCTAGGTTGTAGGACGTCATCCCTGTAGCCAAAACCGTTTAAGTTGCCATGAATTTGGAGCAGGGGTGTTCTGAAGTTTAATGCGAAGCCACTCCACATCATGACAGATCCACCACCAAAGCGGTCATGCTCGCGCACCGTCGCATCAGCAAAACGCTCCTGTGGACGCCTCCAAACATTCACTCGACGGTCGTTGAAAGACAAGGAGAACCGAGACTCGTCTGTAAAGAGCACCCTTGACCAATGTTGCCTAGTCCACACCCAATGACGCCGAGCCCAGGCCAAACGCAGTCGTTGTTTGTTGTTTTTTTTGTTGATGCCATGTTATTAATTTGTTAATTCATCCCCCCTGCTCCCCACCCACCATGGAGTCCAACAAGGGGATGCGTCCAAGCGGAAAATCCAGCAAGGTAGCGCACCAGGGCTACAGGGGGGATATACACCCAGACAATCCTGCACTGCCACTACGGTTTTCTTCAAGTTTGACCCATGAGCCGCAGCCTTCTAGCAGAGCTAGGGCAATACACGACCAGCCGCTTGACTACATTACATTACATGATTATTGCTTTAGGTCCAGCGGACTCTTCCGAGCCAAATCAGGACCGGACAACCCCCGATACGCATCAAAAGATCTGATGAAACAACCCTAGTGGTAAAACTCAAAGCTCTCCACCAGCCAGTCACTTTACAATAAAGACAGCCCACGCAGGGGACGCTGAGGCTGTACTCTAATTTATCGAACCCCAGTTTACAATAACAAAATAGAATACAAACATCATTATAAATTATCAACAAATCACATACATATAAAATGCCTACATTGCTAAATAATAACATCATAGGAAGCCCTAGTGACCACCTGGCAGAAAGCGTCCAATATTCCCAAGCTGATCCAACAGACCTCATACACAAACAAGGAGTCTTGACCCGGAAGAGTTTTCAAGACAAAAAAGGTAGATGACTAGTCTAGTGAAGAAGAAGAAGATTGTATAGCAGATTGATAGAACAGAGCAGGAATGAGAAAGAGCAAATGAGAAAGACAGCGACAGTGGGAATTTAAAGCACTAAATTTCCAGAAAGTGGGGATACTATTTATACTGAAACCCCTGGAACCTCAACGGGGGTAGCCACTTGACTGACGCGGGCCACGCCAGCCTCCCGTCTAGGAGAAGTCCGGGCCAAAGAGGTGTGTTCGTGTGAGGGACCGCAGTTCCTCAGTGACCTCAACCTCCAGGATCCCATTCTCCCCCGATACGGGTTGCCCTGCACGGCAAACGCAGGGGGCCAAGAGAAGGCCACAGAGAAAAAGGAGGGTAGAAAAAGAAGAAATCATGGGGAAAAAGAAGACAGGAAAAGTCCGGGAAAGCAAAAGAGAGGAAGTCAAAACTGCAGTTTTAGTGGGAGAATTTACGGGTGAAGAGAATATAGGTGAAAGGACCAATAAGACAGAAACAAGACAAAAGAGAAGAAAATGAGGTAGGCAACTTTGTCACCCAGCCAGAGAGAGGCTGGGGTCCACCCCCGGCGCGCGGAGCGTCGTTGTTGTTTGTCGTTTGTGTGTGTGTGTATGTGTGGGGTGTGCCTGTGTGTGTGTTTTATTTTATTTTATTTATTTAATTTTTATTTTGCCCGAGAAGGGAAGGGGGGTTCCGTGCTCCCTAGGACCCCCACCCCCCTTCCCCAATAATCCGCCCCTGCGTCTGACTGGTGTACTAATGGTGCTATGATCAGTGCTAAAGTCACATGTTTAATAAGCCTGGCTGATACTGTAATCAGTGCTGGAGTCCTCCAAGGAAGAGGCCTCGGATGCATCGTCAGCAGGCGTGTGTTGAACGGACGATGCCACTGTGAAAGTGACCGGCACAGGTTGCAGTTCCATGCTGTAGCGCGGTGAAAGATCGGCGGACACAGGATTGTGTTCCCGCGGTACACTGCTGCCCTGTGACGGCCAAGGGGGCTGTAGAGCCTGGAGGTGACTATGTTGGCGATAAAACACTAACCCACAAACAACAGCCACAGAGGCCAGCACTATGGCCACCCAACCCACAACGGATAATATATCGCTCAAGTCGTCTGTAGACTGGCCCATCTCCCTACCATCTGCACCAGTATACTGCTGGTCCCGCTCGTCTGGCTGATGTGGGTGGTCCTCAGTGACAGTGGAGCGTCGTGACCAGGAGGCGGTGTCCCTGGAGGCGGTGGGTACGGTACTGCCAAGACGATCACCACAGCCTTTGGAGCCCGGTGTGATCTTAACCTCAGTGACAGCGGCCTGTAAAATGATGACCTGGTCCTCGTAACCCACCAAACACCGCAGGTCGATAGTGCAGCCGCCCTCCAAAGACAGCAAGTCCCTGACGAGCACGGACTGACTGTGTGTCCTCTCCACTCGAGTTCCGTGATTGCTGGTGGGCACAGTGCGGTTGAAGGAGGTCCCCAATGACGTGGCCATGGTCAGCCACGGCTGGTTTCTCTGGCGATACTGCAGCATGATCCGACCTTGCTGCTGCGCTTCCGTTATCCCCACAGTGGCCACGCACTGCAAGCTGATCCAGTCATTCTCCGCGAAACTGCTCTGGCTTTCGGGCGACACTGAGATGGAGACTGGCGATGGATCAACTGCCAATCTTGGTAACAAAGTGACCTGATCGGCAGATACATGGTTGTTGTGAATGTAATAAGTGAAACAGCCGTATCTTATCCTCACTATATCACTAAGTATGGGCTGTGTAAAATTAACAGTAATGGACGCGTTATCCGTCATTTTAAGGGTCATTCTATCTGTGAAGCCTGGAATTGTCTTCGCATAATGAGTAAACATAGCGCTTTGAAGTCCAGTTTCGAAGAGGTTCGCAATTCGTACAATGTCATGACCGAACACCATTTCGACTTTATCTGATGGTCCCACCAGTACTGAACAGGTCTGTAAGTAACAATTATCGCTGTCTCCACAGTTCTCTATGACTTCCCGGAAATGACACGTAATGTGAAAGGGTGGAAGTGGTCCTGATGCTGGCAGAATGTAGATGGCTGGGCACATGGACATGGAGCCGTTTCTGGCACACTCCTGTCCCGTCATACACTGCGTGCTGACAAAGATGGCTGCCAAATGTAACAGCGCCAGCTTCATGTCTGACAGTGTGTCTGTACTGCACAAGCCCTACCTGAGGCGCTGACCACTGCAAACGTGTGGACGTCACCTTCAGGCACTCCCTGGCACATCCTACCCTCAGTCAATGCTACTGGGCATACTAAAACATGTCCCTTGTTTGGACTCTAACAGTAAGTCAAGTGCCTTTGTTAGGGCCAACACTTGATCTGGTCATGGAATCGCCCGTCACTCGCCTAGTGAGCTGTGTCACTGTCAGCGCCACATGCACGGTTTGCAGATGTCAACTGCTACGTTGAATGTAGTGGGACACAGGCCTACCTGCAACAACGCCACGCAATATAATGGAGGTTACACCGCGGCTTCCTGTTACATTACATTACATGATTATTGCTTTAGGTCCAGCGGACTCTTCCGAGCCAAATCAGGACCAGAGAGACGTTATCTTAAAATGTTATAGAGTGGTTCAAATCCTAAAAAATAGACCTGTTACTCTTAAATACTCAAACAAATTTTCACCTGACACCTCTTGAAAAGTCTTCTTTAAAACTGATGTGTTAAAAATTCGTTCTCTTTCCTCAATCAAATCAATAAATTTGATCTTACCAATAAAATCCAAAACAAAACGACATAGTTTATATGCGATAAAACAAACCAACATCACGTAAAAATTTTAACAAGTGTTGACCATTGCATATTTTAAAAATCTCTTTGAAAGGTATTGAACCAAAATATATGTTTCTCTTTTCTCAAGCAGGTCAGCACATTCAGACATGAAATGGCGAACAGAAAAGGATTTATCACATGCAAAGCACCATGGTGGTTCTTCTCCTTTTAACAGAAAACTGTGGGTTACATAAGTATGCCCAATATGAAGGCGACACAAAACTGTTTCTTCTTTGCGAGTGGATGCAAAGTTAGGCAAAGAAGCTGACAAATCGGGAAGAATTTGAAATAATTTGTTGTTGATATTGTTAGACCAGGCAGTCTGCCACAGTCGTTTACAATAAGATCCAGTCATACAACGTAGGTCAGAGTAGGGAACAAACTGGAAAATCTCTGGAGGGAAATCAAGATGCAGAGCATCTTTAGCCGCTTTGTCCACTGCAATATTGCCGCGGATGCCCATGTGACCAGGGACCCACATAAAAACTATCTCTTTACCATCAGAAACAAGTTGTGTATGGAGGTCATGGATCTCTGCCATGCCAGAAAAGGGTGTGATATCTTTCTCGTGGAAAGAGCCTGGAGTGCTGACAGTGAATCAGACATGATTACAAATGAGGTTCTTTTGGATTGATAAACCTGTTTTAGGGCTAGATGAATTGCCTTGAGCTCAGCTGTATAAACAGAACAAAAATCAGGTAGATTTTGTTGCAAAGGCTGGTCTAGATGTCTCCCAGAGACCGACGCAGCAGCAACTGTGTCGCCTTTCTTTGACCCATCTGTAAAACGTTTTTCATATCCTGTATATAAAGCACACTGTTCTAAATAGAGCTGGTTATAGACGGTTTCAGATGTATTGTTTTTGAGGAAAGCGGACAATTGCCAATTAATGTTTGGGGTACATAATTTCCATGGAGGAACTTCAGTCCGAAGCTCATCATCATTGATGGAAGCAACACGGTTGCCTGCTTTTTCCAAATGAGCCTGCATTCTGATGCCAAATGGAGGAATTGTGTTAGGTTTGGCTTCAAATTTCTGAACAAAATCTGGGTTGAAAACACAGTCATAAGCGGGGTTCATGGGGTCAGTTTTTAATTT
This sequence comes from Oncomelania hupensis, assembly GCA_036898135.1. NCBI lineage: Eukaryota > Metazoa > Mollusca > Gastropoda > Littorinimorpha > Pomatiopsidae > Oncomelania > Oncomelania hupensis. The sequence goes on along the minus strand of CM072522.1, from coordinate 19,438,316 downwards.
TAAATAGTAATTCAGTGACAATTTTGTACGTCTCAGCTCCAGCGGGGGTTCGTTAGCTTCCACGTAAAGGCTTTCACAAGGGGAGGTGCGAAAAGCACCCAAAGCAATGCATAATGCCTGATGAGCAACTGGATCTAACATTTTAAGATAAGATTTTCAAGCAGAACCATAAACAATGCAACCATAATCTAACTTGGATCTAATTAAAGAACGATATAACAGCAATAAAGTTTTCTTGTCAGCTCCCCAGTCTGTACCACTGATAACCTTGAGCAAATTGCAGGCCTGTTGACATTTAGTTTTCAAATCTTTCAGATGAGGAAGGAAGGATAACCTTTGATAAAAAAAATATCACCCAAAAATTTGACCTGTTGGACCGCCTTTATTGGAGTTTTATTGAGGGTAATATTAGGATCTTGAATAATTCCCCGGTGTTTGGAAAAGTGAATACATTCAGTTTTTGCTTCAGAAAATTTGAAACCATTTTGTAAAACCCAGTCTTGAACGGCACTGACACATAACTGCAGCTGACGTTCTGCAGATGCCAAGGTTTTACCTTTGGCTATGTCACGCTACGCGGTTTGCAGTCGTGCGCCTATGTATATAGTTTAATCATCAGCCTGTACATAGAGGTTAGAAGTTACGGTAGTCAAGGGGAGAGCATCAGAATAAATTAATTAAGTTTATAATTAATAGAAGTAGCGAATGTATTGCGCCCGTGCAGAACGAACTATTGTTAGAAAACAGTAGCTTGGCTATCTTATTATTGAGAAGATTAATTGCTGCCATGCGATATTCTATGTGTGGAATGCGTGCTCTTTTCGCGAACAGTGCAGGAAATGAATTATAATTAAAACGAGTATGTTCTAGAATACTCTAGACTAATCGTATAAAACCCCATGCACTGTATATTTTGATAGGAGCAGAAAACATTTTCATATCGCTTTTGTAGCCAGAATCAACGGATCTGTGTTGTGTCAAGGTGCCAGATAGTGACGTCGTCTGTGGGTCGTACTGATCAGACTGTCAACGAAAAAGAGAGACTAGTTATCGGAAGAGGAGGACTGTTTTGGGAACACTTTGGAAGTGTTTGTTTAACTGGAACCGTTCTAAGCTGTTTAGAATACCAGCTGTGTATTCTCAGTGAAATCTGAGTTATCTACGTATAACGTCGGGTGACCTGTGACTCCGTCTAGGACTTCTTCTGCCTGTGTATCACCTTGCCTAACCATCTGTGCCTGTGTGTCTGTCCAGTCATTTGTTGTGTCTTTGTCAACAGGCCGGAGGATCCCACTGGTAGCGTAAGTTGCTTATCTCAATTTCTCAGTTGGCCATATCGTTCGGGGGTTTGGGTTATGCATGCAGTGTGAATGGATAGTTAATTACGTTCTCTTAATTCTATTTTATGTTTCATATTATTTGCTGCATAAATACTGAGAGAGAGAGAGAGAATTTTCTAAACTGAATTATAAATTAAATGATTATAAATTAATATAAGAGAATTCGCTGTTATGTAGCGAAGAGATGACAGAAAGGAGGTGATTGTGAATGTATATGTGCGATGACAGAAGTAATGACAGGGAGGATGAGTAAGGATGTTGAAAGGGAGACAACCATTCCGACAGCGGAATGCTTGTGCAGTATATTGTAATATAATTATTAATGGTTGCGTATTTTTGTATGTATTGTTGTAGATGTACCAAAACCAGAAACCTTAAACCAGAGCGTTGTTTGGGGTGCTGTAACCTAGCTGGGTGACGCTGGTGTGCCACGGCCTATGACGCCGGTGTTCCTTGAGTCAACCTCAGTTGCGAAGGTTGCGGTAGTCGAAAAAGGAACCTTATTTTGTTTATAAAGCACACACACGCACACTCCACCATTCACAACAAATAACTATAAGCATTGATAAACAGTTGTGAGGAACAATAATTGTTTTACATGTGATAAATAATAAATTACAGCACATTGAAATATATTTAGTTTGAACTGATTGATAAACATTGTTTGAATAATATTACCTACCTGATTAAGTAGCCCTGTGATTGTATAGTTTTGTCTGGGGGAATTAATTCGCCAGATATTTATTAATTAATAATTTAGATTATTTTCTTACAAATTCTATTTTGCATAAAGGATAAATCTTCTTTATTCATTTTATATAATATAAAAGATCTGTTGCAGCTGTTTGAAATTTAAATGTAACAAGGTTTGAATATTTATAAAGATTTAAAGCATTTGCTTCAATTATTTACCTTGTTGGCAGTAAGCTGTTTCAGCCATAATTATTATAAATCTTGTGTACATTTTGTAGTTAGACATTTTTCATTTTGATTTAATTATCATTATTATTTTGAGCGAATTGTTTATGTATTAGTTTGGGGTTATATTAGTGGGATTGAGGGTTGGTTGGTTGGGAAGTGGGATAAAGGGAGTTAATTTTTAGTGCGAATGAGTGAGTGAAATAAAGAAATTGTCTTGTTACTTCTGGTTTTGTCTTTTAGAGTTTATTTAGGTGTTGGGTTTATTTTCTTGTGTGGAAGTTGCACATGTCGAACCTCTGTTGAGGCAGTTGGGACGTGACAGGCTACTAATGCAAAATCATCAACAAACAAAGAATTGTCAATTCCCGTATAATGGATCGAACAATATTATTTATTTTAATATTAAACATTACAATACATTACATGATTATTGCTTTAGATCCAGCGGACTCTTCCGAGCCAAATCAGGACCAGAGAGACGTTATCTTAAAATATTATAAAATGTTTCAAATCTTAGAAAACAAGCCTGTTACTCTTAAATACTCAAACAAACTTTCACAGGACACCTCTTTAAAAGTCTTCTTTAAAACTGAAAATATGTTCTCATTTTTCAATCAAATCACTTAATTTAGTCCTATCAATAAAATCTAAACTAAACAAAACATGTCGATATGATTTATATGCGATAAAACAAAAACCAACATCATGTAAAAATTGAAACAGGTGTTGACCATTACATACTTTACAAATCTCTTTGAAAGGTATTGAACCAAAATATGTTTCTCTTTCCTCAATCAGATCAGCACATTCAGACATGAAATGGCGAACGGAAAAGGATTGATCACATGCTAAGCACCATGGTGGTTCTTCTCCTTTTAAAAGGAAACTGTGGGTGACATAAATATGCCCAATATGAAGGCGACACAAAACTGTTTCTTCTTTGCGAGTGGATGCAAAGTTAGGCAAAGAAGCTGACAAATCGGGAAGAATTTGAAATAATTTGTTGTTGATATGGTTAGACCAGTCAGTCTGCCACAGTCGTTTACAATAAGATCCAGTCATACAACGTAGGTCAGAGTAGGGAACAAACTGGAAAATCTCCGGAGGTAAATCGAGATGCAGAGCATCTTTAGCCGCTTTGTCCACTGCAATATTGCCGCGGATGCCCATGTGACCAGGGACCCACATAAAAACTATCTTTTTACCATCAGAAACAAGTTGTGTATGGAGGTCATGGATCTCTGCCAGAAAAGGGTGTGATATCTTTCTCGTGGAAAGAGCCTGGAGTGCTGACAGTGAAACAGACATGATTAAAAACGAGGTTCTTTTGGATTAATAAACCTGTTTTAGAGCTAGATGAATTGCCTTGATCTCAGCGGTAAAAACGGAACAAAAATCAGGCAAACGCTGTTGCAAAGGCTGGTCTAAGTGTCTCCCAGAGACCGACGCAGCAGCAACTGAATCTCCTTTCTTTGACCCGTCTGTAAAAGGTTTCTCATATCCTGGGTATAAAGCACACTGTTCTAAATAAAGCTGGTTATAGACGGTTTCAGATGTATTGTTTTTGAGGAAAGAGGACAAATGCCAATTAATGTTTGGGGTACATAATTTCCATGGAGGAGTTTCAGTCCTTAAGCGCATCATCGTTGATGGAATCAACAACAATGCCTGCTTTTTCCTGCTTGCATTCTGATGCCAAACGGAGGAATTGTGTTAGGTTTGGCTTCAAATTTCAGAACAAAATCTGGATTGAGAACACAGTCATAATTATGCGGGGTTCATGGGATCTGTTTTTAATTTTAAATAGTAATTCAGTGACAATTTTGTACGTCTGAGCTCCAGCGGGGGTTTATTAGCTTTCACGTAAAGGCTTTCACAAGGGGAGGTGCGAAACGCACCCAAAGCAATGTGTAATGCCTGATGAGCAACTGGATCTAACATTTTAAGATAAGATTTTCTAGCAGAACCATAAACAATGCAACCATAATCTAACTTGGATCTAATTAAGAACGATATAACAGCAGCAAAGGTTTCTTGTCAGCTCCCCAGTCTGTACCACTGATAACCTTGAGCAAGTTGGGAGGCCTGTTGACATTTAGTTTTCAAATCTTTCAGATGAGGAAGGAAGGATAACCTTTGATAAAAAATAACACCCAAAAATTTGACTTGTTGGACCGTCTTTATTGGAGTTTTATTGAGGGTAATATTAGGATCTTGAATAATTCCCCGGTGTTTGGAAACGTGGATACATTCAGTTTTTGCTTCAGAAAATTTGAAACCATTTTGTAAAACCCAGTCTTCAACGGCATTGACACATAACTGCAGCTGACGTTCTGCAGATGCCAAGGTTTTACCTTTGGCTATTAATGCAAAATCATCAACAAACAAAGAATTGTCAATTCCCTGTTTAACGGAACGAACAATATTATTTATTTTAATATTAAACATCAAGGGAGACAAGATGCTACCCTGAGGCACTCCCATCTCCTGTTCCCTCATATCTGATAAAGATCCCCCAACCTTAACCTGAAAAATTCTGTCCGTTAGAAAATTGGATATAAACAGAGGTAAATGTCCCTTCAAACCCATTTCTTGCAAATCGGAAAGAATGCCGTATTTCCATGTGGTATCGTACGCTTTTTCCAAATCAAACATGATGGCTACAAGATATTCACCCTGGACGAACGCGTTACGGATAAAACTTTCCAGTCGCACCAGGTGATTGACAGTACTTTGACCACTTCGAAAGCCACACTGAGTGTTGGATAATATATTATTTGTTTCCAGATACCACAGTAAACGGGAATAAACCATTCTTTCCAGCGTCTTGCATAAGCAGGACGTTAAGTCTAGTGGTCTGTAGTTTGTTGGATTAGTATGGTCTTTGCCAGGTTTAGGAATGGGTGCAATAATGGCCTTTCTCCAACAGGGAGGAAAGGTGCCAGTGATCCAAATCTGGTTGAAGATGTCCAGCAGTTGAGACCGTGAGTACTTTGTTAAATGTCGTAGGAATTGATAATGCACATCATCCGGTCCAACTGCTGAATCTGCACTTTTGTTAATTGCATCGTCAAGCTCGACTAATGAGAACGAAATGTTGTAGTCTTCAGAATTATCAGAGGTAAAATTTAACCGTTGTTTTTCCTTACGTGTTTTAACTGTTTGAAAAGAGACAGAATAATTTTCAGAGGAAGAATTTGCATCAAAAGAAGAGGCCAAAAGATCAGCTACTAGTTTTTTATATCCGATTACGTCCCCCTGTACAGTAAGGCATGGGCTCACTGCTTTGTTACTTTTATTTGTGAGTTTGCAGACCACTTTCCAAACCTTCGACAGCTTTGCTTTCGAATTTAGCGTGGAGCAGAAACTTCTCCACGATTCTCTTCTCTTACGTTTGAAGAGCTGTCGGCATTGCGCTCGCAAACGTTGGTGGTTCTGTTTATTTTCAGAGCTTGGATGCAGATACATCATTCTTAAAGCTTTTTTACGGGCTTGCTGAAGTTTTTTACATTCATCATCAAACCAGGTTTTTTTTAATTGTATACGGTTTTGATGAAGTTTGCTGGATAGACTCCTGGGCACTGTTTATAATATGTCAGTGGAGAGCTGTATTGGATCTATGGCATTCGAAAAATCCTGTTTATTAGCACGTAACTGAACCTCAGACAGGTTAGAAAACAAACTCCAGTTAGCTTGTTTCAGTTTCCACCTGCCATGAGTTTGCTCAAGGTTGTCTGAATCGTGTTTTAATAAAATCGGAAAATGGTCGCTGCCCTGGAGATCTTCCAAAACTGTCCATTTAAAATCCAAAAGTCAGGAGGGATCACAGATCGATATATCAATGTGGGACAAAGAAGCGGTTCTTGAATAGGAAAAAGTTGGAGCATCCTCGTTCAAAGTTACTAGATTCAATGAGTCTAAAATGTCTTCAATTATTTTCCCCTGAGAATCGGTACGATCGCTACCCCACAGGGGAGAGCGTCCATTAAAATCTCCCAACAACAAAATAGGGGTAGTTAGCTGTTGGATCAAATTCTCAAGGTCATTTTTATTTACATTTATTGATGGGGTCAAATATATAGAACAAACTGTGAGGGATTTAAAACGAGATACTCTGGCTGCAACTGCTGGTAAAATTGTATCAAGTGAAATTGGGTTAAATGGGACGTTTCTATGAATAAAGAGTGAAACGCCTCTAGAAGATATACAATCTAAAGACGAATAACCAGTAATATCTATAAGCTGTTTCTCTGATAAGAGAGTTTCCTGAATGGCCAACATTTCAGGTCGATGCTCCGTCAGCAGACAGCATAGCTCCTCATAATTTGCCTTTATCCCTTGGATATTCCATTGGAAAATGGCCATAAAAATGAAGTAAAAGAATGCTAAAAATTTCATCTCTGAGAGAGCACAATTACGTCTCTTTAGTGTTCGGACCCTCACCCATCTCCTCATGGTCCATCAACTCCCCGAAACGGTTCTCCGTCTCGAGAGGTTGATGGTGCTTGGAAGAAAGGGGTCCGGGCTTTTGATTTTTCGTCAAAGCCCCGGAACCCAAACTGCCAGCCGAATTCCTCCCCTTCTCCCCAGCACTGGATCTTAGATCTTCCTTCTCTTTTTCACCCTTTCCAACCTTTCCCTCTCCTCCTCTGACGCTCCTCTGCTGAGCCACTAAAATCTTAGCCGCCTCTGCGACTACCCGGTCGCTAAAACCTGTCGTTGATGGTGCGGCGGCCTGAGGCATAGCCTCCCTCATGGCAGGTGTGACGGCTTTAGACACGGCCGTCTGCGTGTTGAGAGTGACGGTTTTGGATGTGACCATCGGCACATTCTCCAGTGTGTCCGGTGGGGCTGGAGAACCCCCCTTTTGAGCAAACAACGTGAGAGTGTCCATCCGCTTGCACAATGTTTCCAAAATCTGCGTCATTTTATTTAAGGAAATTTCCGTTGCCGGGTGTGTACTAGATTCCACAAGAGGTGTGGAACCCACCACGGACGCAAAGGACCTCTCTCGAACAACTGGCCTACTTTCTGTAACTTTTCTCCTCGCGTCCCCGAAGGAGCACCTCTCAGTGGCCCGAACCTTTTGGATTTCCAGCTCCAACTGCCACTGAGGGCAATCTTTGCAGCTGGAAGCATGCTGCCCCGCGCAATTTACACAGCAAATGGGATCTTTGCATTCACTTTCATGCTTATCTTTTCCACATTCGCGGCAAATTTCTTTATTTTTGCAGGTCTTGCTACCGTGGCCTACCCTTTGGCCACGGTAGCAGCGCAAAGGTGATGGTGTGAAGGGCGTCACCTTCACCCTAAGGTATCCCACCTTGAGTGACTCAGGCAACTTGGCCATGGCAAAGGTCACAAAAAGTGTGTTAGTAGCGATACATTTGGTTCCTTTGGTAACAAATACCCTCTGCACTGTCGTGACCCCCTGGATGGTCCTGATTTGGCTCGGAAGAGTCTGCTGGACCTAAAGCAATAACCATGTAATGTAATGACCCCCTGGCTGGAGAGCTCATCTCGGATTTCCAACTCGGACATATCACACAGGTCCTGACATCGGATGACTCCCTTGGAGGAATTCAACCGTCCATGAACAGAAACTTTTATTTGTCTATCAACGAAGACGGCTAAATTCCTCTTTAGAAGACAGTCCGATGCCCTTTTGGTCGAGCACTCCACCAGGTAGGCCCCAGATCTAGAACCCTTTATGGATGGCGAACGGGGACAGCTTGCTCAGTGGCATAGCCGGATCCGCCCCCTCCAAAACAAAAAAACGAGGCCAGGCCCCTTCCACTCCAGAGTCACAAGCTTTTCGTCTCACGTCCAAGTCACTGTCCGTATCCGTGTCAGAGTCATCGCCGTGAAGTCCTTTTTTTTTGTTGATGCCATGTTAAATGAATTAATTCATCCCCCTGCTCCCCACCCACCACGGAGTCCAACAAGGGGAAAATCCAGCAAGGGAGCGCACCAGGGCTACAGGGGGGATATACACCCAGGCAATCCCGCACTGCCACTACAGTCTTGTTCAAGTTTGACCCATGAGCCGCAGCCTTCTAGCAGAGCTAGGGCAATACACGAACAGCCGCTTGACTGACGCGGGCCACGTCAGCCTCCCGTCTAGAAGAAGTCCGGGCCAAAGAGATGTGTTAGTGTGAGGGACCGCAGTCCCTCAGTGACCTCAACCTCCAGGATCCCATTCTCCCCCGACACGGGTTGCCCTGCACGGCAAACGCAGGGGGCCAAGAGAAGGCCACAGAGAAAAAGAAGGGTAGGAAATGATGGGGAAAAGGAAGACAGGAAAAGTCCGGTAAGGCAGAAGAGAGGAAGTCAAAACTGCACAGTTTAGTGGGAGAATTTACGGGTGAAAAGAATAAAGGTGAAAAGACCAATAAGACAGAAACAAGACAAAAGAGAAGAAAAAGGAGTAGGCAACTTTGTCACCCAGCCAGAGGGAGGCTGGGGTCCACCCCCGGCACGCGGAGCCGAGCCCGTGGGGGCGGCTTCCTGTATAGTTGGAATTCAGCTGTGGTCAAATTGGGTAGATATAATCTGCCACTAAAAATAATCATAAAGGTTGCTATACTCGCGTTGCTGTTTTGTTTTGTTTTTCGTAATCAAGCTCAACAGGTTAATATTTATTAAGATCACGTATTATAGTAGGCAAAAAACAAATCAATATTGACTTTTTAATTTAGACTGACTGCATTCAATACAATTAGTAAAGCTACCCAAGATCACACATTTCAGCCTCATGAATTCTTTTCGATTTCACAGTGAGTGTTTCCCCATCGAAAAAATAATATTAATCCCAACAATATACCAAACAAGAAGCCCAACTTGATGTGCATCTCTTGCAGTGAATTTGTGTCTGCTGCATGCAATTTGTGTGAATAAAACTAACGCGATGGCTTACAGTTGGGCTTTGGAAAGCAGTAACAGTGTCAGTGTTAATGGTGAGGGGGGGGGGGTGAGGGTGGTTGGTGAATGTTGTGAACGGTGAAAGGCACGGAAATATCTTCTTTCGTCTTTGTCACTTTCAATTTCACTACTACTTTATTTACCAACCAAGGTCTTTCACTCCCGATTTCCATTTTAGCAGTTGCCCCCAAATAAACACCTATCCTATTCCAAAACGCAGTCACGAAAAGCTGGACCGACATCTTTCCCCAAAACTTTTTTTTTTTTGCGGGGGAGGGTGAGGGGGGGGGGTGAGGGTGAGATCGACTGACTTCAAATTTTTCCTGTGCGTTCATTGGTCGAAATACATAACATTGGAAATAAGTAGAGTAGAATAGCCGGTATTTGGCAGATTAGGACTGAGAGTGTGTATTATTAGGTGACCAATGAGAGCGTGTGACGGTGGGTCTATAGTTGCTGGGCTCTGCACAATGGAATGCTAATACCCACTAGTCTGTCGTCTGTGGGAATCGGCTAGTTAATCTCCAGGTGGCTAATCTTAATACATTTATAGGTTTAGCTCGGTCTGTGTTAGGATGGGGTTACAGAGATAGGGAGAAAATGGTATAAGATTCACTTACACACTAGCTCTCACACGGCTATGAAACATAGGTAGTCCAGCCACTTGTTAACAGTAAATATCACACATTTATTTCCTCTACTCTATACAAAATTCGTCTAATCACTAGACTAACATAAATGTCCAAATATCACTTCGAATAGTTCACTCCTTGATAGTTCTATGCAGCTACTGTCTCATCATTGGTCTAATGGTGCGTTCTGCCCAACGGGTCCGTTTTCTGGAAGAGTGGACTATTGATGTCCTTCTATAGCAGTTTTGGTGCACAGTTTCAAATGACGTAACTCTCTTGTAGATGAGCGGTGTTGTGGTGGAGTCTTCTCCTGGTTGGCAGACTGGTGGGCGATCGTAGCTCAGTGCTTGATGCTCCAATGCAGGCTGAATGTCAGTGTGGACTCTTAATGGTCTTCCTTCTGCTTCGGGCCAACGATACCTGCTCGTCTGCAAAATTTGAGACGAATTTCTGCAACACCGGGTTCACTAAGGGTGTGCAGAGCGTCTCACTGATGGCAGAAACAGCCCTCAGTGATAGCTCCACTTATATATATCTATCTAAGCGACGAACATTCTGCTAAGTCCGTGGCCCACTGGAATCTCCAACATAATTTCTATACATATATAGATAGATATCATGGCTAAACTACACACATAGAGAAGTAATTAATACTATACACATTCTCCGGTACAGCCACTGGTCTGCAACAATACACATAGGCTAAACAACAGTTGGTCCGTAGGGGATACTTCATGGTGGCGAAGCCGGTCGCGTGTCCGCCACGTGGTCAAGCAAAGTTTGACTAACATTCACAATTCTAAACATGGCAAAACTTCACAAACATAATACAGCAATAATATCAATAAAGCGCGATGAAACAAAAGCTAGATCATTTACCTTTTTGACAATGTCAGGCTGTAGCTAACTAGGTTGAATTGAATTTCACCAGTCCCTGCTTTAGTCTTCAGGTAGAGAGATCTTTCAGAGCTTAGCTCCTTCTCCTATGAGCGTCAAACAAATAATGACTATCTATCCCTGTGGTCAGCGGAAGCCCGGGAAATCTAGACCACAAGAGGCTTACTCTGGCATGAGTGGGTGTTAATCCTAACGTCAGCTGAATGAGGTCACTGCCTAACTGAGCCAGCATCAGCGTACATATGCTTAGCCCACAATAGATTTTCGTCATCTGCTGTACGTCCCCCGTTGGGGTGCCGGGGGTTTCAGTATAAATAGTATCCCCACTTTCTGGAAATTTAGTGCTTTAAATTCCCACTGTTGCTGTATTTCTCATTTGTTCTTTCTCATTCCTGCTCTGTTCTATCAATCTGCTATACTATCTTCTTCTTCGCTAGACCAGTCACCTACCTTTTTTCTTCAAAAACTCTTCCGGGACAAGACTCCTTATTTGTGAGGTCTGTTGGATCAGCTTGGGAATATTGGACGCTTTCTGCCAGGTGGTCGCTAGGGCTTCCTATGATGTTATTATTTAGCAATGTAGGCATTTTATATGTATGTGTTTTGTTGATAATTTATAATGATGTTTGTATTCTATTTGGTTTTTGTAAATGGGGGTTCCATAAATTAGAGTACAGCCTCAGCGTCCCCTGCGTGGGATGTCTTTATTGTAAAGTGAATGGCTGGTGGAGAGCCTTCAGTTTTACCACTAGGGTTGTTTCAGCAGATCTTTTATGCGGATCAGGGTTTGTCCGGTCCTGATTTGGCTCGGAAGAGTCCGCTGGACCTAAAGCAATAATCATGTAATGTAATGTAATGTCTGCTGTACGACGACTTTAATTTACAAAGGCTACAGGCTGACGATTTAAGGCGAGAAGCCGTAGTGCTGTGTTAAACTGGTCCTCTTATGACAGAGCGCGCACGAGAGTGTAACTGTAAGTATCCAGAGTGACAACTTTTTTTTTTTATTTGGGGGGGGGGGGGGGGAAGGGAGGATGGAACATTAGTACCAGCTTCTGTAACTGCATTTTGGAATAAATTCGCACTGAATTTGGAGCTGACGCCGTTTGAAGTGACACGAACATGATGTTGCTGTGTTTGTGATGCGTCGGCACCCTCCGTTTCAGTTTGAAGTGGACACAAAAGGTAGGAAAGGCTTTTATTTGGGGGCAGTCGCATAAACTGAAATTGGGGGTGAAAGACCTTGGTTAGTAAGTACAATACAATACAATACAATACAAGATTATTGCTTTAGGTCCAGCGGACTCTTCCGAGCCAAATCAGGACCAGAGAGACGTTATCTTAAAATATTATAAAATGATTCAAGTCTTAAAAAACAAGCCTGTTACTCTTAAATACACAAACAAACTTTCACATGACACCTCTTTAAGAGACTTCTTTAAAACTGATGTATTAAAAATATATTCTCTTTCTTCAATCAAATCACTAAATTCAGTCCTAATAAAATCCAAACTAAACCAAACATGTCGATACAATTTATATGCGATAGAACAAACCAACATCATGTAAAAATTGAAACAGATGTTGACCATTACATACTTTAAAAATCTCTTTGAAAGGTATGGAACCAAAATATGTTTCCCTTTCCTCAATCAAATCAGCACATTCAGACATAAAATGGCGAACGGAAAAAGATTGATCACAGGCAAAGCACCAAGGTGGTTCTTCTCCTTTTAAAAGGAAACTGTGGGTGACATAAGTATGCCCAATATGAAGGCGAGATAACACTGTTTCCTCTTTGCGAGTGGATGCAAAGTTAGGCAAAGAAGTGGACAAATCGGGAAGAATTTGAAATAGTTTGTTGTTGACATGGTTAGACCAGTCAGTCTGCCACAGTCGTTTACAATAAGATCCAGTCATACAACGTAGGTCAGAGTAGGGCACAAACTGGAAAATCTCTGGAGGGAAATCGAGATGCAGAGCATCTTTAGCCGCCCTGTCTACTGCAATATTGCCGCAGATGCCCATGTGACCAGGGACCCACATAAAAACTATCTTTTTACCCTCAGAAACAAGTTGTGTATGGAGGTCATGGATCTCTGCCAGAAAAGGGTGTGATATCTTTCTCGTGGAAAGAGCCTGAAGTGCTGACAATGAATCAGACATGATTAAAAATGAGGTTCTTTTGGATTGATAAACTTGTTTCAGAGCTAAATGAATTGCCTTGAGCTCAGCTGTATAAACAGAACAAAAATCAGGTAAACGCTGTTGCAAAGGCTGGTCTAAGTGTCTTCCGCAGACCGATGCAGCAGCAACTGAATCTCCTTTCTTTGACCCGTCTGTAAAAAGTTGTTCATATCCTGGGTATAAAGCACACTGTTCTAAATAAAGTTGGTTATATACGGTTTCGGATGTATTGTTTTTAAGGAAAGCGGACAACTGCCAATTAATGTTTGGGATACATAATTTCCATGGGGGAGCTTCAGTCCGAAGCTCATCGTCGTTGATGGAAGCAACATCAATGCCTGCTTTTTCCAGATGAGCTTGCATCTGATGCCAAACGGAGGAATTGTGTTAGGTTTTGCTTCAAATTTCTGAACAAAATCTGGGTTGAAAACACAGTCATAAGCAGGGTTCATAGGATCAGTTTTTAATTTTAAATAGTAATTCATTGACAATTTTGTACGTCTCAGCTCCAGCGGAGGTTCGTTAGCTTCCACGTAAAGGCTTTCACAAGGGGAAGTGCGAAACGCACCCAAAGCAATGCGTAGTGCCTGATGGGCAACTGGATCTAGCATCTTAAGATAAGATTTTCTAGCAGAACCATAGACAATGCAACCATAGTCTAACTTGGATCTAATTAAAGAACGATATAACAGCAATAAAGTTTTCTTGTCAGCACCCCAGTCTGTACCACTGATAACCCTGAGCAAATTGCAGGCCTGTTGACATTTAGTTTTCAAAATTTTCAGATGAGGAATGAAAGATAGCTTTTGATCAAAAATAACACCCAAAAATTTTACTTGTTGGACCGCCTTTATTGGAGTTTTATTGAGGAGAATAGTAGGGTCTTGAATAATTCCCCGGTGCTGGGAAAAGTGAATACATTCAGTTTTTGCTTCCGAAAATTTAAAACCATTGGTTAGTAAGTAAGTAGTAATGATGTGAACAGTTATAAAGACGAAAGAAGAGACTTTTGAGCCTTTTCTCGACGCAAACGTGTCAACTGTGACAGTGTCAGTGTTTTAGCCTCCACAGCTTTTAAAAAAAGAAAAGATTTTGCAGAAAATCGTCAACTTCCCTCTTACCTGTGTGTTGACACTATCACCAAACCACAAGTCCGTCACCACGACAGCCAGCACAGGCTCCTATCACTTATTTTTCATCCAATGGTTTGGCTACAGATCCACAAAACACAGTTTTTTTCAAACAAATGCAGCGGACATTTTGGTTGTGACGTCATCGTTCGACGTCATCAATACCTATCAATACTTCTCAGACCTCACACACAAATGAGGAGTTGTGACCTGGAAGAGTTTTCAAGGAGAAAGATTGGTGACTGGTCTAGCAAAGAAGAAGATACGAACAGAGTAGGAATGAGAAAGAACAAAGGAGAAAGACAGCGACAGTGGGAATTTAAAGCACTAACTTTCCAGAAAGTAGAGATACTATTTATTCTGAAACCCACGGCACCCCCACTGGGGGAGTTTTTCCTACTATATACTGTGCATACAGACACACAAACAAACTCACTTACAAGAAAATTAATGTTATAAAATTTAAAAAAACAACATTGGTGGAGACCCAGAAGCAAACTCACAACTCTTCATCTCGTCCAAATTGTGAGTCAACGTTCTTATCCACTGAGGGACATCAATGAAAGGAACGCAACAACGCGCACCCATACATCAAATTTACAGCAAATATGATTCAACTGCCACCCTCTCTCCTTCTCACTATCTCTCTTGTGTTTAAAACCAAGTTTAAAATGTAATTATCTTTTTCCAAATAGCATACTCGTTTTTGAAACTTAAAAAGCGTGTGAACTACTTTGTTATGATGCATTCTTTGGAATGTGTTGTATGAAGTGGTCTTTGACATAGACCTAAGAACAGCTTTGGGGTATCTATTGTTTTGAACAAGAACAACAGCAAGAAGGCCAACCAGACTGTGAAGCGGCTGAAAAGTGTTAAACTGCCCAACGTCTCCACGATCCAAAGCAAGCCTGGCATGTGCCTTACAGAAGAACAAGAAGTCTTGGATAGATGGACAGAGTACTGCTCTGACCTTTACAACCACACCAAACGGAGACCCATCAGTTCTAGCATGTCCTGAGAACAGAGAAGAAGAAGAAGAAGAAATCCTCCCAATTCTCAGAGGAAAAGCTGAGTCAGCAGTGCAATCGCTGAAGAAGGGGAAGTCGGCGGAAGTGGACAAAATATCCGCAGAATTGCTTCAAGCAGGAGGAAAAGCGACGATTGACGCCCTCACCATTATATATAACAAGATCTGGCAGAGTGGGGAGTGGCCAACACCATAGACCCAGTCGCTTCTTTCATCACTCTTCCCAAACAGGGTAACCTTCTGGAGTGTGAAAACTACCGCACCACCAGCATCATCAGCCATCCCAGCAAAGTCCTCCTGAAAATAATACTCAACAGGTTGAAACCCCAAGCTGAACAAATCAAAGCTGGAGAACAAGCAGGATTCAGGGCAGGGCAAAGTACCACTGAGCAGATTTTCAACCTCAGAATAATTTGAGAGAAATACCCACAGCACCAACAACATCTATATCATGTGTTTGTAGACTTCAAGAAAGCGTTTGACCGAGTCTGGCATGCAGCTCTGTGGGCAAACATGAGAGTGTACAACATCAGCCCTAACATTTTTGAAGTCATCAAAAGCCTGTATGACAAGGTTACCAGTGCAGTCCACCACAATGGCGCCATCGGGAACTGATCCAGATCAACAATCGGCGTGCGTCAAGTATGCCTACTCTCTCCAACACTCTTCAACATCTTCATGGAGCGCATCATGTCAGATGTCTTGCAGATATGAAGGCACAGTCAGCATTGGGGAATAGCAATCTCCCACCTCCGTTTTGCGGATGACATTGATGGATTGGCTGGAGAATTTGTTAAAAACAGCACAGTGGCTATCAATTAAGGTCTAATACCACCAAGTATGTGACCAGACGGCAACATGGCCATTTGAGGTCTCACTACGGTGGGCCACCGGAACCAAGAAATAAATGTGAATTATATAAGAACATCATGTTAAAAGAAATGTGCAGCATCATGGCTATCAGCCCAGTCCCATCGACCACCACGGGAATAACCTCTCAGCAACATGGCCATTAGGGAAATAACACAAAGAGGGCATTCAACCGCACACGATAAAACCAACCAAATAAAACACAATAAGCGATAAAACTAACAACATGGAACGGGTCTCACAATAAGTAAACATGCCAGGTCACAGCAAAGACGCCACCTTCGAGTTGATGATGAGCCTCGCAATCAGAACAAGCAAGCCAGGGCCCCTGGACTTCATCGCCGCTCGAAGACCCCCCATATCCGCCGGGAGCTGTGAGTCAGCACACAAAGCCCGAAGAGGACCAAAATGCTCAGCCAGCCGGTCACAATCAAACAAGCAATGTTGGAAGCTAAGAGGCGCCGAACAAACGCACACGGCAGCCGTCCATCTGTGTGTTTACTGCATGGATGGTGGTTATAGAATTCAAGGTTCACCTCATCAACGCCTAGCATTATACCTCATCAACACCTAACATCATACTCTGCTTTGTTGATTGTTTTTACAAGTGTCTTCCCTGTCTTCATTTTTCCCTAATTTCCTTGATTTTTCGCTACGATGTGGAACAGATTGCACGATTTCCGTTAGAAGTCTATGGGAAATCGTGTTTTGCATAACGAACATTTCGCATAACGAATGCACTGCTGGAACGAATTGTATTCTTTATGCGAGGTACCACTGTAGATCTCGTTGGGCATTCTATACTCCATGCACGTTTCAAATTGTTATGGAAAAGTACCAAGTTGTTAGCATGTTGTAACTGAATGAGGACGTTTAAAAAAAATTATATAATACCATACAACACGGAGGTTCCACAGAAAAATCGGAGAAAACATTTTAAAATTATTGCTTGATGTAAGGGAAACAACTTTACTCATGAAGACACAGACCAGACAGACGTGGTTTTCTCCCTTGCTTCACAGAGCCTGTTGGGTTCTAAATAAATGATGAGAAGGAGGAGGATGACGACGATAATAATAATAGCCAAATATCGGTCGGTCGGTCGATCCGTCCGTCCGTCTGTCGGTCAGTCGGTCGGTCGTTAGGTTGGAAGTCATATGTCAAGAACCACTGAACAAATTTTGACCACTTTTCATCCTATCCTATCCTGTCCCATAACCCGAAGGTCGTAGGGGCACCACAGATGATCGCTTAACCAGCATACTCCATCTTTCTCTGTCCTCAGCAGCCCTCATGGCTTCGCTCAGTGTCAAACCAGTCCATTCTCGAATGTTGTCCTCCCACCTCTTTTTCGGTCTCCCCCTTCTTCTACCTCCTTGCACTGTGCCTTGCAGAATGGTCTTTGCAAGGCCTGATGATCTGGTGACGTGGCCATACCATCGGAGTTTCCGTTTCTTCACCACTGTGAGCAGGTCATCGTGTTGTCCAATGGCTTGTGTGATGGTCTGTCGGACTTCAACGTTGGTGATGTGTTGGGTATAGGAAATGCACAGAAGTCTTCTGTAGCACCTCATCTCCATGCTTTGTATTCTTCGTTGGAGATCTGCTGTGAGGGTCCATGCTTCGCAAGCATATAGGAAGATGGAGATGACCAGAGATCGCAGCAGTCTTACTTTGGAATGTAGACTGATGGTTCTGTCTTTCCAAATGGGCTTCAACCTTGTCAGGGCAGCAGTTGTTTGTGCGATCCTGGAGAGGACTTCCTGTCGAGACCCATTCCCGAGACCCCACTTTTCATAGAAATATTAAAAAGGATAGTGGCTTGCCTGCTTTACTGCAAAGGTCAAGGTCACAGGAGTCATTTTTGTTGCTAAACACGCTTCGCTCTAGCGATCTAGTTGAGTTATGGTATACAGTTAGGCTACTTCAAACCATAGGCTATCCTTCAGTAGCAGTAAGTTATCGGTCGGTCCGAATTTTCCATATTATCATACCTGCGCTTCTCCTCCATCTGACAACAGCCCTCTCCTCCATGAAAGTGAAAACAGGGCGGTGATGTTCATAAACTACAAGGTAAAGCTTTATACCGTTAACGATCAACAAAAAGTAGTGAATAATAATAGTATACAAAACATCTCTGTTGCTAAATAAATGTTTGTGTGTGTGTGTGTTTTGTTTTTTTTTAAAGGGAGGGGCAGAGGATAATTTTTGTACCCCAGAGTTTGTCAGTTCAATTGTTCAAAAAGCTCAAAGTCCCAGGCCATCACAAATGGCCTTTTCAAGGTTCAGATTGCACCAGATTGCACCATTTGGCATCCTTGAAAAAAAAAAATTCCGGGGGAGCATGCCCCCGGACCTCCCTAGAAGCATCGGCGCTTCGCGCCTTCGCCGAGTCTGTAGTGTAACCCCCCCCTTCGACTTTTCCCAGGTCCGGCCCTGCTGAGTTGTCACTTTCTTATTTGGTGTCTTTTTTTTTTTCTCTCTTTTTGATTTTGGTTTTTGTGTGTTCAATATATTTTTAGAATTCTTGCCATTATCTAGTTATAAATTAAATTAAACAATCCTTTCGAGTGCCAGTATATAATCTATGCATGTATTGATTTTGTTTTTTCAACAGTCTGCCTTACTTATCTATTATTATATTTATTATTGCATAGGTGACAATTAAGCTTCGGCTTTGAAGTTTTCCTATAAATTCTCAATTGTCAGTATTATCATTGCCATGTTTATTGAAATAAATCAATGTGGTTTTTTTTAAAATTGTACACACTGCGCCCGCACAATCTCTGCTCAAAAAGTCTGCTGGCACTTGAGTCAACTTATCTTTATCAGTTACTCTCTGCGACTGACCAATCTGGCTCAGTACAGCAGTTTAATTTGCTTGCATTCTCTAATTCGGGGCGCACATCGCTCACTGCAAAAACTTGCACCGCACGTGATATTGCACGCCTGCTCTCATATCCATATAGAGGCTATCTTGTCCTAGGGTGACGAAACAACACTAACAACACAATGCACATGTTCTAATGACACTATTTGCAAACTTAGCAATGAACCTTCTATGATTCTCTCTACCTCACCTTCCGCCCTCTACAACAGGCTTAGAAACACAACAGGTTTAGAAACCCCGAATCGCGATAATACATAATTACCCAACATTATCACGATGGAAAAAACATGAAGGGTAGAAAAGTACGTAGTTTCCAATGCAAGGTAAGTGCGCGCTTACGAAGCAGAAATAGCAAGAAGGGAAACACTTGTCTTCTGAACGTATCATTACATTACATAATTGTTGCTTTAGGTCCAGCGGACTCTTCCGAGCCAAATCAGGACCGGACAACCCCCAATCCGCATAAAAGATCTGCTGAAACAACCCTAGTGGGAAAACTGAATGCCCTGCACCAGCCAGTCACTTTACAATAAAGACATCCCACGCAGGGGACGGCTGAGGCTTCACCCCAACTTATCGAACCCCCGTTTACAAAAAACAAAATAGAATACAAACATCATTATAAATTATCAACAAAACACATACATATAAAATGCCTACGTTGCTAAATAATAACATCATAGGAAGCCCTAGTGACCACCTGGCAGAAAGCGTCCAATATCCCCAAGCTGATCCAACAGACCTCATACACAAACAAGAAGTCTTGTCCCGGAAGAGTTTTCAAGAAAAAAGGTAGGAGACTGGTCTAGCGAAGAAGACGATAGTATAGCAGATTGATAGAACAGAGTAGGAATGAGAAAGAACAAATGAGAAAGACAGCGACAGTGGGAATTTAAAGCACTAAATTTCCAGAAAGTGGGGATACTATTTATACTGAAACCTCCGGCACCCTGGCACCCCAACGGGGGATCTGAACGTATCAACAAAACGTGAGGTTGATAAAGATCGCCGCGTTTTGAGTCGTTTTTTCGTTTGTTTTGAGTCGGTCACTCCCATTTTTCGTGGTCACTGACCTAGTTCCCTAAAAATCTGTTTCCCAAACCTTCAATTTTATCGGACAATAAACACCGCAGAATCCGACCTTGATTGTGGCGCTGCATTGCGGCCGCGTCTCTTTGAACGGAAAACACGACTTCCCTTTTCAGTGAGCATCTACTAGCATTTAATCAAATGTGTATGCCACGTTTCAGCTCAATTAGACCGTTAACATCGGTGATCAACAAAGAGGCAAGCACACAGACACACTGAGACATTCAAGCAGGCATGCAGACAGACAGACATAATGTAACTTATGCACTCTAGTCTTTAAAGAGGGAGTGTAACAAGATGATAAGGAAGGAAATGTCTGCAAAGTTTCAAAACATTTTGATTACCCTTTCATATAAACTGTGATGTTGGCCAAAAACTGCTTGTTTTGACTAAGGGGTATCTACCAAGTTTATCTTATCTAGATAGATCAAAATTTAGCTCGGCGACCTATGTTCATTTGGTGTGTGAATAACAATATGATAATATTGAATTTGCCTGCAAAGTTTCAGGCAATTCTATCTACTATTTAATGATTTATTGTAATTTTAGTCTCGGATTGGAGTCAACATTGCATTTTTTTTTAAAGTCTTAAAAAGTGTTACTGTCTCACGGAAATTTATTTTAATAACAAACATGTTCGAAATTACTTACAATGCACACTTCTACCTTTCTTTATTTTCTATTATACTAGTTTTTCCTCAATGTTGCCACTCTTCGATTCAGAAATGTTGCTTTAACTTAAAAAGTAGCATGGCGTGGTCAACTTCTTTTTATTGTGCATTTTATGTCTTTTCAAGACGTTAGTTTAAAATAAATTAAATCTAATTTTTAGGAAATTCTGCCCACTTTGATTTCAACGTTACTGACTATCTCAAGTGATTTTGTTGAGTTTTGGGAAACAGGTGCGGACCATGCTGCAGTTACAGTACGATTGACGGACAGTCACTACGTCGCTCGAATTTTGCTTGTATGTGTATGTGTGGGTGTGGGTGTAGGGGTGTGTGTGTGTGGGTGTGTGTGTGTGTGTGGGTGTGGGTGTGGGTGTGTGTGTGTGGGTGTGTGTGGGTGTGTGTGTGTGGGTGTGTGTGTGTGTGGGTGTGTGTGTGGACATGTAGAAACGACGTTCTGATGACACACACATGAAACTCCACATGGTTTCTTCTGACTTTTTGGGAAGGCCGTACTATTTTGACGTCAAAGTAGTGCTCCGTTGAGTTAGAGCTGTTTTAGCATTATGGTTAGGTTAAGGGTTATGGTTAGGGTTTGAATTAGGGGTTAGGGTTAGGGATAGCTTCAAAAATTTGAAAATGTCAAAATAATGTCACAGAAATGGAAAGTGTGTCAAAATAATCCCTGTTTTTTTTTGTTTTGTTTTTTTCACAACAGCCATCAGAACGTCGTTTCTACAAAAACGTGTGTGCGCGCGTGTATTTGCACTTTCTAATCCGATTTTGATCATTTTTTGGCTTGCAGGCAGTTCAAATCGTGGCCTATCATTCACATTTTATAATGTTGCTTTTTGAAAAATTATAAATCCAAGTCAGGAAACCGCCAAGAAAATTCACAGTTTTGAAAATTCTTATTGCGAGTGTCAGGAAATACATGTTGCCATCGTGTCTTTTTTGTAGTAGTAATAGTAGTAGTAGTAGTAGTAGTAGTAGTAGTAGTAGTAGTAGTAGTAGTAGTAGTAGTAGTAGTAGTAGTAGTAGTAGTAGTAATTGTTGTTGTTGTTGTTGTAGCAGCAGTAGTAGTAGTAGCATTAGTAGTAGCAGTAGTAGTAGTAGCAGCAGCAGTAGTAATAGCAGTGGTAGTAGTAGGAGTAGCAGCAGCAGTATCTTTTTTTTTTTTGTGCTTGTTGTTGTTTGTAGATTATAGTCACACGACACTTTCGCATATAGGTGACTACTGGACCGATTTATACTGACACCAGCGGGCCAGTTGTTGGTAAAGGGGAAAATAACATGATCACACGTTGACCAATCCGGGATTCGAACCAGCGACCTTTCGGTTACTAGCAAGACGCTTTTTTTTTTGCTGCAGTTTATTATCCCTTTTTATCGGGAAACTCTGGGCCGCCTCCCCCGGCGCCCAAACCCTACCTACCTAACATTATTTGTGATTTTTTTGAAATTTTTGCTGAGGGAGCAAACCGGAGTACCCGGAGAAAACCCCCGAGACGTTGCCCGAGTCGAAAGTAAATAATATTCGGAGAAACATAACGCCCAGGTGCTGGCTCAAACCCACACCTGTCAGGCACCATTGGTTTCTGGCTTGTGGACAAGGCAAAGTTAGTCCCGCCTTAGCCCACTTGGCCACAACGCTCGCCCATTTGGCCACAACGCTCGCTTTAAGTGTGACTGCTGTGCTAGTAGTGCTGTAGTCTGTGCTAACGTCACATGTTGAATAAGCCTGGATGCTACTGTAATCAGTGCTGGAGTTCTCCAAGGAAGAGGCTTCGGACGCACGGTCAAGCGATCGATCGACAGTCTTATCGTTCGACCGTTGCGTCATGCGACTGTTCGGTGGCGACAGGCACGCTAAGTCTTCTGTAGCACCTCATCTCCATGCTGTGTATTCTTCGTTGTACTCTTCGTTGTGTCGCGTGACTATAATCTACAATTAACCTCGTCAACGATGACACCGCCACTCGACCGCTGCTAAGCTGTTTCTTGTCCACGGGCACGGCCTTGTGCTGTCTTGCCTTGCCTTAATATGATAGTCTTCCAATAAAGAGGACCTTTCAACGGTCCTCAACGGAGAGAATGTGTGAATGAGACTTCTTCGCCCTGAGGTTGCCTCCTCCACACTCTTTCAACAACCACCGTCACAATCCTATATCTTTATCAAAGTTTCCTCTAAACCTTATAGCATGGCACTGATACTCCATTGTAAAAGTTAGAGAAAGGCAAACGGAAGATTTTTTTAAAAAAAGTTCTTACAGAGCACTTTTTCCGTTCAAGATCTGCTCAAGGCGCTGGGCGATATAGGGGCTGACTCAAGCCACGCGAGGTAACCACTTGCACCTTTTGGGGGCATAGTCTGACACCCAGACAACTGAGCACAATACTGGGTGACCGGGTATGAGAGAGAAATGACCTAGTGTTTGCTGGGTGTATTTAACTGCTGCCCTGGCAAGGTTGAAGCCCATTTGGAAAGACAGGACCATCAGTCTACATTCCAAGGTAAGGCTGCTGCGCTCCCTTGTCATCTCCATCTTCCTATATGCTTGCCAAACATGGACCCTCACAGCAGATCTCCAACGAAGAATACAAAGCATGGAGATGAGGTGCTACAGAAGACTTCTGGGCATTTCCTATACCCAGCACATCACCAACGACGAAGTCCGACAGACCATCACACAAGCCATTGGACAACACGATGACCTACTCACAGTGGTGAAAAAACGGAAACTCCGATGGTATGGCCACGTCACCAGATCATCAGGTCATGCAAAGACCATCCTGTAAGGCACAGTGCAAGGAGGTAGAAGAAGAGGGAGACGGAAAAAGAGGTGGGAGGACAACATTCGAGAGTGGACTGGTTTGACATTGAGCGAAACAATCAGGGTTTGCTGAGGACAGGGAAAGATGGAGTATGCTGGTTAAACGATCATCTGTGGTGCCCCTACGACCTCCGAGTTACGGGATAGGATAGGATTTATGTAGTGGTGAAAAAACGGAAACTCCGATGGTATGGCCACGTCACCAGATCATCAGGTCTTGCAAAGACCATCCTGCAAGGCACAGGGCAAGGAGGTAGAAGAAGAGGGAGCTAGACCAAAAAAGAGGTGGGAGGACAACATTCGAGAATGGACTGGTATGACCCTGAGCGAAACAATCAGGGTTGCTGAGGACAGGGAAAAAAAGGAGTATGCTGGTCTTACGATCATCTGTGGTGCCCCTACGACCTCCGAGTTACGGGATAGGATAGGATAGAGGATTTATGTAGCCGGAACTCACCATTCTGGGACATCAGCGTCAGGATCTTTAAAAGTCCGTGCGATGGAATGCGTTCGTGCACAGACTAGACCTTGGTTTAGACTCTGGACCGAAAAGTTACACCTTTACCTTTTTACCTTTATTTTACCTACCTGTATTTTCCCCAACACTACAAAACTAAACATTGTAATTCCATGCATTTACTCTACACTCTTAGCATTTTAATAATAATAATAATAATAATAATAATAATAATAATAATAATAATAATAATAATAATAATAATAATAATAATGGGTACCAATCATTAACCGTAGCTGAGATGACGAGTAGGCTTCCTCAGTGTCAGCTACGAATGTGTGGGCGTATGTGCGAGCCTAGATTACCTCCCCTGACTTCGCGTGGCCTCGACCTTAGACCTACCTTTGGTTGGAATTCAGAAGTGCCGATACCACTAGCACGCAGCGAAGTCTATCAATCGCATCAAAATTTAAATGGCTCCTCGAACGGTCTTGATCACTGGGGCGAGTCGAGGGATCGGTCTTGAGTTTGTTAGGCAATTTCTATCACTACAGAACCCTCCGAAGCTTCTGTTCGCTGCATGTCGTGATCCGAGCAGTGCAGACGTACTCCGGAGTTTGGCGGAAAAGAGCGAAAGTCTGAAAATCATCAAACTTGACGTGACCAAAGACGACGATATTTCTTCTGCATTTGAGCAGACGAGAAGCTTAATCGGAGATGAAGGCTTGAATTTACTAATCAACAATGCGGGCATCATCTCCAAAGCCGACAGATTCTTGGGAAACATGACGAGAGAAAAAATGCAAAGTCACTTTGATACCAACGCAACTGGTACGTAGGCCTTTTCAGACATGATATCACGTAGCTCAAAATTAATGGATCAGTACATTTGAGTTTGTTTTTCAAAGGTAAACTCACAGTAATCTTCAGTTTTATGGTTACGTAATGTCCATACACTGGCACATTGAAAACTCCTTTCCAAACCACCCCCAAACCCCCTTCTCAAATTTGATAATATAATTTCTGTAAGTGTAAGCTCTGCAAACTTGTTACATTCAAGCCTTTATTTTTCAGCACCATTAGTCTTCATTAAAAGTTTTATATTTTTCATCTTTATGAGTCATAAATTAAAGTAAAGTAAATCTGAAATTTGTCAGTGTCTAGTTTCTAAATTGAAGTCCTTTTTACATGTCCTTGAATTTTATTTTGCAGCACCAACCTTGGTGTCGCAAAAGTTTCTTCCTCTACTGAAGAAAGCAGCAGATGCAAACTCAACCATTCCAACTGGCAGCAGCCGTGCAGCAATAGTGAACATTTCCTCTGTTCTGGCGTCCATTGAGCGGTCACTGCAGATGAGCGGCGACATGGTGCCCTATCGCGCATCCAAGGCAGCTCTGAATATGGTTTCTGCATGTATGTCTGTGGAACTGCGCAACTCTGGGATTGTAGTTGTTGCTCTACATCCTGGTTAGTAGTGTTAACATTTCATTGTTCTTTGTGTTTTTATTTTAATTTATTTTATTTGTATCTTTTGTTTAGTTAGTTTTTTATTTTTATTTTTGAGGTTGAATAAGTAAAAAATCATTACGTCTTGAGGAAAAAAAACACTAATCGTTGCAGAAATAGTAAACATCAGCTTCAGCAGTGTACCACAACCAAATAGCGAGCGTTGTGGCCAAGTGGGCTAAGGCGGGACTAACTTGCCTTGTCCACAAGCCAGAAACCAATGGCGCCTGACAGGTGTGGGTTCGAGCCAGCATCTGGGCGTTATGTTTCTCCGAATATTATTTACTTTCGACTCGGGCAACGTCTCGGGGGTTTTCTCCGGGTACTCCGGTTTGCTCCCCCAGCAAAAATTTCAAAAATTCACAAATAATGTTAGGTAGGTAGGGTTTGGGCGCGCCACTGGCTGCGACTACGCCTTCCCCAGGGGAGGCGGCCCAGAGTTTCCCGATAGAAAGGGATAATAAACTGCAGCAAAAAAAAAAAAAAAAAAAAAAAAAAAAAAAAAAAAATCCAAAACTATTAAACTCACATATTTTCAGTTTATTTAAAACCTTTGTAAGTGTTAAAGGTCAACCACAGTGCTCGGTCAAAAAGTTTCTGCTGAAAGAACTTTACTAAATAATACCAGATGCAAAAAATTCGGTAAGCAAAGCTCTATCGTTTAATAGATATCGATCACTGAAAGTGGGATTTCCTACCTGTAATTAAGGGTAAGGGAAGTAATACTCTAAAACGCAGCTATCGCTGATCTTCCCTCGCAGTGACGTCAGCAACTGTAGACAATGGCCGATTGCGAAGAAGTTACAAGCGAGACAAGCAGTGTTTCTTCACTCGATCTGTCGTGTTACAGCAGTGCTCTTTTCTGTTAGAAACGAATTCGACCCCCGAGTACTAATTGTAATAATAAACAAATAATTATACGAGCTAGACCCGTGAATACATAACCTCTTCAGGGGCGGATCAGTTAGGTTTTTTTTGGGGGGGGGGGGGGGGGGTTTCCAAAATTCGTATTAAAAAAAAAAAAATAAAAATAAATTTATATATATATATATATATATATATATATATATATATATATATATATATATATATATATATATATAGTCTCATATTTACCGGAATGTGTCAACCTGCACAACCGTTAGTACAACGGCCGTTGTGATACGGCCTCCCGGAAAGTGTCAACATCGCAAGTTGACAGATTACGGGAGAACTTAAAGTAGCTACGGAAACTTGAGAAAAAAGCAACTTTCGTCCCCTCTAGGCGACGAATTAGGTCACGCTTAGTTGTATCTAGGTCAGGAGACTTTTGCGAACCGTTTGGGAATATTTTCGAACCGTTTATTGACGCCGGATAGCGTCCTCACTTGGTTTCATACAATTTAAGAATCCAAGAAGGCAGATGGGTTTTTGGGACGGAAAGAGCGGAAAGAGTTAGGGCAAGGGCTAGTGATAGAACTGCAACTAACCCTTACCCGAACCCTTCCCCTTAAATAGCGCTCTTTCCGTCACAAAGTAAAATGTTGACACATTCCGGTGCGTATAAGAGTATATATATATACATATATATATATATATATATATATATATATATATATATATATATATATATATATATATATATATATAGTATTTATTTTATTTTTATAATTGTATTCTCTCTCTCTCTCTCTCTCTCTTTCTCTCCTTCTTCTTCTTCTTTCTTTTCCTTTTTTTTTGGGGGGGGGGGGGGCCGGAAACCCCCCCCTCGTCCGCCCCTGCTCTTGCGTTCCCTTTTCTGAAAAGCTCCTCTGACTTTCCTGACACCCGGCAAGTGATAGCAGACGATGGATGTGTAGTAGCCACTGTGACTGTAGTTGAAGTTGAAGCAGTACTAGTAGGCCTACTACTAGTAACTTGAATCACTTTGAGGCTTTGGATCGTTGGAACAGAGATAGGCTTTAATGTCTGTATTGTTTTCATCCCAAAGCTCCGCATAAAAGTGGCACTTGGGGGGTAGCAGTCTTCAGCGAAGTGTTTTGCGCAAATTGCTGACGACGCACAAATCTCACCCACTTATTTCGCACTTCTTCGTTTTTTGGAAACCTATGCAATGTTATCCCATCCGCTTGTTTGTTTGTACAACCTCCAACGGCACAATATAGGCCACTGCTCTTCGTTTTCCTGCGTTTTGGTAGAGAAGTTTTTTTGTTTGTATGTAGATTATAGTCACACGACACTTTCGCATATAGGTGACTACTGGACCGATTTATACTGACACCAGTTGTTGGTAAAGGGGAAAATAATATGATCACACGTTGACCAATCCGGGATTCGAACCACCGACCTTTCGGTTACTAGCAAGACGCTCTTACCAACTGAGCTACCCGGCCCCTGGTTGAGAAGGGGCACTATCGGACTCTATATTGTCTCCAGCAGTTGACGTCACGAGCCATGTGGTCACGTGAGCGGGCTTTTCGAAGGTGCAAAAGTTTATTCGAAGTAGATTTTATTAAATATTAAAAAAAGGCAGTATTTTTCGGAAAAAAGTTGTTTGGCATGTGACTTCTTTTAATATGTAGATATTTTGTGCTCAATTTTATATTTCAATGATGTTGACCTTTAAAACACCAGCCAACAGTATAAAATAATTGACATCAAATATAAGTCATATTTATATTAATACTAGTGGTTTTGTACCCTGGCAAGCCAGGGTACACAGGTTGCTCTTTAAAATGTAGACAGGGAGACAACTGTTGTCTGCGAGTTTCATTTGGACGATGATACCTCCCCATATCCCCCTTGATACCTCACCATAACCCCCCTCCCTCCCCCCTGATATCTCCTCGTCCCCTACCCATGATGCCTCACCATACCCCCTTTATACCTCCCCGAACCCACTTGATACCTCCCCATACCCTCTTGATACCTTCCGTACCCCCCTTGTAACCTACCTGTACTTTCCTTGATACTTCCCCGTTGATCGTTTCGCAGGTATGGATGAAAGGAATCGACCAGTAGGTAGTAGGTAGATTTGTGTCCCCGGACACATCGAGCGTATAGAAGGAATCGACCATCACCATACCCCCTTATATATACCCGTAT
The DNA here is from genome assembly GCA_036898135.1 of Oncomelania hupensis. Lineage (NCBI taxonomy): Eukaryota > Metazoa > Mollusca > Gastropoda > Littorinimorpha > Pomatiopsidae > Oncomelania > Oncomelania hupensis. Next base: position 19,409,863 of record CM072522.1, on the reverse strand, counting down.
CCCCGTTATGCCTACCCATGCCCCTTTAAACCTACCCGTAGCCCCCTTTTACCTACACGTACCACCCCATCCCGATCCTTGGTAATAATAATAATAACAATAATAATAATAATAATAATAATAAAATTGAATAAAGAATAATACAAATAGAAATCATAAAAAACACCAAGGTTTTAAAATAAAATTTGATATAAGATATTATAATTATAAAAATAATAATAATTATTATTATAATTTATTATTATTATTAGTTTATAAATAATACTAATACTAATAATAATAATAATAATAATAAATAAGTTAAAAGTAAAAAGCCTAAATTAAAAAGAAAAATATTCATATTGTAGTGTAAAAAAAAAAAACATTAAAAAAAAAAAAGGCACGCGGTTGATTTGAACTTGGGTCGCCTGCACGGTAGGCGAAGGTTTTACTAAGTGAGCTACCAAGGCTTCATATAAAGACCATCAATTTTTTGGGTCTATATGGGAAAACATGCTGAAACCTCGATTCGATTTTTAATTAATCAAATTTAATTAGTTAAACACAAAATTTTGTAAGATTGGTGACATGAGTGCAAAAGTGTTTTGAATGGAAATAAAACAAAATTTGCGGTATTACGGAAAGGCACGTTCTTGACACGGGTTGAATCGGAAGCGCCGCGCGGAATGAGGCTATTGCAGTTTGTGGACATTTTGTTTATTTATTTATCTCAGAAATGGTTAAACGTTCGGTAAGGAAATGTCGGCTATAACGATTTGGCGGGTTTTGAGCGCACAGCAGGCCGATCCGCAGCGCCCAGCACCTGCCCAGATCAGCGTCCATACCGGACAAACTTTACAGTGGAGGCGAAGAAGGACTTCCGGCTAAGCAATTTATATATATAAATATATGTATAACAAACAAAATTTATTGAAAAGAGAAAACTAATCAAAAGTCATGGCTAACAATTATTACAGAGGAGAATTTATAGAGTCTGTCAATTTGCATCAGTTAATTGGCACATTTCTAATTACCCACCCCCACCTACCCAATCCTAATATTAGTGGTATTAGTTTGAAAGTAAGTGTACTCTCTCTTGAGAAAGTGACCTTAACATCACCTGTACGAGTGACAGATATTTATCCACAATCCGAAATCCAAACGTCCAACGTCATCATCTTCATCCTCCCCCTCCTCATATCATCATCATCATCATCCTTCTCATCATCATCATGGTCTACTTTTACCATCAGCATCATCATCTTTATCTTCTTAAGTTGTTTTGTGTTTTGTTCTAGGCTGGGTGAAGACTGATATGGGAGGAGCGGACGCGGACTTACAAGTGACGGACAGCGTTTCCAACTGTTTGTCCACCATTTTAAACCTCAACGAACAGTCTTCGGGCAAACTTCTCAACTACGACGGCACAGTCCTTCCATGGTGATGATGATGATGGCGATGATAACAGGGATGTTGTGGGGTTATTTCTTCACACAGATGGCATAGCCACACCATCCTGAAGACGATGATTGATGATGATTATGTTGATGATGATAATGACTAAGATGTTGTCAACAGTATTACTATTAAACGTCAAGGAATAGTCATCGAAGGTAATTTTCTGAACCAAGAACAATATATTTACTCCAGTCGCGATAAGAAAAACCAGAACCATTCTCATTACCAAGAAAGTGTGTAGCAAGCTCAGTCTGTCCTGCCCTGTCGTTGCAAAGGATGAATGTACAACCCTAGCAGGACTTCAGACATTCTTGGAATTCCCCACATTTCTTAAAGTGTGGGCAGGGAAACTGATTAATTATAAGCTGCAGGGGTTGTTGCAGCTTGTTAGAGAGCTCATTTGCAAAGTTGCGGGTTGTGGGTTCAAATCAGCCCTGGCTGATGTCAACATTGTTAACTTTATAGTTCATGAAATTTGTCACTAGTTGCCAGTAACCAATGGTCGTGAACTGGATCCAAATCAATGACAACGTGCTTGAAACTTGTCGGTTAACGGAGGGATTTTTTCTTGGTAACCTGGTTTCCTCCCACTAGAAACAGTTCCCCCTCCTCATATCCGCCGCCCCAATAAAAAAAAACACAGATATATGAAGGAACTGATTTCCCTGCAGTGTTCTATGATAGGAATTGCCATATTTTGGTGTGTTTTTTTTCTGATCACCTGTCGATAAAATAAGAGGTTCAGAACAGAAGTTTGCCACTAACCGATGTTCTACGAACACCAGAAAATGTAATTTTAGTAATAAGGGTAGCTAAAGAATGGATCAAACAAGCTGTCTAATAATGTAAAACAACTCTGCACCTGACCTAAATATTTTCAAGAATCTTCTAGTCCACCAACTAGTAAATGTAGCACAATAATTGTATGTCTGTGATGAATAGTAGGCAAAATGTTTCGCAAAACGACGATGACCCTACTATTGGTTTTACAACGAGGGGATATGCAAAGGCCACGAAGACTATTATTGTTAGTTCCTACTGCTGTACCTGTAAACAGTGCTGAGCAAGCACCTTGTAATTTTTGTTGTTGAAAGTTTGATTATAATGATGATTGTTATCAGTATTAGACTAATCATTATGATGTAATGACTATTTCATTCCATGGCGATTGATGATGATGATCATTGATCATTCTCATCATAACTGATTGTTGCAGATGGTACTCGTTTCAGAGCAATGAAAACATTTATCTGCCTTGTACTGTTTTCCGCAGCTGAATACTAAAAATGTGCAGTCATTTTGAGTGCTTTTGTTTATTGATTGACCTCATAATTAATACAGAAAGTCCTTTTTTTTGGTTTTATGGTAATTATAGATCACACATGATTTTTCTAATGTGATAAACGACTGTTTTTTTGTGGTGCAAGGAGTGTCTACATTAATTGTTTTTCTTAATGATAATAAAGCGTTATAAAAAAAACACATAAAAATGCGTGTTCTGCTAGTGAGAATGATTTGTATGTCCATCAGAAATTTTAGCAATGATGTGGATGATTGAACATTGATTTTATATTGTGTATAAACCTGTGAAATAATGTTATGTTATTTTGATTATATGTGGGTAGGGGATTGCCCCAATTGTTTGAATGCAGAAAATAGATTGTAATGGTCTGGAGTAAAATTGGCCGGGGTCCAGGGGCAGCCTAGGCGCTGGTAGAGGGTGCAGGAGAATGATCTCACCCTTCTCCCAATACACATTGCATTTTAATTGTGCATTTTTGATGAGCAAAAAAACTTATATAGTGACATATATACACAGCTGAACATTTGAAGTAGTCTGTCTTTATCGATGCAAAGCTTAGTTATTATTCGCCAACAAAGTCCAGGGGGTTTCAGTATAAATAGTATCCCCACTTTCTCAAAATTTAGTGCTTTAATTCCCACTGTCGCCGTCTTTCTCTTGTTCTTTCTCATTCCTACTCTGTTCTATCAATCTACTATACTATCTTCTTCTTCGCTAGACCAGTCGCCTACCTTTTTTCTTGAAAACTCTTCCGGGACAAAACTCATTTGTGTGTGAGGTCTGTTAGATCAGCTTGGGAATATTGTGGACACTTTCTGCCAAATGTTCACTGGGGCTTCCTATGATGTTATTATTTGGTAAGGTAGGCATTTTATATGTTTGTGTTTTGTTGATATTTTATAATGATGTTTGCTTTTTTTTTCTTTTTTGGGGGTAAACGGGTTGTTTGATAAATTAGCCTCAGCGTCCCCTGTGTGGGATGTCTTTATTGTAAAGTAGCCGGCTGGTGGAGTGCCTTCAGTTTACCACTAGGGTTGTTTCGGTGGAGCTTTCATGCGGATCAGGGGTGAGTCCTCTTTCAGCGAAGTTGTGGTCTTGATTTTGTGATCCTGATTCGGCTCTTTGCAATCCACTGGACCCTGTAAGCAATGAATAACTAACATCCCCACCTCCATGAATTTTCCATGCATTTATCATTGACTGCATTGCCATCGCAACAATGTGTCTTGCATCAGTTTTACCAGCTATGATTCAGAAATGCGCATGCGCAGTTTCTTGTTTCCGTTTTACTTGAGGACATCCACAAAACACTTTTCATTGGATGAGAATCATTGTCAAACTTGTTCTGTGGGAAACAATACTGTTCTCCTCAAAAATATTTTTTCAATCAAAAAAAGTAGTTGAACCGCGTAAAACCCTGTTATGGATTTGATGCGATTTAACACAATTCATTGGAGAACTTTGTTATAGACAGTGCAGAATAATAATAATAAGAAATAAAGAGAAGAGAGAAATCACACAAAAATCAACAGAGATCTTTCAGAAACTAGTAATTTTCGTTATGAAAGTGATTTTACACTCGTGGTTGTCGCAAGGTGGCTTTCTTGCGCCACACAATGACAACAGTGCAGACGAACTTGGCCTACTTCCAGTACCTGCTTCAATCTGCATTCTACGTTCAAAGTGTCAAAACAAGTGCAGATCCCCATATTGACATCTAAAACGGTCGAGTTGAGTTGATTGATTGATTGATTGATGCTTTAGGTCCAGCGGACTCATCCGGTCGAGTTGAGTAAGGTCCTTTTCACAAAATCACATCATTTTTGATATCATACCATGCGATGTAATAAACAAAATATACCCATGAAGTCCAACATCTGTTTTCACAAAACCACTAACAAAGAATTTGTGAACTTTCACATTTGCATACTAATTAGCATAAACTGCTGACATCAGAACATAGTGCAGAATCACTTTCACAACAAAAAACACTTACCGAAAGATCCCAAATGCTAAGTCCAACATGAAACCCCACAGAACTAAATATTTGTATTTGTTTATTGAGTCATAGCACAATGTGTATTAAATACACAATACGAATTGAATAGAAACATTGTACACAGTTTTTCTACACAGGATAACACAAAGTTGATATGCAAAAGGTTTTTTGTATAGTTGTACTTTTTCTCGTACAAATTAGCTGACCGTCTTGCTAGTTTACTAGTCATTGTACATATTTGTATAAAAGAAGAGAGAATGAATTTTGTTTGGAAGGAAATTTTTTTTTAGACACTAAATGACAGAATTAAACAGTATTTGAGTACTTTACCAAAAGTCTCGTCGATCTCTATTAAAAACAGGAATTTTGATAGTTAAAAAAAACTTCTTTTACACGCTTTCTAATTGTTATTATTTGTATTTTTCTGTTAACATTGTATAAAAATGCTTATATTCCTATATTTCATTCGCAAAACGGCTTTGTTCATGATTATTCCAATGTATACACAATTAAAGGGAAGTTTGATAGTTTTATAATGATGAAAAGCACACCGTGAGCATTGTAAACATTTGCCTAAATTGCAATTATTTTTATAGAAGGAGATCCTGCTTTACAAGTATCTTTTATTACAGTTAGTTGTTTTTTTTTCTTGATTAAAAAATGAAATGTACGTTCACCAAACTATTCAACAAAGCAGAAAAGAGAAAGTAGCAAGCAAGAGAAAGAAGCTAAAAACAGGCCTGGAACTATGTACACAAATCCAATATTTTAATACCTACATCTAGCCTTTACAGATGTGTTATTTTTCCAGACAGAAATATGTCAGAGTCATTTGGGATTAAAATAGTCATTACTTACCCAAATAAATGTACGATTGTAAATAAATAAATAAAACCAAAACGAGTCGACATATCGCCGCTCAAAAACTGCAGCACGTACCAGTGATACAGTTATATCATTTTCAAGTGGCGATATAAATGAATGAATAAATAAAACATTGATATGTTTAGGAGTGTCACTTACTAAATATTTTTCTCTTTACAATTTAAGACAATGTTTTTGTACTAAATTTGAAGGATATATTTCTCCTGCTATGTATGAACCTAGAGCTAAGTTGTAGAAGTTATAAACAAAACAATATTTTTCTATGTAGTACACAAACTACTTCTTAAAAAAAACTTTATAAATTTGAGGGAAAAAAACACACACCTCAGAACTTTTAGACAAAACTACCAAAACGTCTAAAACTAATATTATACCCAATTTTTTTACAGTAAATATATAGAAAATAAAATTGTCAAAACCAAAGCATCTGCTAGACAGCAAATATTACAATAATTATTGTATTAGCAAATACAAATCAAACACCAAATGAAAAAGGCTATCAAATAAGATAGCAATAAAAACAAAATAAAAAGTCATAGTTGTAAAAAGCAGGTTGGTTAAACAAATTGTTTATAGAAATCCACTTTGTCAGGACAGAGAACAAACTGCTAGAACAAGATCACTGAAGATGGCAACTCAAAACTGAATTTGTGGTTTTAATATCCCCAGTATATATTTTGAAATTAAACAAGCATCAACACACACTAAATTAAAGAATATTGAATTGCCATGTCTGATGTAGCACTAATGAACCAAAACCATGACATTAAAAAGCGGATAGAAAAAATAAAACAGATCACGTCACATTTCACACAGGGAGCCAGATTTTACACTACTGTGAACAAGAATGTCACAAATTATGGTCTCATACTGCAAAATGAACAATAGCGCCACTATTCACCAATTTCCAAATTGTACAATGATAAAGTTAAACTCAAGCTCCAAATCAATCCTAGCAAGGTTTCAAAACTGAAAGATAAATACCCTGGAAAATACAACAAGCCTGAAGTGACCAACTACAACAGCAAGTCAATCAAGGTAATGATTGTGCTGCTCACCAGAAGAACAGGATGAGACTATCGGCATTGTACAACACCCAGCCCTCAAAAAACCAGCAAAATAACTAAAAGACTAGAGCGAGAGCTACATACAATGTTGTTCATAAAATGTAGCAGACACTTGAAAAATTACAAGTTGCACACCAGGGAAATGAAAGTTGTTTGCAACAATATCATCAATACGGAAATCACTAAGTTTTGAAATAGTCATTGCACGTTGAATTTTAGCTTCTACAGCTAAAGCTAAAAGACCTAACATGATTGAAATGCGCCTGAATAACCGTTTGCAATGTAGAAAAGGTGAAATATACTTAACTTTAGTTTGAAAGACCTAGCATACAATCATATTCAAACGTACATGAAAAGCCGTTTTGAGAGTCCAGAAACTAATATTTACAATTATCAATTGAACTATTGCTTTTAGACCGGATTTGAAAGACCTAACAAAGTTTCAAACGCAGACCAGTTTTAATTATCCCAGAGTAATCAAGTTTGAGTTTTCAAGATGGAGCTGATCATTACAATATTCAGAATAAATGATCACATCAGTGCAATTACAATTTACAGTCCTGTGTTCACAGCTCACATTCATACCAACAAGAGTAATTGATTCTTCCTAACAACTTCACATTCACTAAGCCATTGAACATTGTAAGTCACTGAAGTTTCATAGTCAAAACAAGAAAGCCACTGTAGGCATTGGTCATGATTTATTATAATTTATGTGCATGTTGATCAGGCCATGCTCTTGGAGGGACAATGTTTGCATCAGAACTGTGTTCACAAGCACTCACACTTCAAACACATTACAAAACGGACAGAAGAGATTTATGGAATAGTAACTGTAGTAAGCAAGATTTTGAAAAATAATGTTACAACTACTACAAGACAAGACTTTTAAAAGCACCATTTTAATTGACAAGACTTCAAACTAATATTTTAATTACAGACAACAAAAACGATAAAACTGAAAAACAGTTAATTGTGATTGAAAATTACCGGTGCAAACTTTTAGATACTACAAACGCCAACCAAAGACATAGAAAATAAAAATTTAGACTTAAAAAAATTATAATACCACAAAAATTACCTGACATCATAGCTAGCAGACTATATCTCTCTTCCTGCTAACATCAAGGTACCTATATAATGTACATTCCCATTTGAAAAATTTAAACTATTATAACGCCACAAAAAATGCCAAAACCAGACTGAAAATAATGCCACACAAAATGCCAAAACCAGACTGAAAATTGTATTTCACACTTGAAAATTAATAATTCACACTATTAGAAGCAAAAAGAGACATTGACAAAAACTATCACCTTACTAACAACATTAATACCAAGACAACACAAAAGCAGTGTACCAAGATCACAGATTGCAAAGCGTTTAGTGTTGACCGTCATAAGAGCACTTTTATAAGTAATATCACTCCTCACACATTCACAAGGGCAATGTTTTTCATACAACAGTGACTGGCTAGTCAAACAGACATTGAAGCACAAGCTTACACTCTTAATAGGCTTCTCGGTAAGCACACAAGAGGGCCTGCTGTTGTTTTTACACAACAGCAACTTGCAAGTCAAGATACACTTGTACTAGCATCGGCAAAGGGGCCAGTTAATGACTTGCTTGACAAGTTTGTACAAGACTAAAGTTTAATAGGCCTCTAAGGAAACCAAAACAAAAATAACCCACCCTCGCATCGCAGCAGGTGTGTGTCGATAACAAAATCCCACCGCACCAAGCAACAGACCAAAGCCACATCAATCAACAAGCCATTGAAAATTAAATAATGTCAATCCATTGCTCAGAATATGCTAATCAAAGCAACCAATAAGGTGAAATGCCATGTAGCCTAGAAACACATTGTGCTAGAGGTATTGTGCAAGGGGTTTCATTGAGGGACAAATAAAAGCCTAATCACAAATTGGTCAAACAACTGGGCACAATATATCAACAGAATTAGCACCTTGGCCATGAAGATCGATTGTTGCTGTGTTAGCAGTGTGCAAACGTAGGTCCACAAAAACTATAAAATAAGCTTCAAAACAACTGTAGACTATATAAACCATGCACATGGGACCAAAAAAAAAAAAGTTTCAAAGAATACCGACTTCCCTGACAGAAGCAAACAAATGTATTCATACAAGCACAGCGTGCAAATAAACCATACATCAACACTAGCTGAACAAACAAATACACACTACGCTCTCTCTTTGAAGGTGCACAGCAAAATATACCTTCTTCACCATCAAAGTTTAGCAAAATAGACCTTCTTCACCATCAAAGTACAGCAAAATAGACCTTCATCACCATCAAAATCAGAATGCTGTGCAATTATACAAGAAAAAAGTCAAATTTGACACCAAGAACCCATTCATTTTCTCAAGTTTAGTTTGAAGTCAGGCAATAACACTACTGTGCATCACTGTTACATAATAGGTACCGCGTTATTATTTCAGCGTGGCGAGTTGATGCCAAACGAACATTAAAACAGCAAACTTGTGAAACAATAGCGCCACGACACAAGGCTGTAGATTCAAATGAGAGCATGAATCATGTGCTACACCTGCAAAATCCTAGACAGATAGAAATTCTACACAATTTAAAATAAAAATGTGTTGTAACTGCCCAGACAGTGTAGAACAGATTTAGAGTATATACAGTTAACTGAAATTCTGAATTCCACTGATGTAAGATAACATTACCTACAGAGTAGAAAATTTATGGAGTACTACTTCATCTTCACCTTGGCTGAAGGAGGCAGTATGATGATACTGCTGAAATACCAATCGAAGTTACACACACACACACACACAAAATCTGTCTACAAAATTTTCCTCTAACCCGAAATTCTAGACAAAAACGAAAATTTTACTATTTATACTTCATAAATTGTATCTAATCGGCTTCTTTTACTGACATAATTTATTTCTTTTCAACGTTTACTACATGGTCAATTTGGCGTTTTATTTTTTCAAATCAAAAGCTTCACAAAAACCCTACATCCCCAAAGATGCTTTCTTTCAAATGAATCACAGACAAAAACTGAACTGTCTATTAATTAAAGTTTTTAATCATACATGACCAGTCATCGCTGAACCCAAAACGTCTTTCAAATAAATCACATACAAAAAACAACAGCTGTTATATTCAAATTTGTAGCAATACATGATCAGCAGGTACAAAGAGTCAAGCAAGAGCAATATACTGGCATGACTTTACAAGACATGTATAAAACATCAAAGCTTCATACATATAAACAATTAGTCTTATAATTATATTTATCAAGGACTATAAACATCAATATATATATAAGATACAGGTTATTGTACTTTAGCTGGCGGTATTATGCATATGCACCGTGAATATTGGTCTTTTAAATATAGCAAAAGGACATCAATAATGTTCCTCCATCATTTGGCCATCATGAAATACAAACTGCTGTAGCTCACAAAATGTTCATAATGGTAAGATACAGTAGCATTATTTCTAAGCAGTGATCTGTGTTTTGTTGTTGTAGTCATTCAAAGACGCTGATATTATTATTATCAAACTGTGTTTATATTTCAAAGACATCGATATTATTGGCAATATTGACATAACTTTATCCAAAGACATCAACTGATGTCACATGTCAACGATATGTACAGTGTCTGGAGAAATGCTGGGCGTTGCAAAAAGACACAAGTCAAGATGCAGTGAACAATTTGGTGTTTTGCTTGCCAGAAAAAAATAAACGGAAAAAAGAAAGAACTCTTTGCACAAAAATAATATGTCAGAAGAAAATCCTGCACACCAAATTAAAATCTGCATGCTTTTGGGTCAAGAAGCAATCACCACAGCCAAAAAAAGCCCAGTATCTCATCTCAAAAGTAAGAAGAATAGCACATTCACTCCTATTTTGCAGGGCTCCCCATTTGCAATGAATCTAATGATGGGCTCACTGCCATTTTACAATGTTAAGGATTTGTTCACTCCTTATTAAGCATTCAAGGAGTGGGAAAAAACTATGGACAAACGCCACCATTGATGGTTTCATAGTGAAACAAGGGAAGTAACCACTGCATACAATGCATCACAAACCTACATTGCATCAAACAATGACGTTACTTCCTAAGCAAAGTGCAAGGAATTAGGTGCTTTGTGATTCATTGATAGTGCAGAAGGTAAACCAATGAACACTGAGCTAATTTTGCAGTCGCATGGCCGTGCTTATTTTAGATGCGATTCTTCCCAAAACAATTGTTAAAAAGGCCTTCGTGTCTCACGTTCGCGATTTTCTCATGCCATAGATAGGATTTTGTAGGTGGGCTTTTAGCACCAATTTAACTATTAAGACATATTCTAAGGCGTGATTTTGAGGGTCTAAGGTATGATTACGCCCGATCTTGGCCTAATGGGGAATCCTGTTTTGGTTGACAAAATCAGGGCAGAAATGTCATGCATAGAAGCAATTTATATTCCACCATGACCTGCTGATAATAGTATTCATGATCTCTTGATAATATCTGATTTTATCGTCTTATAAACTTTATTATACAAAACAAAATTGCAGAAGAAATTATACAGAAGGGTAAAAGTCCTTTTCATCCTTGTTGTATATCTATAAAATAAAATGTGAGAGCAGAATCTGAGGTTTATACAAAAGATTATAGGAAGAAGAATTCTGCATTTTATACAGAAGAGGATGAATCGTACTCCTCTGGGGGTCGGTCCTTGTATTTCTCTTTGCGGATCTTCTCCAGTCGTCTTCTGGCATCCTGAAGTTCTTTCTCTTTTCGCAGAATCTCTTCCTGAGCCATGATTTCCTGTGGAAAAAGAGGAATGTTTAATATGGTTTAAGAAATGTCAGAGGTTGTTAAAATTATGAACAAGAAATTAGCAGGGGTTGCAGTGGGAAAGACCAAGAGGAAAAGCTTGGTGAGCGCAACCTAACCATTATGCTGAAACAACGCTACTGCCATTGAATTATTAACTCTTCTGGAGCCATCGGTGGTCACACCCACTGAGCACCAATACTCTGTGTAACGCCACCAGCGAGTCAACCCACCTCCCTACATGCTCTACAGAGTGGCTTTCTGCGGGCTATTTTTAGAGCATTAGCTCATATCCTTTCAGATACCCGGACATGCACAGTTGCTCACAGGAAGCCGGTCGATCTACCACACGCTTTGTTTACTTTTTAGCAAGGAAATCTTTTTTTTTCACAATGAGTGATGACACAGATTTTTGGCAGGAGTTGCTAGATAATAGCGCCAGTGATGACAAAGCTTTTGAGGGAGGGGGTGGGGTGGGTTTACTGTCGAAGAAGTGTCAGATTCTAACCGAAGTGCATCAGGCTATCAGTGACTTACAAAATAAAGTTGGATATCAACATCAACTACAACAGCCACAACATCACCATCACCAAAGTAAACTGGACACTTTATTTCAAACTTTCCATGTATCTTATTCGATTCTACACAAGCAAACAAAATTTAATGCAGATATGATTTGTTAAAAGTCAACAGGTGCATACATTGGTCTTTTTCAAAACATCACTTGGTGTAGAACAGTATGTGATTACCGATAAACCATTAATTAACTGCAATGCTTAGTACAGGAATAATATTTCACGTTTGGTTATTCAGGAATGCATTTGTCGTCTTTTTATTATTATTACTAGTAGTAGTAGTTAGCCATTTGTACCTGTGCAATGCCACCAACCATCCTCTTGTTGACAGTCAAACTCTCCTCTTCTTCCTGAACATCTCTCTCCTGCTGGGCTGCTCTGACCAGCGCCTCGGACGCTCTCTTCACAGCATTGCCCGCAGCCTGTCACAAACAATAAACGAATTAAAGTCAATGAAATCATTCCATTAATCCATTCAACTAACACTAGAATCGTTTGTTCAACACTCAATCAAAACATTCAAGTACGCAAATAATTCAATTAATACTCAACCAAACTAAATGAATACCTCGAACAAAACATTCTACACTGGAGAAAATATCCCCCCTCCACCCCCACCCCCCTCAAAAAAAAAAAAAATTCCACTCTTAATCAAATAATCCAACACTCAAATCATTCAATTGACGCTCAATAAAATGATTCAACAGTTTAATAAATCAAATCTATCAACACTGACCTGCAATCTCTGCATAGCGACGGAGCCAGGGTCGGCCTTGACCTTGCATGCCATCAGCAACTGAGCTGTTGACCCCGCGACCTCTTTGGCTGAGGCGATAAGCTTTTCCTCGCTGGCGTGACCCTGAACCATGGCGTTTGCTGCCTCACAAAGACTGTGAGTGGCTGCTGCTACCATTCTCGCCTGCAATACAATGCGATCACAAATTCAAAATTATTTGTTAAAAAGCTAGTATTATTTTTATTTTCTATATATAATTTTTTTTTTTTTAACAGCCATTTTTTACACTGGCAGAAAGAATTGGGTGCTTAATTATAAGAGTCCGGAAACAGATGGGTTTACAGCAGAATTTTTTAAAGTCCTCTGGTTACAATTAGGATCTTTTCTTGTCCGTTCTTTAAATGATGGTTTTTATTAAGGGTCCCTTTCCTCCACACAAAAGATGTTATTATATGCATCCCTACAGGGGAAAAAGATAAAGAATACATAATGAATTGGAGGCCTATCTCTTTATTGAATGTAGTGTATAAGATTGGGTCCTCCTCTGTATTGCAAACTGTCTTAAGGTTGTTCTGCCGTCTCTTATCAATGATGATCAAACCGGGATTATTAGGAGAAGATTTTTAGGTGATAATATTAGACTTATTTATGATAGTATTAGTTATGTGAATGAAAACTATATTTCAGGGCTTCTTATTTGTTTGGATTTTGAAAAAGCGTTCGATTCTGTTGACTGGAAGTTTATGCAAAAAGTGTTAAAAGCGTTTGGCTTCTGCAACGAATTTTTGCAGGTGGATTAGTATCTTCTATAGTGACATTAAAGCTTCAGTTTGTATTAACGGACAGGTGTCTAGGTGGTTAAGTGTAGGATGTGGCTGTAGGCGGTGGGGCCCGATCTCACCTAATATCTTCGTTTTATGTGTGGAAATTTTAGCAACGATGATTGGAGAGAATGATGATATTAAGGGTTTAGTAATAAAAGACATAGAACACACAATCTCACAGTATGCCGACGATACGGAATGAATGCTGAATGGCGATAAACTGTCCTTCGAAGAGTCTATTAAGACTATTGAAACTTTTGGTAGATTCTCCGGCCTTCAACTAAATTGGGGGAAAGGCTGTGCTGTTTGGTTGGGTAATAGATGAGGCTCTCCTGTGCGATACATGCCACACTTAAATATGAATTGGAATCCAAGCACATTCAAAATATTAGGAATATGGTTTACAAACGATCTTAAAGACTGTATAGAAGTAAATATGAAAGAACAATTTTTGGAAGTAAAGACATTATACAGAATTTGGTCTAAAAGATAGATAACCCCACTGGGAAGGATTGCTATTTTAAAATCATTAATTCTATCCAAGCTTGTTCATTTGTGGATTTTACTTCCCAAACCCTCCATTAAATCTGTACAGAAGACTGTTTTTGAATTCGTTTAGAACCGGAAAAAAGGACCGTATTAGTAGGAACAGTGCCGTTTAAAATATTATAAATGGTGGTCTTAGAATACCCGAAATTAAAGAGTACATACAGTCATTGAAAGTTTCCTGGGTAAGAAAGATTAAGTTTTGCAACTCCAAATGGAGAAGTATTTTGCTTTCTGTTCATCCATTATTGACAGATGTTAACAAGATTGGTCCAAATTTCTACATCAAGTGTAACGAATTTTGGACTGATTTTCTTACTGCTTATAGATTATTTTCTTTGAATGTTTGTGCTAAAAGTCCTGAAGAATTATTGTCTGAACATATATTTTACAACGGTAATATTCATGTTGACCGAAGATCAATTTTTTATAGACAGTGGATATGTAAAGATATATTCTGTGTGGGTCATTTGGTAAATGATTCAGGGCAGTTTTTGTCATATTTTGAATTCTGTCAGAAATATAAGATTCGTACAGATTTCTTGACTTACGCTGGTTGCATCGAAGCTGTTAAACAATATGTCCAGAAATCTAATTTTGAACTACACAGTAATGATTTTTACGAAGTTGATAAAGTGTGGACAATTCTCGGCTTGGTCAGCACGAACATATTACAATATTTTTATGTCATGCAAAGCACAGACCAACTGCTGTAGTAAGTGGGAGAAAAAGCTATGCAGAGAAATAAAGTGGAATGTAGTATTTAAGAAAATTAAAAGTATACGAGATATAAAACTAAAGTGGTTTCAACTTCGTATAGTGCATAGGATAATAGCAACAAATATTGTACTTTCAAGTATGAAGGTAGTGGCCAGTGTGTCGTGCTCCTTCTGCGGGACCGAGCGAGAAAGCATTGAACATTGATTTTGGCGTTGTGAACATGTACAGAGTTTTTGGAACCAATTTCAACAGTTTGTCAGGGAACGTTGTCAAAATTGTACTAATATTAACTTAAATGAATACATTGTTCTGTTTGGACATGGTGAACATTTCAGATCTGATATAATATTTGATATCATTTTGTTGCTTGCGAAGTTCTTCATTTACAAATGTAAAGTAGCTGGCACAATTCCTACTATTCAAGCTTTCCGTAACTATTTAAAAATACGCTACGATATTGAAAAACATGCCAATGGATGTTCACAGGTTTAATATAGAGTGGCTTCCGTGCATACCTTTAGCGGGGGATTGAACTAAAAGTGGTAGCCAAATTTTTTTTTTCCTGTAGAGGGAGTTCATTTCATTTTATTTTATTATTATTACTTTAAATGTTGTATTGTATTAAAGACACTTGGGCATTTAACAAAAAAACGTTGTTTGGAAATATATGTATTGTTGGGAAATATGTATTGCTGCATTCGCAGAGGCTGAGAAAGTTAGCGTGCAACTTTGTATTGATATAGAATATAGATCCCTACCATCAATAATTTCTTTATTTGTTTACTCCTTTTTATTTGTCTATCTTTCCTTTATTTATTTTATCTCTATGTATAAAAAATAAAATTCTAAAATGTAGTAAGCAAATTAATAAATAAATACTTTAACAAGTAAAGCACAAAATATACTGTATTGTTGGATTACAAAATGCAATATATAGTATGTTAATTTAGAAATGTAGGAAATGTAATGTGGGGATGTTTTGTATGTTGAAATGAAAGATAACCCAGCTTGCTGAGGACAAAAAAAAAATAGAAAAAAAGAAAAAGGAAAAAAAAAATAAAGAAAAAAGAAAAGGGTGCTATTAATAAAACTTATGTGACCTTTAATATTGTATGGATGTTGGGGAAGCTTGTCAAACACTACATAATATGCTTTTATTTTGTGCCTTTTGCTGGTGCAGAAAAGCAAACTGCATTCACTCTTAGCGTCCTATAACGCAGTAATGCGCACCTTTCCTCTATTCCCGAAGCGCAGTTAAGTGCACCTCGCTATAGTGCTATTTTTAGTACTGAATCACAGGAAGAAAGAACTCTTTAGTACGCGAGAGAAGCGTTAGTCCACTTCCAGGAAGATTCATGTTTGCTTTTCGCGATCTTTTCTGCAAGTTTCGAGTGGTTATGTGGACGATTTTAGCGATTTTTTTAAAAGGTTTGGTTTGGGTAACTTTTTGGTCATATAACTGTCTGCAGTTACCTGTGATTTTATTCATCAATACATCGGCCCTCATGATTGGAAGGCGACTGATTTGCAAGTGTTTTCTTTTTTGTGTTGACTATGGACACATTCACTTGCAAATCACACTGTATTGAGTTGTTTTTGTTGTTTTATTAACACAGTTGACAGGTTTACCTGTAATTATTAATTAGCTTCAAGATTTGTACAGGTAAAAACAGTGCTAAATTCAAAATTACACTTTAGGTATGCAGAAAAACCACACAGTCAACAAATCCTAAAATACGAAGTAATTGTGACAAGAAATAAATTTATACTAATTTTTTAAAACTAACAACCCAATTTATTGCTCAAAACTTGAAATCCTTACAGGATTGAGGCAGAAATGTATGGAAAACCTAACAGGATGCTAAGAGTTAAACATTTAACACTGTTATATCTATATCCATTGTGACACCTAACCAGTCTGCTCAAATGAAACATACAAATTAATACAGTAGGAGAAAAAGAAAAAAAACAACGAGGAAGCTCATAGCAGAGGAAAGAAAGTGATGAAACTCACCGCCGATATAAGGCCTTGTGACCACTGTCCATCCTCATCCACAGCATGCCTGGTGAACGTAGAACTGACCTGTTCAATAGTTATACAACATCTATGAATCCATCACATTTCATCAATCTTTTCTTGGGCGTTTAAAACTATATAATCCATATGTGATCTTTTTCATGCCAAATAGAAACAGTGAATTACCAACAAAGTCAAACATCAGATCATTTAGGTACTCTTTCAGTAAATACAGGAGGCTGCGATAAGAAAGAGGACAGGGCCAAAGATGAAATGATGTGGGACGCCAGTCACTAGACTTCTATCACAGTGCATGTGAGAAAGGCATACTTACCGTGTTCAATTTATCTTGAAAAAATCAAAACAAACAAACTTGAAGTTAGATCGAGTAGCAGAATTACATGAGCATAGAGTCAAATGTCTTTGAAAGATCTGTAACTAAAAATATCGATTGATAGCAACTTGCTGAAATATCTGATGTTGGTTCACGAAAAGTTTTAACGAAATGTAGTTTTATTCTTGTTAATGTTTACATATTTCAGTACTGTTTATGGAAAAAAAAATCCTAACTGAAAGTGTATTATTATTAAAATCAACACACAACACATTGAAAGATCACTCACTTTTCCTTGTGCCACCAATTCTCGCTGTGCAGCCGAGGCAGATTTGACCAAAGCTGCAGTTGCCGCAGCGATGGATTTGGCAGCCTCCAAAATCTGTTCATCGAAGTTTAGGCTCTCGTCTGCTTTCTGGTACAGTCAAGACCAACAGATCAGTCCACACAATACATCACATTTGAAGCTTTTGTGTGTGCTGAGCATGCTATGATAAGCACTAGATGCAAGGGTTCATCATTAAGTCTATAGTTCACAAGTTTAACATTGGAAAGAGAAAAAAAAAGGAAGACAAAGCCAAAAACAATAGTTTTCCAGCTTTAAAATATGCCAGCGATGTGTCATTTTGAGGTTTTGTTATACAAACCATTGGAAAGCTCAGAACATTGGCTGTTTAACGTTTATAAGTTAGGTATGGTAACCCTTTTCATTGCGTTGCAGCACCCACACCCCCACTCCATCCACATATAACGGCAAAGTTAATATGTGCATTAAACAGGGACATAGATGAAAACAGGGACATAGATGAAAACAGGGACATAGATGAAAGGAAAGCAATAACGCGCATTCATACATCAAATTTACAACAATCACTATCTCTTATTTGGCCTAAACATAAATAAATATTTGTTGAAAAACAAGTAAAAATGTTTTATTTAATTACCTTTTCCCAACCTTTCATAAATGTATAAGTGTTACCAAGTTATTTCTAATAATGTTCAAGCTAGATTTTTTTTTTTTTTTTTACAATCGTGATCTACAGTCAGAATACAGTAATTTTTCCACTGTACATTCTACAAACCAACAGACCAATAAAAACTTGATCTCACATTCATTACCATACAGGCAAACTATATTATCCGTAAATAATAACATTTACGCCCAAAACAAGATCAGGAACACACACACCTTCTTTCCACATTGCAAACTTTCAAACACTATTCTTGCAGGTGAAGGCCAAGCCATGCCGCTGTTGTGATATGTTTGACTACTTGGTCGATTCTAAAAAGCGCACCAAATATATCAAACATATCTAGCAGAGACAGGCAAGCTGTTAGCTGTGGTAGAGTATTATAATATTGTAATCACACATCACTAGCATTCATCTCTTCTAAAAACAACAAACATAAGCTATATATAGCTCCCACTTCTGACACATACAGACTCAAGTTCCACAAATTCTTACACCAACAAAAATATAATTGTATGTGACATTCTGTACTCAAATTTAGCAGCCAATAATGCTGTTGGACATTTGAGAAAATGTAAGAAATATTAATACCTCTAAACATTTCAAGTCTTCCAGTTCACAAAATGAAACCAGTCTTTTTCTGCCGATAACACTGAATCTTCTCTGAACAATGTCTGATTACTTGGTTGATTTTCATCCCACCAAATATATCAAACATATCTAGAGAGACCAGCAGAGGCATTTACATCACAACTTCTTGATATTGACTACTGCTACTAATGTATTTGTTTCTTTCTATGTTATCTCTATGACCTTTGTTTACCAACAGACAGTCAAGCACAACTTACTATAGTACTTCAATCATTGATATCCTAAACAAGCATTCACTCAAATTTCCAATTCAAAAGACCCATGAGAGAAATCGGAATTGCTTAGAATAACAACACCTGACTCATAACACTACAATTAGCATATGGATACCGTTTGGTTAAAAAATAGCTCTTCAAGCAACTCCCTTTTAACTGCAAAAATCAAACTGGAAACATTCTTTCATCAAACCCCTACTACAACTGGAGAACCAAGTGTATTAAACCTTTCTGAATAATATAGACAACAACCAACAGAAAGAATCAGACAGCCAACAAAAAGTTACAAATGCAGCAAATGCATTTAATTTAGGTTCACGAACAACACAAGAAAAATAACTACACTAGACCACAAGAAAACTAAAAAAAACAAAATGCAGAGTTTGGAAAGCTATATGAAAATCCATCACTGCACGAAACACTGGAAGGATGCAACCAATAAGGCTAGTCAACACAAGAAACAAGCCTAGGAAGCACTCAACATCAAATATAATATAGATATCAAACTGCACCACAATTAGACCTAAATGTACTTCCATAAAAGGACATTGATTCTGATTGCAATACACCACAACATGTATTACGATTACGAGCTATTCAAAGGTAAATGTACGTAGTCCGAATATAACTAGTCAGTTTGAGAAATCATATCCTTCATAACCTGCACTACAACCAATCAGATCTAACTTAAATGTCATGTAGGAACAATCTATTATCTCGCCACATCCACTCCTGTCCTGCCAAGACCACAACATGTCCCCAAAGACCTGTTCAGATTTATTTTACTTCATAAACCTTACTGCATTACACTAATTACTGCAAGAACACAACACACTGGACAGTGGATACATTGGGACAATTCATTCCCCCATTCTATCACCAATCAACAACTCATTCCAGTCTTCTACTACGTTCACCACAATGACAAGGGCAGCTTGCCAACACAAAAATATTGTGTCACCAACTCTGTGTTTATCCTTTGAACGAGAGCGAACGCCAGAAATCAGAGCCAAAAAGTGGTTGATAAACTTCTGGAAAACGTCATTTAATTTTAAATCTAACATTTAGATACATGATGCACCTCACTTGTCTTTCGTCTGTGAGCTAGTCATTCCTCTTATAAATACATATAATTATACATATATAAAAACGGAGAAACAGGCACCTAGTTTACAGCCACTTCGGTAAAAATGGTGAATATGCTCATGAATGAAGTCAACTGCACAATATCTATTGCTCAACTTTGATATAGCAGACACACGCACTCAACACACAATTACATCCATGCACACTCGCTTTTATTCGCACACCCGCTCTTTCCCCCCTTCCCCTCCTTCCTCTCTCTTAACCCCACACTCACCTTTGCAGCCTGTCTTGGCTTGAGTTGTGACAACTTCTTGGCGGCAGCTTCGATGGAGCTTGCAGCATTTAGCAGTTCATTCTCCGCAATGACAGTTGGATCATCTGGATCAACCCAGTCTGTCCCTGCACACGCAAGGCTAAAATCTTTCAGCAAAGGCTACCAGCAAAAATCCCTTACCCGTTTCAGTTTTAATTATGATGTAAAGCATGATACAAGGGAACATTTCAAAATACAATATGGTTAAAGGAGCAAGTGATGCAAGAGTCAATGATAACATTCCAATTTCATACAACATGGTATGCGTGTCTCCGCCAAACTGATCCACATAACTTTAAATCTGACAATAAAATCAAAAGTTGCATACAGAGCAAATTAGCAATCAATACATGATGAAATGTAAATATAAGCTCCTAGCATTGATTAAAAAAAAAAAGTAAAAAAGCTGTCAAAACTATTCAGCTAACAGACAATATTTAATAGTATTATCTCCGCAAAGCATGATTTAGACATTCTTGTAGTAAATTAGCACTAGAGTATATTAACAAAGTTGTTAGCTTAAATTCTATAAACTGAAGCATGTGTCTTGCCTTAGAGACCAGAAACCAAGCAACCCTTGTAATAAAATTTCTAGTGTACTTAGGTACTCGAGAGTACACAGATTTTTGTCCTTATCTTAGAAGCTAATCTTGTGTATTTCAATTACAGTTTACAATTAAAATTATTTAGCATGGCGCCCCCCCAAAAAAACATTGATGAAGGGATAATATTTAAGTCTTACAAAATCGTCTCTTTGCAAAAAAATAATGATAGACCACATAGAAACTTCTGCATAAAATTACAATAATACGTTACAAATGAGTGAGGGACATAATGGATAATACTGTAACATGCAAAACTGCTTTCTAGCCGATGGGATATAAACATGATATGCAGGGTGGAATAGGCAGCATGACCATCAAAGGAATAATCACACTATAAATGTGTACTACTTCAGATATATGACTTAGTACAGAGTAAGTAACTGAGGGCATCATTCTCATACCATTATTTTACATGTTATGGCAAACAAATATATTAACACTAAAAATCATCAATTTCATGTTGTCAAATAAACAATGAAATGTTATGAGCAAAATAGAAAAGTCGGACAAAAATCATGAGCAATTCATGATTGTGTAAAATGAAAAAAAAAGAAAAAAAAGTACCATGTACAAATACACAAAAACGTTGAAATATTTTGTGACGGTTTATGGCGTGTTCCTGTAAAATTGACAACACAATACATTATTTGTTGATATATATTGAGGAAAATTATTAATAAAAATTAAAAAGTTGATGGCAGAAGAAGCTCAACCTGTAGCAAAGTAACGCCAAAAAAATTGATGACCTTGTGTGCTATTTCTGTGATGACTATAGACTGGCTGGAAATGTGAGATAATGTATTGTGCACGGATAATTGAAAGGGTACCTGCAAATAAAATGAATTATGAAGAGAAAAAAAAAGGCAAGCTGAAACTAAAAGTTGAACTTCACAGAAATCCATCAAAGTCAGCATATCTATTCCAAAACGATGGAATTCTAATACAATAAATAACTCATACAATCATTCTTGGTACGACACAAAAAATGCAACAGAAACAACAGTTATAAACACAAAATATAATGCAACACTTTGTATAGTTTCTGCTTGCAAAATAAACCTTCAAAGTCAACATCCAACATACTCTGAATCTTCACAACATTCAAAACTGAAGTTTGTTATTAAATGGTGAATGCTGAAAACACAACCAAATGAAATGTTGTCTACAACTCAATGTAATATATCAGATGATGAATGCTGAAAACGAAACAAACACATTAATCTACAAATAAATGAATGACTACTTCTAGCACTGCTAACACAGACTGTTGCATGCTGTATGGAGATGATGATGACAATAATAATTAATATATTCCTGATGGGCTGTCACAAGTTTCAAGCATTTTCAGGATCGAGGCATAATAGTTCACATTCAAGATTCTCTTTTACCGGAAATTTAGTCACAGGAAAATGATAAACAGCAATAATAATGAATGAAAAAACAACATATGGTTGCATCAGGCAAAATGATGTCGGTTTGAAAGAAAATATTATTTCACTGTTAGTGTCAAATGAAAGAGAGATGAAACTATAAGTACGAAACAAGTATGAACACTGCAAAAAATCTACACTACCACTTCAACATGTATCATTCCAAAACTGACCACAAGAGGGGTAAATTCATTCCATCCAATAGGGTTTCTACTAACAACTCCGCTGAAATATATTTTACCTGGGTTGTAATAAGACCAGCGATAGTTGTGAGAATCTGAATGATAAATGAAAACACAATACAGACGATGTGTTGTATGGCACTGCACAAACTTTCCTCAGCTTTAAAATTAGCAATCATTAATGAAAATATAATGCGGTACAATAATTGCAGTACAGCACTGAAGATGAGTAAACATACAGATCCATATAAAACGCATGACAAATATTAAATGGTACAATAAATATGAGTATGCTAACAAATACAGGCAAACAATAAATAAGTATGATGCTGAGTAGTATATATCCATTTTGCTATAGACCAAAGCATATCATATGCATATAATATTGACACACACTCTTCCAATAATAAAACATGAATTAAGTTAAATTATGACTGTATATAAAATTAACATATAAACCATGATGACTGAAAACACACTGGCACAACACCATGCAAAAAATAGTGAAGATGTCAACAAAACAATATTATCCAGCTTTAAAAAATTAAAAGTACAACTGAAAATGCAATAATGGTTATAGGAAATGCCTCAAATGAAACTATAATACCATTAACAAGACAAAATATACACAACAGCTTAATATGAGAGCACAATTGTACAACATCATGAGCTAAACAAAATAATATTACAATATCACACTGACAACAGGCATTAGCAAAAATATAAATATGTTGTGGTCCTCCCTCCTTTCCCCCCCCCTCTCCCCCCCTCCCCCCAAAAAAAAATTATCAGTGAAACGTTTGTCAGGAGTTAAAACATGCTACTCACACACTTTTTTGCTTAAAGTGAATGTTAAATATAAAAAGAAACAAAAATACTGAAGAATGAAAGGGGAAATTGGGAATAATTTAATAAAATATATCAGGAACAAGGGAAAAAATCATAACTGCATGCATTCACCATAAATTATGTCAATGGATTGCAGAATATAAAATGATGAATGTAAAAAGTACAATGATGCAACACATATAAACACACCAAACATATACACACACTGCCCAGTTCACACACACACACACACATTAACAACCACAACAAACACAAGCAGCGAACTACACACTCACACCGCAAGCAGACAGATGCATCCAGCGCACTCATACATACACAAGAAAAACATTAGCAAACGCACAAAAACTGGTGAATATGTACCACAAAATGATGCTGTCAATGAAAAAACAAGAAGCAGACCTGCCTACCCCCCCTCAGAGTAAAAGCGGGAGACAGGGGATCGAGGGTTTGCCAAAATGGAGCTCTGTATCATAATATTAATATCATGGCAAAATTGGTGATTTTATAATATATATATACAGAGCTCCATTTTGGCAAAAGCGTGAGTCTCCCGCCAAAAGCGGGAGAGTAGGCAGGTTTGGGGAAGCCAGAGGTCACGCTTACCACACAAATTTTACTTACAGTTATACTTTAGATTCATTAACTCACTCCCTACTGGGATATTTTGTTCTACGCATTTCTCTGTAAGCTGGCCATATGTACTATCTAGCAAAAACAATTCATGAAAAATAAATTATTCCACAAAAGAACATTAACATTTTACGAGTTATTGTTGACATATTGGTACACTACAGTGCAAAGTTTGAAATGTTTCAAGTTGTAAATACCTGATTTAGATTGGGGGTATAAAGCGCACTATTTTTTCGAAGTAGATGACGCCATTTTGGTTGGCAAAACTCAAAACAAAGCCAGCGATTACGAAATTAAACTCTGCTGCGTCATTCTACAGCTGAAAAACACTATGAAACAGCAAGCAATAGAACAAGTCTGAAAGCTAGAACTTTAGTTTCATACAAAAATTGACTTTACTGAAGCCCCCCCACCCCTCCCCCCCAAAAAAAGTCAGTTGAAAAATGTGATCGCATGAGGAACCGATGAGCAGGGAGAGTGGGTGGAGGGAGGAAGGGGGTAGGATTGGGGGTCGGTGGGTGGGGAATATCACTGCGTTCACAATGGTTAGTAGGAAGCGAGTTAATAATACAGGAGTAATGCTTCACTTGCAAGTGTGTAGCAATCTAAGATTTGCACATTGTAATAGAACGTGAAAAGGTTTATTTTAAAATTTTACTTTATAATCAGACCTGCCTACCCCCCACATTTTTAGGAGTAACGACTTGGGACAAAAAGCGTAACATTTTGAGAGAAAATTGTAAAAAGCGTATTCACACCGCGATCAATCTATCGGTCTTTAAATTCATTATATTTCTACACCAAATAATACTAACAATCTTGCAACATTTGCAATTAATTGTAAATTAAACAGGCAGCAAGACAAGAAATAGAAAGCAAACAATGAATTTACCACACAAAAAAAGTACATAAACTGTCTGAATTTATTATTATTATTATTATTATTATTATTATTATTATTATTATTATTATTATTACTTTAATGTACATAGTACACTAAAATAAAAAAAAAGCATAATTCAGTTGTAAAAGAAAATAAAAAAGAAAAAAGTTTTCATAAGGAGGTGTGGACTTAAGCACAACAATGAACTAAAAAAAAGTAGATAAACTGTCTGAATTTATTATTATGACTTTCATGTATATGAGTCAGAAAAGCATCATTCAGATGCAAAAGTAAATAGTAAATTATTTTTAAAAAAAAAAGAAAAAGTTTTTATATTTTTTACTTCTTCAAAGAATTGTAGTAAGCACTCTTAATGCTGCTCAGTTGGTGATCACTATATTGATGCTTGTCCAATAAGTGCCCAGGTCTTGACTTCAGCACAAGGAGTGCCTCCACAGTATCCTGCCCCATTGAAGCTCTCTGGGGTGTGGCATTCTTTCTTACTGTTGAAAACACTCTTTCGCATGGTGCAGATGAATGAGGCTTATTATTTGCTCCATTCATGTCTTGATTTTCCATTTATGAAGCGCAAATCGATTGTAAACAACACAAATCGCCTGGTCGTAGTTCAAACGGAAGTTACCGTAGCTTAGACCCGAACAGGTCACGTGACCGTTCTCGACTAATCACAAGCCTGGTCGTAGTTCAAACGGAAGTTACCGTACCTTAGACCCGAACAGGTCACGTGACCGTTCTCGACTAATCACAAGCCTTCATTTTCAGTTCCGAGTCTAGCATCTCCTTATAAGGAAGTTTTCGTAAAATGTGTAGTTTTTGCGTTCGGAAAAGCGTAGTAAAATTAGGGAAATCGTAAAAATCGTAGTAAGGGCTGAAAATCGTAACAAAATACGCCTAAATCGTAACGGTAGGCAGGTCTGTATAATCATTCTCTAAAGACTGGACACACATATTTTTTATTCCAGGGAATACTCGTTTCCAGTATACTGGCAATGTAAATCAAAAGGTGTCAGCGCTACCCCTGGCACAGAAAGGTTAAAGGTCTTACACTACAAAAGGGTTAAAACGTATGGACTGCACCTACCACCATCTTTAATTCCACCAAAAATGAAGTTGGTTTGAACGCAGAAGACAGAAATAAAACAAAGCAGTGTCATTTTATGAAGAATGGATCAACAAACAGCATGATGAAAAACAACAGAATGCAACTCCTACAAATATAATAAATTATCTTTCAGAACATTAAGATCTGCGAAACTTAAAAATCTCTACTCATTATATGCATACTCTTTAGCTAACTTCAACAAGAACTTGAATGTAACATGTGTAACCAAACAGAACACACTTACTGAATTGATGCTATTTACTTCTCAATAACTGAATCTAAAATCTAGTTTCCTGATCAACCACACAATTTCTTCTTGAAGAACAATTTTGGCAGTAGAATGAATAACTCCCACCTCTTACCAAACCCTGTAAATTTATCTAACGTTATGGTTGTTAGCTGTTCAGTATAAAGTTGCAGGCATACAGTGAAACACATTTTAAAAAATTCCAGTATGCTTTGTTAAAAGTTTTAACAGGCTTCAAAATTCAATTTCAATAAGAAAATTTAATCGGTACATGAGAAATTAATTTTCAATAGTTTCACCCTGACCTGTCCATTTAAGAAATTAAAACAGCTTTTGCACAACATTACACGAATATAACATGAAACATTTAGAAGAGACATTTTGGGATTTGGGAAAAGCTATTTCAAAATATCGCTACACAAACTTATACCTAGTGCCTAGTAGAAATTTCTCGTCTATTTAAAAATACATGAATGCTCTTGTCTAGACTTAACATGTAAAAATCCTCTTTCATCATTGACATGTTGAACTACATAATGATGCTGAAACAGCCACATTTTTCTAAGGTTAAAGCTTTACTATTTAAAGCAGAGATTACAGCCATTATCCTGATTTAACAACACATCTTGCTTAGTCTTATGTTGGCTTTGAAAACAAATAAATGACGATAAGCAATCAAACAAACATTTTTAAAAGTTATGGAAAAGTTTGAGCCCAAAACACAGCTATTAAGGGTTTTTTAGAGTGGAAAAAAATTGAAAGTAAAAACAACCCCTCCCTGCCCCCTTCTCCCCCCCCCACCCCCCCACCCCCCCCCCCCCAAAAAAAAAAAAATATTGGTGGAAAAATAAATTAGAATAACGGCTGCTGGTTGTTTCCACAACACAAGAAGGAAAACTGACAAATATAAAGCAGAAAGCTTTTATTTTGTTGAAATTCACCCAACAAAACAACAGAAGAATGAAGCAGAAAACAAAGACCACTGTATTAGTTAATGGTCACACCTGTAAAAAATGGAGGGCTTGCGAAGCCACGAGGGAAAAGTAGATGATGGATTCGTGGCTGGCAATCTGCATAACGATGCAATACATGTTCACAAGCTCTTTGGTCAGTTTGGATTAGTTCGCACCAGTCAATGTTATACATCATAACAGAAAGAGGCAAATCTCATTGTATTCTTCTGGTCATTTCTTTGTCAAATCATTAGATAAGGTTTGAATTTGGATAATCTGTCGCCGGTGCGGTTATATTTGGTCTAAGATTTAAAGGCACACACCATCAATAGGATACAACAGACCAACTGATTAACTAACGTTTGTACTGATGTTGTCACTTAAGGGACCTCTGAGCAACAGAATAATAATAACAGTTTATTTGAAGCGCTGCACCCATAATTCCAGGTGCGTTAAAAACCAACAAAAACTTGTGTAGACCTTTTTCATCCATTGGAAAAGCTACAAGCTACTGTTCTTATCAAATACAATTATATTTAAGACATATTTATATTATGATTTTGGTGCGCATAGCATGACGAAAGTGACTTAATTCAACGCAGAAATATGACCAGGGCAAATACCATGAATGCTGCCTACATCTGTCAGTATGCTAATAAGGCAAAAGTAAACAAATCAAATAAACCTTTCTACCTGTACTGAAAATTAAATAGCTTGAGTGAAAGATTGACATCAGCAAAGTCTTTCTGAAAATTATATTAGCACACACTTAAGAAAATAAATATTAAGTTGATGTTTAACAATTCCAAATTCAATGCTACAAAATTGCAGTTAGTTTTTTCTTTATATTGTTCAGCTTTAAATTTCGATTTGACTTTGTTTTCTCAATACAGATCAGTTTTAAATTTCAATTAGCCTAGTTTTTAAAACACAGTTTAACTTTAACTCAAGCTATCACTTTAAAAAACCTCAATGAAATACATCTTTCAATCTAAAAATACAAACGCAAGCAAAAATTAGAGGACTGTGTATATATACACAAACTAATACAGCAAATTATGAATGCCATTCTTAACAAAATTAACAATTCAACAAATGAATGATGAAAATGAACTGACATATTCAACGAAAATAATCACATATAATATTAATACGAGGAGAACACAGAATTAACTCATTTTCATCAACACACAAAATTAATAAGAATATACGTATCTAGAAATGAGTAAACCATAATTTTAAAAAATGATATGGTTAATAGAACAGGATCACTTCATTCTTCAAACAAAAATGGTCAAAATAAAGTCTTCAAGCAACATTTTTGTTAAATGCCAACAACAAAAAAAGAAACAAAATCAAGTAAAACAAAATATAAACAAAACTATGCAGAAAGTTATAAATGAAATTGTTTAAAAAAAAATTGTGTTTAATAATTTTAATGAGTACATCCTATTATTTTGCAGTCATGCTATATAGTTACCAAAATTAAACTGGAATACATCAAGGTAATTTCAGTAAGTGCGTCCCTGACTCAGTAGTTAAAGCATTAGCCCGACACACTGATGACCCAGGTTCGACTACTGTGGTGGGCAAGACAGTGGCCATTTTTTAACTGTCCAACTTAGCAGTATGATTGCTCTGGTGGTTTAGTGTTAATTTAGGATACACCCTCCCCTCTCCACCTTTAATCATGTCAGCCATATCGTCAATGGTGGGTGTAGATAATAAACTCGATTGCTTATTCATTCCAGCACAAACCCCGTCTATGGTTGATCACAAGTTTGAAAATTGCCACAAATTGTTCAGTTCTTTTCTTTGTTACCTCATAATCACTACAAATATTTAAGTTATGGAACATTGTAAATACTGATTTAAATACGATATTTTGAAACCAGATTTTGAAAAAGCTATTTGCTTTCCGTCTTTTCTTGTTGAGATCATAGCAAAAGGGTATTGTTGTGCTCGTATGAATCTAATACAGATAGTTCTTTTTGGACAATCAAACAGAACCTACAAGCACACTAATAAAAATAACATTTATAAAAAATAAAATTTCTAAACAAAATCAACTCAACAATTCATAAATATTTGAATAAATTGAGCACAATTCTAAAGTTGAGTACTTCACTCAACAAAATTAAACAACCCCAAACCTAAAAATGCAAACAATGCACAAACTCCAAAATGTATGATCTTTAACATGAATACATCACTCAACCACTGCCAACAATAACTCACACACAAAATCAAACACAATAGCACACAATCCTAATGTAACTTCTGCACCTACTGAAGCAAGCATGTGGTACAGTAATACATCTTTCTACCTTACCTTTAATAACTTCTGCAGACTGTACAAGCTCTGTGACGGCGTTGGCAACCTTTCTTGACACCAGGGCTAGGTTTTGCCGACCTTCTTGAGTAGGTCTCATCACCACCTAAAGCAATAAAAAAAGAAGAAGAAATAATTAACAACTGGTGATTTTATCATGCATTTACTCATTTGTTTACTCATTTCTTACTTTTAACTGATTTATTTACCGAATTTATTATTAAAATGCATTACAATTTTTTAAATTCATTATTTATTTACCTGAGGGAAAAAATAGCCAAAAGAATACTAAAGACAGGTATGCTGTATTTTTCATAGATTGGTAGATTGGAGAACAGAACAGCATTTGTTGGTACATTTTGAATAAATAAAAATACCAAGTGGACAGCTTCCAGCAACTCTTTGTAAGCAATTGCAGCGTTGCGGCCCGCATTCAACGCTCTCTTTCTGATCTCCGCTGTCTCTGCAGTGGCTGCCGCTCCCTGTAAGAATACAACATAAGGATATGCAAGGATTCACTGGAGCAATACTCTAGTGTTCTGATCTCAATTTTAAAATGTTACAGCCTGTACCTAAAGGAAAGCACCATTATTTTAATTATGGCTAGACTCATTGTTCGACTACCGCTCTGTCTGGTGGCAATGGATAAAAAATCCCTTGATTACATTTTTACACTCTAAATATAAAGGGAAATATTTATGCACACAAGTGTCAAACACACAGTGACATTCACTTATAAACTTCAAATGTACTCAAATAAAACCAATACAACTTTCGTCAAAATGAACATGGCAAAAACAGCAACAAATATTAAACTAACCTTTATGACACCAAACAGTTCAAAGATGCACTTGCGACCGAGGTTGGAAGCAGAGATGATGTCTTCCTGGCGACAGGAGTTTCCAGCAGCGACGGCCTTAGCTGTTGCCATGGTGAGTGGCTTGGTGAAACGAATAAGATCCTCTGCTGTCGCCTTCCTGGGAATCTCATCCGTTGAGTCAAACGCCTGTAGACACAAAATAATTTAAAACTAACTTCCAAATGCAAAATAATTTTATCAATAAAAGGTTTTTGGGGGGAACAAAAAAAGAAGGACAAATCCCATATAACTCGCATGCTCCTTATGGAACTCGCAATATTTAACATGAAAATGGGTGCCAAGAAAAAGGGGGAAAAAATAGTAAAATGCAAAGTAATACTGACTTTCATCTTTCTATGCTATTGAGATGACATTGACCTCCGAGATCCAAATACTCGTATACTATCAAATAAAGCACAGCAAACATTGTATAATGCCCCCACCCCCACAAAAAAAAGATTACCTTGAGATGACCTTGACCATTAGTGACCTTGAGATGACCTTGACTCTCATGCATGTCTGATTAATATTTTTTGTATGTATGTTGTTTGCAGTGTAAAATGACCTTGACCTTCAAGATCAACCCAAAAATGGGACATAAATGAAATATCAATCTATCTAAATACAAGTTTGGACTTTATATCTCTCATAGTTTAGGGTCAAAGTCACTTCAAAGTATCTATACAAACCGACTTTGTACAGCTCCATTGACCTTGACCTTGGAGTGAGGTTAACCAATTTTTGCATAATATGTGTTTCTCATTGATATCTATCACACATCAATGAATCATAAGTTCAATATTAATAACCTAGGGGAAAAAAAGTGAATTTTGTGAAAAATTGTCTTTTCTTGACTAACATTTGTTGACCCTGTGATCTTGATGTAAAGTCATTCATTCACTGATCATTTTCGAGGTGTCAATCATGTGTATACACCATCTTACAAAGTTCGGTTGTGATAGTTCAAATAGGAGATAAGTACTTAGCCACTTGAAAGTTTTGCACAGACTGGACGACGGACAGGGAAATTTTTTTTTTTAATATCATTTTTGGATATTTAGGACTTATCTCGCACAGATTTGTGAAAATGTGGAAAAAAGTTTTGGGGTGAGTACATAAACTCACACTGCTATGTATGAGAGTCAAAAATAATGATATTAATACATTTCTGCAATTGTTGATACATAAGCATGCCTAGAAATCGTGTACACAAGAAAAATAAATAAATAAATGCGTTCATGGGTGCTTCAATTTCATCATTTGTCAACACAAAAACCTTTTCCCTGCAAACAAATTTACAACAACCTTGTTATTTATAATTTTACCCTTAGTCACTTACAGGAGCAGACAATAATTTCAGATGCAGCTTCTGATGTCCCAAAACTTCTACATTACAGACAAGGTTAGCATTTTGGAACACTGGATAAACATGTAGAAAAGGAACTAATATCTCAGTGTTGCCAATGACGATTTCCCAAAGTTGACACTGTCACACTACCTTACCTATAAAGTATAAGGCACTCCACAGGATAAAAGAAAAAAAAAAGAAAAGAAAATATGAATCTCTTTAAACAAAAGACGGTGTTAACCTTCCACGGTCAAATTAACTTCACTAACCTTGATTTCTTGACCTATGGCCTCTATCGTGGACTCCAGAGCGCGTGTTCCTCTCACGTGTTCATCCTCCACAGTTTTCACCGTCTTCAGAAGTGATGTCACATTGGTCACCATCACCTGAGAAGTCACCACCACAAGGCATAGGTTAGTTGGTGTCTTATGCGAATTAAGTTCAATCCTGCTTTTGGTCAGCATCTTGAGCAGCTCTCTGAGCTAGTAAAGCACGCTATATAAGAACAATTCATCTACTTCTATATGGATAAGAATGGCATTTCCTATAATTACAGATGAAGGCATTTGTTTGGAGAAATCAAGATAAAAATGTATCAAATTAACCCGATAATTTGTATTCCATTTTCATTATATATAGATTCTTCTCATTTTATTCGCCGTTTTCCATCTCACTGCCTCCATTCCCTTCACACTATGTTCGGATTTTATCTCTGAATAAAATTAACATGTTTATGTTCTGTATCAATATTGTCTTTTTAAACCTCATGTATCCCACTTCAAATACCCCTTGAAACCCATCCCAATTCTGCTTCATTCATATTAACATATACATCATACCAAATTACTCACGAAATTATGAAAAGTTTAGATAAAATTGTTTTAGGACAGCACAATAATGATGTTACATAATATTACTTTGATATCTAGACAAATTCATACAGTGTATGATGAATCTATATTTTCATGACTTTTCCATGCCCAAATTATATTTTTCTAGGACAACACACACCCACACATACACAAACAAAACATTCTACAAATACCTCAAAGGCATCCATTTTCATTTTTGTTTTTAATTTCTGGGAGATTAGAATCGGTGTTCTTTTGAATTTCAACAATGTCTCCCTTTTTCTTCTGTGCTGACTTTCTCATAGCATTTGATTTGGTCAGGAAGTCCCAAAAAAACAAACTATTTAAAAATAAATAAATAAATAAATGTAAAAACAAACAAACAAATAAACGTTTTTTTTTACTTTGTTAAAATGTCCACGACTTTGCATGACTTCATTGGAATTTCCATGACTTTCCAGGTCTGGAAAACCAATTTTAAAATTCCATGACTTTCCATGCTTGTATGACTCTGGTACTTGAGATGACAAATTTACAAAATGTCATGATACTAGTAAAAAAAAAATTTTTTTTTAAATTAAAATTAAAAAGAAGAAAAAATAGGGTGAGTAATAATTTTCAGATACAAAACAAGCGATGAATGACAGGGTGACTCAATTGGAGAATTGAGTGAAGAGGCCAACTAGCGCAAGATGGAAGGATAGGATAAATTATGAATAGCGAGGGCCCAGTCATAAAATAAACACAGACCTACAAGAAAGAGTTAAGTAGCAGCGATTAGGGAGCCGGAAGAAAGGGGGACAAAGGTTACAGAATTATGGGAATAAAAAGAAAAGGACAACCACCAAGGAGAAAAAAAAACAGATGAACATCAATGCTACATCTGCAGGCAAGTTATATAACAGAGAAAACAAGGGAGATTTAACAAATTAAATAAAACCAAAAATTTAATTAAATGAATAAATTTTTAAAAAATAATAAAAATAAAACAATACCAACAGATTAAACAATCTTTTGGGGAATAACACATCTTTTCCTTCAGTTCCTGGGGACAGGCTTACCAAGTATATTTTAAAGATCAGCTTTAGCAATTAAAAACAATTTATAAAAATAAAATTAAAAAAAAAGAAAAAAGAACATCATCTAGCAAAGAAAAAAGCAAAAGAAAATATGAGAATAAAACACTCACCTTTATGTGTTTGGTGTTGACAACGGATTGCAAGCACTTTTAACAAATTGTTATTAAAAAAACTGCTACATCGCTTACATTTTGAATAGTCCTCCCCTCCTTACCCCTATCTCAAGGATGTGCTTGTGACAATCCAATATTACACAATACACATTCACATTTGATATCAACAGCACATACAAATAATATAACCAAATATTCATACACACATTTTCCATCGTACAAATCCATTCAAATATTCTAGCACACACACAGTCATGTCCATGTAGTTCACATACAACAGCAGAAAAAATCAACAAAAACACTAAACACCAGCTATTCTATAGAAAAGAAACAAAGTACACATTTTCTGTTTTATTTCCACAGAAGGACAATAACTGAAGGTATTTTCAATGCAAAATATTCAGTATAAAACTTGTTGCGACAGATTAAGAGAAGTATTTTCCTTAAAGCTGAGCTTTGCAATAGTTTCTGTAAGTTAAAGCTGAACTCTATAATGAATCTACAGCACAACTTTCCAATGTTATCTATAAAGCTTGCAGCAAAGCATCTAGGATACCCACAGAAATGGCTCTTGATATTATCTACACAATAAGGTGCTCATAATAAATTATCTAAAGCTCAACATGGACAAAAAAGCACAGCACCATCGATATGTATCTACTGAAGTACACAAAAAATTAAGTATTACAACATAAAAACTTAAAAACACAAAGGATTAAATAACTAGAAAGACAAAGCCTACATGACTCGCCTGCTCCTTATAGAACTCGCAATATTTAACATGAAAATGAGTGCCCAGAAAAAACAAAATGAAATGGCGGCATTAAAATGCAAAGTAATACAAACTTCATTCTTTCTATGCTCTTGACCTTGAGATTACACTGACCTTTGGCTCCAAATACTCATGTACTATCAAACAAAGTACATCAAATGTTATATTATGCCAAACAAACGGTGACCTTGGGATGACCTTGACCTTCAGTAACTTCGACCTTGATTTTTTTTTTTTTTTTTTGGGGGGGGGGGGGGGGGGGGGGGGGGGGTAGAACAAAAAAAGGAGGAAAATTCCATACGACTCATATGCTCCTTATGGAACTTGCAATATTAACATGAAAATGAGTGCCCAGAAAAAGAAAAAAAGTCAAATGGTGGCATTAAAATGCAAAATAATACTGACTTTCATCTTTCTATGCTATTGAGATGACATTGACCTCCGGGCACCAAATACTCGTATACTATCATATAAAGTACTGTACAGCAAACATTGTATTATGCACTCCCCCCCCCCCCTCAACCCACATACCCAAAATGATTACCTTGGGATGACTTTGACCTTCAGTGACCTTGACCCTTATGTGATCTCGCATGCATGTCTGATCAAATAACCCAATGTTGTTGCATACTATGCGTTAAATAAAAAGTCATTCCACTGTACTATAACCTATATTTTGTATGTTTATGCAAAGCCTAAAATGACCTTGACCTTCAAGATCAACGCAAAAATGGAATATATATGAGAGATCAATCTATCATCTCTAAATACAACAAGTTTTAACAATATCTCTCATAGTTTAGGGTCAAGGTCGCTTCAAAGTAGCACTTTGACAGCTCTAGTGACCTCGACCTTGGATGGAGATTGACCAAATTTGCAAAGTATGAGTGTCTCATTGATATCTCTATCATGCATCAAAGAATCATAAGTTCAATATTAATAGCCTAGGAAAAAAAGGAAATTTTGTTCACAATTTTTTTTAAACATTTGTTGATCCTGTGACCTTGACCTTAAAGTGAAGAAATTCATTCACTGATCATTTTCAAGATCTCATGGGTATACACCATCTTACCAAGTTTGGTTGTGATAGTTGAAATAGGCTCTGAATACTTAGGCACTTTAAAATTTTCGTACAGATAGCGGGCGGCAGACAGCCAGCCATATTTTTAAATATCCTAACTGGACTATTTAGGACTCCTTTCAAACAGATTTGCGAAAATCTGAAGAAAACGATTTTGGGGAGGGGTAGGGTTTGGTGGGTAGCGAGGGAAAGAGGGGGGGAGGGGAGGGGAGGGGGGGGAGCAGAGTGAGCACATAGACTTAAACTGCTATGCATGCGAGTCAATGAAATACCTACTTACAATCCACAATGAAATATAATAATTAACTTAATACAGAGTATTTACAAAGCACAACAGAAAGTAAATACACAGGAGTAAAACGAGTCCACAAAGACGTGAAAATATTACTGAAACAGCAACAAAGCAAAATCAACTCTTACAATACTAATGTCGGTCCAATTTACTTTTTGTTCTTCCTGATCCTAACAATATAAGCCAACTGCTCTTTGCCACATTTTCTGTTCACAAAGTCACCCCACCGGTCATATGCCAATATAGGATCACTGCTGGCATAAACGCACCTTGGGACACATTCAAAAACAAGAAGAAAAGTATTTATGCTCTATAAACTTATACAGTTTAACATAAATTTACATTGTTCCTTATCCCTATATAACACCTCCAATATCGCTAGCTTCTAACAGTGCACACACTCTAAGAACTCCAAATGCTGTTAATTTCACTCAAAATATTTATTTGATAAAATATTGGCTGTATAAGTTATTAGTAGTTCCCCGGTTGGCCTATGTGAAATATTTTAAACTATTAAGTTATATTATTATGGTCTTGGAGCTATACAACATATTCTGTCATCAGCATCGATATTATCCTACAACTAAAACTCAAATATTACCAATTTATGGCACATCCTTTATTTAAATAGCAAAAATCTAATAAAAATATACAATGTTAGAAAAATGTAACCACTAAGGCACGTCACATTGTGTTTTGTAAACTTGACAATACAGTCTAATGATAAGATGATAAAAAATTTATCTATAAGGCACAGAAGTTGACCTCTCAAATCTAAATTGCATTCTTGGCTTGCATAACAACTCCATCATAAGGCACACTGCATGCACACACAAAAAGAAGCAAAGTCTAATTAAATGTACTGTCTTGTCCAGTTTCCATAATTTATCAACATACACTTTAGCTTAGGACTGCCGACATATATAAATGTGTGCAAAATAGAAAAGACAAATACCTAAATTTGCAACAAAATGTGTACGAGGTACAGGACAACATCTATACTTTTTTCCTTTTCATTCAGTGTTTAGCTCAACAAAAACTATAGTGTGTTTTGCATAATAAAAACAGATCAGTTCCCAACAAAATATTCCACAGGAAACGATAAAATAATAAAATGGCAATATAAAATCTACATCCAAAAACATCGACTATGACATCTACATCAAAAGCATAGAATAGACTTTCTGAATACAATTGACTGTAGATGAGGGCGAGGAGGAAATTCCAAATAATGAACATTCATTACAGTGTGCATTTCTGACAAATTAATTCCAGCCTGTGTGTGCAAATGGTTGTAGTGAAAACAAATTCCTGCAAGTGCTTAGTGCATTCATTTGCTTAAGTCGCAAATTCTTTGGCAAATCTGGTCTTTGGATGATTGGGGCAAAAATGCCCTTCAAGTAACTTGTGATTCCTTTCTTAATTCATATTTCTCTAAACAAATATTTAAAGAACTGTTTGACCAATGAATTACAATATGAGAATAGCAGATTTTGGCTTGCTTCTTGAAGAAAATAAGTTGTAATATCATACTGTTCTCATCACTAGAATTACTGCACTTCTACAACCACAAAGTTGCATAGAAATAGGTCTACAAAACTTCTAAAAATAGTTCCACTGCTGTTTATCAATCTTCCTCCTAGTTCTTTTTCCTTTCAAAATATTTGCCTAGTTGTGATAATATCCGTCTCTCCACGACGCTTCGCTCTGTTTGAAGTAGATCGGAATATCCGTCCGATAGAACCGTTGCTGAGAGAAAGAAAAAAAGCAAGGGGAAGTGGGAAATAAGTTAAAAAAAAATAGTAATTACAGACAAAATAAAAGCATGTAAACAATATTTATGAAGAATGTAATCAAGTCTAGGCTATCAGATGTAGATCAACACATTTTAAAACAAACCCTATCAACAGTTTGTTACGTTGATGTCAAGCTGTAATTCTTATGTAAAACGACAGTCAACATTTAATTCTTTTAGAGTACCAATTAGCATAAAATTTTGTTAATTGAAATAAATATGTTTCCATAGCTGAGTGGAAATTAGTTGAACTGGCACAACTGTGCTATACCTGTGTTGAAATTAAGATAAATAATAATTATTGAACTTTTCAAACTTTGGTAGGTTTCAATCCTTCATCAAATTGTCAATATAATGAACTTTCACCGGCAATGTATTTTCAATGCAAAGCAACAAGAAAATATCGGGATTATTGCTGTAATGGTCCAATTCTTGTGTTTTATGACCGACTTAACTGTAATTGGAATATTATCATATTGTATACTTCCTTTTCTGTAGGGTAATTCACAATATAAAATTTTCTTCTTACACAGTTGTTTATAAAATCAAATCTTGTGAACTGTGAATCGACAGCAATCCAAGGCATAAATCTTACAACATAGTATCTGTATTTTCACATAAAACAATGAATACAGCACATGCAACACAGACTTTAACTTCTTATTAACATTCCCTTTGACTCTCAGCCAATCAAAATTGTCATTCACTCACAGCCGATCTGCAAGCTGCAAATGTACTGCTTAACATTCACTCTCAGCCAATCAAGACGCTGCAAATGTTCTTAACAAAGTGCTTACAGTGAAATATTTTTTTAAAAAAAACACAGAAAAGAATGCAATCTTATACACACATAACCAAAACACCCACTCCCACTATCAACATTGTGCTACTATCACACAAAATTATTCAAGGCCACTCTATTCCGATCTAGAATCTAAAAAGCTTTCAAGTTACATACATTCATTTAATACAAAATCTGCTAAGAGTGGAGACTAGAAAAGCAGCATCTAAATCCTATTTTGATTAGCATATTTCTCTTTGATTTTGTGTGTGGTTAGTTCTGTGTGCTGAACAATATTCATTTCTTGACAGTGCAAAATCAGTCACAATACACACATGCTGGTTCATCCAATCACTGAACTGTATAAAACTACAACAACCAATCACCTTCCTAATTACGAAACAAAATCAAATTAGGAGCAACGAAAAAAATAATAAAAGGACCAATCGGAATCCTCGTTAAACAAACATTCAATACGGCTCACTGACACAATGAACAAAGAACCATTCAAGGTCTATGTTGCAAAGAGCCAAAGCAGAGTCAAAGTTTGTGTCGAAAAGAGCCAATGCAAATCTTGGTTACAAAACAACCTGTCTGAATAAGCCAATCAGAGCACAATTTGTTAGAATGACTAGTGTCGTGCTTCGTCAAAACACAGATACCGAATCTCAGTCTCATTGAAGCGAGGGGAAATCTGAAAAGTGCCACATTTCAACATTAGGTCACGCAAAATTGATATATTGCAATATTGAGGTCACCAATACATAACTGATATACCTTGGGAATATATTTTCTACACTGAGTGATATTGAGATAATAACCGTTATCTTGTATAGTATTTTATTGTATTATCAATATTCTCCGTAAAACCCATATATGAATGTATATATATATGTATGTGTGTGTGTGTGTGTGTATATATATCTCTCTCTATATATATATCTATCTATCTATATATATATATATAGATATAAAATATATATAGATATATAGATATAAAATTACTTCAATCGGCAGTTCACAGCTATCTTGTCCACAATACACCCAGAGCTAAAATAGGCAGCTAAGTCAGGGGAGTTATTTCTTTGATATTTGCAGCCAAGATATATTAGCATTCTTCAGAGTTTTTGTAAATAAGTCACCCTTACGATTGGGAAACTGTCAGAGAAAGAGAAAATAAAAAGACAAGTTGGGGGGTGATGTGGAGGAGATAGAATGACGAATGAAGTCATGAAATGATATTATGAATTAGTTTGCTTTCTGATGGGTTTTACCAGGTTTGTCCATATCTTTTATTTCATGAGACAGAAACTTTGTAGTTTTTTTTTCTCCTTTCAATTTTACCCTACAATAAAATTATGTAAACATATCTTCTATTTCACAATGTAACAGTTTTGAAAAGAAGTCCTCCCTAAAAATAATGCTCATCTAGATATAAATATTTTGTCTATAAACAAATGTAAGTAGAGTTTCTCTGCAAATAGTTTCAGGAGTGGAGGTTTGAAAAATGTTTTAATTACATTTTATTACTCCATTTAAAAGAATATTTTCTGCGAGCTAATCAATTAAAGGCAACACCTGAAATTGTCACATCATCTGTTCTTTCTAAATTAATGAGATACTACAGGAAGAAAAGTCATGAAATGAATACAGCCATCTCCAAACGTGATTTTTATTTAACCTGCATCTGAAATCATTAAACATTGGGGGTGCTCCTGAAATTGTAATAAAATATTGGAAAAGAGATTAATAACCTGAAACTGGACCCATGAAATATTGGAGGTGAATTATTAGCCTGACTCTGAAATTATCATTAAATATCTGACCGGGATGTGAGATTTAATGTGGCGAAAAAGATAGTAAGAGAAAGGGGGACAAAATGGAAAGGGGGGAAGCAATTTGTTAGTAAGGGAGGTCATTTTACAACACTCAGCAATCACACATCATGCAGAACTGTGGTGCACACTTGGTTCTCAATCACTAAAACAGCCACTGGGGATCTTCATTTAAAGCTGGGCACATGCTGCATTTACTGGGCTATATAAATAGTAAATTTTAAATAAAACTATTTTCTAACAATAATTATGTCCCCTTTCCTCCCCTTATCATGTCCCATGGGCCCCCCAAACCCCTTCCCCCTTCTGCATTTACTGGGCTATACAAATAGTAAATTTTAAATAAAACTATTTTCTAACAATAATTATGTCCCCTTTCCTCCCCTTAACATGTCCCATGGGCCCCCCAAACCCCTTCCCCATCTGTGTTTTTCCAGAGTGTTCGGTAAATCATTTTTTATTTTTTGCAAATATCAGTTCTGCAGTACTTCTCTTTTAGGTGTAGACAGCCTCATTCTTTGAGAAAATGTATACGAATTTGATGACATTGTACATAGGAGTCAAGTTTCACCCTTACAAAATGATTTTTTTTTTTAAAGTAAAAAGTTGTCGCCAAAGTTGCAATAACATTGGTTTTATCTACATTTATCAAGGCATTTTAGTTACCATGCAAAACCTTTTCTAGATACAATTTTTATTCTTACATTAACCACCGCTTAATCACATCAACCACCGTTTCGCTAAAAGCAACCTCTCAAAAAGCAACCCACAACTAATAACTGCAAATAAATGCATGCGTACTGTGACTGCTTACTGTCAATTCTCGCATTATAATTTACAATAATCCTTTTTTTTTCTTTTTTATCAAACAGAAAAATTAATTCTCAGTGAAATAATGTGTGACTGTAAAATATAAATGCTGAATAATGCGCTTAAATTTGCAAAATATAGAATGTTCCAGTTGACATAACATATAATAAACTGCAGCGCTGCTATCCAAGCCTCCACAGAAAAGCTGCAAGTTTACAGCAACGACCATACACATTTGCTAAGTGGCTACATGTGCAGGTTACCCAACCAAGTAACCATGAACTTGACAGCAGTGCGTAAAATAAAACAAAAACCAATGAAACATTTACAACGAACAAACACATTCGCTCATTCTTTTCCATGTTCTCTGCCTTGAAGCTGCATGAAGTCACAAGCACTGCTTTTCTTTGAAGCTGGATTGTCACAAGCATTTTGTGTGTGTGTGTGTGATGTAATTTAAATTATTTAAATACTTGTTTAAATAAAATATTACAGATTTGCAATTGTAAAATTAATGATGTTGGTGCTGGGGATTGTATGGCAAACAACAAATATTGTCTACAGTTCAGCCAACATGTTCCAATAATACACAAATTCAAAACTTGAACAAATTTGTTTGAAACTTCACTGGAACATTTCAAAATCCCAAACACGAACAGGAAAATTGATTGCCACTTACCTGTCTGTC
This sequence comes from Oncomelania hupensis, assembly GCA_036898135.1. Lineage (NCBI taxonomy): Eukaryota > Metazoa > Mollusca > Gastropoda > Littorinimorpha > Pomatiopsidae > Oncomelania > Oncomelania hupensis. The sequence goes on along the minus strand of CM072522.1, from coordinate 19,367,829 downwards.
ACAACTACACTGGCTGCCGCTCAAGACAAAACTCTTGTATAAAGCGCATAGGGCAACGGGTCTTTTTTTTTTTTTTTTTTTTTTTAATTTAAAGAAACAAAATAACGTTAACATTCAAAAGATTTGAAGAAAAAAAAGTGATAATGTTACAAAAATATTCTCTTACGTAAAGCGAGGATTTTTTTAAGAGCATAAAAATTAAATAAAAACTTGAAATATAACCACAGAACATAACATTTCATGGCAAAACCAAAACAAATTCTTGATAAACTGTATTAGTTTGTTATAAACACTAAAAAGCTTTCTTAGTGGAATAAAATTAGAGTGTTAGGAAACAAAAGCAATCCTTCTCATCTATCAGAACAGTAAAATAAAATACAATAAAAAGGAGAAAAATGCCAAGGGTTCAAAAGATCCAATTAATGCTAGGTACTATTTCAAATCCCTACAAGAAATATTGGGAAGGTGTCACCTTCCTTGTTCAAGGGAATAGCTTTCACACATACTGAGACATGGATCTTTTCAAATTTACAGCAAGTTTGGCCCCACCGGGAAAAAGAGTGATTAAAATGAAAACAAAACAAAAACAAACTAGAAGGGCACTTCAAAGTATCTATAAAAACCTACCCAGGACAGCTCTGGTGACCTTGACCTTGGGAGTGAGGTTGACCCAATTTGCATAGTATGTGTGTTTCAACTTTCATTGATATTTATCATGCATCAAAGAATCGTAAGTTCAAAATCAATAACCTAGAAAAAAATGAAATTTTGTGAACAAATTTAGTTTTTTTTAAACTAACATTTAAAGACACTGTGACCTTGACTTTAAAGTGAAGTCATTCATTCACTGATCATTTTCGAGGTCTCATGGGTATACACCATCTTAACAAGTTTGGTTGTGATAGTTCAAATAGGCTCTTGAGTACTTAGCCACTATAAAGTAAGCAACGACGGACAACATACAGACCGACCAACGGACGGACATTTAAACAAACAAAAATTATTTTTGGACTATTTAGGATTCATTTTGCACAGATTTGAGAAAAACTTGATTTTTTTATTGATTTTTTTTTTTGGGGGGGGGGGGGGAGGGGGAAGGAAGGGGGATGGAAGGGGGAGCGGGAGGTGAATACACAGACTCATATTGCTGTGCAGGTGAGTCAAAAAAAACTCTGTCAAAAGTAAATAAACTGATAAATTCGTTTCTTTGTGTCTATTAACAGCATCAAGTTCAAAAAATAGCAGCACAACAAGCTGGCTTCAAATTCTACAGCAGCACAGTATACAGCTGGCTTGCCATCAGTGAAGTGTTTGTAAACAAAGCTTTATGTATCATGGACAAAACATAAAATTAAGCTTCTGGGTGGATTTGAGCAATGAGTGCCCATTACATCATCTTGTAATGTGATCATTCCAATTCCAAAATAAACTCACTGTCACGAAAAATAAACAGCTCCTGGAAAGTTAGTCCCTTTACTTTAAAAAAGACGACCGACAGTTACTATTAAAATTGATTGGTCTATCACTCAAGAAACTCAAATCAAATAGTAAAAAAGTAGTACTACAAGAAACAACGAATCAACTTGACTTTTTTTTTTTTTAAATCAATTGAGAAAACGTTACTAAGGACCGTCAAGGAATTAATGTAAGAACTTGCACACTTTCTTCATAACTCACAATCTCAATCTGATAAAAACGCATTTACTGAAGAAAACAAATAAATAAAAATACAAACACTGAAAAAAGAGAAGGATTGCCCAAAAAACCAACTGCAAAACATGCGTTGTAATGCTGATTAAAATGACAAAAAATAATTAAAAGCCACACAAAGTAGGACAAAAGAATGATAATGGAAAGAAAACAGCAGAGAAAAAGAAAGAGTGACCTCCCCCACCCCCTCCTCCCCCTCTAAAAAACCTTGGCATTTCAGTTTTCAAACTTTGACCACTTTTTGTCTTCTAAATTAGTAGAATTGTTAATTTCACAGATCATATTTTCGAGATTGTATACAAGCATTAGCCAACTTCTGGAACATCGATTTTTAAATGCCATCTGGACTTTAGTAAATAATTTGTGATGCTCGTAATTATACAAACATCCTAGCTTTGAAATGCAAGTCACCACACAACAACTTTCATTGCCTGAAAAGATTGATGAAAAACATCGTCTTTTATGCCATGCTCTGTGACTGGACTTCATGCAAATAAAGTAGCATACCTAACTCTTTACTTTCTTCGGTCAGGTAAATGTATAACTATGATCACTGCATAGGAGGGCATACCCCAAATGCTCCGCTTTAGCATTCTCCCTCATGTCTCAGGCAATGTACTGCCAAATTTGCATTTTCAAGGAAATATATCTTGGGGGTTTATACCACCCCCTGCCAGGGTCAAGGGGCAGCGTCCCTTGTGGGAGTCATGGAAGCTAAAGTTTTTACAAATTTAAATTTTTTAAATGCCATCTCAAACCAGGTACATATTCATTTGTATGGCTTGTTTTCCATCTTGTTTATAATAAAAACAATACCTTCTTATCATCTTCTTAGGTATCTTTTCTTGACCATCTCCAGAGAGAATGTCACAAACACTGATGAATGTCCACAACGAATAAAAAGTTTGTTGATAATGAAAAAAATTGACCTGACACCAAATTTACTTAAGCTTGGACTTGGAGGCATTGGGTTTCCTCCTTTTGGCTCTCAGGGCTTTGGTCCTTTAGGTGTCCAAAAGGGCCCGGAATCCACCAGCAACGTAACTTATCTACTCGCGACACAGAGAGCAGTAGGCCTTTCTCGATGGCCTCAGTTCGTCAAAGTACGTCCCTAACATGATCTCTTCATGTGTACTTTCATGCCATCCCACTTCCACTTATTCTTTAAACTGCTGTCTATTTCTGAGGTTGAAGATTACTGTGGAACAATGGCTGTTCTCAACATTTTTAGACATGGTCAAAACGTGTGCCAGAGCTGATGTAGCGCACGCACTTCCGGTTGCAGAAGACATTACACCGGTGCTTCTGTACATTTTGTCCACCCTAAAATGTATCTGCGATATTTTTTGGGGAAACAAAATTTATTTCGCGGATTTTTATATTTACTTTTTAATTTTTGGTCAAAATTTTAGTTTTGCCGAAATCTTAAAGTACACTTCCTGTGTCCACAATGATAACATGAAAAGCAGTGATGCAAGAAGCAATGAAAATGGTCCAAAACTGAATGATCTACAGAAAACAAGCATGAAATAAGACAGTAAAGGAAAATGTTGATACAATACAACATAGACTGAATTATAAATTATGGGACATTTTTACAATGAAAAAAAGTACAACTAAAAAGAACAGATCTAAATGAGATATAGCAAAATGAACTAAACTAAATTCACATCTTTACAAAGAAATTAAAAATAAAAATAAATAAAAACTCTCTTAAAATACTGGTGCAACATGCTGTTAACAGTTTAGCTAAGAGACTAAACAAAAAGAAAACTAGAGGAGCTTGGGACAGTTTGGGAAAAAAGATTAAGATTAGGGAAAGTGGATTGAAATACATAAATTGGGAAGGAGGGGGGGGGGAGAGAGAATAGAAAAATCCAAAGGGTGGGCATGGGTAAGATGGTAAGAAAGACAGGAGGAGGTAGAGAGGGTTGGAGAAAAATGGGGTGGGGGTGGGAATGAGGAAGGGGTTTGGAGTTTCACAATTGGGGCAGAAGCAGTGCTAATCATAGAAATGCTACTTTAATGATGTATTATGAACTGGTTCTCAGCAGAGCTGATCATTTTTCATCAGTTTTGTATTATTGCAATGTTTACATGTTAATGGAAATGACCTTATGGGCAATGAAAAATGGAAAAGAACCCTTCCATTTCCACCACCAGAGAAGACTGGCGTCATAGGCTTGGAGAAGGGAAAGGAGATGAGCAAGAACTTGGGGTATGTACAAAGCTTAGGGGGACCCTAAACTGCTGTGTTTTGAATATGGGTAATATTTGTCACCCACTCGGCAAATTGATTAGTAAGGACAAATGGAGAATGAAACCCCACCTTTCCTAATAAACTTTAAACAAGGAACGTGTCTAGTAAATGACCAAGGTAAAAGAGATGGGAAGGGGCAAGTCCCTCAAATTGTTGTAAATGAATGGACAAGGAACTTGGGAAAGGGAACCCAAAGACATCCACCGTAACAAAGGAAAATAATAATCAACATATGGATCCTAAAGCAAGGATGAGGAGGAAGCTGAAACGCTGAACAGTAAAAGCAAAGATCTAAGCTTGTGAACGTCGACTTTTGGACTGCTTACCTTAGCGGAATCTTTTAGGTGGTGCATGGCAGGATCGTTAACTGGCTTTCCTGAGGCGTTTTTTGTGGCACTTATCAGATCGGAGAGGGCAGACGCCACGTCTTTCACAGCATTGATTAGCAACACCTGAGCAACGGCCGAGCAAGCCAGGGAAAGGGAGAGAACACAGTGTCACAATCATCTCATGCCCCACACAGCTAACAAGTGTGTAACTTGTCAACATAAAGACATTTCCGTTTCTTTCAGTTCTGGTTAGTCTATGAATTTTTTATTTTTTTTTAGTTTTTCTTTTTTAAGATGCATGTTATCTATAAGTATTTATTGATCGAGACAAAGATTTTTCATTGAAATGTTGTAAAAAAAGATAGTAGATAAATTACAGTTCTGTCCCTTTCGTTAAAGCACTGAATATGCCAATTATTCTCCACATTTAGGCCATACTCATATCAAAATATATTTGAAAGTATAGGAATGAGCAGTAGTAATTAATCTTTGTTTTAATTGTTTTCAACTTCAATTCCACTTTTAAAAGAAACTGTGTAACACAAATATTTAATACGATTTTTTTTTTAATTGGGTAATAAAGATGTTTCAACTAATTTTACAAGTCTGAAAGAAACAGAAATATACTGACAGGCACAAATTCATAAACAAACCAAACACACATACAAAGAAAAATGAACACACACTGTGACACATACAAAGACAAAACAGTTTCCCCTTTACTGAATACATTTAATATCAATGAAAAAATACAACTAAACAGAGGGAAGCACACACAAACCAGTATACTCCATTGCTCCTTCCCTCACTCACACTCCCATTCAATCTCAACATTCATATACACAAGACATTCAAATGTTTGCAATTTATGAGCAAAACTGTCATTGGTCACTTTGCAAATTTCTCTTTTATTTATATCTACACTCAACCGCCCGCCAACCCATTCCTCCACACACACACATAGATACAGGTACATAAACAACCGCAAGACACTTTGAAACGGAACACGAAACATACCCAACATGTACATAAGTATCCAACACACAGAACACAAAATGTATAACTGACCACACACATACATACACAACACTGGGTCCATATATTATTAAAAACATACCATAGCAATACAAATATCCACCCATATTGTCAAGCAACTACCACACACAACAAACCGCACACATACCTGGGCTTCCGGTTGTTCAGGGCCAAGAGAAGCGGCTCCGGTTTTGACAACGTCCGCCAATCGTGTGATGGTTTTGACGGCAGCCTGAGCAGCGGCAGCAAGCTGTTCCTGATTGGATGCAGCTCCTGCTACCAATGTTTTTGTGTCCTCCACCAAAGCTTTGGCGGTCTTTAGGATGTTTTCCCTGAAACCCACAACAATTTTCTTTGTTAAGGGCCTTTAGAAAGCCCATGTTTATCAATCCATTTCATTGAGGGGACTATTTATTGACAACACCCGCAAATGAATTCATGCCCGCCTTTTATTTTCCACATTAAAAGGTCATGAACGTCAATGGCCACATCAGTTGAAAAACTGTCAGATCAGGGTATATTTTGTTTACAATAGTGGTTGCGCAATTATTTGATTTGGTGGAAGAACTCTCACCCAACCATTTATATGTGAACATGGGGATCAATAACATATATGGAGATTGAAATTATGTTTTCAAACATGCGCAGGAACTGTTTCAAAATTGCGTGAATGCTACTTGCTTTTACTGATCAACGGTGATCTGATCATCAAAAACTGAAGACTTACCTCTGATCAGCGAAAGTCTCGTCACCCTCAGGGTTGAGCGTACCGGCGGAGGCAAACATGATGGTAGTGTCAAGGTCACCTATGATGCCGCTGACAGTGGAGGCTGCGTTGATGCAGGCCTGGGTGCCTCGTGCACCTGCCTGTAGGGCTGCCAGCACGTAGGATACCTGAAATAATCAATCATTTACTCATTCAGCACGGACAGAAAAAACATACCCTCAAACATCCAAAACGCTAGGGACAAAAGCAACACATGTGTTTACTGTAATTGAGGTCACTGAGGGTTTTCTCCGGGTGCTCCGTTTTCCTCCCTCCCTTCAATAATGGTATTGGATGCAGTCAATCTAACATTTCAAAAATAAAAATTTGATTTCCTTTCCCTCTTCCAATAGGGATCTTTCTGCTTTTTACACCACATGGTTGAGTGATAGATGTGTGCTTGCTGTGTGTGGGAGGGAGTGGTATTTATCAGTAGTTGATTCATACCCGATGCTTGAATCTTGATAAGTGAAACCTGAATTCCTTTATCCACCCAGCCTGTTCACTCAACAACAAGGCAGGAGTCGTCGTATAAAGTTTTCCAACTTTATTCAGCAAACAACAACTGCATACAAGATCGCTTTCCGAAAATCACTACAAAGATCATTCCCACAAGCAGACAGTGCATTACTTATATAGCCTCTCTGCAATCGAGAAAAAATTTGAACATTCCAGCATGACGCAATAACACCCAAACAAAATAAACTCGTAACCCAAACTATGCACCGTCTTACATCACAGAATGTTTACAAATCCACATGATTCGACCAGCTTTCAGTCTAAAAGCTTTGATTAATAATAACACGTAATTCCAGAAAATTGTCAACAATATCGACCGACGAAAATTGTCAACATTATACAAAGCTTCTTCTAGCAACAACGCAAAATCAAATCAAAGGTAAATACACGCTATTACTGCATGCTTTGCAAAACAAAATGATCGGATCTATAGTGCGCATCTCAATCATAACAGGGTGAAACATGTGAGATTGTATGTTGGTACAGATCGCCATGCTTTGAGCCCGATTAGTAATTTGAGAAAAAGAGCATATATAACATCCAGTATTATTATTATTAGCATTAATGGTAAATAAATCAATGGATGGCATATGAAATAGTCAAAACCCTTACCTTCTCATTGATCATACGGGCGTGGTCACAGAGGTCTTTCTGGGCATAGCTGTCTGTGGGATTGGCTTGCAAGCTGCCAGCGTCTTGAACAACTTCAATACAGCTCTTGCCCAGGTCTGCCACGGTTGTGCGAATTCTGGCTGCAATCTGCGCAGAACGCAGAAGAAATCCACATGAACGCAAAACATGTGTAATACAAATAGCCATCTGGTAAATATTACTGTCACAAGTCAATATTACGTAGGATTAGGTTACCACAGAAGTCTTGTCCTGGTGGCACAATGACAGTCTACATCATACTCAACCAGTCTACATTACACCCAACCACAATAGGAGGAGAGGCAGATTGTGAAATTGTACAAATAGACCGCTTAAAAGTAAACAGTCCAGAAAGCAGTGACTGAGTGAGCTTCCTTGTAAGGTGCTTGTCTTTGAGAGACAATTTTATTTCCAAATCAGTCAACAAGAAATGCCTCATAAACTGCTCGCCACAATTGGGCTGCCTTGGAATGCCACTATCTTATAGTCAAAACGACACTGACTGTAACACAAGTGTTCAAGAGTTTGTTAAGGCTAGACACAGCCTGTGCTTGATAGATCTCTGACGCTCAGCTAGCGTCAAGGTTGACTATTTAGTGGAAACTGCCAGATTCAAACAGTTTAATTTTATTACTTCTCATCTTTAACCCTTTAACACGCGGAGCGACCTAGAGCGACCGCAATTTTTGCTATGTGCATTCTCGCGGAATGACCGTCAGTGGCCGGTAATGACGTGGTCTGTTCAGAGGCTGCCATGTGGAAATCTATTTATAGCAAACATGTGAGACTCTCGCACACGATCGTGATTTCCAGCGGTTTCCGGCGGAGTTTTCACTGCATTTTTAGAGTGTGTAGAACGCACACAATGAATTTTCAAAGTTTTATTAAAGTTTGAAGTTTGAGAGGCGGAGAATTCTGATGAAGAAAATGACCCATTTGAAGGATTTTAGGAGGCTGATTTGGTACAGGTTAATGAGAGAGAGGAAAGTGATTTGGACTTTCACTTTGATGATTGAATAACAGCAAAAATGAACAATCGGTGCTTTATTATTTGTGGCAGTGATCGTATTGCTGCAAGTTGTGCAGTATGCAATGTTGACAGTCAGATTTTTTCCCCAGTTGCAACACATTGCAAAAATGTATGTGTAACATTTCATTTTGAAGAAAAATATGTGGTTGATTTATTAATAATGATGAGTGGAACATAATTTTGGATGGTGAATTTTAAATTAATTTTTGTATGTGCATGGTGTAGCATTTTGACGGAGTTATTTGCCTAGACCTAGGAAATAGAAGCAGATCAAGCTTAGGCTCCTGTGGGGGTTAGAGGGTTAAGAACCACAAAGGGCGGAAGCTTACACAGCCTTCACTTTCAGTTTTTGCAAATAAATTTTTGTGAAAAATATCTTTGAACAAATGTAATTTTACAGAGAGAAACCCCCAAAAAACTTACATCAGCATTGTTGGTGGCAGCAGCTGCTCCTACAGATGCATTGGCCAGCTGGTTAAAGTCTCTGGTCATCTGGTTGGCCAGTACGCCCAGCTGTCCCACATTTGTGGTTGACTTGCCAATCTGCAGGCACAGAGAATATCATCATCATCATCTACCTCATTGATAGTATGAGCAATGTATACAAGAAATTGCGCAAAAGCTGATCACAAAACTCTAAATTGTACACCTGAGCAGGAAAACTTTACTGCCTAAGGTCAATTTTTATCAACATCAATCTAACGTCAATGTTCGATTTATAATCAATAAAACCAGACAGGTTTGCAAACTCTCTTTTAACAGATAAGGTTTCTAAATTCTTGCTGGTATTTTTGCTGTAACGCTTGCAAATACAATGCAAAAGAACACAACACCACACATCTATTGTTTAATATAAAAAATATAAAATAAAAAAGGGAAAAAATAAAAATGTAGCTGTAAAATGTTGGCTACTGACCATGTCCTGTGCAGTGCGGGCGATCTGCTTGGCCAGTCGCACCATGCTAGTCTGGTGGTCCACAAACGAAACATGCTCCATCACCGACACTCTCTCATCCGTCTGAAAAAACATGCTGTTTTAGGATCCGTCTTGTAAAGGTAGCAACATTCAAAGCCGTTAGTGATGACTGCTTATTCAATATTGTACTGCCATACATCATCTACATCAACTGGAACTTTTTCCCTTCAAGGTCACAGTTTGATTTCACAAAGTTGGCTCACATTCGGTATTGCCTAAATGCTGCCTAGTTTCTTTTTTACGCACTTTGTGATTTGTTAGTGCTTGGCAAAACAACAGTACATAGCTGCATGATTTGTAATTGAGTAAAGACCAACTTAAACAGGAAAGCAAAGCAAATGATATCATTTGATGAAATATTGCTAAACCTTTCCCATTCATTTGGCATACTGGATCTCTGTTGCTACGCAGCCTGACTGGGAAAAATATTTATAGATTTTACCTGAGCTATATTAAACCATGGATTACCACTAAATACAGGATATGAATTCATTGGTTAACAAGCTCTATATCTGTAAACTCTGCTTGCTCAAGTAGTTGCGGTTCTCCAAATCATCTAAACTGCTTGCTCAAGGAGTTATGGATTTTATCAATCTGTCTGTGAACTTCAAAATATCTTCTCTGAATCAGCAGTGAAGCAAGGTTAACATATTGATGGTTTGACTTACTCTAGCGATGGATATGGAGATGCTGTCTATCATGTTGGACACCACACCAGCTTTGGAGGCGGCCTCTTCCATTGTCTGTAGCAAGTCTTGTAGCACATCCTTCATATCATCTGCTGCGTTGTCAATCGACTGGTGAGCCTGGGCAGCCTGCAACAAATACAAAAAAGAAAAAGAAATAAAATAATAAATTTTTACAATAAACACACATGCTAATATGCACACACTCACATTAATGGTCCCGATAAGCAAAAAATCTCAAGGGGCTTTACAATCTTTTTATTTCAAAATTTGAAGCGTGGGATTTTGGTGAAGTTAGTTTACACATTTGTAAAGATGTTAGTGATGCACAGTGCAAAATTTTAGAGTTCCACATCATTATTTATGGACCATTTATGTAGATAATTATGTACATCATAAGGTCTCTGAACTGGCTGGCGCAGTAACTAAAAAAAAACAACAACCAAAAAACCAATTCTCTTGCCTTGGGATTACCGCCACCTTCTTTGGCGGCGTACATGAATTGAAGAGCAGACTCGGCCACAGTTTTTGTGAGGTCCAACAAGTTCATCTGCTGTTTGGAGTTCATGGTCTTCGAAGCTGTGCCAATGGCCGACTCCGCCAAGGGATCAAAGTATGAGGTCACTGTCGACACCTTCAAACAGAAAATAAAATATAACTTTCTTGTGAAAGCCAATGTTCACTTCATTTGAAGTAAAAACATTAAATGTTTACTGGTTCTACTATTTCACTGTAAAGTCATAAAGGGAGGATTTATAAACAGGAGTCGTCTTTTTCGTGCTGTCGCAATTCACACAGATTTAGTTTTATTTGGATTTAATTAAAAAAATAAACAATTCAATTCAGTCCACGTTTGTAGTTCAGCCATAACCAGGGGGATAAATTAGACAAATGTGTACTCTTGGGCTGTAGAGTAGTCATCTGAGAAAAGTTTACAAGAACAAAGGTCCAAAAACATATCCTTTAGGTACTCCAACAGTAACCCTAACAGTGTAACATTTGACATTTGTTATTAACAAATACACTCGACTCTGAAGAATTTTGAAATAACAAGCAATTTAGAAGTAATGGTACATATAACCGTTACATTTTGCAAGGTGGATTAGGGTTTAACACATCAAAAGCTCTTGCAAAGTCAACAGATATAATACATCAGAGAATGTGAGAGACGACACAACAAAGAAATTACTAACCAAATGACCCAGGTTTTCGGGTTCGTGCTTGGCGGCCTGTCTGATGGACTCCACCCTGTCCAGAAGCTCGCGGGCACTGTTGATCATCTGTTCCTGGAAACCTTTCTGTGTGTTATTTTCCCTTGGAGCCAGATTCTGTCGCATGGCCTCCAAAGAGGCTTGGTCTAGCTCGCGGATGGTGCGGTTCAGATTGCCAATAGCGCTGTCGCATTCCTTCTGCCCTGGAGCACTGTCCCTTTTTAGGAGAAGGCAAATAGGAGGAGAGAAAGAAAAGGTAAATGACAAAAAGAAGACGATTTTAAACATTTTTTTATTATCCATCTACCATTGGGCCATGCAGACATTACAAAATCACTACAAATAACACAGTTTTTGAGAACAGTGGCCTGACTTTACAAAATCACCTATAAACAAGTTGTGGAGACAATCCTGCAAGAAACTTTAAAAGGGTTGAAAGTTCCCAAACATGTGTTTTAATTTTTGTGGCATTTTGATTCTCAAGACAAAAACAATCAATCTGAAGTTGAACAAGACAAAAACAATCAATCTGAAGTTGAACAAGTGATCCACAATACAAAATAAAAACTATGCCAGAGGAAATGACTGCATGCGCACAGAGGAAGAGAAGGTATCCCGCCTCAGATTGTTTGGTGGTCAACTTTTAAAGTGTAGCTCCTGCAACATTGGGTTGATGTACAAATGAACGAAAGCGTCAAAATCTTACCTGATGGAAGAGACCAGTCTCTTGATGGAGTCAGACACACTCTTAGAGTGACTGGAGTACAGCTGGTAGGTGGCAGGGTCGCGAGGGTTGACAGCAAGCTGCTTGGCAGCCTGCAGCATGTGGCAGGCACCCTCCATCATGCCTTTGCCAGCAAACACTATGGGCTCCTGTGCCTTACGAGCCTGCAACAGTCATCGAAAGGACTGTATTTGTTGAACAGTAACGCACACTACTGCAGTAGAAGCTGCAGCCAATATGCTTTTAGAACGTGAAAACAAATCCAACTCGTTAAAACATTATAGAAAAAGCATGTCTTGAAAAACCAAAGGGGGAAGAAATCGAAAGACGTTGCTATACACTGAAGAACAATCTCCTGCTTCTTTCTACTCTTGGTCATTTCATCTTCCGTATCTGACATCAGAAAATTATTGTGTTCCAGCTGTAGAGCCAAAAGATTAGATTGTGGTGCATTGGAAAATTGGAGAGTGAAAAAACAACACCACAATATAATTAGCTGCACTTGAAGTGCACTGCCACAGAAGTGTGAGCAGAAGGCAAAATGTAGTGCAAGTTTATAGTATGGAAAACACAGTAAAGCTGGGAAGATCTGCAAAACTTAATACAATCTCTGGGAACTTCTGCTCCAAAATATTGACAAAAATCATACCTGTGGACTGATCTTAGCAGGCATGCTAGCAAATTCAGGGGAGGAAGCAAACATGGTCAACTCTTCCACAGCATCTGTCAGAGGCCGAGCCGCTTCTGCACACTTCCGACGATTCTCTTCTGTAAAATCACTGTCAAGAGCCTGCACAGACAAGCATTTTAATACAGGGTTACTTTGATATAGTCATTAGTAAAACAACAAAACTAAAGAAAATAATCAACCAGCAAAACAAAACAAACAAAAATTTTTAAACCAAAAAATAATAATAATAAAAAGGGTAAATAACAAAAAAAAAACAATAACATATTTTAATTTAATTATTATCTTTTTCTTTTGAAAGTAAACACTCAGATCAAATATTTTGGAAGCTTTACAAACATATCTAGACAGCACATTCAACTACACAAGCTTTCAATAAATTACCGCTAATTGTAACACGGCAAATATATTTTAGTAAAATTTAAATAATGAACCCTGACCTTGATGGCCTTGACGAGGGCAGCGGTGCTATTGGCAACATCCTTGGCGCTCTGCACGAAGTGTCGCTTGGCTACAGGGTTGCCGGTTTTGGAGGAGGCCAACCGACAGGCGTTGCACAGCGCTGAAGTGTGCTTGGCCACTACGGTGGCTGCCGACAGCACCTGTACAAACACTGGATGCTGACAAACTGCCCTCATTATGCTGCATGCTACATTCAACTTTTTTCTGATAAACAGTATCATGAAACGGCAACTTAAGTCACAACAAAAATAAATAAATACAGAAAATACACAAATCTTGATGCAATCATAAATTTCTGCATGACAGATGTAAACAAAATTAAACTAAATCAAAACGAACTCAGTAACCTAGTTTCCCCTATACTAAAAAAAAACAAAACAAAAAAAACAACATAGGAGGACAAAGCCCATATGATTCACATGCTCCTTATGAAACTTACAATATTTAACATGAAAATGAATGCCCAGAAAAAACTAAATGAAACGGTATTTGCATTAAAATAAAAGTAATACTGACTTTGATCTTTCTATGCTCTTAACCTTGAGATGACATTGACCTCTGGCTCCAAATACACTCATGTACTATCAAACTACAGTAAAAGTTGCATTATGCCAAAAATAAAATTTAAAAAAAAATAAAAAGGAGTGACCTTGGGATGACCTTGACACAAAAATGGAACATATATTAAAGATCAATCTATCATCTCTAAATACAATAAGTTTGAACTTTATATCTCTCATAGTTTAGGGTCAAGGTCACTTCAAAGTACCTATACTGACTTGGGACAGCTCCATAGACCTTGACCTTGGAGTGAGGTTGACCACATTTGTATAGTTTGTGCGTCTCAGTGAGACATCAACAAAGAATCACAAGTTCAATATTAATAACCAAGAAAAAATGAAATTTTGTGAAAAACTGTCATTTTTTACTAACATTTGTTGATTCTGTGACCTTGACCTTTAAGTGAAGTTATTCATTCACTGATCATTTATGGGGTCTCATGGGTATACACCATCTTGCCAAGTTTGGTTGTGATAGTTGAAATAGATTCTGAGATATTAATCCACTTGCAAGTTTTGCACAGATGGCATACAGCGGACAGCCCTTTTTTTCTGAAAATGTAAAGTTTGGACTATATAGGGACTCCACTCACACTATCCTATCCTATCCTATCCTGTCCCGTAACCCGAAGGTCGTAGGGGCACCACAGATGATCGTTTAACCAGCATACTCCATCTTTCTCTGTCCTCAGCAGCCCTGATGGCTTCGCTCAGTGTCAAACCAGTCCATTCTCGAATGTTGTCCTCCCACCTCTTTTTCGGTCTCCCTCTTCTTCTACCTCCTTGCACTGTGCCTTGCAGAATAGTCTTTGCAAGGCCTGATGATCTGGTGACGTGGCCATACCACCGAAGTTTCCGTTTCTTCACCACTGTTAGCAGGTCATCGTGTTGTCCAATGGCTTGTGTGATGGTCTGTCGGACTTCGTCGTTGGTGATGTGTTGGGTATAGGAAATGCCCAGAAGTCTTCTGTAGCACCTCATCTCCATGCTTTGTATTCTTCGTTGGAGATCTGCTGTGAGGGTCCATGCTTCGCAAGCATATAGGAAGATGGAGATGACAAGGGAGCGCAGCAGTCTTACTTTGGAATGTAGACTGATGGTCCTGTCTTTCCAAATGGGCTTCAACCTTGTCAGGGCAGCAGTTGTTTGTGCGATCCTGGAGAGGACTTCCTGTCGGGACCCATTGTCTGATACAATGGCTCCTAAATATTTGAAGCTATGCACTGTGTCGAGGGATTGGCCTTGGACTTTGATGTCCGTATTGATGCCATTGGTGTTGTTGGTCATCATTTTGGTCTTCTCTGCACTTATTTCCATTCCATAGGCTTTGGAGGTGGTGTCAAGCCTCTGTACCAGCTGTTCAAGTTCTTGTTCCTCTCCAGCCAATCCATCAATGTCATCTGCAAAACGAAGATTGGAGATTGCTCTACCCCCTATGCTGACTGTGCCTTCATGGTCTGCAAGAGCATCCGACATGATGCGCTCTAGGAAGATGTTGAAGAGTGTTGGAGAGAGTAGGCATCCTTGACGCACACCGATTGTTGTTCTGAACCAATTCCCGATGGCTCTGTTGTGGAGGACTGCACTGGTAGCCTTGTCATACAGGCTTTTGATGACTTCAATAATTTTAGGGCTGATGTTGTACACTTTCATTGTTGCCCATAGAGCTGCATGCCAGACTCGGTCAAACGCCTTCTTGAAGTCTATGAACACATGATATAGATGTTGTTGGTGCTGTAGGTATTTCTCACAGATTATTCTGAGGTTGAAAATCTGCTCAGTGGTACTTCGCCCTGCCCTGAATCCTGCTTGTTCTTCAGCTATGATTTGTTCAGCTTGGGGTTTCAACCTGTTGAGTATTATTTTCAGGAGGACCTTGCTGGGATGGCTGATGAGGCTGATGGTCCGGTAATTTTCACACTCCTGAAGGTTACCTTTTTTGGGAAGAGTGATGACAAGCGACTGGGTCCATGGTATAGGCCACTCCCCACTCTGCCAGATCTTGTTACAGATAATGGTGAGGGCATCAATCATCGCTTCTCCTCCTGCTTGTAGCAGTTCCGCGGGTATGTTGTCCACTCCCGCTGACTTCCCTTTCTTTAGCGCTTGCACTGCTGCCTCAACTTCTTCCCGGAGAATTGGGAGGATTTCTTCTTCTTCTCTGTTCTTGGGACATGCTAGAACTGATGGGTCTCCATTTGGTGTATGGTTGTAAAGGTCAGAGCAGTACTCTGTCCATCTGTCCAAGACTTCTTGTTCTTCTGTAAGGCATATGCCAGACTTGCTTTGGATAGTGGAGACTTTGGGCTGTTTGACACTTGTCAGCCGCTTCACAGTCTGGTAGGCCTTCTTGCTGTTGTTCTTGTTCAGACTGTTCTCTATTTCCTGGCATTGATCTTCTATCCAGTTCTCCTTTGCTGTGAGCATGCCTTTTCGGATGTCATTGTTGATTTTTCGGTAGACATCAGCTCCCTGTGAGGTGTTCTTTTTCTTTTTCATCTCTCTTCGTTTATCACACAGATCCAAAAGTTCAGGTGTGATCCACAGCTTCTTCTTTGGTCGGTGCTTGCCAAGGATCTCAGTGGCGACATCTGTCACAGCTGAGTTGAAGGTGGTGGTCATGGTGTTGACATCTACTTCACCAGCCCCCAAAATGAGCAGTGGTGCAAATTTCCCTCCAATTGTGGCCTGAAATAGTTCTGCCACCTCCGGGTCTTGCAGTTTGTCCAGGTCGAACTTCAGTCTAGTGCACTTTGCTGTATTTACTCTCTTCAAGTGGAGCCGGAAAGACATCATCACGAGATCGTGGTCACTTCCGATGTCTGCTCCTGGAAAAGTACGTGTCCTGCCAATGTTGATGCTTGATCTGAAGCGTTTCTTGACCATGATGTAGTCTATTTGGTTGTGATGCTCCCCGCCAGGACTGTGCCATGTCCATCGTCGGGAGTTTTTGTGGAGACCAAGCGTGTTTGCCAGTACCAGATTGTTGTATCTGGCAAACTCCAAGAGTCTCAGACCCCTGTCATTTGTCTCGTTGTTGCAGTGGGGTCCACATGTGTCTCCCCAGTTGTGGTGCGCATCTTGGCCAACCTTGGCATTCCAGTCGCCTTGCACTATGACTATGTCCTTCTTCGGCACTTGGTCAAGGACCGCCTGTAGATTTTTCATAAAAATCCTCCACTTCGCTGTCGTCATAGTCTGATGTTGGGGCGTAGGCCTGGATGATGGTGATGTTGAAAGGGGCTGCTCTCAGGCGGATGGTAATGAGTCTACTGGAGACTGGGCGGCAACCCATGACAGTGGCTAGAATGTTCTTGTGGACCAAGAATCCAACGCCGTGTTCGTGCCTGTCATCCCTACCGCTGAAATAGAGCTTGTGGCCTTTGTCGGTCGTTGTTTCACCTAGGCCTTTCCAGCGCAGTTCGCTGATACCTAGAACATTCCATCGATAGTGGTCCAACTCGTGGGCCAGTTCTTCTAATTTTCCTTCCGCAGTTAGGGTCCTGACATTCCAGGTTCCTATGACGATGTTGTTTCTCGTGCGGATCTTGCTAAATTGTCCATCAGTAGCATACTTAACACCTCCGTCCTGGTGGCCAACGGAAGGCGCGGTCCTTGTGCCGTGTGACGACCCGGGCGACGACCGATCCGGTATGGAATTAGTGGGTTGTGTCATCATGTAGTGTGTCTTGGGCAAAAAAGACCTGGCGGTGCCCAATCCTCTCCAGGCTGTTGGCCACAGCCGAAATCCACGAATACAGTGTGGCTCGCCTTGGCCCTGAGCACATGGTCGTTGAACCTGTAGTAACGTGAGGTTCCTCCGCCCTGGCCGGTGACTTCTGTGTAGAAGACTTTCGCCCAGTGATGCCGTGCTAACATCACCCCTGTTAGTCGCCTCTTACGACACGCCGGGAAACGTTGGGTCTATTCTATTTAATGCCCGAACCCACAGAGCAAACTCACAAATATAAAAAAACAAATCATCAATAGTCAAGGCAACAAAATACAAAACTAATAAAAAAAAATTCAATCAAAAAAAAAAAGTAAAATAGGAATTATTTTAAAAAAAACCAATAACAAAACAAAAATTATAAAAAATCAAAATAAACAAAATACCAAAAACTCCAAATAAACGACCAAAAAACCAGCCCAAAAGTATCCAGCCCAAAATACAAAAACCGCAATCCAGCACCAAATACCCCATAAATAAAAAAAACAAAAATTTCAACAAAAAAGATCTAAAAAAAATAAAAAAAAAAACACAAAAACAATATAATAAAAAAAACCAAAAAAAATAAAAAACAAACATAAAAAAAAAAAAAACCAAAAAAACAAAACAAAAAAATAACAAAAAAAAAAAAAACAAAAATAAATAAAAACAACAAACAAAAAAAAAAAAAAAATAAAAAAAAAAAAAAAAAAAAAAAAAAAAAAAAAAAAAAAAAAAAAAATAAAAAAAAAAAAAAAAAACAAAAAAAAAAAAAAACAAATAAAAAATAAAAATATTTCAAAAATACAAAAAAAAAAACAAAAAAACAAAACAAAAACACAAACCAAAAAATAAAAAAAAACAAGAAAAAAAAAAAAAAAATCAACAAAAAAAAAAAAAAAAAAAAAAAAAAAAAAAAAAAAAAAAAAAATCAAAAAATAAAAAAAAAAACACAAAAAAAAAAAAAAAAAAAAAAAAAAAAAAAAAAAAAAAAAAAAAAAAAAAAAAAAAAAAAAAAAAAAAAAAAAAAAAAAAAAAAAAAAAAAAAAAAAAAAAAAAAAAAAAAAAAAAAAAAAAAAAAAAAAAAAAAAAAAAAAAAAAAAAAAAAAAAAAAAAAAAAAACAAAAAAAAAAAAAAAAAAAAAAAAAAAAAAAAAAAAAAAAAAAAAAAAAAAAAAAAAAAAAAAAAAAAAAAAAAAAAAAAAAAAAAAAAAAAAAAAAAAAAAAAAAAAAAAAAAAAAAAAAAAAAAAAAAAAAAAAAAAAAAAAAAAAAAAAAAAAAAAAAAAAAAAAAAAAAAAAAAAAAAAAAAAAAAAAAAAAAAAAAAAAAAAAAAAAAAAAAAAAAAAAAAAAAAAAAAAAAAAAAAAAAAAAAAAAAAAAAAAAAAAAAAAAAAAAAAAAAAAAAAAAAAAAAAAAAAAAAAAAAAAAAAAAAAAAAAAAAAAAAAAAAAAAAAAAAAAAAAAAAAAAAAAAAAAAAAAAAAAAAAAAAAAAAAAAAAAAAAAAAAAAAAAAAAAAAAAAAAAAAAAAAAAAAAAAAAAAAAAAAAAAAACAAAAAAAAAAAAAAAAAAAAAAAAAAAAAAAAAAAAAAAAAAAAAAAAAAAAAAAAAAAAAAAAAACAAAAAAAAAAAAAAAAAAAAAAAAAAAAAAAAAAAAAAAAAAAAAAAAAAAAAAAAAAAAAAAAAAAAAAAAAAAAAAAAAAAAAAAAAAAAAAAAAAAAAAAAAAAAAAAAAAAAAAAAAAAAAAAAAAAAAAAAAAAAAAAAAAAAAACAAAAAAAAAAAAAAAAAAAAAAAAAAAAAAAAAAAAAAAAAAAAAAAAAAAAAAAAAAAAAAAAAAAAAAAAAAAAAAAAAAAAAAAAAAAAAAAAAAAAAAAAAAAAAAAAAAAAAAAAAAAAAAAAAAAAAAAAAAAAAAAAAAAAAAAAAAAAAAAAAAAAAAAAAAAAAAAAAAAAAAAAAAAAAAAAAAAAAAAAAAAAAAAAAAAAAAAAAAAAAAAAAAAAAAAAAAAAAAAAAAAAAAAAAAAAAAAAAAAAAAAAAAAAAAAAAAAAAAAAAAAAAAAAAAAAAAAAAAAAAAAAAAAAAAAAAAAAAAAAAAAAAAAAAAAAAAAAAAAAAAAAAAAAAAAAAAAAAAAAAAAAAAAAAAAAAAAAAAAAAAAAAAAAAAAAAAAAAAAAAAAAAAAAAAAAAAAAAAAAAAAAAAAAAAAAAAAAAAAAAAAAAAAAAAAAAAAAAAAAAAAAAAAAAAAAAAAAAAAAACAAAAAAAAAAAAAAAAAAAAAAAAAAAAAAAAAAAAAAAAAAAAAAAAAAAAAAAAAAAAAAAAAAAAAAAAAAAAAAAAAAAAAAAAAAAAAAAAAAAAAAAAAAAAAAAAAAAAAAAAAAAAAAAAAAAAAAAAAAAAAAAAAAAAAAAAAAAAAAAAAAAAAAAAAAAAAAAAAAAAAAAAAAAAAAAAAAAAAAAAAAAAAAAAAAAAAAAAAAAAAAAAAAAAAAAAAAAAAAAAAAAAAAAAAAAAAAAAAAAAAAAAAAAAAAAAAAAAAAAAAAAAAAACAAAAAAAAAAAAAAAAAAAAAAAAAAAAAAAAAAAAAAAAAAAAAAAAAAAAAAAAACAAAAAAAAAAAAAAAAAAAAAAAAAAAAAAAAAAAAAAAAAAAAAAAAAAAAAAAAAAAAAAAAAAAAAAAAAAAAAAAAAAAAAAAAAAAAAAAAAAAAAAAAAAAAAAAAAAAAAAAAAAAAAAAAAAAAAAAAAAAAAAAAAAAAAAAAAAAAAAAAAAAAAAAAAAAAAAAAAAAAAAAAAAAAAAAAAAAAAAAAAAAAAAAAAAAAAAAAAAAAAAAAAAAAAAAAAAAAAAAAAAAAAAAAAAAAAAAAAAACAAAAAAAAAAAAAAAAAAAAAAAAAAAAAAAAAAAAAAAAAAAAAAAAAAAAAAAAAAAAAAAAAAAAAAAAAAAAAAAAAAAAAAAAAAAAAAAAAAAAAAAAAAAAAAAAAAAAAAAAAAAAAAAAAAAAAAAAAAAAAAAAAAAAAAAAAAAAAAAAAAAAAAAAAAAAAAAAAAAAAAAAAAAAAAAAAAAAAAAAAAAAAAAAAAAAAAAAAAAACAAAAAAAAAAAAAAAAAAAAAAAAAAAAAAAAAAAAAAAAAAAAAAAAAAAAAAAAAAAAAAAAAAAAAAAAAAAAAAAAAAAAAAAAAAAAAAAAAAAAAAAAAAAAAAACAAAAAAAAAAAAAAAAAAAAAAAAAAAAAAAAAAAAAAAAAAAAAAAAAAAAAAAAAAAAAAAAAAAAAAAAAAAAAAAAAAAAAAAAAAAAAAAAAAAAAAAAAAAAAAAAAAAAAAAAAAAAAAAAAAAAAAAAAAAAAAAAAAAAAAAAAAAAAAAAAAAAAAAAAAAAAAAAAAAAAAAAAAAAAAAAACAAAAAAAAAAAAAAAAAAAAAAAAAAAAAAAAAAAAAAAAAAAAAAAAAAAA